>CP053458.1:12569008-13169008 GCA_022644695.1 Cenchrus purpureus
CAATACCAATTCATAGAAGGTGTGCTAAAGACAACCCATAAAACCTGATAAACCAGTAAATGCCATTGGTAACTTCCTCCTTGTAGGTTGAAAGTTGACGTAGAGCTCTGTATTGATAGACAATTTTTTTTCTCCAAACCAGGACTTCAATTAAGCTTGCCCGAGTGGGTTGTCAATATGTGGAGAAGGCCATAGTTTATATTTCAGTAGGTTTTTCTTTGTTCATCCCATGATGCAAATGTCAACAGACATTCTTTCATTATCTAAAAAGAATGCTTCGGCAGGTTGTTTATGTGCACATTGTAATGCCTTAGATAAGTTTAAATTGGTTTTTTTTTCAGTTAACTGTTACTGCTTAACCTATTCTCTGATTGATCGAATGACCTGATTCTTTGACATGCCTCTTTTGCTATTTTTTTTAATCCTTTCATTCCTTCTATTTACAATTGAAATCCTTATTTGTATCAGGGTGGCCAGACTGGATGTGTCAGTGAGCTTGTTTCTTCTTCGTCTTGGGATATTCTCTTGCATAGGGTCAGTAACTAAGTATAAAGGAAGTTCTTAATGATGAATAAAATTTTTAATGTATTTTATTGACATTTATTGCTTTTTTCAGATTGGGGATCTACTCATGTGCTATATTCTCAGGGCATTCATTCATATTTTTGCCTGTTAAGAAGAATGTTTTTTTTCAAGTCACTGGCCTCCCACTCAATGTTCTTCTGCAAAAGCCAATATTCACGAGTACCATGAGAAAACACCAACAACCCCAATCCACGAAAAAAAGATGTCCCATGGTAAGAAATTATTGGTTTGTTTGGCACAGCTTTAGCTCTGAGACCTATGCATTAGGAATTTGTAGTATGAAATAAAGTGATTTAAACATGTGTTTAATACAAAAAACAACATATCTTCAACCATGTACCCTAAATATGGTCACATCTCTAGCTCCAAGAAATTCATGTAGCTGGAGCTGTGCCAAACAGGCTCTTATGTTCGTATATTATAGTTTGATGATTGTTCAATTCAATGCTATGCTCTAAACAAACCATTTAAATCTCTGTTTCCAAAACACAAGGCTTTTAAGGTGGTCATTAATTTCAGTTGGCTATCAAGCATGCAAAATATTGCCATTCTGGATTTTAGTTTAATGTGTACACAGCTGAAAAGAATGTCAAATACAAAAGGTAACCATTTATAATGATGATTACCTTGATATCCAGCTTATGCCCTCTCCCCACCAACCAGGATGTCTATGGAAGTATTCCTTCTATGTAGGTGTTGTGGACAATTTCTTTGGCAAACAGTTCAGGCGCAAGAAGAAAGCCCCTTCGGCTGCATGTAGTAGTTAGTTAAGATTTCTTGTTAGAGATAAGATTTAGTTTTGCTATTGTTTTAGGCCGGGACTGTTAGCCTGCTAGAGTTTAGGAGATTGGTTGGCATTAGGCCTTTATTAGCTGCCATCGGCAGGAGGGGAGAGTCAAGGAGAAAAAGGATAGCCTCAAGCTCAGAGCCTCCTAGGGAGGGCGAGCAGGTTGATATCCATCTGCTAATTGTAATCAGCCTCAAACTAGTTCATATCAGTAGGTCTATAATTCTGTGTACAATTTTATACTATTAAAATTTTGAACAAGATGTATACATCTGTATCGTAGTAAAAATCATTTTTCATGCATATATACTAGACAATTATAAGAAACCATAATTTGCTAATTGTGTATACATATGTAAAAAGGTTAACTTATCAATAAAAAAAGTAATTGGTGGATACTTAGTTTTTGTATAGTTTCAACAACTCAGTTAAATCTTGTAAGAAGTAACTGATCTCTATTTATCTCGATTAACCATCCCTATGTTATGGTAGTGGGCTGGGACCCAGATAGAGTAGGGCCCAAAAGGAGCCATGACACTGTTCACGCGCACTGTAGCCGCGTGGGGGGATTAGGTTTTAGCAGGGACGCCTAGTCTATAAAGGCTACCCTAAGTCCTAGGGGTTAGAGGTATCAAGAAGAATAGAGTTCCGCGAGGGTCTGTTTCTTGATCCGGCCGGTTTCCGCCCGCCAGCGCTCCAATCTACTCCATCCTCTGCTCTAGTCGCTCCATACCAATTTGGTATCGTGAGACCGCGTCGAGGCATCGCCATCCATGGCCGCCCTCGCGACGATTCTGCGACCGCTACGCGCTAAGCTCGATCTCGCCGCCGCAAGATCGATCTCGCACCGCCATGCTCGACACCATCAACGCCCGCCTCGGACGATCATGACGCCGGATCACGCGCGCGGAGAGAATCCAAGATGGCCGGCTACCGGTGCCTTGCTCGTGGCAGCCCCTGCGGTCGTCTCCACCGCCGGCAGCGCAACGATGACACCATTGTCATCTTCAAGGCCCGCTGGCCGACGACGAGGTGAAGGCTGCAGTCATGGCGCAGCCGTGGCGGCGCCTCGTCTCCCCGTCCCACTCAACCTCATCAATGGCACTCCCACGCATCGCCACATCGGAGGGCTAGGATGCGCCGCCTTCCTCGAGCCCGATGGCCAAGACGGAGGTTGCCCGCATGATCCGCGGTGGCGAGTCCTCGCCGACTCGAGCCGGCAAGGAGGTGCCCATACAACAGATTGAGGTGTTTACTACTACCATCGGACCACCGCCGCCGCCCGTCGAGCGGCGCGACTCGGAAAGTTGGGGCCTTCGACATTGGCGCATCAACCCTCTTGCGCTGTTGCTCAACCCGCTACCGCATCACCGCTGAGGCGCGTTTGCCTGCCGCCCAGACGAGGCAGCGGGCCATGCCTTCACGCCGGCCACCACGAGGCCGACTCCGCTTGCCCATCTTCAACTCCGGGCGTACTTCGGCTTCGATTCGCTTCTCAACACCGGCGCGAACATCAAGGACCGGAAGCCATTTTTGTTGAGGACGGCCTACAAGGCTACTTCCGGCTCAAGATTAGGTCACAAAGTGTGGCTCTGGTCGGCTCAGCTGTGCCTGGTGACCCAGAACATTGCCCCCAACCGCCGGGCTCTTCTTTGGGATCCAGGGCGCATCATCGTGGCCCATAGGCGCATGTGTCATGTGCTATATTTCTTCGTGCTGCAACTTACCGATGGGTTCCTTCAACAATTCAACATGTGGCACACATCCGAGTTGGGATTTAGTTAGTGTCTTAGTCAATAATGCAAGCAACAACCGAGATGTAAAGGTGTGTTGCTAGGTGAAAGGTTTGTGCCGGGTCTAGTCACCTTCCGCTGTGCCTTGAGGACGAGCTGCTTAAAATGGGGAGTAGGTTATGGTAGTGGGCCGGGACCAGATGGGCTGAGTAGCCCGTTCACACGCACCGTGGTCGCGTGAACAGTACCCCGTGGGGATTAGGTTTTAGCAGGACGCCTAGTCTATAAAGGCGGCCTAAGTCCTAGGGGTTAGAGGTATCAAGAAGAATAGAGTTCCCGTGAGGGTCCGTTTCTTGCGACCGCCGGGTTTCCGCCCGCCATGCTCCAATCTACTCCATCCTCTGCTCTAGTCGCTCCATACCACCCTATTACTCAGCTACACACATATTTAATTGTTCTGCAATAGCTGGAACAGAAAACACACCTAGTTTTTTAATTGAAACAGGATGCACCTCACCGATCATGTAGTTTAGGAGGTGTTTAAATCTAGGGTGAAATTTTTTTTACACGCCACATCAGATGTTTCATGGGATGTCGGAATGGGTGTTCGGATACTACTAAAAATACTAATTACAGAACTTGAAACCGCGAGACAAATTTGTTAAGCCTAGTTAATTCATCATTAGCACATGGTTACTGTAGCACAACATTGTCAAATCATGGATTAATTAGGCTTAAAAATTCATCTCGCAGTTATCGCAATCTGTGCAATTTTTTAATTTTTCATCTACATTTAATACTCCATACATGTGTCCCAACATCCGATGTGATAGGTGGAAAAATTTTGGGGGACGAACTAAACAGAGCCTTAATAGAAAACAGATTAGGTCTAATAAAAACAAATTACGTTTAATAGAAGACAAATTTGACCATAAGGCACTGTTTTCTGTGGTATTAGCTTCATGTCCATTTCCTACAGCAGACTACACTTCATGTCCATGATAAAATCTGTTTTAAAAAAACTGTACAGTATCCGGGCTTTTTTAATGTCCTTCACTTCTGGATCTGGGAATATGTGGCAGGGTAACCTGTAAGCTGGCATTGTTACTGGAATGTAGATTTATAGCATTGATTGATAATGGAAACGTTTGGATATCTCGTCCTAGAAATACATGAGCCCTATGTAACAATTTGATTTGCTTGCATGGATGCCATGAGTTAAAGGATTTATAACTTATAAGAGCTCCTAACTTAACTATTATTGTTGAACAGAACCTTTTCACATGCTGTATAATGTGTATTTTTTAGCTAGGGCTTTGGAACAAAATTACCTTGTCCACAAGGGGCAAACTGCTGCTGATCAGCAATATACAATTCTACATCTTAACAATGTTCTAGCACTTCATTGTAGGATTCTAGTGTATTCTATGTTTTCTGTTAATTCCTTGTAATGTTATTGTAACTTTTAGCTGATTCCTTGTCTTCGTGGCCTCAGTTCTCTCTGTGTCGTAACCCAGACATACAGCAAAACATATCTGTAGGCTGTGTCAACAATTCAAACGTTGCATACGCTTCTCCAGATACCTGTACATGGAAATTTGATGCTCTACAAAGATCTAGAAGTTTTGGTACTGCAAAATGTACAGAGCTAAACTGTGTTAGTGAAGGATGCAATCTTTTTGAATGTCCTTTGACTAATGGATCAATAAAGTGTTCTGGTTTAGATGATCAAAATCCTAGGAAAAGGAAAAGGCTGTACAGTTGGCAACGCCTCAACAAACAGAAAGAGATTTGTTCTGAAGACAGGTTATGGACACAGCAGAGTAAAAAAAACAACAGTGATACCATCGTCCAAGATGTTTTATTGAAGGACTTGGGTGCTGTGGTGAATGATGAATTGCACCCTTTGGAACTAACAGTAGATAAAAATTCTGTAGCAATGATCAGTGATGTAAATAATTCACTTACTAAAGAGCCATATGGTGTATTGTGCTATGAAAAGCCACCAAGTTCTGTGTTTGATATTAAACCTTCCAGGGTAACATTACATCAAGATTACAATCTACATGCTGTCAGGTTGGACTTCCCAATTTCGTGCATCTGAATGTCAGTAAATTCTTAATCTTGTTAGAAATTATTGTTCCATCGAATAATTTTATCTTTGAGTATTATTTATAACTTTCTGGTTTATGTTTAGACAAATGAGTAATGCCTATGTTTTAAATTAGGAGTAATAATTTGATGAACATTTAACCATCATATGGGAGAAAACAAGGGCATGCAATAAACAGGCCTATGTCTTGTGACTAGCCCATCTAAAATGGTTCCCAAAAAACATGTCTTGCTTGCATATTTTTCACTATTAGTCATCCACAAATTGGGAATTACTTATGTTATTTTTTCCTTGTTGGATCAGTGTACTCTAACTTTACATGAGGATATGGTAACATATTTTAGGAATCACTACATATTTGTTTCTTGTTGTTCTGTATAGAAACTTTCGCCAGCACAAGTGGGTGGCTATGTTACATAGAATCCACAAATTTTTCTCGAACACAATCCACAAATTTATTATTGATAAAACTCATATAGCTTTACTTCTTGACTGGACCCTGCCGCCTGCAGGGTGCAAGTCACCATTCAAATTTTTTGATGAATACTTCTGTAAATAATTCTTTTCACATATCTATTGCGGTTCCATATCAATTATTTCAATGTATAGTCTTGACTTTGAGTATTCTTATAGTAATTGAGAGCAGCGAGCAGTTAAATATCTCATTCATAATATCATGAATTAACAAAATGAATTAATGTTTGTGTTATATTTTTGACTTGCAGTGTGGTCCCATCTGCTTTGATTGCTTATTGTTGAATTCTTCCAAAAATGTATCAGTAGATTCTCTGATATCAAGACATTCTGTCTTCTACAACAGAAGGACTTCCTATAACATTTTCCATGGAAACCGTATCCTTTTGCTGCCTTTTGTACTGGCTTACACTTCTAGTGTATGTTGTTAGTGTCACTTTGCAGTCAAACATATGAATAGCTTTAAATCCATAAAGCCAAGTTAGTTCTACAAAATGGCTGTGATGTTGGTATGAGAGAAGGAGAATTGTGATATGGTTTCACTGGGTAACATTCTGTGACACCTAGCCTGTTAGCTAGCAGCCCACTAGTAGTCATATTGTTGGGTGTTGGCCCAGGTTGTATTGGTGTGGTGGTTTAATACCAGCTTGGAAGTTTAGGTAGGTGAGGTTTGGCTTATAATCCTTTTCGCACCGAACATAGTACCTCTGGGTTAACCTTACACGAAATAAGGATGAAAGTTTAAGCAAGTATGCATATGCGGGTTCGCCCCAAATGTGGGTCGGGCAGTAAGCAGATTTTGGATGATAGGGTGTTAGTTATTCATTAGAGCTATTGCTAAACTAGGTTTTGTGACCACATAACACTCAGTTTGACTACACAGTTTGTGGGCATTCAGAGTGAAAGATAACTTAAATTTCTTTTCCATTTAATATCTAGAATGGCTTTCCCACCTAAAAAAAATTGTCCAGCTAATGGATCGAAAGAGTAAGTTTTATGTAACTACACTAATATGGTTATAACTATACCTCTTTGAACCTGTGTCACAAAAATACACACTGCAAGCATACTATCACATGTCTACACTTTTAATCATCACTGTTAGTCTCGTGATAACAGTCTAGAAAGTTACAGTCTTGTGATAATTTTGATCCCACAAGTATAATTTCCATAAATTTACTCAATTTTAAAGCAAATAAGGGTGTAATTTGGGTCCACCCAATTTACTGATGGTAGCAACACGATTTAGGATTTTTGCACCAGCTTTAGGAGCATATAAACACTAATCATGTTACTATGATTATTTTTATCTGCATCCGTCCATTAACTTTGTTTGCGCATCGCCGCTGTAAGATTGTGTATAATGCGTGGGTGTATTGCATTGAGCCTTGAGGGCGAATATATGACTTGGGGGCAAGAAGCTTCCCCGAGATATTTCCTATACTACCAAATATAGCCTAACAGTCGCGTTTATGATTTTCCATACAATGTGGTATCTGATTTTTTTCTTAATGCTGTCAGACATATTAAATAAAAGGAAAACACCTGTTGTGTTATCTCTTATAAGACATATATATGGAATCAAGGGATGCTGTGCAAAGTTCATGAGATATGACTGCAATGGGTCTGCTACAACAAATTCTAATTGCTCGTGAGTCAATTATTTAACTAAAATTGTATTGCTAGTATGAATTACTAAGTGAAGAAGCATCTTAAAATTTCACATACTCCCTCCGTCCCAAAAAGCTTGTTGTTTTATTTAAATTGGCATGTGTGCATGTGCATGTAGCCATGCAACAATCAATTAGCACCAAATATGGCAAATAAATAGGGCAATCGAGGTCATTTCACCTCCTTAATAATCTCCTAAAATTTCTAGAATGGCATTCTTTTGGGACGGAGGGAGTAACAGTTGACAAAGCTTTAGATCGAATGCGAAGAGCTTGATTTAATTATTAAGCAAAAAATCATTTATCGGAAGAGGAACATTACATGTTATTGGCAAAGGTGTAGAAAAGTGTCGGTGCGGAAAGTAGTCCCGACACTAACTAGTGAATTACGCTGTGATCGGCTTCTCGATGGTCGGTGCCAACGACAACACGAGGGGACACAAGTTTATCTGGTTCGGTAGGGCGTCGTCCAGCGATGGTGTGCTCGAGGCAGGCCTATTGCGTTACTGCGTGGTGCTTGCGGAGGAGCTACAAGCGGGGCGGGAGAGGAGGGTGGACCTCCGGGTCCACGAGGTTTTGATTGAGGCAGTGCCAATATCGTAGTGAGGCGAAGGCGTGTGTGCTGGTCTCTTTTTCCTCATCCTCCTCCTGCGGCGGGGGCGCCCCTCCTTTATAGGTCAAGGAGGAGGCGGTTCTGAGCGTGCCGCCTTTATTCTAGCTACGTGTGATGGCATGGCGGGGCGGTGCAGCAGGTGGGCGGCCGTCTGGCGAATCTGCGAATCTTGCTTGGCGGGCGTCGTGGCGTGCCACATGCACCGAGGCGGCTTGAGGTGGCGGCGTAGGAACTTTCCGTGTGGTGTCGTCAAATGCGTTGACTCGAGTGCGGTGACGGGAGGTCGCAAGGGCACGGCCATGATCGTGGCGGTGTCTTGTCGCCCGCATTCCACAGCGTCGAGGATGGCGCGCGATGCGGGATGGCGTCGTGATGGCGGGGATGGCAGCGCAGGACCGGCGGTGATGGAGGTGGCGCCTTCTTGGTCCGGCGTCATGGTGTGGCGCGGAGGCGGCGTCCGTCCCGCCGAGGTTGTCCTCTTCGAGTGCGTGCGCGTTGGCCGTCACGAGTGGGTGGCGCGATGTCGCGGGCGACCGGCCTTGCGAGTGGGTGGCGCGATGTCGCGGGCGACCGCCTTTGCCGTGGGTGGCCTTGATGTCGCGGGCGACCGCCAGTGGGTAGCCTCGCCGGGAGAGTTGGCGAGCAAGCGGGATATGATTCCGGGCGTGTCGGAAGGATGGCATGGCGGATTCGTCTTTGACCGGGCGCTGCAAGTGTTAAACGCCCTGAGCATACATCGGGGAGGCGGTGCGAGGCGGCGAGCTGTGAGGGCCTCGGCGAGGCGGAATCTCACCCAAGGCGGCCAAAGCCCTCGGCGGGGAGTTTCACCGGTGGGGCGACCAACCCTCGGCGGGCGGGGTCTCGTGGCGCTGCCCCTCGGCGAAGCGGAGTTCGCCGGGGTGGGTGTTTAGTCTTTGCGAAAGTGAATGGGTTTCCCGGTTTTAGGGGACCCTTACGGTTTGTCCCAGCGGTAGCCCCAGCATCTGCGGGTGTATCCGTTAGGATCCGCGAATCTTGGCCTTC
Source organism: Cenchrus purpureus (assembly GCA_022644695.1). Lineage (NCBI taxonomy): Eukaryota > Viridiplantae > Streptophyta > Magnoliopsida > Poales > Poaceae > Cenchrus > Cenchrus purpureus. The sequence continues at coordinate 12,578,007 of CP053458.1, forward strand.
TTGATGGGACCTTCTTCCCTCGATTGCGTGCTATTCGGTGAGGCGGCGCTAGCGAGACCAGCGGAGTCTAACCGAAGCCTTGGAGGTGTGTGTACTCCTTCAAGGTTTTTCTGGCGTCGTCATTTGTGCGGCGTTTATTTCAGCCGGCCTCGGCGGTGTTTCCGACCTCGGCGGTGCCGCGCGCGTCTTGGGCGTTCGCGTGCGTTCGGTGCATATCCGGAGGTGTAGCCAGCGTCGAGCCCCGAGCTGGGCGTTCGAGGCGATCGGGCGAGCTCTCCGACTTGTTAGTACGTTCCCTCGCCGTCCCTCGCGGGGCGGGGGTGAGTCCACAACTCCCATCGGCGGGTCGCAGTGCGGGTTCCTCTTGATTATCGGGTGATTCAAGTGGGCGCCCATGCCCGTTCGATAAGGGTTGGCTCGTGGTCAGGAGACTCGTCCATGAAAGCGCTTCGTGGGTTTGCTAGGCGGGGCTCGGTCCGGGTTCGGCGGGGACCAAGGCGCGGAACTCTCCTCGATGGGATCCCTCGACTAGCTGCCCTCGTTGGCTCTTGAATCGACATGTGGGCGCCCTCGGTGGTGAGCTCGAGGGCAGGTCTCGAATCTGTGGCCCCTCGTGGGTCACGACTCTGTGTGATGCAGGCGCTGTTCGGACCCCGGTCGGGGCTTGAACCCACGATTAGTAGGGCCGTTCTTGGGGTGGCAGCTAAGTGCCCCGTCTCGATTGCATCTGCGGATTCGTGGGTTCGCGGTCGAGTCGACCCAGGCTGCGATCGGTAATCCTCTAGAATCGAGGGCACGTGGCGCCCGCTTTCACCGGCGGGTCTCGAGGCCAGTCGATGTCGCACCCTTGAGTGCGGTTTTCGAGCAGGCTCGGGGCCGTGCGAGGTCACACTTCTGTGATGAGGACTAGGCCGTTTAAATGCCGATTGTGGCTTAAGTCGTCGTCATGGCGCGCGCCGAGCGTCATGACGCGCGTAGTAAGCGGCGATGGGCGGCGTGGCGGCGTGCGGCTCTTGATTGTCGCCGTAATGATCGCGTCTTGTATGGCCATTGTCTGATGCGGTGGCCCCGCTTGTCGATGGTAGATGCACGGCCGCTGCGGTTAATGCAGCAGCAGTTTGGGGCGTGGCTCCCTTAGATCTATAAATCCAAGTAGAGGCGGAAGTTCCTTACCCTCTTACCTCGTTACTTGCGCCCGCCCTTCGTTTCGCCCGCTTCGCTAACCGTCTTGTGTGCGCCGTCAATCGCAATGGCTCCCCGGCCGATCACGGTCTTTGGATCCGCTGGTGGAGCCGCTCGGCGGTGTGGCTTCGCCTGGCGAGCTTCGTGAGCAATGACGGTGCGCGCCGAGCGTGGAGGGCAGCCCTCGGCGTGGATCGTTCCGCCGGCGGACGGATAGGGAGCCCAACCGCCGTCTGACGGCTCGTCGTCGCTTCATCCGGCACCATGGTGCGGCCGCGCGCCGGGCGCCCGCTTCATCGCGGTGTGCCACCACTACGGGGTGGGCTGCGCTGATGCGATTTCGCGGCCACCGCCGTTGGCGTCTGCGAGGATTCTAGGGATCGGTGAGGGGATCTCTGGGTCCATCTCTTCAGCGGGCTGCACACGCTTCGCTACGCAGGCGAGTCTTGGCCGGGCGGTCTTGGCCGTGACTTTGTCGGTCTCGTTGCGGGATTCGCGCGGGAGTTATACATCCCACGCGATGACATCCAACAACTCGGAATGGGAGGCGGGGTGGTTCTACCTCCCGCCAGCGGCGGCCTTCCCCCCTACCGGCAAGGTCTTTGAAGGAGAAGGCCGACTCCACACCACAGCGTGTCCCCTTCTTACGCACCGGTAGCGGTTGGATTCGCTCTAACCGCGTTGAAGAACACGGATGCGGGTTGGGCGGCGCTTGGTCTCGCGAACCTCCACCACCGTGGATCGTTCCCCTCATGGAGAGGAGCTCGTATTCTGAGATGGCGGGCGGCCAACCCTCGTCGTTGGCGCGCTCGCGGTTCTTGAATAGCGCCTCGCTCGGGAATCTGTGACCACGAGGCGGGCGCGCCATCGGCCTCAAGGCGGCCGACACACAGCGGCGACCTCGGTGGTTCGTTATGCTCCCGACGCCCGGCGGTGGTAAACCTTCCTCCCTTTCTCGTTCCTTGCAGCGTACCGGCATGGTTTTGAGATCGCCTTTTAGCGGATGGTGGCCGTGGATGCCTCGCGGTCGGACCCGCCCGACTCGGCGGTTGCGCCGCGCCAGCGGCGGGAGGCGAGGCGGCGCGAGAAGAGAAGAATCCGGCGGGGCGTCGGGAGCGGCGGGGCGAGGGTATCGGCTGCGCGGCGCAGGACTCTCTTCCCGGCGACTCAGGGGAACTTCGTCGTCGGGAGAGGAAGAAGAAGAGGAAGCGGCGGCGCGCCTCCCGGTGGAATCCTCGACCCCCCTCAAGGCAGGCGGCGGAGGAAGGCGCCCGTGGTGGGCGGCAGGCGCCCGCCGCCGGGCGTCCGTGGAGCAGGCGGCGCGTTGCGGAAGCGCCCGGTAGCGTCTGTGAAGTGTCTGGGGCCGTGGTGGCGACCCACAGCGCCAGCGCCGTGAACCCTTGAGGAAGAGGCGAGGTTTCTCCACCTTGAGGTAGCGATCGCTCCTCCAGGCGTTCCGGTTTGAGGCGGGCTCGATTGTTTGTCTCCGTGTTCGCGAGGTGGCGCCGGCCGTTCCGCCCTCGCGCTGCTAAAGCGCTCGGTCGGATCGTCCGTACCCGCACCGGCGCTCGTCGAGCGCCACAGGCGGCGGGCGGCGATGGAGGCGAGCCACCGCGCGCCGCGGCCGTGGCCCGCAGGCGCGGCGGGCGGCAAGCGGCGGCGGCTTCACGGCGGCAACCGCCCGGTCGACCTACGCACTGTCTCGGCGGCGGGTGGTCCGGCCGTGGTGGAGATCCATGCGATGAGCGCCTCGCTGGATGGGGCCAATGGGAGAACGGCGCGCCGGCCCGAGCCGCGAGGTGTTGGTGATGCGGGAAGATGGGCTGCGTGATGTCGCAGACCCTCGGCGCTAAGCGGCGAGCCTCGTCGTCTCGTCTTGCGGCCCTCCTGCCCCCAGCAGCGCGTGGCGCGTGGCGGAGGCGGGGAGCAACCGGTAGCGCCGTCGGCCCTGCCTCGAGGCCACGGCGGCGGTAGCGTGGCAAGTTCGCGACCACGGCGCCTCGCTCAACTCAACCGGGCAGTAGCTGCGGATCACAGGGGTCTGCGTGGTCGGATTTTCAGTGCAGCGTCTCTTTTGGATTTGAGTTTCTTCCCCTCGTCTCTCCGGCGTTCGCGCTTTTGACTCAAACTCTCTTCCGCCTTGTCTGGGTGGCGGGTGGAGGGTCGAGCCGGGAGAAATCGGCCGCCTCGGCCGTGAGCTCGGCCATGGAGTGCGGGACCAATCGCTCTTGGCGCCCTTAGTCGAGGCCCTGCGGTGACAGCGGGTGGGTGGGCTGATGCGGCTTGAGCGGTGCGGGGCGAGCTCTGGGCGGGCGCCCGCTGCGGAAGGTGTTTACTGCGGTCGCGAAGGTGCGGGCGGCGCTCTGGAGGCGGGGGGGCTGCGGAAGCGGCGAGGCAGCCGCGATGCGAGGCGTGGCGGCGAGTGGGAGGCGGAGGTGGCTCGGTCGCGCCCGGCTCGAGCAGGACGTGCAACCCTCGAGGAGCCACGGTCTTGGCTGAGGCGAGAAAGGGCCAAGGAGGCCGGCGGTGAGGCGGCTGGCGGACGAGCCGCCTCCCTGCGTCGGCAGGGGCGGCTTGGCGGGAGGCGGGGGCCGGCGGGCGGGCGTTCGGCTCGGCGGGCGCACCGCCCTCGGCGAGCTCGGGCCGCCCTCGGCCTTGGCGCTGGCGAAGAGGCCGGGGTCTCCTTGCCGGCGAGGCGCGCGCCGCGCTCGAGGCGCGAGCGACCCTCAAACAACAGGACGAAGAAGTCTCGCGGCTCGATGGGGGCTGAACCGGCTCGGCGTCTCCTCGAGGACTGCGCCCGGTTGTCGTGGGCGGGCTACGGTCCTTACTGCGGCGGGGGCGAGTGCGCAAGGCCCTCGATCTGGAGAAAAGCAGGTTGAAGGTGAGTCGCCTCTCTTCGCATTTTGCGTGTCGATTTGGTTCGCTTGGGATCCGCTCCCAATTTTGTTTTCGTTCACGGGTTTCAGGGCTGCGGAGCAGCTCTTGGGAACTCGGCGACCCAGAGTCCTCCGTGACCTACAACTCCTCACGGCAGGGCTGGAGGGCTGGCCGCGCCCTCAGGCGTGCGAGGTCGAAGAGGCGAAGTGCGGGGAGCTCGATGGCGAGTCGCCTCCGCGCCCTCGGCGGGCATGTTACCAGTAGCGTCTTGCGCGCCCTTACACAGGAGTTGAGCTCTTGGCGTGGTGGCTTCCCACTACCGGGTCGACCTCGAGGCCGTTTCCACAGGCTCGTCGTTCCGTTGGCGTCGGCGGCGTGGCGATGAGCCGTCTTGGGATCGCTCGCTGCTCTGCCGCCGACATCCTCGCCGAGGACTTCATGGACTTCCTCTTCCGGACGCTCCCCGGTGGCGGCCCCAAGCTGAAGACCATTGGGCGTTTGTGCCCTTTATGTTTTGATGTTAGAATTCGAGCAGCGGCTATTGTAATAAACATTCATTTGTTTAAAACACTTCAATGTTTGTAAGTTGAAAAACTCGTTGTTTATTTGCAATTGTGTTGTTACGCCTCCCGCTTTCTTAGGCGAACCTTGGTACAGGAAGGTTTTAGATTATACGGGTAGCTCATAGGCAAAGTGGCGAGGGGAAGGGCCGTATCCTGCCGGGCGTGGGCTATCCCGACTCTGGCGTCTTAGCCCTTTGGCCACTCGCGTCCGCGTGGGTTCACCCAAAGTTTGGGTCGAGGCATACTTAGCACATTCTTGGTAATTTTGCGAAAAAATGGGACCATTTTTTGGGGGCCGCGGTAGCCAGGGGATTTGGTCTTCGGGAGAAAACCAAGTCGCCCTTGACTTTATTAATGTCGATGGAAATTACGATAGCAGGGGTGTTGGGTATGTAATGACAAGAAATGAAATTCTTTCTAAGGGTAGAAGCGGCGTAGGCATTGGATGTTCCAAGCGTTGGTGAGTTCCTCGCCGTCCTCGTTAGGCCTTGACTTGTAGGTCTTGGGCTTGAGCACTTTGACAACGATGTAGGGTCCCTCCCATGGGGCGATAGCTTGTGGCGGCCTCGATTGTCTTGGCGTAGCCTTAGGACTAGGTCCCCTTCGTCAAGTCTCGGCGTCGTACCTTGGGCACTGTGCCGCCTCGAGCCTCTGGTATCTTCTGAATGCATCAGGGCCGCAGTCACGGGCTTCGTCAAGGATCCAGTGAGTCCTCGCGGGCTCGGTTGGTGCCTCGTCGTAGCTCTTGACTGCAGGCGACCCGTATTCCGGTCGTGGGAGGGCGGCCTCGCGCCATGAGGAAGAGCAGGGGTGAATCCCGTGGCCACCTTTCGGAGTGGTTACGAGGCTCCATACGGCCGCGGCAGCTCACAGGAGCCATTTCCGGCGGACTTGTTCGATGCATCGAAAATCCGGCTTGAGGCCTTGTAGGATCATGCCATTGGCCGCTCCCACTTGACCATTGGTGCGTGGGTGTGACGGCGCCCGATCCAGCACGGATGTGGTGCTTGTCGCGAAATTCCGGGAACTTCCTGTTGGGTGAGCTGGGGCCGTTGTCGGTGATGATGGAGTTAGGCACCCCAAACCGGTGGATGATGTCGGTGAAGAATATTACGGCTGCTACGCACGAGATTCGTGATTGGGCGTTTCGACCCACTTGGAGAACTTGTCAATGGCGACTAGCGGTGCGTGTAGCCCGGGCGCCCGTAGGGGCAGGCAATGTCGGCCCCACACGGCAAAGGCCACGTGATGGGGATCGTCACGGAGGGCATCGGCGGGAGATTGGTCTTGCGGGCGTAAAGCGGCACCCTTCGCGGTCGCGCGATCTCGTGGCATCGGCAACGCGGTAGGCCAATAGAAGCCACTGGCGAAGCGCGTTGCCACGGTGCGTGGCGCGGCGTGGTGGCCACACGCCCGCGTGGATGTCCCGGAGCTCGCGCCCACAGGGGATGGGTATGCACGCTGCGGGGCGCTGCAGCCTTGGCGCTTATGCGCTACGGCTCGCCGTCGGCGAGGCGAACGACTTGGCCTTCTGGCGTGCGTCGGCCTCGGACCGATCAGGAAGCTCCTTGCTCCATCCAGGCGAGTGGCCCGCCCGATCCTCTCCGAGGCGGCTCCGTGTCCATGGCCCGGCCGCACCGTAGCCCTCGAGCAAGGAGAGCACAAGCGCCTCGTTCGTGGGGTCTTCATTCATGGGTTCCGCCCAGGGTTCGAGGAGCCCCAGGGTTCCTCTTGACTCGGGGTGTCGATTCGAGGTTGACGACGGCTGGCGGCGTCTCGTGCAAAAACGTTCGGGGGCGGTGATTCGCCCCGGCGCGATTTTGCGAGTTCGTCCGCCTCCTCGTTGTACTGCGAGTGCGTGGTTAAGCTCGAGGCCGTAGAACTTGTCTTGAGCTCGTGCAGGCGTTGCGGTGAGCCTCCATTTTGTTGTCGTGACAACTCGCATTCTTCATACTTGGTCAATCACGAGCTGCGAGTCCCCGACGCCGAGGCGCTTGATGCCTGCTCGATGGCGATCTGAGGTCGCAAAGAAGGGCCTCAGACCGCCATGTTGTTCGACGCGGGAAATGCAGGCATCACAGATCTCATGTGCTCCCGAGGTGAGAGAAGAGCAGGCCCGCTACCGCCTGTTTTCATCACCGACCGTCAAGTAGAGGGTCCAAGATTCGGCCCGGATTTGCTACAAGTGCAGCTAGTGTCCGTCCATTCGGCCACCTAAACCGCCAGATTTGGGACTTGATTGCCTTATGCGGCGACAAGCGCCAGCTGCCTCGCCCATCAATTCCATGCACCACTTGGCGATTCTCGCCTGCAAGGTCCGTTGGATGATCTCACCCAACGGAACGAGGAGACCACCGTGATCGCGGGCCTCAAGTAGTGCTTGAGTTTACGCCACAGGTGAGCACTTCACCGCAGAGCAGCTGGATCCGTGGGTACCGTGCCTTGGTCTCTTGAGCAGCATCACCGATGTAGTACACGGCCTCGATCGGCAGGCGGCTCCTCCTGTACGCTCCACCACGATGACGCCACCACCACCGAGTGGTCGCGGCGACGTGAGGCATGCGAGGCTCGTGGTTACCGGGCGGCGTTAAGATTGGCGCGTGACAGCGCCGCCTTGAGTTTGTCAAGCGCCTCCCGGCCTCGACGGTCCGTGAGAAGCGCCGTGTTTCTTCAGAGTCGGTAGAGGGTAATCCTTCGCCGAGCCGCGAGATGAAGCGGCTCAAGGCGGCGAAAGGCACCCCAACACCTTCTCGACCCTTGAGGTCTCCGAATCCGCGCCCATCCGCTCGAGGGCCGCGACCTTTCCTGGGTTGGGCTCGATGCCACTGGGAAACTATGTATCCCAAAGAAGATGCCCCGGCAAGACCAAGACGCACTTCTGGTTCACCACCCCTGCTGGCTCGCAGTAATCGAATGCCACGCCGCAGTCGCCAACCGTCAGTCCCGCCTTCCCGGTTTTCACGACTATGTCATCTACGTAAGCCTCAACGGTTCGCTCGATGTGGTCTCCAAAACGATACATCGCCGGTATGTAGCGCCCGCTGCTTCAAGGCCAAACCATCGTTACGTAGCGTAACATTCAACGCGTGATGAACGAAGTTGCAAGTCGGTCGGACTCTTCATCTTTATTTGGTGGTACCGGAATAGGCATCGAGGAAACACAATAGTTCACAACCGCGGTTGAGTCAACGATTTGATCGATTCGGCAAAGGAAAAGGAACTTTTGGACATGCTTTATTCAAACTAGTGTAATCTACACACACATCCGCCACTTCCCATTCTTTTTCTTAACTAGTACAGGGATTAGCTAGCCACGAGGGTGAAAAACTTCCTTGATGAACCTCGCCCGTGGCCGCTCTTCGTCAGCGGCGCGGCCCGTTGTTGCACCGCTCGGGAGTGAGGTAGGATATCAAGGGAGTGTCGGCGACCTCCCTCGGGATGCCCGGCATATCCGAGGGACTCCACGCGAAGATATCGGCGTTGGCGCGAGAAAGTCGACGAGCACCACTTCCTATTTCGGGTCGAGGGTGGGCCGACCCTCAACACCTTGCCCCTGGGCCGCAGGGTCGGTCGAGGCACCTCCTTCGCTTGTTCGGCACCTCAAACGCCCGCGTGCTTGGCGGAGGAGTCGGGCCCTCGTGGGCCGGCTTTCCATGTCCGCGACAAGCGCTTCGTCGGCGCCGGGGCCTCGGCGTGCTCGGCGACCGCGGTCGAATGCGTGCTCGATCGACGAGCCCACGGTGATTACGCCTTTGGCCCCGGCATCTTCATCTTGAGGTAAGTGTAGTTCGGGACCGCCATGAACTTGGCATAGCACGGACGGCCAGGATGGCGTACGGCGCCCGGAACCCCACTACCTCAAAGGTGAGGACTTCTGCGGAAGTTGTCCGGTGTCTTAGAACAACTGCACCGTAGGTCGACCGCCTGAGGGCAGCGCTCGGCGCGACGCGCGTGGAACGGCGCCGGCGGGCCGCAATGGTCCAACCCAATCCCCATCGTAGGGTGTGGGCGTAGAGGATGTTGAGGCTGCCGCCGCCGTCCATGACCTTGGAAACCGCGTTAGATGATGGGATCGACGACCAACGCACGCGGGGTTGGGGATGCGGTTCGTGGTCCTCGCGGTGAAGGTGATGGCGCCTCACCAATCGAGGAAGGAAGGAGGTGCTCTCTCCTGGCGAGGACCTCGTGCCGCTCGCTTACTGCGTGGTGGACATGTCCACCGTCGGTCTCGAAGATGAAGAAGACGTTTCCACGGGAAGCGCGTCTCCGCCACCACCGTCCTTCTTGGCCTCGCCTCCTCGCGGCGACGGGCGGTAGTACTTCTTGAGCATGTCGCATCGCTCAAGTGTGTGGTTGATCGGGTCTTGTGGTACAGGCGGGGCTTCTTCAACACTCTGCCGTGCTCGTGGCGCTTGGGGCTTCTTGCCCGCTTGTGCTTGTCAGCCTTGGACTGCGCCTCCCGCGCGCGTCGCCGTCCCGGGCTTGCCCATCTTGCCGCCGAAAATGGCACCCACCGCCTCCCTCTCCGGAGGCGGTGGCGATGTCGAGCGTGGAGTCGACCGGCGGGCTCCTCCGAGCTCACGCGAGGTCCCGACAGGTCGTGCCTTCAAGGAAGGCGTGCACGATCTCGGATCGAGCAACGCCGGGAGCTGATCAGGCGCTGAAAAGCGCCAGTATGAAGTCCGGAGCGACTCGCCGGGTGCCGGGCGCACGCTCAGGTCCCAAGAGTTCCTGTGGCGCACATATGTGCCCCGGAAGTTCCCCACAAACGGCGCACTAAGTCATCCCACCGTGGATCCGGCGGGTGGCTGTGCTCGAGCCATGTTCGCGCCGAGTCCGCAAGGTGCGGGCAGATTGCGGATGATCAGATCGTGGTGGCGCCGCCGACGCGCAGCCGTAGTCGTTGAGCCACACGAGGGTCCGTCCGTGTACTTGTCGATGGTGGTGGGTCAAACGCGGGAAACTCGCCGCACGGATTTCCCGATCGAACACTCGGGTTCCGGGGTTCCGGCGTTGGCGGCGGTCCCATTGTCAGTCGGCGACCACGTCGAGGGTGGTAGCTCGCCGCGCCCGCCCGCGCCTTTGCTTGGCGTTCGGGCGTTGCGCTCGCCGTGCGGCCTGCGCGTGTCGATCCGCTTGACAGCGTCTTGCCTGGTTTGGCGGTTGCTCCGCGCCGCCCGCGTGGACGGATGCCTCGGTCCTTCGCGCCGCCGCGCCGCTGGGCTGGATTCGCGTGCGCGGACGCGGAGCTCGGCCGCACACGGCCGCTTGCTCGATGAGTCTGCGCGCGCTGGCAGTTGTGCCTCGATGGTTTCGCATGGCCCGGCTAGTGTTGCCGCGATGAGTTTTGGGCACGGTGGCGTGTGGGTCGTCCACATTGAAGTTGGCGTTGATGCTCGCGAGCTTGCTTCCCGCGCGTTCGCCGCGCGGAGGCTTCTGACGCAGAGCCGCCTGCCGGTACTCTTCCGAAGCGCCTCGAGCTCGCGCGGCTCGCCAGCGCATTGATGTCCGTGATGTGCATGGCGGGGCCGGTGGCGGGTTCGGCCCGGATGCTCGGGCCGCTGCGCCGCCCGCTCCGTTGCGCCTCTTGCTGGCGATGGCGACAACGAAGCACTCGCGCTGAGGGTCATCACTCGCTGAGTCGTCGGAGCAACCGAACCAAGAGTCCGCGGCATCAAGGAATCGCCGAAGACCAGGTGGTCCGAGACGGAGAAGTCCCACCGCTGCGTAGCCATGTGAGCGGTTGAGGGCGGCAGTCGGGCGAGCCGTGGTACGACTCGTCCGCTGGTGGCGATGAGGTTCCGGGATGATTGACAAGTGATGGCGGGAGATCCTCGTGACGGCCATATCGGTGCCGACGGATGAAGCGCGCAGCGAGGTTGCGCATCCTGGGAAAGCTGCGCCCGCGCCACGTGCTCCGGCGGTGCGCCCGCCGTCTGCTTGGCGGGCGTCCCGCCGTCGCGTGTTGCCCGGCCGCCCGCGGCGCGGCGAGCGCCGACCGGGCGCTGGCGGCGTCGGGCGCCGGCGCTCGCAACGCCCGGGTGGGTGCCGAGCGCAGGCGTGGCGGGCATTGGGCCCGCCGGTCGACCACCGCGGTGGAGCGTCGAAGTTGGTGAGGCGCATGAGGTAGCCCTCGAGTTCGAAGTTCAGCTCCCAAACCGGATTGAATCCGGGAGAGGTCCGAGCTGCCCATGGCGTACCTTTGGGACGTCATCTCGCACGAATCACCATCGAGCGGGTGAGGGGTCGATCACAGCGAGGGTCCCCTACCGGCGCGCCAACCGCCGGTGCGGAAAGTAGTCCCGACACTAACAGTGAATTACGCCGTGATCGGCTTCTCGATGGTGGGTGCCAGACAACGGGGACACAAGTTTATCTGGTTCGTTCGTAGGCGCAGCGTGCTCGAGGTGTCAGACATTGTTGCACCGTGGTGCTGCAGGAGCGGGGCGGGAGAGGAGGCCGGGCCTGTGTCCTGAGGTTTGATTGAGGCGAGTGCCAATATCGTCGTGGGAGGCGGAAGGCGTGTAAGTCGGTGTCGCTTTTTCGCTCCCGTTCCCTGCGGCGGGGACCGCCTCCTTTATAGACCAGGAGGCGGTTTCGCGTGCCTTCTAGCTACGTGTGATGGCTCGTGACAAGGTAACGGACGTGGCTGCCCCGCGAATCTTGCTCAGCGGAGCGTGGCGTGCCTGTATCCGCCCGAGAGCGGCTTCGGTGGGTGGCGCTAGAAACTTTCCGGTCGTCCGCCCGACTCGAGGCGGCGGCGGAGGTCGCAGAAGGCACCGCGTGGCGGTGTCTTGTCGCCCGCTCCAGCGGCGTGGATGGCGCAGAGGCCCGGATGGCGCCGGCGTGATGGCGGGATGGCGGGCAGGACGGAGGTGACGCGCCACGCCAGCGGTCCGGCGTCATGGTGTGGCGTGGAGCAGCGTCCCCCCGTTCGAGGGTTCCGCGTCCTCTTTCGAGGGGCGCGCGCGGACGAGAGTGGGTGGCGTGTCGCGGCGCGACAGCCTTGCCGGTGTGTTGCCGTGGGTGGTGCGGTGTCGGCGCCAGCCGAGCGTGTCGCGTGCGGCGTGCCGACATCGCCTTGCCGATGGTGGCGCCTGTTGCGCGTCGACCGCCTTGCCGGGTGGCGCAGGTTGCGTGAATCCGCCGCGGGCCTCAGATGGCGGAGGCCTCATCGAGGCGGTGTGCCCGAGCGGATATGATTCCGCGTGTCGTGAGGCGCGCAGGATGGATCGCGGGCGGCCCAGCCCTCAGCGGGCGGGAAGCCCGAGGGGCCAAGCCCTAGCGGCGGAGTCCTCGGGCGCTGCGCCCCTCGAGCGAGGCGGAGTTCGCCGGGGCTGGTGGGGGCGAGCCGGAGGCGGGCCGGCCCGCCAGTCAGCCGCCGGGCCGTGACTATCTTTTATTTTTGTTGTTTGTTTTTGTTTCGAAAGTTTGTGTGGGTTTGGTTTTAGGGGACCCTCTGTCCCCGACAGTATACAATTCAGTGGCATAGTACATAGGTTCACCGTAGCTCGACTCTATGGACATGTAATCCATGTAGGTTGGGTACTGATCCGCATCATGAAAAGTTCAAAACAAATGGTTACTGCAAGCTGATGCATGTTTCATCATTTTGTTTGCTATAATCCCTTTCTGTATTACTTAAAATATACTTTCAAGGCAATACATGTTTTGGTGAACGCACAGTTCCAAATATAGCGGCATTTGTCTGGCATACTGCCAGGTGATTGAAGTATCACATTCTAGATGTTAATTACAGCCATTGGTTGCAAAGGTTCATTATTCAATAGTTTTTTCCGTTTATATTTTTCAGCTTCAAATTTGTTCAGCTTACACATATTTACACAAGTAGTAGAAGTTATTCAGGTTTACATGCTACGCATCCATGCTCTCTCTCTCTCTCTCTAGTAATGGTTCCTTGAGTCTTGCTTATTTACTTTGTAAGCTCATCCATTGCTAATGGTTTTTGTTGTTAGGCATGTTTGGCTACCTAAACTAATGAATAAGCTCATCAGGAATTCTAAGCGCTGCCAGTATAAGAAGCTACTTCTGAAGCATTGTTTTATCAATTCTAAGGTACATATGAACAAATGGACCTATCCAACTGTTTTCAATAAGGAATAAGTCCAATTTACTACCTCCCAATTCCAAGTATGGCTCAACTCCAAATAACCCTTAAAGAAAAGGTTTATTTAACGGAAATTTTAGGGTGCTTGTAATTAAGTCGTCCATCCGGTGAAATCTAACGGTGGTAGTACCGGGTAGTACCAATGAGGTAGTACCAAGTAGTACCATTTTGGTGGATCCGGTACTAGGTACTACCTGGTACTACCCTATTGGTACTACCTAATTAGCCGACATGCCACTACAGGTAAGCAGCTGCTGGTTTATTTTTTTACAAGCAAGAGAGGGTAATTGACCAACAATTCTTCCCCTAATTGCACTACTCTTGCTTGATCTCTTCAACTCCAATTTTGATCATCAACTCCTGATGGCGAAGACGACCCAATGGCTTGGTGAGGATGTCCCAGGTTGTCGAAATGTCTCAATGTACTCGAGCTTGACCAGTCCTTCCTCGACGCACTCACGGATGAAGTGATATCTCACATCAATGTGCTTGTTCGACCATGGAGAACTGGATTCTTTGCTAAGGCAATGGCAGACTTGTTGTCCACCATCAAGGCCGGTGTGGCGAGATTCTCCCGGCCGCCTCCTTCACCACCATCTCGCCCAAAGTCACGACAAAGATGCCGTCGCCGCTGCGATGTACTCTGCCTCGCAGGTTGAGAGGGCGACGACTCTACTTCTGGGACTGCCATGTGATTGGGCATGAGTTCAGCATGAATAGCACCCATGTTGTGCTCTTCCGTTGAAGGACACGATTGACGCACCGAGAGAGGGAGTGAAATGGGAGCCGATAAAATTCTTCCCTACACCCCAAAATCACTTCAAGAATCCGCACACTTGCCAAGATCACGTGGTCACAACGGACCTCTGACCCTAGGAACAAGTTAGAACAAGCCTAGGAACAAAGCGGAAGCAAGCTATGGGCGGCACCTAAAACCAAGTTATCTGTGAGAGCAGTCGGTACTTCCAGACTATCCATTGTACCGACCCCGGGTCGGTACCACAAAAGACTCTCGGCAAACTGAAAATCAGGTTATCGGTACTACCTGGATAGGGTCGGTAGTACCGCCCCCCCTAAAAAATCAGCCCGCGAAACAGCCCCAAACTTTCAATCGATGGATCTCCCAAACCACTTGGAGTCTTGAGACGAAATTTTGGGGAGATGATGAACACCCCAAGGGGAGCCAAAAATTTCGGCCTCTAACTCCCTACAACTCCCGGAATCGCGAATCCTTGCCAAGAACACTATGAACTAGGGTTCACCCGAAAATCAACGAATCGAAGGCCAAATCCGGTGTTTGAGGGGTCAAGATCATCCACAAAGAGGCACAAGGCACTCACCCATGATCCCCTCAAAGAAATTCGAAGAGAAACGCCCTCAAATCGACGAATCGAGTGACGAACGAAAATCCCAAGAAAAAGGCTCCGAAAATCACCGAAAAAGAAAAACGCCGGGAGCAAAGGATTTGGCACGAGATTGAGAAGGAAGATTTCATTATGAATATCTTAGCCAAATCCGGTTACAAGCCACTCACAAGAATCACAAATCTTGGATGGCAAAAAGCTCAAACAAAGAGCCACACTCACCTTTCTCCCTCTCTCCCAAAGAGCACCCCAAAATGAAAGAGCACTCCCACCACTAGCCAAAGAGATGGCTGAAAATTCAGCCCCCTCCTATATATAGGCCCTCCTAAAAGACCAAGTACCCCACACTAGGAGTTACAACTCAAGCCCTCACAGGGCATTTTGGTCAACACATGAAGACGCATCCGCCATCGGACGCCGCATCCTCCCAACGCAAGCACCTCGATCATCTGCGTGTCGCCGAAGTTTCTCGGCGCGGATCCGTCTCCGCCCAGAGCCTGGTCTTGGTTTTGTGGCTCAACCAAGTCACCCGACGGTTTTGTGGTGAACGCCAGAAACCCGCGGACTCGGTCACCTCCATGCCAATCTCACTCATGACTTGGCCGCCACGTCGTCCCGGCTCGACCTTGGTTTTGAGTCTCAACCAAGAAACCGTACACGACTTCGTCTTGCTTTTCTTGCCACCATGCGGCCCGCACTTGATCCTGTTCGGCCACCGGGTCCATCAAGCCGAGCCTACTTGTCTCTCCACACATCGGAGCCACACAGGCTAAGACCTTTCGCGCCGCTCTTCACCTGCGCACCAACGCATCAAGCGCAGCGCACTGCAATACTCGGCCAAGAGTCAGTCCACACCACGTTGTCAATCACTCATCACACCAAGCAGCGACCATCCACCAGTCCTCATCCGCCCATCCACATCTCCAGCCATGTCGCTGTCACTAAACCCAGTCAGCTCTAGCGCCTTTTCCTTCTGCCTCGGGTAGATGATCCCATGACCAATCGTCCCAGCCACGTAGCGGAGTAGTCTCTTCATAGCGACGGCGTGATCTTCCCTGGGATCCGCCATGAATCCCAAGTCAATCACCGATCAACCCATGTCCGGACACAGACATGGAGGTAGCGCACTCGATGATGCTCCTGTAGGCCTGCCGTCCACTTTTTCCGTCAGGTTCTCCTTGAGAGCTTCTCCTCCATGGGGTTTGATACGGATGCAACCGCACCGCTGACCTCCTCGCCCACCAGCCTGCGCGAGGAGCTTTTGCTTCAAGGTGATGGCATCCTTGCGCTGCTGCACTTCTACACCCATGTAGTAGGTTAGCAAGCTGAGGTCACTCATCTTGAACCTCTTCATCATCTTGCTCTTGAACTCTGTCGTGTCTTCTTTGTTTCTCCTAGTGACGATCAAGTCGCCAACATACACCTCGACGATCACTAGAACCCACCTTGACCCGGGTGTACAGAGCATGCCTTGTCGCAGCTGGAGAAGCTAAGTGAGATCGTGTACGAGCTTCACGTTCCACGCCCTTGGCGCTGTGAAACCCATCTGAGCCTTGTGGAGGCGAAACACCTTGTGCTCTGTCACAGCACTTGGCTGGCCGGTGGGCGTGCACACGGCACTTCCTCACTTGACTCCCGTTGAGGAGCGAGACTTCACGTCCGGTGATGTCTTCTGAATTCTTTGCCGGTGATGGAATCCATGCGCGAAATGGCGAAGACCTCGTCGACGTCGATGCTGTTGTGTTGCACATACCTCTTCGCGACTAGTCGTGCCTTGTACCGCACGACGTTCCCCTTCTCGTCTCTCTTTAGCTTGTACATCCACCGGTTTGATCGGCTGCTGACCAATCGAGGATCCACCCCCGGTGTTGTTTCCATGATCGCCCCCATCTCCTCCAACATTCTGGCTTGACAATCTTCCTTCTCCGTCGCCACGAATGTGGCTCCTCTACCGTGCCAGTGCGATTTTGGTCGTCAGTACTACGCTCGAGTGCCTGGCGAGCTCTTGTCCCCGACGATATCCCGGATTGCCCGGAGCCGGAGTTGCTCGCCGTCGTGTGTTGCGTCGATGTGTGGCGACAAGTTTGGTGGAGGCGAGACGAAGCGAATCGTCGAATGAGTACTCGAATCAGTACTCGAGGTCGCAGATGTTGGTGTTCCCTGCCCAGTAGGGGATCCTGGTGGTGTGGCCACCGGCGATAGTGGTGATGTAGCCGCTGACGGAGTGGCTCCTCCCACTTCTAAAGCAGAGGAGGCTTACCCTGAAGCAGAGGACCCGCTCTCGACGGTGAAGCTGTTGTTGATGTGGCCTCCACCGCCTTCCCCTGCACTAGACTCCTCTCAATTCCATCTCGCCTTCTCATCGAAGATGACGTCCCTTGAGACCACTATGTGCCCCGCTGCGGATCAAAGAGCTGATACGCCTTTCTACCAGCCTTGTATCCCAGGAACACCATGGGCACGCTTTTGTCCTCCAGCTTCGACAAGTTGGGCTTCGTCACCTTGGCGTGCCCAACACAGCCAAACGTCCTCAGGAACGAGACATCTGGCTTCTTCCCGTGCCAGCTTCATAGGGTGTGATCCCCTTTAGGCTTCTAGTTGGCGACCGGTTCAGGATGTAGACGGCAGTTGTGACCGCCTCACCCCAGAACGCCGCTCGCATGTTCTTCGCCTTCAGCATACTCCTGGCCAACCCCACGATGGTCTGATTTCGACGCTTGACTATGCCATTCTGCTGTGGCGAGTACGGCGCGGTGAGGTGGCGTCAAAGCGCCCCTTGTCCGATGTTGGGCGAATTCCATCGAAGTGAACTCGCCACCTCGATCCGTCCAAAGCACCTTGAGCTTCTTCCCCGTCTCGCCCTTGATGCACGCCTTGAAACGCTTGATCGCCTTCGCTGCCTCCGCTTTGGATGACAACAGTGTCAGCCACATGTACCGACTACTATCATCCACCAAGAGGAGGAAGAAGCGCCTCCCTCCATGTATTGCCGGTGTGATCGGCCTGCACAGATCACCATGCACCAGCTCTAGCAGCTCCTCTGCTCTGTAGCAGGCCTTCTTTGGGAACGAGCGCGCGCTGCGGCTAGCGGTTGTCGCCGCAGCTCGCCTACCCGCCGATTAGCGGCAGCCCTCGCACCATGTCGTGGACGCGCCATGCTTGCGAGTGCATCAAAGCTCGGTGGCGGCGCTCATGGCCACGCCACGCCTCATCGTCCTCCGTTGCCGCTAGGCACACTGCCGCCGGCGATCGCGCAGCTCCAAGACATAGAGCCGGTTCTTGCCGTGCTCCACCTTGGCGAGCAACTTCTGCTCGCGGTCACAGATGCAGAGGATTCCGCTCTTGATCAACAGCTCACAGCCTCGCTCGTCCAACTAGACGAGGCAAACGATGTTGCTAGGCAACTTGGGGATGTAGTAGATGTCCGTGGGCGCGCGGTGTTCGCCTGTCTTACAGGCGAAGAGGATCGTCCCACGACCCTGGATGTGCAGCGGAGTTGTCGCCGAACTTGACGCGGTGGTGATGCCGGTGTCGAGCTCGGAGAACGCCTCGCGATTCCCCGTCATGTGGTTGCCCGCTCCCGTGAAGGTGGGGGTGTGGGTTACTGTGCTCGGGTTTTGGTCTTTAACCGGACTCGTTGTATGCTCTTTTCTCTCTTAATGAAATGCAACGCAGCTCTCATGCGTCGTTCAAGATAAAAAGCTTTTGATAGGACCCTATAATTAAATAAAACCATGTTTGTACTAAAAACAACCGCATTGCTATGTCCTTACATTGGTAAATACCTACCGAGGGAGCATGAATCTTTTGTTTATATGTGTTAGGGATTCATTTGTTTCTGATCTTTCATGATGAAGTTTCATGCAATGGAGTTTCAATTATAAAAACTATGAACTTATTTATTTTTGGGAGGGATTAATTTCTTTCACATTAGCATTTGTCATTGCTAGTGCATCCTCTTGTGATATTAAGCCTAGAAGGCTAGAACAGGTTTATATTCTTCCTAAATTCAGTTGCACCATGATAATTTAAGTCTAGCTATATTTCACTAAAATTTTAATGAGGGTATACTTGCTGCTAATGACCTCTACATTTCTCCCTCGTCCTTCTGAAGCATGCACCCTTGTCCCCTCTAGTTGGTGATCCACCCGGGCCGGGGTGGCCATCTGGTCGTCCCCTCTCCCCATAGATAATCAAGGCTATCAAGTACAAATAAGAAAGAATGCCTTGGTTGTAGCATCAGATATTATTTCTACTGTTTTTTAGGGCAAGTTCTACTGTTATGTTTGCTTAACAAACCGCTGTGTGCAGTGTTCTGCCTTATGTGGCTATATCGGTTAACTAAATAATTGAATTTGTTATTCTTAACAGGTCGGAGCTAAGGTGGCGAAGAATCATAGCAAGACACAATATTCATTTGGAGGAAAATCAGCATGTAGTGATCAATCTTATGTTCAATTGGAGGCATATAGCACACATCAGCAAGTAGTTTCCTTTGTCTGGGCAGTGTTGAATTATACCAGAGCCGCTGCTTGGAAACTCTTACAGCAAGAGAGGCGTTAAGGATAAACATCTGGAAGTTTATAAAATTACGTAGGTTTGAAACATTTCACTTGAGTGATTGTATTGGGGAGCTGAAAGTATCACACTATTCTTGGATATCAAATATTGGATTATCTGATTGCTTTTGTTCTGCCCTAGTGGAGAAAGAAATTGGATTATCAGATGGATCCGAGGAGCATAAACGTCAGAATCTTATGCATTGTTGGATTAGTTGGATGTTTTCGGATATTGTGATACCATTAGTCCAGGCATACTTTTATGTTACAGAAAGGGAATCAAGGCGATATGAAGCTTTTATTATTTTTAAATACAGTTTGAGAGACTTAACTAGCAGTGCTCTTTCTTCCCTAAAAGACAAAACTTCAAGATTTTATGGTATTTCCAGGAAAGCAATAAAGGCGGTCATGCTTTTCTTCAAGAGTGAGGTTTGTACCAAAAGCAAAAGATATGAGACCATTAGTAAATCTCAAAGCTCAATCAAATGATGAACTCCTCAATAAGTGTCACCTGATACTCAAAAAAGTGAGGGATGAGAATCCTGAGATGTTTGGTTCTTCTGTTTTTGACTACAATAATGTACATCAAAATCTCTGTGATTTCCTTTCTTCAGTCAGAAGCCACTTGAAGGAAAAACTCAAGATATATGTTGTTGTTGCTGACGTATCAAAGGCATTCGATTGTATTAGTCATGATATGGTACTGAAAGTTGTGGATGATGTACTGAAATATGATAACTATGTTCTGAGGAAATGTACAAAAGTAGTTTGCAACAGGTCTAAGAACGCCATCTACCGTTTCGGTTCAAATGTCTCTATCAGCAATGGTAATGATATCTGTGATTTCTCGATTCAGTTATCATCAACCGGTGGTATTTTAGTTGACCAGGTAATGTATTATAACTCATTTCCAATTTCTGCAGGGGTTGACTAACTAGGGAGCATGATTGTTATTGGCTACATATAGCTACTAGTAAAGTTTTATGCAAATGTTTGTTTAGAGACTACTGAAATTAAATTATAATATTCATATCCTTGTTGTTTAGTCTTATCCAAGAAGAATTTCAGAAATAGTGGAGGTCATCACCGAAAAAGCACAGAAGTGTTAAAAGTGAAGGGAGGAACATGATAATTCTTGGGCTCTAGCATAGAGTGGCTAGTTGCACCATAGTGTCTTCATTGATTGTTTCAAGTTTTTTTTTAAAAAAAATTACTCTTCATTGTTGTGTTTTCTAGATAAGTGAACAATTTCCTACAAATTACAGAAGGCCTTCATGTAAAACGCTTCCTAAGCGCTTCCTACTATTTCCTACAAAAAGGGACAGAAGGCCAACATAGTTGGAAACGTGTTTACTTTCATTTTTGGCTAGCCTCCAACAATCCTAAAAATTATTGGCCAAAACCTTTCATATGCTTAGAAAAACTTTCATATGCTTCTCAGTAAAAAGGTACTAGGATGACTCTACCTGCAAGTTGACCACATAACAAGCCTAACCTTTCATGCTATATAGCTGTATCTTTCCTTGGAAATTTGTTCACTATCTATTGTTCATGTCCTATGAACAACTGTCAATTAGCATAAGTCAATGAACCTTTCTTTTCCTCTGAAAATCAGGGAAAAATTAGCAGCATACAGAAGAAAACGATTCAGCGTCTTATTTCTGAGCAAGTGAAGTGCAATATTTTGAAGATTGGGCAAAACTTCTACTCACAGCAAGTAGGCATTGCGCAAGGAAACAAATTATCTCCCAATCTTTGTTCGCTGTACTATGGCCACCTTGAAAATTCTGTGCTCTCAAAATTTCTTCATGATGGCAAGATTAATTCAGATGAGGATGTTTCAGCATCTAAAAGTTTATTGATGAGGTTCATTGATGATTTTGTATTTATATCTTTCTCCAAGGAGCATGCTCTAAATTTTTTCAATAGGGTGAGAAGAGGCTTTGTCTACTACAGTTGCTACATGAACGACAGCAAATATGGTTTCAACTTTGAGGTTGCAAATAGTGAGCATTGCTGTAATAGGATCTACAGGGTGATGATGGATTCTCTTTCATACCATGGAGTGGTTTGCTTATAAATTGTGAAACTCTGGAAATTCAAGCTGATTATACAAGGTATGCCTATTGGTATCTTAATTTAGTTGGTGAATTCAATTCATTAATAATATGATATCACACACACACACACATTTTCCTAAAGTATTTTGGAAACCTGAACAGTGTGAAGTCCAACCAATGTCAACAAGTTACCTGTAATTTCTCTTAACTTTGCCTTCAAAATGGAATAATTGTTTCTTTCCATTAGAGCTTTTTTTTCTTGTCAGTCATTTTATTCTGTTTAGCGAAGCATCAGAACCTAATTTTTTTCAACCAAATTGTGTTGAAGTACTGGAGTATGCATTTTAAAACAGGTATTTGGACATTCTTATTTCCTCCACCATTACTGTTAAGATGCATTCTTCAACGAAGTACCTTCAGAGCAAGCTATGTCACTACATGCGTCCAAAGTGTCATCCCATTTTCTATGACTCCAAGATCAACTCACCGGGCACAGTAAGACTGAATATATATCAAGCTTTCCTGTTATGTGCAATGAAGTTTCATTGTTATGTTCGGAGCATCGCTGATGCCAACATGAGCAAACTGGAGCTACTCTATATAATTAAGAGAACTTGCAGGTACCAAATAATCTTGACAGTTTCTATAGTAACGGCACTGGTCTCATTGCTTTTATCGTTTATTGACTGTATTTATTAGATAAGTTTCAGTATCCAATGTGTAAATTGTTAGTGTCTTTCCTAGTGACTTCCAATTGTTCGGTTAAGCAGATACATGCACAGTCTCATCATTTGGCGGATCCAAGATGTGGAGCTGCAATACAATGTGCATCCAGTTCTGAAGCTTGGGCGAAAAGAAACCATGTGGCTTGGCCTATCAGCGTACCTTCGAGTGCTTCAGAAGAAGCAATCACGTTACAAGGATTTGTTGGCATTGCTGAGAGAAGAAATTGGTACGTATGGCCATCTAGACCATGACAGTGATAGTTTGAGCTATGCTGTGGACGACCTTCGCTCATCAATGTTTTGGAAATTTAAGTTTTAGAAGTAAACTGGGGGCTAGAAGATTGCCGAAGCTACTGTCCCCTTCTTTTTTTTGTGGATATCATTTTCAGTGGATGAATAGTAACTTGTGGCCAGTTGACAGATGAGTGGCACCAATCATGATAGTGGTTTCTTATTTGCTAATCTGTTTTGTTGTGTATGTTCATGGAGTGGACCAAAGTCCAATTCTTCATTCTTAGATATAGCCATGAAGAGAAAGACGACCCGTGTCGTTTTAGCAAAGTTTTTCTGAATCCTTCTAAAGGTGGGGATTTTCTGGTGAAATTCATGCGTACAAAATAGGGTTGAAATTGTTCTGATAATGCAAATACTCACAACATTCAGAAATCAGAAATGTGTACAGCATACTGGGCTTGCATTATTTATCCACCAATTTTCGTGTATGACTGACTGATATGTTTCCACTGTGAACATGTTTTTCCTTGTTACTCTACCTTCCATATGAGTGGCAGTCACGGCAAAGTTTGGGCACGGAATAATTTGGTTGTTTTGGAAATTGGAACTCACTTCCAGCTCTCATCCCCATTTCAGCGTTCAGGTTTGGCTCCTGACTTGTATTCTCGTATTTCCAACAACAAGAAGCATCAGCAGGAATTGTGCTATCCAAAAATAAGAGCGTCCACCCTCAACTTAATTTATGGCAGGCCACGCTTCAAGGTGTCTAAAAGTGGTTACCATAAGAGTAACTTCTCTAGCCTCTTTCATCATGCTATCCCGCATTAGGGCCCCTGTTATGTTTTGAATGAACAATTTGGAACAAGGCTGACTTTCTCGCATTGCTTCGTGTCAATCCTCGGTTGCAGGTAATACAGCATATGAATTTGCATTCTTCTCTCGTAGAAAATGATATCCGGTACTCACTGCTGGGTTTCTTGCATGATGTGGATCTATCAGCTGGAGCTCTTGGCGACGCCACAAAAGGATTAGTAGAGAAAAGAAACGCATAACTGGAAGAAATTTTCACACCGCAAAAACCAAAGCCAACAGCCCAGGGCGCGTAATCTTGTAGTTGTAGGCAATGGGAAATAGTGGACCAACGCCAACACAAGAATTGACAATTGGTTATGTCTCTCTCTTTCTACATCGCTGTGTCTGGCGCATGCTAAGCCAAGCCATAATCCACTGCAGATGACATCAGGGTCGACGACGATGCACCGTCAAAATCAGCACCAGCTCCCCCGTCCGTCGTTGTGAACGGCAAGACCACGACAGGTACGGCAACAGTAGTTGAGGGGTGTACTACGCACTTCTTCGTTTCAAATTACTATTCGTTTTAACTCTGCAAATACAAAACTAATGTTATAAATCTCTCTGTGTGTGGTGTGCGCACGCGTGGTGTGTGCGTGTAGATATATACATAGTATGCATTTGTATCTAAAAAAGCTAACATAAATAGTAATTTGCATTGGGTACGGAGTAAGTAATCAGAGTGTCTCTGCTACTATCGCTAGACGTGGAGAGAGAGCAGCTGCTTGAAGGATCAAGCGACGTTCAGACGCCAAGGAAGAAGAGCACCCAAGAAATCCTCACCAAATACAAGTTCAAAGGGGTAATTTTCTTTCTACAGTTTCACCAACAAGCAACAATTCCAGTTCATCACCCGTCGTGCATTGCAGGACGCCGCCGCCGCCGCGGCTCACGCGAAGCAAAAGCTCATGGAGCGGCAGGAGAAACTCGCGGTAAATTAATGGCTACCACGAACAACCCAGTTCCACGTTTCCTGCTTTCACGTCCAATTTCGCCATGCTGGTGACGCTCATCGCCACCCTTGGTTCCCCTGCTCTCGCCAGAGGATCACCGAGCAATCCGCGGAGCTCGAGAGCGAGGCCGAGAACTTCGCCAACCTCGCCCAGCAGATCAGGAAAAACATGGAGAACAAGTGGTGGAAGCGGTGACGACTCCACGGTGGGTGGCTCGGCGCAGTGCGCCGCCTGTGGCTGTTGCCTCGACGACATGGGCTGTGTCACCGGCCGTGTCGTTGAGCCGCTGGCCGCTGGCGTTACTCGGCGCCGCGGTAACGTACGTGACGTGCTTGACTGAGTCCGCGACGACGACGGACTCATGAGGAGCCAGGAGAACGCCGCGGATCATCTTCATCTTCTTCTCTGCGCAATCAAAATCAGTCTGTTCTGAGCACCGACCGGATGATGCGTGATCGGTTCGTCCGCGCGCGCTCGGTCACGGTCAGGTCATTTAATCGCGCCACCCGCGCATCCCCGTTCCACTCTGCGTGTTAAGAGGTAGCTAGCCGGTTGATAGCTAGCAAAGCGACGTGGCGTTCAATTAACGCGCGACATCGAGTGTTAAGCTCGGGATTTGGCCCTTAATTAGTGTCGCGTCATCGCGTCGTCCTTGCAGCGGTAGGATGTGTCTTTTTTTTTCCCCCTCCGAGCGAGATTCAGCGTCAAACCGGACGACGGACGTGACCTTGCCGACCGTTGGCTTCGCCGTGTGCGAGAGAGCCTTCACACAACCACACGGATTCCGGTAGTGTGCCAAGGGATCGTCGGACTGTCGGAGCATATCATGTAGACTAAGTATTATATTAGCTTTATTTGCTGCTGATGGAAGGCGATGGATGGGGGGACCCAAAACAATTTGTGCTGGATGCCAACCACACGAGGACCTCGTGTGCAGTTGCTGGCCACAACCACGGCGGTTCCGCGAGCAAGATCTTCTAATAATAGTGCGTGTTTATAACACTTGATTAGCGGATGTGTGTGTAATGGGCTCCGGTACGGTGCGGTGCAGGTCGCCATCGTCTGAAGCGGAAAAGGGACAAAGGCGTGACCAACCAAACAAAACAAGAGCACGCCGCAGCACCGCCCATGGTGACGGCGCTGCAGCTACCACCACCACAACTAATCCTCCCCTCCGTCCAGAAAATATCAATGACCAAAAAGGTCAATGGTCTGCCGTTCTGACCCCTCACGCTTGTAGCTCCGTACTGTCAGCATTTTAGGCACGTTTAGTTCGGCAAATTTGACTTTAATTCACTATTCACCTGCCACATCTTCTACGTGCTTCAACACACATTTTTTCATAACTTTTTACCCTAATACACTATTCATTCACGCAAATTTAACGAAACAACATAAAATAAAATAGGTAGGAGTTCTTTTTAGAATAGAATTAGGTATGCGTTTTTTTTAAGAAAAAGCATGAGCACTACTATGTCATATAAAGAGGTAGAATGCTGATTTTTACTTTAGTTGTGATTATACATAAATAAAACATACACTCGACGAAGAAAGGCAAATATTAATGGGCTCTCCATTCCCGAACAGACCAGCTGTCGGATCTTCATTTCTTCCTTATGAGTGCTAGAATTCTCGACGGCAATGCTGAAACTCCATGGAGGATGCGCTCCTCTCTTTCCAAATTAGGCAGGAGTTGCTCATATATATGCTACGGCCATGGTGATGTAGGTGCAGTGCCTGCGTAGGATAGAGGCCAATTTTCGGAACGCGGCGCGCCGCTCACATCATACTATCGATGATGGATCGGAACCTGATAAAAAAATTCGCTGCTTGTACCATGCAAAAGGGGAAAATCTTAGCGAAATTGCGACACGCGGGCGGCAAGCCCCAACACACACACTGACACACCTTTCTCAAACACACACACACCCAATCCGAAAAAAATCCGGCGTTTCCATCGCGTCCACCAATCAGGTGGCCGCCACGAGCCTCACGGAGTCACGGGGATATGCGGCCTGGGGCCAAGCCGCCAGGGGATGAGGGGACGCCGTGGCCCAGCGCCGACCACGCGATCCAGGGACGCGACCACTGGAACAGGGCGCTGACTCGCTGAGGATTCGTGTGAGCGTGTCTCGTAGTTGGAGCAGCACTGACTTGCGGACCCGATCCTACAAAGCAGGAGTAGTGCTGCAGATGAATCACTGTCCGGACCGGATCCTATGATTGCAGATACTGTAGTAACGGTTTAATTAATTTCGATCCTGGTCCGGCATTCTCCGCAGGCAGGCAAAAAAAAAACTCTGATCGCGCCCAAATTCCCATCACCCGCGGGCCTGGGCGTGTCAACCTCGCGGCACAGATCGGCGATCCCACCGGGCGAGCCGACGACCCTCAATCACCTTGTTCGTCTCGACACTCGCTGGTCAGCTATACACACCAAATCAGTCACAGACCAACAAACATTCATCTTTCTCTTAAAACAAATCAGTACTACTGCATTAGCTACTAGCCACCCGTCACTCACCTTCTCTCAAAATGATTCAGCACCACTGCACCAGCCACTAGCCACCCAAATTCTCTCAGAATAAATAAACCACTCACCCGCCACCAGCCACCGCCTTCTCACATAATGAATCAACACTGCAACCCCCACCCCCACCTGCCACCAGCCACCAGCCACCTACCTTCTCTCACAATAAATCAACACCACTACATACGCTACCACCAAATAAATATGCACCACCGCACCACCCACCCATCTTTCACAGAGTAAATCAGCACTGCTGCACCCGCCACCCACCACTCGTCTTCTTTTTCTTTACAACACTCTGAAGAAATAAAGAGTAGAAAAAAGAAACACTTTTCAACTATATAAAGCCATCTTACATATTTTCAAATTTTCATAAGTCATATTATAAAATAAAACTTCATGGGAGCATAACTGAAATATCGTATTTTATTTCTAATACACCATTATAACAACAAATAAAACCTTTTCTTATAAGAATTGATGTAATTTACACAAGTTGGATAAGTTATGCACAAGCTTCATACGCTTATAATTTACCCCCATCAAAAACATGCGATTTTGACTCTTCCGGATGATCCAGGGTAGAAGGATGGTCGTATGGTGGAACTCCCCTAACAACACCAAGACGGGGTCAAGCAGCGCGGACGTACAGCCCCTGCGGTGGCGCCCCAGGGTAGACACGTCAACCCATAATGCAACGGGCCATGGCCAACGACACGAGGGCAAGTGAAGAAGAGATGCTCTCCTTTGATAAATAGTACTCTCTCCGTTCTTTAATAGATGACGTTGGTTAGTTCAAAAACGAACTAATCAACGTCATATATTTATGGAAGGAAGTAGTACGATGATATACTTTTGGTGAGTCATGTGCCTTTAATCTGGAAAAAAGGGACGCATGGTGTTATTTTCTTATGAATACAAAAACATTGACATACATGTTGGGCATATTACAAACTCGCTTTAGGAGTAGACAGGATCATTGCCATGGATCATAAAAGCCCTCCGCTAATCATTGGCGAAGCTGGTGCGAGAATGGGAGGGGTGCAATTGCCTCGTGGGTGGATATAGTTGAATCACGAGGGGTGTAAATATGATGAGCAATGAACACGTGCACTTAGGGAGGGTAATGAGCTCTCCAATTTAACCTAGCAAATTTAAAGATCGAAAAATATAAGAACCGGACCATAGTAATATACAATTTGAACTAAAAACTAGTAGGATTTAGTTAGATTGTGAAGAATGCATTAGGATCATATCCTATTACCACCCCTACGTGCACTGTTTTTCGAAATTTTGAGAGGTACATTAGCACCTCCTAACGACTACCTACTGTTAGGGGGTGAGACCTGGACAGATCTGCTAGGGGGCTACCCAAGTAGTTTGTAGGTTAATGGGAGGATCGGGAACTAAGAGCGTAGATGGTAGTTCACGTGATGAACTCGGAACACGGCAAGAATGGAGAGGAAAACGAGGACACAAGGGTTTAGACTGGTTCAGGCCTCCGAAGAGTAAAACCCTACGTCCAGTATGGTGGTGGAACTATGCGAAGAGGAGAAATCCCCTCGAATGGAGCCCTAGGCCGCCTTATATGGACAACGGGCTAGGGTTTCCATTCGAGGGTCAGGACCCATATCTGGGTCGGTTTACAAAATGGGAGGCTATCTGCCCGGATTACAAGGACTATCCCGCATTTGCGGACCTACAGGCGGCGCCAGGTCGCGATCTTGTGGCTTGCCTTGCACTCCAAGCATGTGGATCCGGATGAGGTCGCCTGGAGTCTTCCAAGGTCGCTGGGTCTGTGGATAAGATCTTCGGGCCCACTTGCAGGTCGGCGGGACTTCTGGCAGGTCGGGTCCACTTGGCAGGGACCTCTGGGACCCTGGTCGGTGGGAACCCATGGGTACCCATGTCTCTCACCTACCTCCGCCCCAGTATTGATTAACATGTTTTCTCGCTATTTTCTACTTTCTCTTCACACAATGAGATAAAGTTAAAAAGAGTCTCGATGCTTTGCACCATATATACTTTGGCAAGAGAGGGCTCTCACGATAACAATCGCTGAAGACAGTGCCCGACTACTCCTCCTGCTCGCGTATATATATGGCCCCATACCCCGCTCTCTCGTATGTTCCGCCCATTGCCTGGGTGCTACCCCCTCCTCCCGCATAGCTAGTTCCTCCTGTCTTGGCGTCGCCTCGACACCGCAAGGTCCGCCTTCCTCCCACCTTTCCCCTCCCCCTCTTCCTCTACCCAGCGCCTTCCAAATGTGAGGCGCCCCGCTGCTCCTCCCGATTTGGCAGCAGATCCGCGACCCGCACAACTGCCACTGCCACCGCAATTGCTTGATGATGTTGCAGCCTCGATATCCTGTCGCCGATCCTCCACAAACGGCCTTCTCCACTACCACAGCGGTATCCCACAACCACCATTGATCGGGCAGCCTTCCCGGTCATCCATATATTCCTAAATCGAGATCCCAAAACCTTAACTTATGGAGCTCGTTGGAGTTGAAGGTGTTCGCTTTGTTCGCCTGGTTTTTCAGCCACAAGGCACCGATACTTTTCTCTCACACTCAATCGAAATCAACCGCCTACCACCGGATAGAAAACAATATTTTTCTCTCACAACAAATCAGAAAACAACAACCACATGTCACCAGTCATCCGAACAAGACCGTTGCCGGAGAAGATGTGGTGCTCGCCAAAGAGGAGTCCACATGAAAAAGGTGTCTCAATTTGTTACTCCTTCAGTTTGTTATTTTTTCTGACATTCCTTTTATTTCGAATCGAGGAGCTCCCGTGATTATGCTAAATTAAGAGTCCTGTCGGTTTGGATTTTTACTTACTACCTCCATACTCCTATATTTGACGTTGACCAACTCAAATATGAGTTAAACGACGTCAAATAAATAAAAAAGAATAGAGAGAGTACTTTCAAATCTTGCCCGCCCACAAACACGCAGTCACACACACTGACTAGTTATAACACGAAACAGTTGACCCGTTCGTCGGATCCGGCTTTGACTCCCACCCCCACCGTCCTTAACAACTCCCTCTTGACTCCCTCCGTCCACAAACGAGGCAAAGCATGCTTCTTTTTACCTTACCTGTCATACATAAACTCTCTTTACTTTAGCGCTCAGTGGAGGAATGCAATACGCATCGTCGCCGCTGTGGGATTTCCACACGAGCGCACGACTTTTACACGGCACACGAGCAAGGAGCAACAGACCGACGTCGATCGCCGAGTACTCAGTTTGTTTGTTCCTCCCATGATGGATGGCGGCGAGTCAACACGAATTAAATAGAGTCAAAGCGGGACCGCCCGCATGGAAGCCTCCGTCCAGAGTCCAGACCGGCAACGATTCACACGTGCCGGAGCTCGAGCTCGGCTCGCGTCAGACCCCCGCCCGACCCCCGACGGTGCTCGTCCCGGTCCGAGTCCACCGCACCGCACCGCGTCCACCGCCAGCCGGCCTCCCCACCCAGGCACCCACTCCGGCGTGCGCGTCGCACGGCTCGCCCGCCGCCCCACCCCGGTATAAAAAACCCCGGCCAGAGGCCAGAGTCCGTCGGCCACCACACACCCAATCCCATCCGTCGCGAACGCAGAAGATCCCGTGCCCGTGCCAGCCAGCGGCGCAGGTGGACTGGACTACTACCCCCGTATATGTATATCCACCCATTCCATCCAGTCCAGGCCGCCTCCACACCCCGTATCCATCCCGCGTCGCCGCTCCCCCCCGGCAGCAATGGCCCGGCTCGTGCTCTCCGAGTGCTGCGGCCTCGCGCCGCTCCGCCTGCGCGCGGGCCGGGGCGCCATTGCGACGCCGTCGCCCCCCGCGGCGCTCTCCGCCGCGGCGCTGCCGAGGCGCGGGCCCGCCGCGGTCGCGGCCATCCACCGCGACTGGGCGCTCCGCGTCTCCGCGCCGTCGCGCCTCACCTCGACCGTCGAGGGGGAGGACGCCGCGGGCGGGGCGTTCGACCCCGGGGCGCCGCCGCCGTTCGGGCTGGCGGAGATCCGCGCGGCCATCCCCAAGCACTGCTGGGTCAAGGACCCCTGGCGCTCCATGAGCTACGTGCTGCGCGATGTTGTCATCGTCCTGGGGCTGGCCGCCGCCGCCGCGCGCCTCGACAGCTGGCTCGTCTGGCCGCTCTACTGGGCCGCGCAGGGAACCATGTTCTGGGCGCTCTTCGTCCTCGGTCACGACTGGTACGGCTCCGACCACCGCGACGCCGTGCCGCGGATTGGATTGGATTTTGGTTTACTTGCGAGCTTTATTTAGCATACAAACTCTGCTCTTTGACCTCTGCCGCATCCCTGGTTGTTTGTTTGCAGTGGACACGGGAGCTTCTCAAACAACGCCAAGCTGAACAGCGTGGTCGGCCACATTCTCCATTCCTCCATTCTTGTCCCATACCACGGATGGTATGATGATTTACTACCTATGCTTCATATACCTACTAGTTTCTGTCGCGAATTGCCCTTGATGCTAAAAAAAGGGTCTGTCTAAAAATGGAATTGCAGGAGGATTAGCCACAGGACGCACCATCAGAACCACGGCCACGTCGAGAAGGACGAGTCCTGGCACCCAGTAGGTTTTCTGTTGCTTTCTCGGTGTGGTTTTGGTTTTGGTTTTATGAGGATTGAATGCTGATGGTGCATGATGATGAATTACGCTTGATGGTTTCTCCATTTGTGATAACTTTCAGCTACCAGAGAGGCTGTACAACAGCCTGGACTTCATGACTAGGAAGCTGCGGTTCACCATGCCATTCCCCTTGCTCGCATTCCCGTTATACTTGGTGAGACTAAGAGCGTGTCTACAGATGACTTATGAACTGAGTGTTTTTTGTTTGTAACATGGCGGTGGTTCTAAATTTCTGCCCTGTGGGTTAATGTGTCAGTTTAAAAGGAGTCCAGGGAAGAAAGGATCACACTTCAATCCGAGCAGTGAGTTGTTCCAACCTAATGAAAAGAAGGACATCATAACATCAACGACTTCCTGGCTGGCCATGGTTGGTATTTTGGCTGGTCTCACCTTTGTGATGGGGCCTATTCAGATGCTAAAGCTCTACGCTGTCCCGTACTTGGTAAGAGCGACGTGTCCTCAAATTTGGGCTCACGTCCTGCTAAATGATAATCTGAATGGGTGGGGTGTGTGGTGCTGAAGAATTTATGTGATTGCCGCTGGTGTGTGCAGGTATTTGTTGCTTGGCTGGATATGGTCACATACTTGCACCATCATGGCCATGAAGACAAGCTTCCTTGGTACCGTGGAAAGGTGAATATTAAGAAATCTTCTGATTTGTTAGTTTCAGGATGGTTGTAATCTTCAAAACTAGGGATAGTCAGTTTTTATTGGTTAGAAGCTTTTAAATGTTTCTTTCCTTAATTAAGATTGGGCATAGTTAATTGAAGAAGATTATTTGTTTGTTTAGAATAGTATCTTGCATGTTAGTGAAACAGACATTGGTGAGTTTCATAATCATAATACACCTTTTCTCCAAATGGAAGATGGATAAGGACCCTACCCTGCCACAAATATTATATGTGCAATTGACTCTCTCCTTTTAATTTATTTGGGATAAAACTGGATGGTTGTCAATGACACCACATGACTATCTGTTATTGCTGGTATATACATGGCAGATAATCTGATATTTAAGATGTGTGCACACGGCCAACATGACCGTAAAACCTTAAATCAGGGAAACCCTAGTGGTGGGTGTTATAAATCAAAGGTCTAGCTTTTCATTGGTCACTTTCTGGACTAAGATCTGATTGGAGGATGCTATGGAAGCATACAGAACAAAAATGTCAGATTCCTCTTTTGTCCTTTTAAGGAGAAACGATGTAACTTCCTATTTTTTGTCGTCTATCGGAGTATATTGCTAGCTTAGCCTATTATATACTTTCACTTGCTTTCAGGTTTTCAACTGCTGCTCATTGACGATAGATTGCTTACTGATACCACATTGTCTTTTGCTCTATTAGGAATGGAGTTATCTGCGTGGGGGATTGACAACGCTCGATCGGGATTACGGGTTGATTAACAATATCCATCATGACATTGGAACTCACGTCATCCATCACCTTTTCCCTCAAATCCCGCATTACCATCTCATTGAGGCGGTAAGAGTCTGCCCCCCTATATTCTTGCCTCTCTCTTTTAAGTTTCTTTCACTAGACCCTAAGTCATGTTGTTTTTGGATCATCTACAGACTGAGGCAGCAAAACCAGTGCTTGGCAAATACTACAAGGAACCAAAGAAGTCAGGTCCTCTCCGTTGCATCTATTTGGGGTGCTATCGGAAAGCTTAAAGCAAGATCACTATGTTAGCGATACCGGAGATGTACTCTACTACCAAACTGATAAGAAAATGACATAAACCATAGCAAAGTAGCAAAAAATTCATTTTTCTCAGGGGGGCTGTGCCTGAAGACTTGACCACCTTCCTGGGATTTCTGATTGGTGTACCTGAGTCCATTGATATGTTGATTCAAAATGTAAGTTGGCAAAGTATTATCATGTAAAAGAGGGTAAATGTAGTTCTTTCCAAAGATGGAAAACGGAGGCCACCTCCGATATAACAAAAATGTAATTCTTTGGACAAGAGGTATATCAGAGTAAAAAGCGAATTAAGAGCTTAGTTCCATAAAGGATTTCTGAGTTTCTATGTGTACTTATGTACAAGGGCTACTATGCATCTGATGCTTCAGCTGTCCTGAGCGCGGCGCGCGCCTGATCATATGATAGAGGCCAAGGTCCCTCAAGGCGCTAAAATGCTTGCTGGATACCAGTAACATTGCATTCCGATGGCAAGGGAGAGAGCAAACGGTCGTTTTGCGTCGATTGGGAGAGGACCCATCGATGTCACGGTTTCGCTGTCCTCTTTGGCGGTGAGCCTGAATGGTGGTGGCAGTTGCCGCTGAATCCCACCAAGTCGGCTCCTGTCGTTTGTAAACGACTGGCCGGGATGCAATCCAGCGCGCGCTCCTCTGGCCCTCGAAAAATCTGCACCCCAGGCTTTCAGTCTAGACTTGCCGGCCGGAAACAGAGCGCTCCAACAAGCGCAAGTGCTCCTTGTCCAGCCGGAAACGAGTCTTGCCTTGCGTGGACGGTGGACCCCTGCGGATTCTCGTCAGGGAGGCGTGAGCTCGGCGCCGGGCCGACCGGCCGGCCGACCATTTTTTGGTCTGTCAGTGAGCACTATCCTAACAGGGAAAGGCGCATAAAGAAGCAACCTTCTTTTATTTCGGAAAACAATCCGCTGCGTGCATGCTTGCATCATCCTTCCGTGTATGGCAATCTTATAGAAGTGGTACTTGAACCTGAACCTCGTCATCTCACACCGTACCGCTGATAACTTGCCTTGCCTACCTGAATTTTGCACCTTTTTTTTTTCAAACGCTAGAAATTGAAGAATCCATCAAACTGATAACTTGCCTTGCCTACCTGAATTTTCCACCTTTTTTTTCAAACGCTAGAAATTGAAGAATCCATAAAACTGATAACTTGCCTTGCCTACCTGAATTTTCCACCTTTTTTTTCAAACGCTAGAAAATTGAAGAATCCATCAAACGGGAAAATTCTGCATCTCACATGTATCTATCGCTCAATACCTTTTTGTCAGCAGCGCAAACCCTTGTGAAGACCTTTTCCACCTTTTGTTCCGATTTTGGAAAAGAAAAGTTGTCTTTCTCGTATCTCGCCTTCCTCTGACCCGTATCCACATTACGATTTTGAGTCAGAAGTCCATTGTTACTGTTTCTTTCTTTGAAGCTAAATGCTCAGGAACGGGCGTCCGGACGACGCGTCTCGCTCCGGACGGGTGAGCTGGCGACGCGGTAGAAAAATCGGAGGTGGGCCACACCCGCGACCTTATCCCCCACGCAGCCGCCCCCCACCACTCATTCCTTTCCCCACCCATTCCCCCACCAAACGCCGCCCAGGATTGACGACGCTACGCCGCCACGCACTGTGGGCGCGAGCCAGCGTGGGAAGAGGATTGGCTTGCCGGCAGCGGCGCCGTCCGTGGACAAGGCGGCGCCGCCGCGCGGTAATTCGAAGCCGTTGCGTGAGCAATCGCTCCTTCCACGGCCGATCGAGCGCGGCCGGGCGCAAGCGTGCGGGCGCGGCGGCACTGGAGCTCACCTGACGGCGTGGCGGCGCAGCCTCCGCCCATGGCCGCGCGCGGCGGCCGAGGCGCCAAGTTCCTCCTCCTAGGCACGAGAGTGGGTCTGCTGCGGAGGTCGTGAGGCGCACAGTGCGGGAGCTCACCGCGCGGCGGCCGCCGCTTATGGCTGTGAATGACCGGACGTGGAGAGCTCGTTGGCACGGCGCGACACGACGAGGGGAGCTCGCTGGCAACACGGCCTCCACGGTTGTCGCCGACGACCCCGCCACCCGCCAAGCGGGCGCGCGGGAGGTCGACCGGCTGCCGCCGCGCGGGCGAGGAGCTCTCGCCTGCTTTTGGATTTTTTGATGTTGCAATTGTTGTATACCAGTGTTGCAACAAGTTCTAGGTATGTTGCAATCGCCTTCATGATGCAATCGTTTCTCATTTATGTTGCAAAATTATTGTGCACATATTGCATCTGTGTTCTTGACATGTTGCGAGTGTCCCATGCAAATGTTTCAAAATTAGATCTAAATATTTTCGATGTTTGCAAACATTAATTTTGATGTTGCGGATGTTGAGATTCTACATACATGTGATGTTGGGTGTTGTGTCGAGAGGAGGGAGGACCAGGAGGGGTCTGATGTTGGATGTTGCAAACATTAAATTTTAATGTTGCGGATGTTGAGTTTCGATGTTGCAGACATGTGATGTTGGGTTTTGTGTAGAGGATGAGGGGAGGAGGACTCCTGATGTTGGATGTCGACGCAACACGGTCGCGAATAACATGGTCGCATAACTTGCTTAGGTGTTGTGCAGGAGGAGGAGGCCCTCGATGTTGATGTTGCACGCAACATGCTCGCAACATAGCTCATCGGACTTTGAATCGGACCCGACGCTCGATTCGCTTCCCATCCGACGGCCACGAAGGTGTCCGATGCTAGCGTCCAGAACGGACGTCCGGGCGCTAGCAGCGCCGTTCTTTGAACCAAGCCAAGCCTGGCCTTATTAGACTATCTCGCAAGATGTCGATCCCCACCGCTGCAAAATCCGTGTTGAGAGAAGGCTCATGAGCACTCCAAAGCGCCGCTTCTTCCGCATCCAACTCCGCCTGATTCCGCCGAGGAAGCCGCCGCCGCCTACGGTAATCGCATCGTTGCAAGAGGATGCTGGGATCGGAGGTGGCGGAGGATACGAGGGCGCCGGGTAGAGCTCGCATCCGCCGTCGGTGTAGGAGGCCGCCTTGTCCTCCATCTTCATCGTCGCCGTCTGCACCTCCCCAACTCCTCCGCTTGTCCCCACTTCCACCTCCAACCCCAAGGTCAACGCCGCCGTGGCCGGCCGGAGCTCCTCCGCGCCGCCCGCTCGCCGGATCCACCGCCGCACTGGATCGAGGAAGCCCGCCACGCCGATCGAGGGAGAGGGAGAGGT
This sequence comes from Cenchrus purpureus, assembly GCA_022644695.1. Classification (NCBI taxonomy): domain Eukaryota; kingdom Viridiplantae; phylum Streptophyta; class Magnoliopsida; order Poales; family Poaceae; genus Cenchrus; species Cenchrus purpureus. Next base: position 12,613,590 of record CP053458.1, read on the forward strand.
CAACGCCGTGGCTCTTCGCCAAATCAAGGCCGCCGAGCTCGAGTCATGGCCTCTGCCGATGCTTGAGCCGAGCCGCCTCACCGTCCGTGGAGTAGGCGGGGCGGGTGGAGGAGGCGTCGGTGGTGAGTGGGTCAGTGGGTATAGTGGGCGGTGCAAGTGGTGCGACTGCCACAGGCCGCCCAAATTTGGAGGCCGCGCCAAATGGTGCATGCAAAAATTACTTTAGCTCATCGGTGTGTGCATGCATGCATGTGGTGCCTCTGGAGTATTTTTCAATCTCGGTTCTTCCGGAGTTCGACTCACGAGCAATGATTATCCGTGCACATCTAGCGTTTCCTTTTGTTTTAAATATCCCAACAAAATCTTAAGACATCGGTGGTTGCTTCTCTCCACACTTTTGATCTACCTAGTTTTCAAAGAAAGCCAAATTAACTAAACTCAAAATTCAGCTAATATATTACTTGGATCACAAATATATTACTTGATCACGATACCGGTGTCATGTACGTGCAACTATCTTTGCAACTTAAAATTTTTCATCCATGCGCCTTGTTTGTTACTGTCGTGATCGATACAAATCACTCAAGCATGATATGTTATATTATAAGATTAACATACATTTTAGTTACTTATATTTTCAAATATAGGGTCACATTTTACATTTCGCACCAGGGCCTCTGAATCTTAGGTACGGACCTGGTCAGGGGAGGAGGGAGAGAGGCGTGGGGATGGAGGAGGCGGTGGTGGTGGTGGCAGTTGAGATGGGAAAGACTAGGTTGCGGAAGGATGGGATGACTCCGCGAGTTAATCTTACCATCTAGTAGTAGTAGCCTTTTTCTGGTAGGAACCTGATGGGTCTCCGGCCGCGACTAAGCTCAGACCTCGGCAGGTCGATCGGTGGTCAGTTTGCAATGAATCATGTTCACTGGTGACTGGTGAGGCACCCAGACCAGGCCTGCGAACGATCAACGACGAAGAGAAACACAACATGATCACGTAACGCAGTGGGCGGGGCACGGCGAAGGAACCCTTCCTTTTTCCTGCTTCTTTTTTAGTGCTCTGTCGATCCATACGAATGCTCCTTTGCATCCTCTCATTTTAGATGAGGTTTACCCAATGGAAACGCGTTATAATTAATAACTTTAACTACGTCATGCTAGCAGCTCGAACTATTCTTCTGGCAGGCAGGAGGCTCGCCTGAATCTTTAGGCGGGCTTAAATAGAAAAGAGGCCGTAGTGCTTTTTTAGCAATACGTCAAATGCATTAGTGCGTGAGAGACCTGCATGGGCTCAAAAGGGCCCAAAATAGCTCTACTTCAATTGTAAGCGAATGGCCGCCCGGCCCTTCTTGCTTGGACAGAATATGGATTGCATTGATCTTTCTAAATGTAGCGAAAACAACCCTCTCAGGAAAAAATAAAAAGAGAAAACTATCTTTATTGAAAAGAAAGCGGACACTGACGCATCATCATGGGCATCCGGATGCGTTTCCCATGTGCAGTATAAACCTATAATAATTGACAGGTGGAAGAAAGGAGCACACCCAAAAGCATGGTGTCCGTGTCATACCGCCATCTTGAGCTTGGAAAAGGAAAACCTTGGGATCTCTTCACGTCGGCGAGCACCACAGCTGCATAACGCTGACAGCCTATTCCCGTAGCGGCGTAGCCCGTAGGACTCCACGAGACCACGACACTTGCTAGGTACTGTAGGCGCCTATAGCCTCGTCCACGGTAGTAGTGGTGGCCACACGGCCACACGTACCATTCCTATTCATGCTGTCACGTTCCGGCTCTGTAGCACGTGCGCGCGGCGCACGCACCACGGATCGATCGAAACGTGGCGCGACCCGACCACAAAAATCTCGGGCGGGGGCTAAGCTAGAGAGAATTAAAGGGGGTCGGTGCAACCGTGCAAGGCCGCGGGCCGGCCCCCGCGCGGCGCGGGTGGTGTGGCGAGGCGAGTGGCCCCTGGCCGTGCCAGCGGCGCGCGTCGCGTCGCGTCACCGAACGATCGACTGGTGTCGCCGTCGCCCCGGGCGTGTCCACATGTAAACCTCGCTGCCGGACGTGGGGCGCGCACGTTGCGCTCGCTTTGTTTGCGGCTCTCGGAGATGATCCGTGTGCGCATGTCCGGTGCGCGCGCCGCGCGCGCGGGTGGTGTGCTCCCGCGCTCGCTGGTCCAGCTGGGAGAGAGATGGATGGTGATCTAGGCCCAGCCGCGCGCGCAGGAGTTGGACGGCATGGCCGCGCGATAGCGCCGATGAGGCGAGGCGCCGGCCGTGCGCGCGCGCGGGCAGCCGGGCACGGCGGGCCGCGGCCGGCCGGCACCCCATCCACACCGCGCACCGGCCCCACGCGCGATCGGGTGCTAGAGCGCGGCGTACGTTGCAGCCCCTGGCTAGCACTAAGAGCTAAGCTAGAGCTTTCTAGCTAGAGATAGCTAGAGCACTCTCTGGGATGCTCATGCAGTACATGGACGGTGCATGCTTGCCTGAAGTAGGCTTGTCCCGCGTGCACAGGGAGCTAGAGAGTGGATGGTGGATAAGGCGCAATAATATATATCCGATCCTGCAGAGTCTAGTGCGCACGCACTACTGGCGCGCGAAAGGGGGACATCCGTGCACTGGCCGTGACAAAATTCGTTCCAAAGCCCCTTCTCCAATGGTGATCTTATATTCTTATAGGTATCTCATGGAGTTCTTTATTCGGTGAACAGTGCAAAAAAGATAACGGCAGTCGCTTCACTCCATGCTACTCCCTCAGTCCCAAAATAATGGTCGACATTAGTTTTCGTACACAATTAAATTTGATCAAATTTGTATATAATACGTGAAATATTTGTATTTTTAAATAAATTTATTAAAAACTAAGATGAAAATATCTATTCAACGATATTAACTTTGTATCATAAACATCAATATATTTTTATATATATTTAGTCAAAGTTGTTTCTCCAAAAACTACATTCATTCCGAGACGGAGGGAGTAGCCGGAGGGAGTAGCTCGCTTACTATCCTAGGCGGAATTCTCTCTCACCAAACTACTGCACTGATACTGTGTGACCCTAGTGCTGATGACTGTGTTACGAAAAGATGCCTCACTTTAGCTATCTTGCGCACGAACCAATAGTAGCAGTGTGTTGGGTAGGCCTGCGACATGGATTTGGTGAGGGTCAGGAATTATATTGCTCCACCAATGCAAAAGTATATATATGATAATTAGTTAATACATTGGCTAGCTAGCTTGGAGATGGATGTGTGCTCTATTATTTTTCCTTGTCTTGTGGAGATATAGATTTAGAGGTGTAAAGTAAACGAATCACAAGCTCCGAAGTGCCTTGCTTACTTCCTAACACTTGCTATTTAACCCCACAAGTGGGAGAATAATCATGCATATTTGTTTTTTAGCGAATATAATTTTGTCATAATACCTTTATTTTACCTCAATACAATTTTTGTGATTGTGCGCTACACATTCTCTACCTGCCTTTGGTTTTAAGGGAAACTACTAAGGCATACTCCCTCCATCTAAAAAAAGAATGATGTTCTGAGATTTTTTTAGACAAATTACTGGTGAATGTAAAAGACCCATAGTTAGTTCACAGTTTGCATGAAAATGAAAAATATGTTTTCATTTAATTATACATGCATAATATCAACGTGTCAAATTATGCATGCATAAGATTTAAATATTACATTTAATCATTCTTTTCTGAATAAATTTTGAATGCGAGAACATCAAATTTTTTTGGGACGGAGGAGTATTTACATGCTTTTGAAGCATGGTTTACCGCTTGGTAGCAGGTCAGCATATAATATTCGAGCACTGGGTGCAAAACCAAATACTTTTGTTAGGGTGGTGTGCTTTCTAGCACACCCTGAGGCAGTACATAACCGTTGTCTGGCAACCCAAGCAGCCATCTAGCTGATAGACACCAACGGTAGAGCTGCTGTGATGCCAAGGCGGCATCAACTGCTCCTTCCAACGATCGAATCTACACGGTATTTGTCATCTCAATCTTAACTTCGTATCTTTTACGCCCTCCATGTGAGCGATGTGGGATGCCCGGCCCATAACTTCACCTATCAACTTTCATTGGCTCAAATAAACCTCCCGCTTCACCAGCTCAACGTCTCAACCTCTTTGCCGGTCATATATTACAAGCAACCAAGTCCTCTAGCCTACTTGGTTAGAGGGGTTGAGGTATGGTTGCAACTAGAAGACTCGGATTCGATTCCTCGTTGGAGCGAATTTATGAGACTTGTTTAAAAAAATCCCCTCGCCGGTGAAACCGGGGTTCGAGGGTTTTCTAGAATGGGATTCGTTTCCCTTGTCTTAATGAAAATTGTGGGGCGGTCTGAACCCCACCGACTTAGTTTATATTACATCGTGCACCTACACGCAGGCATACTGAAATAATGAATGACGACCCCACATGATTAGGGGTGGTAAAGGGCCTTCCAATTTAGCCTAACAAATTTAAGGATCGAGAAAAATAAGGGTCAAACCATATTAGTAATACAATTTGAGATAGAAAGTAGTAGGACTTTGTTAGATTGTAAAGAATGCATTAGGATCATGGCCCATTATCACCCCTACACATGATACATGCATGTCAACATTGTTTCCAAAATTTAAAAGGTTAGCTTAGTGAGTTACGACTATGTGGCGACTAGATGACTGCTTAACCTAAGTAGGAAATGTGTCCAATTTACTTATAAATAGTTCGATATCCTTTTTAATTGATAGCCTTCCTCAAGCCTCAAACGTTGAATATGAGTCAATAAATATATTTTTTAATTAATTGCGTCGAAACCATGACTTGATCACCGTAGGACTTTTCACCCATATTAACCATGATATGTAGATATGATGGTTGGACTCTAACATCTTGATATATTTGATCAATAAAGTTCGATAATATGTATTTAAAATCTAAATCAAAAGTGCAATTCGATTTGACTACAATCTTGCATAGTTGGATTCGAACCAAAACAAAGAAACTCGGACAATGAAACACATCGGAGTGAGTATTTACAAGACAAGGCCATTGAATATAAACACGCACGCGAAAAGGGTGGCACCGTGCGGTGGTGTGGTGCTGGAGTTGAGAGCTAGCCTGCTATGCGTGGTATACACTAACAACATCGTGCATGGACTAGTAGAGCTAGAAATAACCAAAGGTCATCTAGCCTAGTTAGTTTGAGGGAGCTGAGGTATGGTCGTAACAGAGATCCAGATTCGATTCCTCGTTGGGGTTCGATTTCTTGTTGGAACGAATTTACGAGACTGATTTAAATATTGATTTAAATATGATCGGGCTTAATTAGCAGAGCTAGAGATAACGGTCCAAATCTCCCACATATATATATTAAGCCATCAAATTAAATATGACGGGGTGCTAAGTCCCTATGTATGTAGTTGTTTTAACGAGATAGATAGATATATAGAGAGAGATAGAGAGAGAAAGAAGCAAGGGCGATAATCAACAATTTGCTATTGCATTGCAAAAGGAAAACACGATCACTATTGTAAAAAGGCAAACCGTACGAGCATCGCATCTGAAGGACGATAGCATGAATGATTGCGTCTTAAGCCTGCAAAGGGTTCGGTGCGAACCTTTTGCGAAATCGCTCCGCTCCTTGAATTAGATTGTGGATCGAAGCGAACCGACCCTAAAACGAAGAGGAGCAACAGGGTCACGATCCTAATGACCCATGGAGACCCTAGGGTCGACCCTGCCGCAACGCCACGCTTGTCCCTACCGCCTCGCTCGGAGGCAATTCCTTCTCCTCCGGACCTCCGCCCATCACTCCCCACCCGAGCTCCCTCCCAGGCAGCTTAATTCTGCCTCGTCGGCGACTCGGCGTCGTTATTCCCCGCTGGGCATCCCTTCCCGGATTTCTAGGTCCACTTTGCTCACCCGATTGGGCTTGCCCCCCACCAGAACCAGATTAGGCTAGCCATTGTTTGGACCTTGCCTCCCGCCAGTCTCGTCGACATCTGTAGCCACGTTTAGCTTGCAGGAATGCTATCAGCGACATCGTCGCTTGCCTGTACTTCCCAAGAGTCGAGAGCTCTGTCTTTGCAGCCCATGAATTTTTCTTGATAATCTTTTCTTTTGCAATTTATTGAACCGTAGAGCCACAAGCAATTGTGCTTTGTGGGGGTAATAATTACATGCATCAATTTATTTATTTTCAGTTGTTATGGTCTCCCTACAGTAGAGGGCCTTTTCCTTTTTACTTTGGGGTAGCAACATATGCACCAATTCCTAATGATTTTAGACAATTAGCGATTGCTGTCCTGGCAAACCAAGCATAGAAGTGTTGTCAGGGATTGTGAATCGAAGGTCCTGTTTAGTTGGACAAGTAAAATTTTTTGGTCCTCTCACAAGGTTTATTAGGAGTATTGAATGTAGATTATTTAAAAAATAATTACACGAACGAACTAGAAATTGTGAGACGAATCACAAGGTCTATTAGGAGTATTGAATGTAGACTATTTACAAAAATAATTACACGAATGAACCAGAAATTGTGAGACGAATCACAAAGTCTATTAGGAGTATTGAACGTAGACTATTTACAAAAATAATTACATGAATGAACCAGAAATTGTGAGACGAATCCATTAAGCCTAATTAATCTGTCATTAGAGATCGGTTACTGTAGCACGATGTTGTCTAATCATGACATAATTAGGCTCGTTAGATTCGACTTGAAAATTAAAGTAGGGTTTGTGAAATGGATTTTGTCATTAATCCACATTTAATACTCCTAATTAGTGTCTGGAGATTGATGTGACGGGTAGTTGGTAAAATTATTTGGAAACTAAACGGGGCCGAAGAAAATAAGTATTTGTTGATTTTATTTTTTCTATTTTTCTTTGATTTATCTGTTATATTAAATAACTTATGGTATGCTGATGCATGCATGAGCAGCAATTGTGTAACTTCAGCTGCGTGTTCCTGGCTCCTGCTCGGCGCTCGCTCATCGTATTTTATACTTATGCACGCTGATCCACAAAGTGAACGATTCCTTCCTCAGGTTAGGCAGCAGGCCAGCAAGCAACGTACGGGGGCAGCACTACATGCAGTAGAGAGAGGTTCGACCCCCGGCTACCCGCGGGTCACGTGTGTCAGGTTTGCATGCGGGGCGGATCGACCCCTGACCCTCGTCTGACACCTGAGGGGTGGCGGGTCAGCGTTAGGAGCACACCGCTCCGCCCCATCTGCATGTATATTGCGTCTCGCTATTTTGCTGCGACACTGTCAATGGTGTACGTCAAGATCGGTGATCATCTGGTGGAGTCAAAAGAGGCCCAATTGGGCTGAGAGCACAAGCGTTGAGTTGGCAAGATTAGGACGCGCGCGGATCGGAGGATCACCTAGGCCATCTTTGAATATTTTTCTTTTCGCCCATCCAAGTCTGAAACATGTGCGTGACAACAACCCTGTCGTTTGATATCTATGCGCCGTGCTCTCTCCCAATGCAAGTGCCGTGTGATATCTTGTGTCCCGATCCATCCCCATTATTTATTGAATCTACCACCTGATGACACGTTCCGTCAAAGAATGGCATGCGTGTGCAAGTTACACAATTATCTGAAAAAATCATGTCTCTTCGTTCATTAGCATCTGCAGTGGAGTCATTCGATAGATCAGAACCACTCGCGTCAAGGCTTCCGTCGTTACGACGACAGAACTGCTACTGCTAGCTAGCAATTCCCCTTCAAACAAACCATCAAGTAGCTAGCAGGGTGAGCTGGGGGCTTTGAATTTTCCGCAAACGAGGTGAAATCGACCGATTAAAAGCGAGAAGCTGTGTCGCAAATTCTTCTCCGGTACGGTGCAGGATCTCGTCAAGACTATTGCAAATTGTACGTTAAGCTGATGTGTTTGGCATAAACTGTCATCGATCAGCCCGATAGGTCATTTTGTGCGCGCGCCCACTTGGGGACCAACTGGCGGACGGGGTCGCGTAGCTAGTACACATTAATTAGATTACCCACTTGATCCACATGTGCAATGTTTAAGTTTTTCTTATTTGCTTCAGAGATAATAACCTAGACCATGAGATCGTCCAACATGACCTAATAAAGGGCTAATAATACACTAGCTAGCTAATACTTGACATATATATATGGCCAAAAGGTAAAGGACTGAGCTGAGAGCCTCTGCAGGAGACAGGCACGACATGTTTTTGGACAAATTTTGAATCGTAGAATGACATGTTTTTTTTGGAACGGAGAGGGACTATCATTTATCCCATGTTTTGTGCATGCAATTGTACCTTTGTATCATAGTACTATGCTAGCTACTAAGATTAATCATCATGATGCAAATCTTTTTAATTTCTGTATCCATCTATGCATATTTGATATCTTGGGGATCATATTTCCTATAAATAATGCTAACTCTCGATCATCTTTGTACCAAACAACAACAACAACAACAACGTCTGTGCTACAAGATATATAGTACTTTGTGACAACCAAAACCAATATTTCCCTCCACACACACACATGTTGCACATTCATATTGTATGTATGTATGAGACAGCAGTGACATATCCGAATACATATAAACTGGACTGATTGAACACAAGTCTTGCAATAGACATTAATCGATGGTTACCAAACAGCTTTCATGCTGACGACGGGCAGTGAGGTATTAGCACACTAGCCAGCTCCATAGGGCCTCGTCCTAATTAGGAATCTGGTGTCCTTTTAGTGATTCTAATTAATGTGCAAACAGTCGGCATTGCTTGCAGAGTACGTATATATATGTGGACAAAAGATCAATGACACGAATGAACATTAACCACTGGTGATAACTGATATAGAACGAGATCATGGACTAAATGAAAGAGATCGGGAGCAGCTTCAGTGTACATAGTACTACTGTCTACTACTACTGTTAACAAAGAGAGGGGTCAGCAATCGAGCTGTTGCTTATGGCTTATGACGCGTTGCAAGCTAGCTAGGATCGGAGTTGCATCCATAGCTGCAACCAAAATCATGTGTCGGCCATTTGATTTCCAGCGTCACATCATTCGACCTCGTCATCTACAATTAATGGATTGCTCATGCGACAGATCTATTGATGCTACATATATACTCCTCCGTTCTAAACTATAATTCATTTGACTTTTTGACCTCAAATTTGACCGCTCACCTTATTAAAAAATTATACAAGTATAATCAAATTTAATTTATTCTTGAAGAACTTTTATCAATAAAGCAAGCAAAGATACAACAACAAATCTGAGAGCAGTCAAATTTGAGTTAAAAAACAAACAAATTATAATTTAGAACAGAGAGTATATGTTATAGATTGACAAGAAATGACGTGTTGTTCTAAACATTAATGCAGCTTTAAATTACTTTGGTGTTGTGGAAAAAGAGTATCCAAGTGAAATGTATGGCCAGCAGTTAACTCATCATGATCGATCAAAGGTTATATATCAAGCTAATAATCCAAATTCTTTTTCGAATAAATTAAGAGAGTTTTTATTCAGGGATGATATAATATCCATACCACCGATGAGTTAAACCACTTTATTCTCTTGTTACTTTAGACACGTAATTAAGGTCGGGCCATTAGTGTGTTCTCCATTATCAACTTCGATTCTAATATAATGAACTGAATTATCAACTTCAGTTCTGGTTACCGTAGAATTAACAGCTTTAATTTCCCCTCCTTTTCCTGTATATTTTGATATATATATATAATCTTCCCAAACCTATAAAGTTAAATAAAATAATAAGACTATAGCGTATATGCATAATAGCTGTAGTGATTTTTTTAGACAATTTATTATTTGTCCTTTTTAAAGAAGGTCATTTCTTTCTAATTTCATTAGGACAAAGACCTTGAGGCTATAATTACTCAAAACACGTAAATTGAGCATCATACACAGCTAGCTAGCAGAAGCTGCATGATTGGGAGTAGTTCAGTGATGACTGATGTGTCACGCCGGCCTATTGAATTCTTAACGCTGCCAAGGTAGAAAACTAGCGGATAAATAAACGTGATTATTTAAGGGGCAGCTAGGCGGGCCTGGGATGAGGACGGCGTTTGTGGGTTTGGTTGCCCAAGTTTCTTAATCATCATCGCCTCATATTAACCGTGCTTTCACATTGAGGGAAAAGGGACGTTTTGGCTTTCAATTTAAATATATATTAGTCTGAGGAGTCTGACCTTTTTCCAGTAGGACTATCAGTTCAGCAGCCCTTCTTCATCGTTTCAGATGACTCACATGTTGTACAACTAAAAACACATGCGCCCTCTTTGATTTGTCAATGAAATCGGTGGAAACTGACTAAATGATGTAACATGCTGCAATTTATTAATGAATTTCTCTAACAAAAGGGCAGCGCCTGCTGGATCTTCAAGAGAATTTTTTTTGACAATATCCATGTGGAGACAAATAAAGGTATGGCAGCTAAAATGTTCCATCGATGATGCGTTTTATATATATTACGAAATTTAGAAAGATTGCTTAAACTAGTGCAGGCAGGTAGGGAAAGACGTCCGTGATCTGTGATCATGATAGCACTAAATTCTAGAATATACATACTATGTAGAAAGTCATATCTACGGTAAGCTTCACTACTACACAAAACATTTGTAAGAGCCAGCCGATTTTTTTTTAAGAGCGGGTGGATTTGCCGCCCCATCTAACAAATCGAAGAGACACTGTAGCTACGAAACCCGCACCTATTAAGCCGTTTGTAGGATCGGGTGACGCCGTCGGCCGCTCCTGAAAATGGTGAACCATTTTAGTGCGGGTGGACGCCGTCGCCGCACCTGAAAATGAGTATTTTCAGGACCGGCTGACGACGTCACCCGCTCCTGAAAGTTGGTCTCATTTTCAGGTGCGGACGAGAACGTCAACCGCTCCTGGAAACGCTTTGTAGGAGCGGTCGACGGGGTCACCCGCTCCCGAAAAACGACAAAAGGGATCTGCGCGACCGTCTTCTTCCTCCAGACAGGCGCAGCACCCGAACAGTGTACCTCGGGGGGCTGTCCGAAAATCGCCAAAATAGAAAAAGGAGGGGAGGTTTTCAACTTTTTTTTCTTGGACTTGGAGCCTAAAGGAGGTTAGTTATTCTCATTTCTTTGTCTCTTTGAAGCTTTATGCATAGTTTTTTGGCTCAATAGAGATGCATATAGGTCTAGAACTCCATAGGTGTGGATTAGAGCTTTTGGACCTCATTTAGCTCAAACTCTTGGGTCAAATTGTGCTATTTAGGTAGGAGAGCAAGATTATCTAGTCAATTGAGTTCAATGTGTTGTTTAGCCCTCATACATGAAGGATGAAATTTCCTAGGTTCATATGAGGAAAGAGAAGACAATTTGTTTTTTTCTATAATGCCATAAATATGGAGTAGAGAGAAGACAATTTGTTTTTTCTATAATGACACAAGAATGATATGTTTCAAGAATTTGCAAAAATCTATATTTCGTATGTTTTTATTAAATACAACACGTGTGATTATATATTGACTTAGATATTTATTATTAGGTACGAGAATAATAAAATTATTATTATCAGGTGAACTTTTATGTTTATGACATCTGGATTTGATTTTCTCATGTCCTAATCTTTCCGTGGCGATGGTGTTTATGACACGATGATGACGGTGATGGTCAATGCTCTGATGGTGTTAATGATATTGGTTTTGATGATGGGGGCGATGGTGGCAATGATGATGACGGTTATGATAGTACCGAGGATGATGAATTGGATGCGGTGACTACGACCCGGTTGTTCTGCGTAACACCAAGGAAGAAATATTGGTTGGCAGTGAAAAGGGGTTAGAAAAGTTCGAGATATTGAAGAAAGCAGCTGAGGAGAATGTGTACCCGCGTTCAAAGGGATGCCCAAAACATTGGACCGTACTTCGTTTTGTACTTGAGATGTTGATTCTAAAGGCCAAGCACCTACCGGGTCCGATGTGAGTTTCAATGATCCGCTACGTGTGTTGGGTTGGTTGCTTCCAAAGTAATAAAGTGCCCATCAACACATATCGGGCAAAGAAGCTTGTGAGTCCTTTCACGATGGGCATCGAAGAATTCATGTATGTCCAAACCATTGTATCTTGTACCAGGATACTTTCAAAGACTTGGACAAATGTCCTGTTTGTTCGATTAGTCGATACAAAAGAAATACCAGGTCATGTTGATGATGGCATAACTACCGGGAGTAAAGGAGCAGGAAGGGTGCATCAATTAATGATCTTCTTGAGCAAGAAGACACGACTATAGGCGGTTTCGAAAAATCGGCAAAATTCTGCCTTGGTCATGTGGTACCTCCTACATTGCGGATCGCCTTTAGGCATTTGTTCTCAAACCCGAAGGACGCTGAATGATGACATGGTGGGCTTCGATAAGCGCAAAGAAGGGTGACGGAAGCCGACATCCATCCGATGCTAAGGAAGAAGCTCGATCAAGTCATCCGTAATTAGGAGATGAACCAAGAAACGTTCGATTTGGGCTCAGTACTGACGGAATGAATCCGTTCGGTGAAAGGACCAGCATTCATAGCACATGGCCAGTGATTTTGACGATGTACAACTTGCCAACATGGTTGTGCCAAAAGAGGAAGTACCTTTTCCTATCCATCATGATCCAAGGACCAAAGGCTCCTGGTATTGATATTGATGTTTTCCTTGAGCCTTTGATGCAAGAGATGGAAACTTTATGGGTGGTATAAAAATCATGGACGGTTTCATAAGGAAGGAATTTACTCTAAGAGCCATTATCTTTGTCACCATCAACGATTATCAAGCGTTGTTTGTGTTGTCGGGACAGGTGAAAGGTAAGACGGGATGCGTAGTTTGCATTGGTGACACCGTATGGACTTTCCTAGATGGTTCTAGAAAGGTAGGTTACCTTGGGTATAGGCGCTTGGTGGAAGGACACATATTTAGAAGTAAAAGTTCTATAATTATTTTAGTGGCAAGGCCAACATAGGATCTATGGCAAAACAAAATGGACACCAAATTTTGAACATGATCGGGCCATCCAAGTGCCTTATGGGAAGATGACAAAACAAGGAAGAAGAGAACAGAGATAAGCCACCTATTGAAGGTGTGCCATTCAAGAAGATGTCGGTCTTCTACAAGTACTTGCCATACTGGCCGGACCTCGAGGTCCGTCATGCCATCGATGGTATGCACCTGAAGAAGAATGTGTTTGGTAACACAATTGGTCTCCTGCTCGAAACATCACCAACACAAAGGATACCTTAAAGTCACGACAAGATTTTGTAGCAATGGATATCAGAGAAGATCTTCACCCTATTGATAATGGGAATGGAAGATACGAACTACCACCGGCGAGCTATAATTTGACGCTAGCTGAGAAAAAAGCAGTTTGTGAATCGTTACGGGGGATTAAGGTACCAAGCCGATTCTCATCGAACATTAGAAAACTAGTCTCAATGAAAGATCTTTCGCTATCAGGGTGGAACTGTCATGATGCTCATGTGATGCTTACTACCTTCCTGGCAATTGCAATTAGAGCGATCAAGCCGGTATATGTGAAGATGTTAATCACTCGATTATATTACTTCTTCACCAAAATTTCTCAAAAGGTTATCGATGAAGATGAGTTGGAAAATATCCAAGAATTTATTGCAGAGATTATGGTGCAGATGGAGATGTGCTTCCTCTAGGATTTTCGATATTACGAACATCTCATGATTCACATGGTCGATCGAATCAAGACCGGGTCCACTTTACCTACACGAAATGTGGACCTATGAGCGTTCATGTCAATTCTCAACCGGTTTGTTATGAATCGTGCTTATCCCGAGGCATCCATGGTAGAGGGATACAATACAGAGGAAATCATCGAGTCTTGCCTAGGTTACCTAAAGGATAAAGTACGGATTGGTTTGCATCACGATTTGCGGGCAAGTTGCAAGGGATTGGCACTGCAGGGAGGAAAACCTTCATTGATTCGAACTTTGAAGCTGTGAAACAAGCCCATGGATGTGCGATGCGAAACCTAACAATAATGTCACCTTTAGTCACCAACACTTGAAATTGATTCGTGATCTAAGCAATGGCCGCTCGGAAGAATGGATTACGAGGAGCACACACGCCATTTGACAACATGGTTGAAGGAACTAAATCTACCAGATGGGGCAGTGGAACAACAAACAATCAAAATATTGGCATCTGGGCATTCTTCGCAGGTCACCTCCTGGCCAGAGTATGATATCAATGGATATCTTTTCTATACTTCCGCGAAGGACAAGAAGACTGAGTCTCGTAAGAGGGTGTTTGTAACAATGGCTTCGACTCCAAAGGGGTAAGCACTACATATTACGGTGTCATAGATGATATATGGGAACTGCACTATGGATCCAATATTATACTCCCTGTTTTCGGTGTCGTTGGGTTAAACACCCAAAAGGTGTTCAAGTGGACAGCTACGGGCTCACAATTGTCGATCTCAAAAATGTTGGTCACAAAGATGACCCATGGGTACTTGGTTCACAGGTTGGACAAGTCATGTATATTGTTGACCCTGCAAAAAAACACATCATATTGTAGTGCCTGGAAAACAAGAAATAATAGGGGTTGATGGAGTCGAAGACATCGAAGAGTACAATGATGAGTGCAATGACATGAGCCTTTTCACAGATCTACCTCAGAAGATGTTGAGTCTAGAAGCTACCATAAAGAAAGATGAAAAGCCCTGGTCACGGAAGGACGGAGAATCAAGAATTGTTGCCGCATAATAATATATCTAGTTCAATTAATTGGATTTTGTAATTTGCATTTGAACTAATGTACTTTGAATTCAATTATCTCATGTCATGCAGCTACTTACTGGATTTCTTAGTGAATACTCCCTCTGTCCAAGAATACATACAATTCTAGCTTTTTGCACACACCCCAATAACAGATGAGATTAGTGGATTTCTTAATAAATCAAATATAAATTAACAAAATAAAATGGCTTTAGTGGAATTATTAAGAATCATATATAAAATAACTAGTAAAAATGGAATTGGTGGATTTTTTAAGAATATGGATGTGTGTAATATGTTCTTTGAGTAAAAGTGAGACATGTGTACTGAATTGTTACTACATCTGTGAACGTACTATTTGAACACAAATTTTGACATGCATCTCAGATGAATACAAAATATATACCAAACTTGTAGATGTTAACAAGACATAAAACTTTGTAGTTCACTAAATTTTCATTTGAGATCATTTAATACGTTAAATATTAATTTGAACTATAAATACAGAAAAAGAAAAATGTTTCTAGGTGCGGGCGGCATTGTCACCGCAGGTGCGGGCTACATGGCTGCCCGCACCTGGAAATCGGTTTCTAGGTGCGGGCAGGCAGGTCACCCGCACACAGCAACAGTGCGGGTTACCCCGCGCGCTGATTTCAGGTGCGGGTTACCCGGCCGCCCGCACCTAGAAATGGAACCCTATATATGCACTGGAGAAGAACACTTAGCCAATTTCCGGAGTTAGCGAAAGGCCGTCGGCTGCTGTCGCCGGCCGCCGCGCTCCGCCGCACCTCCGCGCCTCTCCCCCATCATCGACTCCGCCCCTCTCCACCGCCGCCCGCCGCGACTCCGCGCGCCTCTCGCGTCGACTGGGCTGCCGCGTCCGCGTCGACTCGCGCGTCCGCCGTGGCCGCCGACCCGCCGCGCGACCCGCCTCCGGCGTCCCTCGCCCTCGGCGCCGCTTCTCGCCGCGGCCTCTCCGCGTCGTCGCCTCCGGCGTCCCGCAGCCACCTCCCGGCGCCGCCTCCCACCGACACCGCCGCCCCTCTCCCATGGCCCTCCCGGCGCCACCTCCATGGCGCACCCTCCCCGGCGCCACCTCCACCCGACTCGCCGCCTCCGCCGCCTCCCCGGATGGGAAGATGAAGAGTCCACCATCACACCACCATATGGTCGACGTCACTATTTTTAGATTTAGATTTAAATTTGAATTTAGATTTAGATTTAGATTTAAATTTCAATTTTGATTTAGATTTAGATTTAAATTTCAATTTAGATTTAGATTTAGATTTAGATTTGAATTTAGATTTAGATTTGAATTTAGATTTAGATTTCAATTTAGATTTAGATTTGAATTTAGATTTAGTTTTATATTTCAATTTAGATTTAGATTTTAATTTAGATTTAGATTTCAATTTAGAGTGCAATGCAAATAAAGTTAAATTCAGGGACTTTTTTTTGCTATATGTTGCTATTGAAATTGCTAAGTGAAATTCAATTTATGGTATAGTTGCTATATGTTGAAATTGAAATTGAAATTGGGACGAGACCATATGTTGAAATTGGGATGAGACCATATGTTGGAATTGCTATATGTTTATTTCATACATGCAAGTTGAAATAGAGGAATGTTTTAATTCCGGGCCCTCTTCTTTAAAGTATTATCCAACAATAATGCGACAAAAACAAACATTTACATTTCAATTTAGATTTAGATTTGAATTTCAATTTCAATTTAGATTTAGATTTAAACTTAGCTTATGATTTGGTTAATCAGATGGATCGTCGTAGAGGTTCGCCGTTTATACACGAAAGGGACGTTGTGAACGAAGACGAGTTTATGTTGTCCCAACATGAAGAACTAAACAATATTGCGACGGATGGTCTTTGAAGATGAAAATGAAGATGACGCAAATGGTGTGGATGGACCAGGTAGGACTCGGGGCATTCGTAGATGGTGTTTGGCAAGATCCAATAGATCCACATCCCGTGCCCCCGAGACAACGGACGGACAATGATCCTGATTACGTTCCGGAGGTAATGCTAAACCATTTGCAGTGTCGGTGAGGTCAATTACTTTTATTTGAAATGATGTTGAATTGCTTTACCTATGGTTCATATAGATGCCTGGCAGCGCCACGACCTCGTACCCCCGTAAGAAGAAATCAAGAATGTGGCACCTCGTGTCCTGAAACTGCGATGACGACGACCTCTGAGAGTCAAAATAAAAGAAAGCGAGGTGAACGAGGAAGAAACAAATACCCCAAAGGCCAGTGGTCAGTCGATGGTATTAGCCCATCTGGAGAGCCCGTGGATCCTCCCTTGGTTTGTACAAAGTTTCGGAATGCCATAATGTCGAACAGTATGCGATGGATCCAACCATCATTGATTGGGGCGAAATGTGGGCCAAGTTGAAGCAAACTTTTCTGCTGCCTCAGTCCCAAACAACCAGAGAAAAGATACGTCATTATGCTAGGAAGGCACTCAGCGAAAGTTTCCGCCGATAGAAGGGTGAGTTGAATAGGGACTTTGTTAAGAAGGGTGCAACATATGATGATATAAAAAAAGAAATATAGAAGGATCAAGAAGCCCAATGGAACGAGTTTGTTAGGCAAAAGACTACTCCAGAAGCTTTAGCCCTGAGCCAGAGACAGAGTGCACTGCACAAAACGTACATAGACCTCGTCCTTGGACCGGGTGGGTACCTAGGGAAGCAGGAAAAGTGGCGGCAGACTAGGATGTATTAATAGCCAGGGCAACCCGACCCTTTTGAAGGCTTGGATGAGGGTGGCCTAGCGAGGAGCCTCAAATTATTGATGGTAAACTTCATTTTGCAAATGAAGTAACCAATGTGGTGTGTGAAAAGATAACGAACCTTTCCGAGGCTCAGAGGAAAGAAGATTTCGTACCAATGAGGATAGAGACGCCCTAAGTACAGCCCTTAGGACGAAAGAGCATGGGGGTCGTGTTAGAGGGGTTTCTCAAGTTGAGCATCGGGGATGGGTTTGAGAGGATAGAGCTACCTCGAGGAGCCACCGCTGCTTCAAGGAGGATCTCAAGCGGCGAGAGAAAGTTTTTGTGGACAAATTTCAAGCTTATTTTAATGCGTTCGGATGCACAAAGCAAGGTACACCATTCGCTCTGTTGCAATTATCTCAAGGAGATAATAATTAACCATTCTCCGAGCGTTGTTGCCTCCACGACGCACAACCATACCCAGATTGATTCTATATGCATCACTACTCCTTGCACATTGCACATTCCGGTTGGCGAGCTGGAAGACAAAGCAGGTTGCCTCGGGCCTTGTGATTCCCGGTGGCGGATTGTTTGATGGGAAAGAAATCTCACGCCATTATGCAGCGCCAGGGTGCTTGAAGTTAATCCAAACTTTGAAGATCATGACATAGACATACCAACAGAGGGTATCCGTGTTCTCGATCAAAGCCTCAATACAATATTGTGGCATAAACGAGATATCATTACGCCTCCAACACAACCTCTCGCAAGGTTGCCAATCAGCCACCATCTCCTCCACACCGTGGGTCCACACCACCAGCTATACAAGGATCCCCACCTCTTATGCCCACACCGCCACCGAGAGATCTCCACTGCCACACCACCTCGAAAGATCTCGCGGCGTGTGTCCACACCACCTCACGAAAGATCTCCGCACATGTGTCCACATCACCTCTGAAAGATCTCCGCAGCTGTGTCCACACAACTGCTCAAGATTCTCCACCTTGTATGCCCACACCACGAGGAGCTTCGGGATCAGTAGGAAAAGAGGCATCACAACCACAAATGGTGCCTCGAATGATACGGGCTTATGCGAAGGATCCGGAAGGATCAGAAATCGCTGCAAGGTGGCATAAGAGTAATACCAAATCAAAGAACAAGCAACATGACACGACGACCTGCTCGTCAATATGCCAACGATCCAACGACCGGGATATTACTCTGACCGGCACAATCTTCAAGAAGACTATTGGAGTCGATGAAATACCGAACATACCTGGTGTGTGCCCTTTAAAATATGAATGGGGTATGGCATTATTACCCGACTGGGCACTCGCAGAAGTTCCATGGGAGATGAAACGGATGCATGCTTGGTATATGAGGGCTTGTTCTCTTGGGCTCAGAGGCCTCTAGGCACGATACCCATTAGATGTGTTCGGACCTACACTTATTCCAGAAGCAAAAGAAATCAACTTAGATTTTCATGACCTCCATGATTTGTTCCGCCTACAAATGATAGATGTACAAGTCATCAGATTGTGGTCCATGTAAGTGTCTTATATCCATGCTAATATCTTGTGTGTGTGTGTGTGTATAAGGCTTACGATTTGCATAACTAATTATCTGAGCTTTGCTGTATAGGATGCAAGAAGGAGAAATGCATCTTGCAAAGCAGAAAATTGGATTTTTGGATCCTTTTGTTATTGCTGAAGACAGGCATATGCACCCCACCCGATGGGAAGACGATCATGATGAACTGAAAGCTTTGAAGACAACTACGGAAAGAAATAAGAAGCGAAGAATTAGACATATAAACGCTATGAAGTGTCTTGCATCCTACATGACACATATGTTCTTGAAGTGGCAAGATAGAGATTACTTTTGGACGCCCTACCACATCGGGTTAGTTTACATTTCTACCACTTATAAAAATATATGTGCAAAATTACTCATCCATAACTCAAAAGATTAAAAAACCTATATAACATGTATGCAGGAATCACTGGATTTTATTTCTTATAGACCCAAAGTTGGGACGGGTGGTAGTATTTGACTCATTGGATTGGTGTAGAGACCTGTACAATGAATTCATAAACATCCTTCAAAAGTTAGTGTATTTCTGTCACACTTACATTCTAAACATCGATTGACAACTAATAACTTCTATGTTTTTTCTAAACAGGCTTACCAACACTACATTAAGAAAGGAGGAAATTTAATCCCGCCTACCCAAAAAAATGAATATTCGTGACAACTTTCCATGCCACAAGCAACCACCGGTAGTGTATACATGGTTTTACCTTATGGAAATGATGAGGTGTCTTAGGAGATATAAGGGTGATCCTGAACAAGTAAGGACCTACTACCTTTCATGTCTCAGGATGTATATACACTATACATATGCGCATTTTGCATGATCTAACAATTGTTATATTGTTTGTGTATTGTAGATTGAAATCGGACCTCGTGACGTAAGACTCCATGAGAGACACCTTCTCAAAATAACTGCAGATTTCTGCCGTTACCTTATGCATGAAGTGATACATCCTAGCGGCAGATATTATCACCCTGAACATATATTGGCGACTGAAGACAAATTTGCTAGCCTACGTGAGTGGGAGAGTCAAGAATACTGCGCGCCATGATGTGATGTCTAAACTTTGTCAGTGGAAAAAACTTGTTGTCAATGGGTTGTAATAATATTATTTTACTTATGCTTACTTTAGATTTCATGTCGCTTTCATAAAATTTGAATTTCAAATGTTCAAAATTTTGGCGAGAAACAAGTTCGATAAATTTGAATTTCAAACATCCAAAATTTTGTGGGTCAGATCATCCGCACCTGGAAACTCATTTCCAGGTGCGGTTGACACCGTCGTCCGCACCTAAAAATACCCTTTTCCAGGTGCGGTTCATCTTGTTGTCCGCACCTGGAAAAGGCCATTTTTAGGTGCGGACGACGGCGTGAACCGCACCTGGAAATGAGTTTCCAGGTACGGGTCGATTACCCGCTCCTAGAAAACGCTATTTCTAAAAGCGACAGCTAGGAGCGGGTTTGTTTAGCCCGCACTGAAATGCTATTCCGCCCGGTGCTAAAAACGTTTTGTGTAGTAGTGCTTGTTTGGTCATTTACATACATGTCCTCATCAAGGCAAACTTACATATCTATTTCTTCTCAATATGAAGTTGTGTAGTTTGTCCATTGTGGCCACGCAATGCCTTAACTAAGTACCTTAGACAAAGTGTGTCAGCCACAAAGTTCAGCTAACAAATTTGAAGTCACACTTTTGATAAACTTTGCCAAGAAAATGACTATGACATGTAGGGCACAAGGCTAAAAAAGTTTGGTGCGCCATAGTTGTGGGCTTGTGGCGTGAACTAAATGCATGCCTTGGAAACTATGGCGCGCCTAGTTAGCTTGTGGCGTGGTATGTTGTGGTCATGAACCAAACATCCACTAGGATCGATCATCTAGTTATGTCTTCCATCGATTTTTATGTAGTCTTTTTCCTCTTTCTTGATTAAGGTAAAAAGGTTAGAGTATATTTGACCTAGCTAGCTAGATCCGTATATTAACTAGGCACTAGCTGTATATATTTGACCTGTAGCCAGAAGGATCTTTATTCAGCCCACGTGCATAAATGGCTCAAAGAGATAGAGAAGTCTAACCAAACAGGGCTGTACTGTATATGCAAGGAAAGAAGAAAAAAACTGACCGGAGAGGAGCTAGCTAGGATGCCGCAACCTTGTTGTTGGTGGTGTGTGCGGTGTGCCCCTTTCAACCCAGTTTCTATGTTTTTCTATAACCTTGGTATTTTGGTAATATATATGTATAATTTCTATGTTCCACAATATATCTTCGTCAATCAAGGATTCCAAGATCAGCTATTGTGTTTTTTACTCGTTAATTTACAACTTAAATGCTTAGAACAAGGTACTAAGTTTCGTATCATGTTATAGCTAGCTAGGGATATGATTTAACTTATATCTATCTAATAACCTATATAGATACACTCCACTAAGGGTCATTAAATCTGTTTCTCTCTCAAGCAACATGTAAGCTATCCACGAATGCAATTTACTAGTCTTTGCGAATACCACACTACAAAATTCTCACAGTAGAAATACATGGAGGGCCAATCATTTAAGAGTCATTCCCTCTCAACAAAATGGACATGCTTTCATGTATAATATTGTTTCCAAAAGACTGGTCATGCAATTTCACCTTGAAATTTTGTTTCAGAAATTCCCTCAGCAACACGTGAGGTATCACCTAGTTTCCATGATTAGTGCGCACAATTTATTATGAATAAATAAACTTAGCAAAGTAGAAAGAGGGTTATATCAACACACAATATGCAAATAAATTGCTATGCTGGCTACTTACTCTATCTCAAATATAAGTCATTTTGGCTTTTAAAAGCCAAAACAACTAACAATTAGGACGGAGTGGGTACCCCTGATGAAGAAGGCTACCATGCTTGACCTGAAGCAATTTCTTTGGCTGGATAGCCAGGATTATTTGTCTACTGACCAACATGTTTTGACATGCTAGCTAGGCTAGCAATAAATTATAGTTCCTGTTCTAAATTAGTAAATTATAAGTCATTTTAGTTAAAACTGAAGTCAAACTGATCTAACTATACAAAATATATATTAATATTTACACATCACATAAATGGATAATTAATATATATTATATGGTGCATCTAATGAAAGTTATTATATGTTGTACAGAATTGTGCATTTTTCTATAAATTTCTTCAAATTAGTGAAGTTTTAGAATAAAATTAGAGTGATTTAGTATAATTTAGTTGGAGGGACTATTAGATGAATCTATATTTCACTGTTTCAGTAATCAAATGATATATCTAACCTAGGATAGAATGCGCCGTCCAAGAAAGCATAACTTTTCACTCCATGTCACAATTAAGCATGTGTTGTCGCGTTGCAAAAAAAAAGGCACGCTGTTGCTCCTCTCGATGTGTGACCTAGAATAATAATCCACTAAGGAATGTGCTCATCCAAAAGTCGCAAGTGAGAGCGCTATAGCATGCTACTACACGCTCACCCTGTTCCCGTGCTGAAAATGCTTGCATATGGCGGAAGAAAATTGAAAACAAGCTCTTCTTTTTGTTCTCAAATTGACGTCTATGTGAAACAAGCCAAAAGTATTTCGGCGCATTACCAAAGGTCCTCTAGCTTAGTTGATTAGAGTGAGCTGAGGTATATGGTCGCAATCAGGAGGAGCTTTTTTACGGTGGACGATACCACTAGGTGGTGGTATGCAGTATATGATTATTTTTTGGTAAGAGTAAATAGGTAAGTTTTGGTAAGAAATCATATATTTTTGCGTGTCCTTCCCTTATATATGACTATTTTGGGTAAGAAATCATATATTTCATTTATACCACCGAGAAAAAACCTCCAATAATACCCATATATCACCTATACCTATGTATATCACCCTATACCACAAGTGCAAGTTGTGGTGGTATACAATTAATCTCAATCGTCGAATTCTTTTATACTGGTCCTTTTGAAACAGTGGTATAGGGTGGTATGGTCCACCGTAAAAGAGCCCATCAGAAGACCCAGGTTCAATTCCTCATTAGAGCGAATTTACGAGACCAGATTTAAAAAAATCCCCTCGTCGGTGAAGCTAGTTGTGGTTCGAGAATTTTCTGAGACGGGGTTAGGTTTCCTTCTCTTAATAAAAACCGTGAGGCGGTCTTAACCCTACTGGCTTACTAGTTTTTTTTTATTTCGACACACTTGATCCAGAAATTTAAGCAAAATCAGCCGCTACATATGTATATGTGGATGTGAAAGACCACAAATCAAATTCATTAGGATATGGCCAACGTAGTTATGTATTGTGATACTTTGACTAGTGATATTTATAAAAATATATTCTGTTAGACAAAAAAAAGTTACACACACACAGTATTTTCATGATAAATCCTGTAGGACCAATATTATGTTGTCAATCTCTATGAACTTTTAATATAAATGTACTCTAGAACATTCTTATAAGAATTATTGTGTTTAGATGAAGCCGTATACTAGGAATTAGACATATTACCACTTCCTGACAAAAGGAAGCCAGCAACGGAAATTGTAGGTATGAGTTTGTTAAAATTGTCGGGAAATATGTGAATATTAGGAAAATTGTGGTCCACTTGATTAAAAAAAATTGGGAAGTATTTTTTTAGAAAGATAGCATTTCTCAAACTTGAAGACTTTGGCATTTATTTTATTTAATTGCACACAACCTCTAATCTTGATTCTATGCACTGATCAATTTAACATTTTTAAAACTTTAGGTACTAGGAAAATATGGACAATATCTTCTGCTCTTATATTTATAGAACAAGCTAATTAGTATTCTCTCCATACCTATAAAGCAAGCAGTCATTTATGACTCCGGTACGGTCTGTAAAACATAACTTAGACTTTTTTTATAAAAATATTATTAAAAGTTGATATATGTATATTTTTATAAAAGTATTTTCAAGACAAATATATTCATGTAGTTTTCAATATTTCCAATATTTGACTGAAATTTTATCAAAACGACTTGCTCTATAAGAGAGTATTATTAGTTTAGAAATGAACTAGCTAGTTTAATTATTTGTCCTAGACGTACGCACAAGTAGAGCGAGGACGGCGGTGGTAGCTCCGTCCACAAGATCCTAGAATATTACTACTGCCTTTTCGTATTGTACCACTAGTATTAAATTTTCCAGCACGTGCTTCATTTCCCTATGCATGTTGCTTTCAAGCCCACTAGCTGCAATTCTTTATTCAACACCCCCAATGATGATCGCGAAGGCTCTGTCTCTCCCTTATCCTTTATAAAAGGGGGTAAAATATGGTATTACAATTCATCTCAGGACCATCTGTCCAATTGCAACTAATATATATCATCACATGCCATGCGTGTGTAAGCTATAGGTCAGTGCAAGGCCGGCCGGGTGCAGTGTGTCTGTCTTGTCTTATTGAACCAGCTCTACCCGATGACTAGCTGCTTCAACGGCGGCGCCGGCTGGCCGGAGCCGGTGGTGCGCGTGCAGGCCGTGTCGGACACCTGCGGCGACACGATCCCCGACCGGTACGTCAAGCCTGAGTCGGACCGGCCGTCGCCCCCTGCGGCGTGCGGCGGCGGCGTCGGAGGCGGCCCGAACATCCCGGTGGTGGACCTTTCAATGCCGGACGGCGACGCGACGTCCCGCGCCGTGGCGGCGGCGTGCCGGGAGTGGGGCTTCTTCCAGGCGGTGAACCACGGCGTGCGTCCGGAGCTGCTGCGCGGCGCGCGCGCGGCGTGGCGCGGCTTCTTCCGGCAGCCCGCGGAGGTGCGCGAGCGCTACGCGAACTCGCCGGCGACGTACGAGGGCTACGGCAGCCGCCTCGGCACCGCCAAGGGCGGGCCCCTCGACTGGGGCGACTACTACTTCCTCCACCTCCTGCCGCCGTCCCTCAAGAGCCACGAGAAATGGCCTTCCCTCCCAGCCTCCCTACGGTACACACAAACACCACACTGTGTGGAATATATATGCACATGCTAGCTATCTGCACAAGCTGATCGACATGGGTACGGTGTTGTTGCAGGGAGACGACGGAGGAGTACGGCGAGGAGGTGGTGCAGCTGTGCCGGAGGGTGATGCGACTGCTGTCGAGCGGGCTGGGGCTGGAGGCCGGGAGGCTGCAGGAGGCGTTCGGCGGGGCGGGCGGCGAGGGGGCGTGCATGCGCGTCAACTTCTACCCGCGGTGCCCGCAGCCGGAGCTGACGCTGGGCGTGGCGGCGCACTCCGACCCCGGCGGCATGACCATGCTGCTGGTCGACGACCACGTCAGGGGCCTGCAGGTAAGGAGCCCCGACGACGGCAAGTGGATCACCGTCGACCCCGTACCCGATGCCTTCATCGTCAACGTCGGCGACCAGATACAGGTACGCGTACACGTATGTACGTCGATCGGTACGCAGCTAGCAGCGTACGCGCACGTGGGATAAATACGTAGTACATGTCTGCTCTGCTCGCTGAGGACGTGTCCCCATAGCTACTACATACTTGCATTTTATAGTAAAAAGAAAAAAAGAATAAGAATAAACCGAGAACGATCGAATACACAAAGGTTAGAATCGATAGCAACGCTGAAATTGCGATATTACGTGCAACGACGTGGCACCGCATGCGCACCTATCCAAGTGCAAGACGGAAGGTATCTTAATTCTTCTATACAAATAAAAATCAAAACAAAGAACAAATACTTCCTCTACGTGTATAAAAGCATAAGTTTTCAAAATTTAACTTTGACTTCTTATTTTATAAAATTATTTATTAAAAATTGACATATACATTTTTATGAAAATGTTTTTTAAGACAAATCTATTCATGTAGTTTTCATATTTTTAAAGCTTGATAGTTATTCATAATAAAGCTTAATAGTTATTCATAATTTATATTTTTAATTAATATTTGATTAAAATCTTGTGCAAAACGACGTGCTTTATGAGTATCAATATGGAGGGCGTACAAAGCTGTGCCTAAAGTCGACACGTGTCCCTGGACCAGCATCCACTATTCCACTGGGTAGGAATACAACAAGAAGACCGCTAAAGCGCTACACACCAATCGTGTGCCGAATCTGATTGATTGTGTCAGGACTTAGGGCACTCATGACAAAAGGAGGAATCCCCGTGAAAGATAGGGTAGTCTTTTTATTGCATGATGAAACCTCTCATATCCGATCCAGTGCAAATATTAATTTCAAAATAAATGTTGGGCCATGCTATTGTTTTTTTTTCCTGAAACACCTGTCCTTTATCTAGCCATGCACCTAAGCTAGTATCCGATGCCCTTATAAAGTATCGGCCATATACATAAAAACCTGCCACATATGTGCAATAAGCTTAATATATAACCCAGATAATCATACACACCATAATTCATTAAACCATATGCACATACTGTTTTCAAAAATTCGATTCTAATGTACTTGAGGCATCTGATATATTAACTATATATACATAACCAAACACACCACCTTTTTCTACATTTCAAAATTTATCCCACAAAGAGTGTCCATGTAACTTTCAAACAATTCATTAAAAGCCCTCATAAAACCTTTTGTCCTAGTTAACAAATCAATAATTTACTCCCACCATCAATGCCCGACGCAGACTCGTTAAATAAGAAGGCTAATACGTCTGATAATTACTGCAAGTGTGTATGCATGATTAATTCTAGTTGGTAATCCATCAATTAACAAGGGTTAATATGGGTAATTTGGAATTTTATCATTGCTACTGTCTTATCTAATTTTTTTAAACAAACGATCTCCGTGGGACGAAGGGAGTGGTTGGTAGTATATATAAAAATTTATTGCAAAAAGAAGAAGAGCTTCTTTCACCATTTATGACTTAAGTTTGGTACCTAGGTGTCTTCATGTACCTTCATTTTCAAAATGTAAGAGGTTTGGAGGTTTTAGTTTCAAAATGTAAAAATATACATTAATACAACATGCTTTAGTTTATATTAAGTCAAACTATTTTAAGTTTGACCAAATTTATATAGAGTGGACATTATTAACATCTAACACATTAAATAAGTAAAGTATTTGATAATGGATCTAATCATGCTTATTTGGTACCATAAATTATTATTATTATTCTTTTCATAGACTTGTTTTTGACTTAGGAAAAACCAAATATCTTATATTATATTTCAGAAGGAGAAAATGTATATTTATGGTGTATTTAATAAAACTATATGTTGGTGTATTTTATATAAGTGTGATCAAAGTTCGACAAGTTTTTCTTACAAAAAAAATGTACCCAAGCATGGCCTTCACTGGAAGCCAAACTCCGGCACAAAATAAAGCCATGTGTGCACTGTGCAGCACATGTACACACATGGGTAAAGGTTAGAGTGGGAGTGAGGGAGACAGTACACCTACTTGGCTACTTTGTCTCCTACTCTACTAAGATTGACACAGCTGGTTTTTTTGTGTGCACTGACCAGAGACGTATAGTATCTTGTTATCAGACTGGATGTGTGTGTGTGTGTATGGATTGGCATTCGAGTGCCGTTGCTATCATAGATCAGGTAGCTGATGATCTGTGCGAGAGGCCCTGAGCCATTCGCTTACAAATATGCAGGTCTGTGCACGTGGGATTACCAGCTGACCCGATTGCCCGATCGATCCATCATTCATCTGAACATTGAGTCATCTGAATTATTTCGCTTTGCTGACTAGTCTGACGTGACTCTCTTGTCGATTACTAGCTACACGCTTAATTAGCATTCCGCTAGCTAGTGAACGATTCACGTCTTGTTTAGTTCGGCAAATTTTGATTTTTATGTGACGGACAAACAGTAATAATTTGTTGACAACTTGTCGTATTGGGTCGTATGCACAGAAAGCTGTACGTTTCGATGTGATTGGTGAATAGTGAGAATTTGCCTAACTAAACAAAGATAGAATAGTTGTGTTGTTAGTGTCGGTGTATATATGTGGTTGAGGTCCTAATCAATATTAGCCTATCCATCATATGCGATTATGAGCTAATATTATTTTTATAATAATTAGATTAATTTGAAGGGAAATTTTAGGATGCTTGTTTTTTAGACATCCTTTCGGTGAAATCTAACGGTGGTAGTACTAGTACTGGGTAACCATGAAGTAACAATAGAGTAGTATCTGGTAGTACCAGTATAGTGGGCCCAACAGTTAAATTTATTTAATTAATTTTTAATTTCAGTAAAATTATTTGGGTAATTTCGCCGGGCTAATTTGACTGACGCGATGAAAGAAAAAGGATGCACCACGAGTAGATGTTGACTGAACAGGAGAGGGAGGGATCTTCTACCATAATACCCTTTTATTTATTAATTTAATTTTTTAATTAAAATAGTTGGTGGAAAATATTAGTACATGATACTACCTGGTACTAAGGTACTATCTCCATTTCAAATTTGTTTTGGCTTTCCTATATATATTATTTCTGTTACGTACCTACTATATATATTTATGTCTAGATACATAATAAAAGGATTGTGTTTACAAGTCAAAACGACAAGTGAATTGCGACGGAGGGAATACTACCCAACTTGAAATACGTCACGTTGCATGTCAATTACCCAGTTATTAATATAGGTGATTCTAAAAAATATACGCATATGCCGCAGGTGCTGAGCAACGCGGCGTACAAGAGCGTGGAGCACCGGGTGACGGTGAGCGCGGCGGAGGAGCGGCTGTCGATGGCCTTCTTCTACAACCCGCGGAGCGACCTGCCCATCGCGCCGATGCCGGAGCTGGTGGCGCCTGGCCGCCCGGCGCTGTACCCGGAGATGACCTTCGACGAGTACCGCGTCTTCATCCGGCAGCGCGGCCTGGCCGGCAAGGCGCAGCTCCGGTCCCTGCAGGCCAGCAACAAGGCCGCCAACGCTCCTGCCCAAGCTGACGCCTCGCCCTCTAATTCCTCTAGCTAGCACAGCGCGCTGTACCCTAGCAGCAACCGAGCTACACACCTTGCTGCAGATATCCTCATTGGATCCATCGGTGAATAATTTGATGTTTAATTTCTGTGGAACTGCTGTGGTGTACATTATCCGCCTCGTGAAACTGAAACCAAATGTCGCGATGAGCAGTAAAGTAAATGTACACATATGCATTTACAGTATAGAAAAAGTGGAGTACTAGCTCTTAGCTTGATGCCAATTGGTGTTGGTGTTGAGTTGACAAGAGAAGTCAGAAGTGTAAGCCACTGGATCATGATCCAAATTAATATACTAATGATCGATTGTTTTAAATGCAACTCCCAGAAACAAAACACAAACTAAGTAGGTCAGGTTTAAACCGTTTCACAGTTTTCATTTAGAGAAGGGAACCTAATTCCGATTTAAAAAATTCTCGAATCCTGACTTCACCGGCGAGGAGATTTGGGAACCTAATCCCGGTTTGGAAAATCCCCGAACCCCGACTTCATCGGCGAGGAGATTTTTTAAAAAACAGTTTCATAATTTCGCTCCAACGAGAAATCAACCCAGATCTTCTGATCATGATCATACCTCAGCATCTAACCAACTAGGCTAGACTAATAAACTAGACTAGGATTTTTGGTCCCGGAATGGAAACATGATACAACTCCAAATTCCATGGACTCCGCCGTGTGTTCCTGGATGCGATACGACGATACGGTGTAAGTGTTGGGGGGTCCGAAAATCGGATGGAGTCCCCGAACACAAGATTCCAGAATGCTCGCACGAAAGTCACAAAGAGATAAGGGACAAGGAATCCCCGAAAGCCTGTACTCGCCTCAAAAGTCCTGAATCTCTTTACACGTGCCCTTGCGCCCCCTTTTATAGGAAGACGAAGGGACTTTTACATTCCGAGACTACCCTTGAATCTAGAGAATATTCCTAGTGTGAACATGTACACAAATGTATTTTACATCCCGTGATTTGCGGGGCTAATTTCATACATTTACAAGCCTGCCATCAGTTCACACTTCAAACCCAGACTTTTGAGGTGACGTCTTTGACTTGGCTTCTCCTCGACCTCCGAAGCTTTATTCATGAAAATCATCACTCATCGAGGTTCCCGAACTGAGACTCCCCCATACTCCCAAACTTCGCGGGTTCCTGATTTCCTGAATTTCGCCAGATTCCAATCATCCTGAAACAGACAGCAAACTTGCGAACCGAAGCCAATTCGGCTATTATCTTCGCACAACATTAGAAGGTTAGCGAATTGTATGAAATTCATCAGGGTGTCTTCATGAATGTTTCCTTGTCACGAAACAGAACTTTTCATCCTGAGGCTAATTCATGAATATATTCTCGAAACTATTCACGAATTCGGCAACTTCGACGTTCGAGGGTGAAAGGATGAATATGTTTGCCGTTTTCAGATATTTTTTTTACTTGTGGACTCAGATTCCCCTGTGATCCCCTTCTGCCTTGCATACTTGAGAAGTTCTCTGTGAAGATGCATCAGTTGGCGCCAAATTCCTTCTTGGAACTTTCAAAGTTCTTCTGGATCATGAAAACCTTTGAGTGTAACTTTGGTGCTGATATCTTCGCTCGTTTGTTCGAGCTTGTGATCGAGAAGGACATTATTAAGCAGCGATGGGAAATACTACGCGCACTACGCATGTTGTACTTTTAATACGCGAAGACAAAATTCACGAAAGGGTCTCAACCGGATCCAACTTGCACCCTGCAGCAAGACCAACCTTTCCAAAGATTGGAGCTCATTGGTTTTACGTGAAGGTGGACATGTGCTACCCCGCCACTTCTTCTATTCGCCAATGGCGCCGGTGATCGCAGTGTGTACCGCTTCATACAACAAGCGCATCGCCAACTTCGAGAACTCGCGAAAATGCTTTTGTTAGCCACACCATTCGTGATCGCGATGTCATTGAAAGAGTTTATTGCACCGTAGAAAGTTTGGTCCATATCTCTGTTTGGATGGCGGCCCCTGCTAAATGTCGTTTCCTTGAGTGTGGATTGGGCGACGCGACAAGTGCCTTTTTCCTAGATTTAATTTGCTGAAAGAAGGCCAAAGTGTCGAAGACTTTATTTACGGTTGAGAAAAAGTTGATACCATGGTTGGCGAGTCAACTCTTAACGAGTCTTTCAAAGCCCTTGTGAAGCATAAGAGAAGAGTGAATCGAGTATTTTCTCGAGCTTGGTGCCGAGGGCGCACTTCGCCTCCTCCTCCCGCGTTGATAAGAAGGTCCCAGCGGTTGTTGCCCAAAGCTCCACGGAAAAAATCTTTGAAGAAAGGAAAGGGAAAGAATGATGCAGGGGACATTTCTTCTGCTACTATTTGTCCTGAGAAGACTAAGTCTCTGGAATCTAGCAAGAGAAAACGGAAAGCCTCAAGATGTTTCGATCAAGTTCAAGCGGCCTCAAGTCTTGCTCACCGGGCGAAAAAGCTAAGACAGCCAGAAGAAGATCATCGTTGCCAGTCAGCGTGTTCCTTCGGCTTTCTCTGACGATGAAATCGCTGAAGAGCCCCTTCCCACAGGTTTCTCCTTTTTCTTATGGTGTGGTTTGAGATTTGGTGTTCGTCGCAACTATAGTCCAGGTTCTGAGAATGAATTTGTTGATGTTGAAACTTTTCAAGATATGCCCGAAGTTCAGGGCTGCTCTGAGTCTCTGCTGAAATTGGGGCCGGTATTCTCAGCTTTTGCTTCCAAGGACAAGGCTTCCCGAATTCACTAAAGATCTAGAGTCGACTGTTCAAAAGGCGATGATCCTATCGAAACCCTTCTTTGATTGAGGCGCGAAGAACTTCACCTCAAGGTCAAGATCCTTGTCCTTCAATTATCGCTACAATGAAAGCTTTGGTACGCCTTTTAGAGGCAAATTACTAAGTGTTAGGGTGAAGTGGTTGATTCGGATGATGACGGTCCTAAATTTGCCTTTGCTATGGACATCCCCGAATTTGTGGATGAAACAGAGAGGAGTCAAGAAAAAACTCGGTTGATCATGGCGAGGCATCATCCGTTGTTGAAAAGCATTCCTCTGTTGTTGAGAAGCATGTCTCCTCGTCTATTCAGAAATCTGTGAAGATTTCTGAGCCCGCAAACGAGATTCCTTTGATAAAGTTGAACCCAGCAGGTTCGCACATTTTTCCATCTCTTTGTACTTCTGGTGGTTTCTTTTATATTTCTTGAGTTTTTGTTACTTTAGGCTTTATACCTTTCGCAGTTTTCGAAGAAAATGCTAAACTCTCATCTTGAGCTTGCCGTAAGACTTATGACTTGAAGGCATCAATTGTTGGCAAGGTGGTCTGACGGCTCCTTGAAAGGATGTGGTTACTAAGAGGCTCTCTGGCGAATCTAAGAAGCTAAAGCGCGAACTCAACAAGAGTCAAGTTTCAAGTGTTGAATTAGAGCAACAGATCTCTGAGCTTGCTGACTCTCTGAAGAAGTGTCAAGATGAGAAGGAACTTGATGAAGCTGCCCTCAACGATTCAAAGAAAGATCTCGAGAAGCTAAACAAGACTCATGGAGATGATCTGAAAATGATCGAAAACCTTCGCAAGGATTCTCGACAAGAATGCTAAACTGCTTGATGAGCTTCGTGTTAGCAATGCCGAGCCGACAAAGAATTCGATCTTGCAAAGACTCGAAAGCAAGAAAGAACAAAAGATTCAAGATCTTGAGAAGGCTTTATCCGAGCGAAGCAAAGCTTCAGTACAGGATGTTGATGAAATCAAGAAAAAACTGAAACTCTTATTCGGGGAGTACAGAGAAGCCCTAAAAAACTTCGGTGTTCATCCTGGCCCACTTCCTAAAAATGAAGAAATCTCCGATTTGATGGATTGGATTGAAGCTGAGTTCCGGGCTCTTCCTGACGCCATCTCAGCTAGTGACGCCGCTGCCTTTTCAGTAGAAAGTATTCTGAAGCTTCTCTACGATTTTGACTGCGTCGATCTCGTGAAGTTTCGCGAGAATCTTTCGCACTTTCCTGACGCCGGGAGCACTTCGATTGTACGTCCCAACGGAGACGTTCAAGCCATAAAGGTTAGATTCGCAAGGGAGTTTTGGTTTGCAAGCGGGAAAGAGTTCGCAAAAAAGATTGCCCGCGCCAAACTAGATAAGGTTGGTTTTTGGTAAATCTTGACAGTTTTTCGGCATCTCACGAACATTTTTATCTTGATTTTTATTAACCCTTTTTTTTGTGTTTCTTCAGCTGATCCAAAGTGAGGAACGTGGTAAAGCTGAAGTTCAAGAATCTTCTTCCGAAGCTGAAAAAGATGACGATGCTGACGATGAAGAAGATGGTTCGGGTGATGAGGGCAATGTAACGGCGAGAAGATGACGCCAAGACGACGGGATGAAGCGAGCTCTGATCATGAAACTAGCTCCCCGAAGGTTGATATCGTAGGATGAAATTACACTTGTCCGAACATTTGCTTTTGATGTTGAAAACTATAAACTTGTATATTCTTGGGCTGCGACCCTCCTTCTGAACTTTTGTCTTGTAAATTTTAACTGCGCAGTCCCGCAAGGTGGGCTCGTGAGGATGTGATACTATGCGAATCCGCCGCCAGGATCGAATAGTTAGTGGTGAAGCTTGGCGATTGTACAAAGAAGCTAATCCTGGATGCAAATTTTCTGACTTTTGGGCCGAATGTTGTCAATATTATTCGATGCGTAGTTTTCAACTTAGCTGATTTTTCCTTCAACGAGACGGTTATGCTCTTACCTGCGAAGCTTCGAGTTCGCGGACCTTGGTGAAGACGGAGCCCCTTAGCCCTACAATCCGCGTAGCTTCGCTTATGCTAGTGATATTGCCAAGAAAGGGTCGTAAACCAGCCGTATCGTCGAACTTCCTTTCGAAATTCTCACTCTTGGAAGCTTTGTAATTTTGATTTTTATGAAATTTTGTATGAAACTAAGGCAATAAACTCGTTTTTTAAGAAAAAACGTCACCCTCCCCACCTTGTCGTTTTCATGCAAAATTTCATGGGTGCCCAATTGATAACCCCTTTCGAATCGTGTCGACAAAATTTGTTTCACTAATTTTGTGGACTTGCGCTCTGGCAACATACTTGCGGTTGATATCGCAACCTTCAGTTGCTTCAACCATCCTTTATGAACTCTAGCCTTCGGAGATGATTGAGCCCCTTGGCCCTTGGAAGAAGATTTTCCTAAAAAAGTTCGTATAACTCTTCATGAATGTTCTCTACTATTCTTATTTGCTCTTTCATCAGAGGTAACTTTGGCTATAACTTTTCACACATAAAATTGAACGTAAACGCTTAGGTTTTTCGGGCCACAACCTTCGATTGTTCCTGCTTTTGGTAGGATGTCCCTTCGAGGTGGGATCTAGGCCACAACTTCGTTGTCTCCGGCCTTTGAGGAAATCCCTTTTAAGGTGGGATTTAGGCACAACTTGTTGTTGTCTCACTTCTTGTAGGAAATCCTTTGAAGGTGGGATTTAGGCCACAACTTGTTGTTGTCTCACGGCCTTCGGTAGGAAATCCCTTTAAAGGTGGGATTTAGGCCACAACTTGTTGTTGTCTCTCGGCCTTCGGTAGGGAAATCCCCTTAAGGTGGGATTTAGGCTTTCACGAGCCTTTGGCTATCAAGGAGCCTCTTTCAGAACTTTTCTTTTCCTTTCTTTAATCTCGGCTTTCACGAGCCCTTTCACAAATTCTTCTTTCACATGATGGAATTCGGGCTATAACGAGCCTTTTCTCAAGAACTTTTTTTCTCACGATGGAACTTCTTTCTCACAATGGAACTTAGGCTATCACGAGCCTTTTCATGACCCTTTCTCATGATGGAATCTAGGCTATCACCTTTCACGAACTTTTCTCATGATGGAATCTAGGCTATCACGGAGCCTCTTTTACGAACTTTTCTCATGATGGAATCTAGGCTATCGCGAAGCCTTTTTCACGAACTTTCTTTCTCACGATGGAATTCAGGCTATCACGAAGCTTTTTTCACGAACTTTCTTTCTCACGATGGAATTCGGCTATCACGAAGCCTTTTCACGAACTTTCTTTCTCACGATGGAATTCAGGCTATCAGAAGCCTCTTTCACGAACTTTCTTTCTCACGATGGAATTCAGGCTATCACGAAGTCTTTTTCACGAACTTTCTTTCTCACGATGGAATTCAGGCTATCACGAAGCCTCTTTCACGAACTTTCTTTCTCACGATGGAATTCAGGCTATCACGAAGCCTTTTTCACGAACTTTCTTTCTCATGATGGAATCTCTCAAGACACATGATTTGGGGGGAAACTCTTTTCATATGTATCACAAAGAGTATTTACATAGGATCCGCCTCGTTAAAAACCTTGCCCCTTGATTTAGGGCCCCCTTTGCAAGGAAAAGAGTACGGTCCTTCTTATTCTAACTTAAATGCGAGAAGTAAATTCTTAGGCACCCATGAAATTTTGCATGAAAACGGCAAGGTGGGGAGGGTGACGTTTTTTCTTAAAAAACGAGTTTATTGCCTTAGTTTCATACAAAATTTCATAAAATTAAAATTACAAAGCTTCCAAGAGCTGAGAATTTGAGAAGGAAGTTCGACAATACGGCACAGTTTCGACCCTTTCTTGGCAATATCACTAGCATAAGCAAGGCTACAATCGCCAGTTGTAGGACTAAGGGGCTCCGTCTTCACCAAGGTCCGCGAACTTGAGGCTTCGCTGGTAAGAGCATAACCGTCTCGTTGAAGGAAAAACCAACTAAGTTGAAAACTACGCATCGAATAATACTGACAACATTTTGCCCAAAAGTCGTGAAATCATCCGTGATTAGCTTCTTTGTACAATCGCCAAGCTTCACCACTAACTATTTGATCCTGGCGATGGATTCAAAGGTATCACATCTGACAGCCCACCTTGCGGACTGCGCAAGTTAAAATTTACAAGACAAAAGTTCAGAAGGGGGCTCGCAGCCCACAAATATACAAGTATATAGTTTTCGACATCAAGAGTAATGTTCGGACAAGTGTAATTTCATCCATCGATGTCAACCTTGGGAGCTGCCTCTCTTCACCGTCGTCTTGACCATCACCACCGCTGCTGCCGCCATCACCTCATCACCGAACCATCTTCTTCATAGATCGTTTTTTTCAGCTTCGGAAGAAGATTCTTGAACTTCAGCTTTACCACGTTCCTCACTTTGGATCAGCTGAAGAAACACAAAAAAGGGTTAATAAAAATCAAGATAAAAATGTTCGTGAGATGCCGAAAAACTGTCAAGATTTACCAAAAACCAACCTTATCTAGTTTGGCGCGGGCAATCTTTTTTGCGAACTCCTTCCCGCTTGCAAACCAAAACTCCCTTGCGAATCTAACCTTTATGGCTTGAACGTCTCCGTTGGGACGTATAATCGAAGTGCTCCCGGCGTCAGGAAAGTACGAAAGATTCTCGCGAAACTTCACGAGATCGACGCAGTCAAAATCGTAGAGAAGCTTCAGAATACTTTCTACTGAAAAGGCAGCAGCGAAGTCACTAGCTCCTGAGATGACGTCAGGAAGAGCCCGGAACTCAGCTTCAATCCAATACATCAAATCGGAGATTTCTTCATTTTTAGGAAGTGGGCCAGACGAACACCAAGTTTTTAGGGCTTCAGACTCCCTAATAAGAGTTTCAGTTTTGTCTTAATTTCATCAACATCTTGTCCTGAGACTTTGCTTTGCTCAGATAAAGCCCTTTCAAGATCTTGAATCTTTTGTTCTTTGCTGCTCAAAGTCTTTACAAGATCAGAATTTTTTGTCGAAAGCTTCGCATTGCTAACACGAAGCTCGTCAACAGCTTTAGCATTCTTATCAGAATCCTTGCGAAGGTTTTTGATCATTTTCAGATCATCTTCATGAGTCTTGTTTAGCTTTTCAAGATCTTTCTTCGAGTCATGAAGGGCAGCTTCAGCAAGCCTCTTTTCATCTTGACACTTTTTCAAGGAGTCAGCAAGCTCAGCAATCCGTTGCTCTAAATCAACACCTGAAGCTTGAGCCTTGTTGAGTTCGCGCCTTAGCTTCTTAGATTCGCCGGAGAGCTTCTTAATAACCTCATCTTTTTCAAGGAGCCGTTCAGAGACCACCTTGCCAACAATAGACGCCTTTAGGTCATAAGTCTTCTAGAAACTGGCAAGCTCCGAAGATGAGAGTTTTCGAGTATTCTCTTCAAAAACTGCGATAGATATAAAGCTCAAAGTAACGAAAGTTTAAGAAACATAAGGCAACCAGCAGAGCACATAAGGCAACCAGCAGAGGTGAGGAGATCTGCTTCTCAGCAGCAGAGAGATGCTTTTCAACAAATGATGGTGTCTCGCTAGTCAATCGAGATCTTTTCTTCGGCAATTCCTCTCCTGTTTCATCCACAAATTTAGGGGATGTCCATAGCAAGGCAAATTTTGGAGCGTCATCATCCGAATCAACCATTTCACTACCAACACTTAGTAATTCACCTCTAAAAGATGTACCAAAATTTTCATTGTAAGCAACGATTGAGGGAGAGGGATCTTGACCTTCGGGAAGTTCTTCGCGCTTCTCAACGAAAGATGGGTTCTCGACAGGATCACCGCCTTTTTGCACAGTCTGCTCCAAATCTTTGGTAAACTCTGGAGAAGCCCTGTCCTTAGAAGCCAAAACTTGAGAAGTACCAGCCTCAGTATTAGCAGCAGACTCAATAGGAGCAGCTTGAGCTTCGAGGATATCGTCTGAAAAAGTTTCAACATCAACAAATTCATTCTCAGAACCTGGACTATAACCATGACGAACGCCAAATCTCAAATCACACCATAAGCAAGAAGAGAAACCTGTTGGGTGAAGTTCTTCAGTCATTTCATCGTCTGAGAAAGCCGAAGGAAAGCTGAGCAATGACAATCTTCTTCTGACCTTCTTAGCTTTCTTTTGGCCCAGCTGAGAAAGACTCGAAGCCGCCCGAGCCTCAGCATCAGAAATATCCTCAGAAGCTTTGCGTTTCTTCTTGCTAGATTCCAAGGACTTGGTCTTTTTAGGACGAATGATGGAAGAAGAAATGTCACCGACTTCGCTCCTTCCTTTCCTTTCTTGAAGCTTTCTTTCTTGAGCTTTGGGTGGGCAGCAGAGTAAATAGCTACAGCAGAATAGGAATCTTCTTGTCCGCGCCGGGCGGGAAACGCAGTCTCAACGCCAAGCTCCGAAAATACTCGATTCACCCTTTTCTTATGTTTAACAAGAGCTTTGAAAGACTTGTACTCATTAAGAGTCGATTCGCCAACCATGGCATTAACCTTTTCTTCAACTTCGGCGATAAAGTCTTGAGACTTTGGCCTTCCTTCAATCGTAAATTGAACCTAGGAAGCAGGCACTTGCTGCGTTGCCCGATCCACATCCAAGAAAACAATATTAGCGGGTTGCCGGCCATCCGATATCGGCCAAACTTGGCTACGAATTCTTCAATGACGTCGCGACCATCGAGACGATCTTGGCCAACAAGAAAGCATTTTCGCAATTTTGAAGTTCAGCGGTGTTTGCTATCTGCGATGAATGGCGATCGGGTGCCATAGGCGAATAGGAGGGTAAGCTGGTCTGTGTAGCAAACCTTAGACATGTCAACCTTCACATAAAACCGGTATGAACTCTAATCTTTGGAGAAGTTGGTCTTGCGAGGTGCGTGGATCGGTTAAGGCCTTTTCGTGAGTTTTGTCTTGGTGTTAAAAGTGCACAGCGTGAGTGCGCATCATAGTACTTTCCATCATCAAGCTTAAGAATATCCTTCTCAATCACAAGCTCGAACAAGCGAGCGAATATGTCAGCACTGAAGGTACACTTGAAAGTCTTCATAATCCAAAAGAACTTTGAAAGTTCCAGAAAGGAGTTCGGTGTCAACTGATGCATCTTCACAGAAAATTTTTCAAGAATGGAAGGCAGAATGTTATCACAGGGAAACCTAAGTCCACAAGTAAAGAAATCTCTGAAAACAACAACTTCGTTCACTTCGGGAGCAGGGACTTGTTCACCAGAAGGGGGACGACCATCGCCGGCAGGGAAAATCCAGCCTCTTCATATTCTTTGATAAGACCGGTTGTAACCTTTTATTCACCAAACACAAAAGCCGGGGGATAAGATTTAATCTTCATGCCAACAAGCTTGCTCACATCAGCATCGACATTGGATAAATCTTCTTCAGATCTAATCCCATCTTTTGCGATCGCCGAAATCGTAAATGGTCATCAGACGAGATTGAACGTTCTCAGAATCGCGAACGTCTTCTACGGTTGACGGAACACCAGCAGCAGCCAATTCCTCCGAAGTCATGGGTCTAGCAGTACTTTTAGTTCGAGCCACCTACTCGAAAATAAAGCACTGAAACATATATCAATTTATAAGAAACAAGAACGTGCGAAAAAATTGATAAATCAACGAAAGAAGAAGAAAAAGCAAAATACCTTCGAAGAACAAAGAAGTTGTCGAACTTTGGGCGCTTTAAGATGAAGAGCTTTTTCCTTCGAAGATCCTTGAAACTTTCGAAGAAAGCGATGGAACGGTGAAAAAAAACTTACTGCACCCACCCTCTATTTATAGGGAGAGGGGGGTAGTTTTAAGAAACCGCCTCGATATGACCGTTGCGAGTTTTCAGGGGGACGCGTGTCTACTCCGGCGTTAGGGTGGCGTTTTTACCGAGTCGGGATATTTTTCGTGGAAACGGATCGTCGAGTCAACCCGCTTCCCGAGGGCTAGTGTTGGGGAATTGGGCAAAACCTTTCACCGAACGTCGAAGTTGCCGAATTGCGTAGTGAATAGTTTCGAGAATATATTCATGAATTAGCCTCAGGATGAAAAGTTCTATTTCGTGACAAGGAAACATTCATGAAGACACCCTGATGAATTTCATACAATTCGCTAACCTTCTAATGTTGTGCGAAGATAATAGCCGAATTGGCTTCGGTTCATAAGTCTCGTATCTGCATTTGGGATGATTGGAATCTGGCGAAATTCAGGAAATCAGGAACCTGCGAAGTTCGGAGTCTGGGGGAGTATCAGTTCGGGAACCTCGATGAGTGATGATTTTCATGAATAAAGCTTCGGAGGTCGAGGAGAAGCCAAGTCAAAGACATCACCTCAAAAGTGCAGGGTTTGAAGTGTGAGCGATGGCGAGCTTGTAAATGTATGAAATTAGCCCCGCAAATCACGGGATGTAAAAAAACATTCGTGTACATGTTCACACTAGGAATATTCTCTAGATTCGAGGGTAGTCTCGGAATGTAAAAGTCCCTTCGTCTTCCTATAAAAGGGGGCGCGAGGACACGTGTAAAGGGATTCAGGACTTTTGAGGCGAGTACAGGCTTTCGAGGACTCCTTGTCCCTTATCTCTTCGTGACTTTCGTGTGAGCATTCTGGAATCTTGTGTTCGGGGACTCCATCCGATTTTCGGACCCTCAACAGTAGAAAGTTGGAAAGGGGACATGGCACGGCACAGAGAGACAGTGCGCCCATTGGTGCCGTGCGGCTGTGGATCTAGCTCCGTGCAGGTTCCATCATGGGCACTCCGGAATCTTCCAACTGCCGGCGTCGATAAGTACATTTTTTATGAGAAAAGTTGAGTACTATTACTGTTTATTAAGGTAGTGGTACATGCTAAATGAAACCGACCGGTCGGCAATTAACAACCTTCCATCCAAGTGGGCTGACTTCTGCTGAATTTGTTCTGCTGATTTGTTCTGCTGATTTGTTCCGATAAAAAAAGAAACGTACGTTAATTTGTGTGACAAATTTGTTTTAAAAGAAAAATATTGTGTAAGAAATGGAAAGAAGGAAAATCGAACAGTTGGCGGATGCCCTGAGCAGCGCGTGTCATGGGTTGGTGATGGCGATCTTTTGGTGCAGGCGGAACGCGTGCTTGATGGACCACAGGCAGCCATCGTCTCTCTGTTCGTTTTCTAAGACGAAATTGTGTGTGCTTGCGTGACACGGGAAAGTCACCTAGCTCGTCCAACCAAAGCTCTTAAAGTGGTGCTTAGGAAACAAAAAGGTGTTTTGCCTTGTCATGCGTGATGTGTGTTTAGTCTTACCACGGAAAAGTAGTATATACTTCCTCCGTGTCACAAAGATCGTTCGTTTAGCTTTCAAATTTTGTCCTTCAATTCATTTGGCACCCAGTAAAACTAATCTAATTAAATCAACACACACCAAGAAAAAAGTGCATTGAAATAATACACAGAGCAAATGAAACTTTCAAATTTTGTCCTTCAATTCATTTGGCACCCAGTAAAACTAATCTAATTAAATCAACACACACCAAGAAAAAAGTGCATTGAAATAATACACAGAGCAAAAGAAATGATCAATTAATGTTTTTTCTGGTTTCAATACGCGTGCATTATTCAGATCCATAAAACTAAAACTGCACAAATTTCAACCTCAACTAACATGAATTATTAGAGGTATCATGGTCATTTGTTACAACTACTAGTGTATTTAAAACTTTCTAAATGAACAGACTTCGTGGGGGCGGAGGCAGTATAATGCTGCATTTATGGTGAGGGTTTAAAGTACTACTTCCCTTTCAAATTATACATCATCCTGGCTCCCCTCCCGGTGGGCGGTTTTTCTAATGGAGTTGAAGCCGTTTTGGAAAACGTTTGGCAAAACGGCTTCACATGTTGGATTGATATTGTAAAATGTCTAAATTACCCTTTACTACATTTTTCTTTTTATCCTTTTCATTCTGTTTTCTCTCTTTTTCCTTTTCCTTTTTTATTTTTCCTCTCATTTTCTTCCTATTTCTTTTCTTTTCTTTCCTTTCCCCCACCCCTTTTCTCTCCTTATCCATCCACCGCCTCCCTCACGGGCTCACGGCGCGCCACGAGTTCGCTGCCGCTCCCATTGGGCCTACCCGCTACCACCTCTGCCCCACCACCGCCTCCTCCGCATCTGCCCTGCCCCACCGCCGCCTCCAACCCGTTCCACCCCTCCCTCCTGCGGCAGACGGTGCTCACGGAGCCTAGATCCCCCAAATTCGAGGAGGCGGCGGCTTGACGGCGGAGCTCCAGTGACTCCACTCCTTCCCCCGTCGGCTTCCTCCACTCCTTCCTCCGTCGCCCTCCCGGCGGCCGTTGGAGCCCGTTCCGTAGATGCGCGGGACCGCCACCGACCAGCTGCATCCATCGGGGGCAAGGCAGTAAAGAGTGAGGCGGAGCCGGATGGAGCCACGTTTTCGTGGCTCCGCCTTCTCTGTAGAAGCTGCGAGGGGCTCCAGTGCCAGCTCCACACCTGGAGCCGGTGCAGCTTCCAGCATTTGGCAGGGCTTCGGCCGGAGCCGCTCGTGGAGCCGCCGATGGAGCCCTGCCAAATAGGACCATCATATCATTTACCTTGTCCTAGTTAACTTTGACCAACTTATACAAAAATATGTGAACTTGTGTAATATCAAATAAATGACAAAAAATTTTACCATCTACTCGCCCACCCCCCAACACACCCCCCACACAATACACGCACAAGCTGAAAATGATATTTGTTGTTGCCACCTATGCACACTAGCTAATTGCAAACGGCTATTTGTAAGTATCCACACCAATGTAACTTAGGAGTATTCAATCGAGGTTTACATTGCGTCCATATGGACCAAATGGACTTATCGATCATAACTCCATATTAAACTTGCCAACAAATTAAAAACTCGCAAGTTAGTGTTGTATAGCAAATACAGAAAAATAATAAAATCAAAGCAATGGTATTCCACAGGGTTGTGAAATGTGAACAAGATATATATAAGGGATCTTGTGGCATGATGTGGTTGTGACTGAAACGACTTCGTCTATGGCTTTTTTGGTGGAGTAGATTTTTTAGCTTCAATTTATACGATTGAAACAACATTTGACAAAACAACTTCTCCTAGTTGTTTAAAGTGGGTAAAAATGTGAAATATTCATAGTATCTTTCTCTTGTTCTCCCTTTTTCCTTATTTTCTTCCCTTCCATTTTTTCTGTCTGTTTATTTCCTGTTCTCCCTATACCTTATCCATTATCTGCTGTCCCCATCCTCTTCCATGTTGCTCTCCACCCTCCCTTTGCGTTGTCGCGCCACTTGGTTTACCTTGCAATGAAAGCTATCCCCTGCAGGTGAATCAAGAACACAAACAAAAGAAAGATTAGCACTTGAAGTTAGGGTCTCATGTATAGATGAACCGCAATTGTTCCAATATAGATTAATCTAAGCAAAACTCCAAATCTTAACTTGGGTGACGAGTACTTATTATAAAGGTTTTAGGGTTGCAGAAGACCCATAGATGCATCCGTAATGGACTCCAACACTATATGCTTCACAAAGGCCCAAAAGACAATGACATAGAATCATGGCACAGATTCTGTATGTCTACTTGTTCTGACTATTCTTGTTGATCAGATAGAATTTTGGCATGAAGCAGACACCATCGAAAGGCATGTCTTCTCCTTTTCTATGCATACTAAGTGGTGAGAAATATGGTATGTAAGAATTATAAAATAGTGCTCATAAGAACTCATGAAAATTTTGTGTTCTAATGGGCCATTAAACTGTGGAAGATGACTTACGTATCCTGATGCCAAAATTGTCAACTAAATCTTTTTTTAGCAATAGGCATAAAAGTACAAGAAGAAAATTAATAAGTTTTAACATCTAGATACAATGCTATATTTAATTATTTGCAAAAACCATGAATGGATAATATGGACGTGGATGTTCGGTTGCACCAGACACCTAAATTTTCCCTTTGATCTAGTGTTATTATTTACTAGTATCACCTTTGGAGTTACCAAAGTTATTATCAAGTAGAGAAAGGACTATATATATAAGCTCCATGCATGTATGGCAAATAGATCTGGCTACATGCTCAATACTGCAGTTGAGTGCTAAGAAATATAGTATGTGAAATAATATAATGGTGCTTTTAGGATTATTGTGAAACTTTTATGTTCCAATAGATGAGCAAATTTCATGAAGAGGATCCTGCATATATCCCAATCTCAAAATTG
The DNA here is from genome assembly GCA_022644695.1 of Cenchrus purpureus. Taxonomy (NCBI): domain Eukaryota; kingdom Viridiplantae; phylum Streptophyta; class Magnoliopsida; order Poales; family Poaceae; genus Cenchrus; species Cenchrus purpureus. The sequence goes on from CP053458.1 coordinate 12,657,578, forward strand.
GAATTCTCATCATAGCCTTTATTTTCCCCTTCTATGATGTTTGGAGATAGGTCTTAAACACACAACAATTCTTCCCTATTATTATTTTTCTAGTACGATGACATTTGTATTCTCCCGACATGTTATCAAACTAAGGACCATAAATTGGCTCCTTGCACGTGTGAAAAATTGGTTTTAGTTGGTTGTCAAAGATTGTAATTGAGTGGTGAGAAATAAAGCACGTATAAATAATAAAAGAGTGCTTCACATAAATGGTTCTTGCATATGTCCACGTTTTTTATTATGTATGAAGATGACACCACCGTACCTTTTATTCTGATTGACAATCAACCACCATACCTTTTATTCTGATTGACAAAATCAATATTATCGACACATGTTTCAATCTATGATGTGGTCCATATTATATGCACATGGTTTACCTTAATCAATTTTAGCAGAATATAATGGAGGACATGTATTGGAACATAATGTATTCTCCTATCACAATTCTAATTCTTTTTGATAGGGGTAAAAGGTGGCGCTTGACTAGCCCACTGCAAGAGGATTATTTCATCCATAGATATACATAACAATTGCATATGCATTGACACTTGTATTGATCTGGATTTTTCACATCATGCAAGGTCTACCTTCATCAATTGACAAGAAATAGCAAAATCATGTTTGGAAGAATGTGCATTCACTAATAATCATTCCAATTGTTATGATAGAAAATGTCCAAGCTAGCATCCACTTTTCTTTTAGAAAGGCACCATAGTATAGCCCATGGAGAGTGGTGGGATGGGTAGATAGCATAATCCCACATGCCCATCTCAAGATGATTAGTCCCTAACTCTCTACATAGTCAAATACAAATCATAGAACAAAAAGCCACACCTGAGATGATTGAACCGATTAGTCTACTGGTTTGATGGATCATTTGTCTAACTAGTGGTTCACTGATTGAACCAGTGGTTCATCATTTATTAATATAATATTATTTTATCATGATTTGTATGGAAAATATGTCATTTTCTACCGTATATATGCAATAATATCTACCCAAACATATCACATATGACATAACGACACTGAGATAACATAGCAAAACATCAACTATCTATTGTCAAAATTCCAAACGATGTCCAAACATTGAACTAATTAATTACAAGTCCACTGGTTTAATTAAATGTAGGGCTAGTTCAACGGCTCACACTGGTTCAATTGCATGAGCAATCTTTTGGTTTAACCAAACTAGGATAGCTACCGATTCATGGATTTTTTCGGTTAACTAGTAAATTGGTTTGGTTTTTCTTCTATGATGTAAATAAGAAAATTACATTATAAAATCTACTGTAGATTAATGCATCATAAGAATTTTACATGAGACTCTTTCACTCTCTTGCTCCGCACAAATCTTAGAGCAAATGCAATGGTGAAAACGCATGAGAGAACCACAGTAGCCTTTGAGGTATCATTTTACGTGTACATTTGTTCGTGATTCCCTAACTATATGACACCCGAGACATATAAGTGTTTTTTTTAATTGCCAAGATATTGTCCTTCACAATTTCTTATCAGGCAGGTGAGGATTTTCTAATCTAATTTGGATATTTTACAAGAGGGAAAACAAATTAGCCGATCAAGTTTCTACTTTTTTAGAATAACAACAACGCAGACACTCATAACACGTACGCACACTCACCCCTATGAACACCTCTGAATTTTTTCAAATGCTAGGATTGCATTCTTGGAGTACAACACAGACGCTCACAACATGCACGCACACTCACCCCTATGAACACCTCCGATTTTTTTTTTCAAATACTAGAATTGCATTCTGCATATGAACACCTCCGATTTTTTTTCAAATGCTAGGATTGCATTCTGTACAATGCAGACGCTCACAACACGCACGCACACTCACCCCTATGAACATCTCGAAGGATCAACACATGCGGATCTACCCAGCGATAAACCGAAAATCCTAGAAAAATGTGCGAGTATGTATTTGAACCCTGATGGGTAGCGTCCTACTGGATCGTCCTATCATTGGACTGCAAACCAATTCGCGATTAAGTTTCTACTGGATGAGTAGTACCTTTTATGTTTGTGTTAACCAGACTTTACTCTTTCGCATTTAAAAAAAAAAGATAAACCAGTAACCGCCGACCATTCAAAAAACTCAGGCAATCATAAAAATCTTGTTGTCTTATTAGCTTGTAATAAAGGGCGCATGCACGCAACATTAACACGCACGTGCTTGAAAACACAGCACTTGTCGACATAACAGGGCACCGTCGCGTTCGATCCCCACTGACCCTTCCAGAATACAGTACTGCAGTGTGCCCTTTCCACTGCAGAAACACACAACTTGCGAATTCCCTGTTTGCAGACTGCAGATCAGAAGCCGGTGCTGCCGCCGGCCGGATGTGTCGGTCGAGCGTACCCGTCGTGGCGGCGACGTCGCCACGCACGCCGACAACCGCGCTGGTGATCTTCCGGCGGTCCTGACCATGTTGTGGACTATGGGCCTATGTGCACACAGCCGGCCCGCTCAAGCACAGCGAGCCGGTTGGCTCGGCCCATTAGGATAAAGGAGAAACCTAATCTGTCTGTGCATCGCTCGCTGCTGCTGCTGGGAGGAGTCGTGCACACTTTTTTTAGGAACCGCGCACACATTCTTCGTGGCGTCAATGTGAGAAGTACAGCTGCGACAAACTCAGTTGCTGCTATCTATTCTACAACCACAGAGATTCAAAGTACATTTGATATACTAGCAAACCGAAGCAAAAGCCGATGGAGACGAGAGACATGGGGAGACTCCACGCTGCGTGTTTTGCTGTGCTCCGTGCCACTCGGCAGGCAGGATCATTTCACCACCCCCAGCAGCAGCAGGATCTGGAGGAAGATGTAGGAGACTCCCCCAATGGTGGCGTACTGCAGCTTGCTCTCCCCCTCCACGCCCGGGAAGTCGACGTCGGCGCACTTGCTGAACCCGCCGGCGAGCCACGCCAGGTTCCTGTACCCGTCGTCGTGCAGCATCCTCACCGCGATCAACGACCTTGGAAACCCAGGCAATAAACAGGAGAGCTTTTGTGACTAACCAAGCACGAGACCAATCACAAGCTCCTCTCAGGATTGTTACTATAATCAACACAAACCCATTTACCTGAGGCCTTCGCCGCAGGCGACGAGGAGCTTGGCGTCCTTGCCGCCTTCGCCGGCGACGGCGGCGGCGACGTCGTCGACGAAGCGGTCGTTCATCTTGGTGAAGGCCTGGCCGGTCCAGAGCCCGATGTAGCCGAAGTGGACCCACTTCTTGAGCAGCGTCACGGGGCCCATGTCGTCGTCCCCCACGAACAGCGGCACGTGCGCCGAGCCCCGCACGCTGGCGCGGGCGCGCTCCCACGGCGGCCGCACGTCCAGCAGCCGGAACCCCTCCGCGCCCAGCGCCTCCGCCGCGTCCCTGGGCCGCACGACCTTCACCGCGCCCGACCGCACCAGCGCCTCGGCGCCCCCGGCCCACGACGTCGCCTGCGCCCTGACGCGCGAGCGAGACAGGCTAGGTGAGGCGCACGACCTGACGCAGCAGGTGGATGCCGCCGCCGCAGCACCCATCATCGCCATGGCCACCGGCGGCTGCTTGGTTGCTCACTTGCTGCTTGTCAGTTCAGGACCGAGTCCTCACTCCCATACGTTGCCAGGTCACACTTATCCACACGATATTCTCAGCCCAATCCGCGCCGTTGGTACACGGGTGACTAACTCGCAGCAGCTCCTGGACGCACGATCCGTCCAAACAGATGAGGCGGAGCCTGACGAGATCTCCGGCTAAAGGCGCGTTAGCGGCAACGGAGGGTACAAAAGCATAGAGATCCAATACCAGTAAAAAAGATCGATTCCTAATGCAAACAAACATCGATCGACAGACATGGCAACATGACCGTTCTCTGCTACGGGCGCGCTAGGTGAACTCGAAGCGCATCAGGAGCTTGACGCTCTTGAACTTGTGCCCCTTGTGGTCGAACAGCGGGACGGCGCGGATCCCCGGCCGCAGCTCCTCCACCGGCAGCGCCGTCTGCCCACCGAAGTCATCCTCGCTCACATCCTGCTCGTGCACCTCCACGCGGAGCACCGCGATCTCAGGGACGGTCAGTGGGAAGGCGAACTCCTCCTCCCACACAGGGACCCAGTTGTCCTCCACGGCTTTCGTCTTCCTCATCACTGAGTCTAATGGAACTCCGGCGATGCCAACCTGTTGGTGAACCAGAACCGGATTAGCAATGCATCTTTAAGCTTCAGGGTGATGCAACTGTCTTTCAGGCGATCGGGAGCAGTCTTTAAGCTTTCATACATTAGCATGCATGAGCTCAAGGAGTGAGCAGACCTTTACATAGAAATCTGGAGGTGAGTATGTGTCGAAGTGTGTCTGCTTGAAGTCTTTGTGCCAACCTTCGCCCATGTACACCTTGACCTGCACACAGTACCAGATCAACCCATTTCTGAGACACACAGAGAGCCAAAAAGAAGAGGAAGCGTGTCGTCTACCTTCAATGTTGCCTTGACCGGTAAATCTGCCTTGGGATCAAACACCTTTCCATCTGGACAAGTTTGCATCAAGAAATCAGGTTTCTTCACATAACCACAGCCCCCGTTGGCTTTGTAAAAACCATCCATTAACCAAAGTGCTCTTCCATATCCCTGAAGAAGAAAAAATGGAGGGAAAAATTACATGTCATCATGACATTAGACAGCTTCTGCACAATTAATGACTGCTCAACAGCTTAAGCAAAGGGGAAATACAAGTATATCACAATCAAATCCCGCATTCTACTTATGTTACAGCACTAAATTAAATAATCAGAATTCCTTCAAATGATTTGCTAAAAGACAGCACAGATACGCCCCCAATCATGAGACAACTGAGCGACCAATACACAACCACAGTGGTAAATTAGATCTTGACTACAAACATGACTACACTGCAAATGTGGTAAACTGAATCTTGATCCAAATCACATACAGGAAAATCAGGAACTGTTGGAGTTCAATGAGGCCATAATATATTGCTCAGATTGCAATCAGACCTGCATATTGAATGCCACCATTTGAGCGCCATGCACCCATCCAAGAAATGGATTATAGTTTGATGAATTGAAGCGGGTTCCCTTTGGATATATTCTCAGCATATTTCTATGTGTGAAGCTGCTTGGAACAAACAGAAAGTGCTCTTCAGTAAAAGAACAGAAGTTGGCAGCCAAGGAATGACAACAGCATTATCGTACCTCCTTAAACATTTGCTGAACAATTAAAATTTATTTAGCAAACAAACCTCACAATGTTGGGACCATGATTTGCTGCCACTTTTGCAAGTTCTTGCTCACTCAAACTGAGGCGCCTAACTTTGTCAGGGTCATTCTTTAAGGCATCCACGAGAGGACCCTTTGGCTTTCCTGCCTTGATAGTAATGAGGTGTTTATACTCTGGTGCCACATGCTTGCTCGTTTTCTGCTCATCATCATCATCCAGACCTCTTCCGCGATATAATAGATCATCGTCATGCTGCTAGAGCACCATTTAGTAAAATATTGACAGGGAGAAATTGTTGACTAAGAAAACAAACGGAAAAATGTAGCAGAATCTAAGATCAGTACCCTATCGGCAACTTGGATCTCATGCTGAATATCTGGAACTTCTACCCCCCATGCTGCTTCTTCCTTTTCTCCCTTTTTAAACTGGGTTTCAATTTCTCTATCCTTCATGGTACCACCCTTTGCTTCGAGGTACTCCTTTGGGGGTTTAGTTGAGAGCATGACACGCCCCTTTAGAGCTTCAGGTGACGGAAATTCTTGAAGATGTTTTGATTCAGGGTAATATAGGATGTCTCCAAACACTTCAAGGACCATCTATACAAAATTTCAGAAGTAGCTACACTAGAATCCCATACCATATATTAATTATTCAGAGAAATACAGTTACCTTAGCTACTTTCGCCTGAAGATCAGGTGTGAGGTGGTCTTCTAATGTTATAATAACAGGATAAGGAGATGCCACAAAAGCATATTCTTTGATGGATCTCAAGCATTTGATTAGTGATACTGGGGCAGTCAATGTCCTATCAAGAGAGGAAAGGTAAATGAAGTTACAGCACATCTCATGGCAGCTTCAGTTTCCGTATAGATATAATGTTCAACAAGATGATGCACAAAAAACTCTTGATGAAAGGAGCACCAAGTAATAAAGCGTGCAAATATATATACCTTCCATGGAGAACGTCAATGTCATCTTTAGAAGAATTTGGCCATATGTCCAATTCAATTACACGAACACCTATTTGCAGTGCCTTGATGATGGGAGCATCACTGCAGTCACTGCTGAGTTGATTACCGGTCAGATACGAGTTGTGTCCAGTGTATATGAAATAGTGCGACAGCGGTGCATTCATGTCCTGATGGACCTGAAAAATGAAAGGTATTTAACAATTAAACAGTTCACAGAATGCATACGGGACCATTATAATTTCAGACCAATAATGGAGCTTCACATGCTAGCTACAGGAGAGAATGGCCAACAATACTTTTCTTTGACTGCGAAATACAGCTAGCAATCCATTTAATCTACAATATTCAGAGCTCTTATGGACCAACCAAAGTCAAAGCAATTATCACCATTCAGCTACCAGAATGATGCTTCATGACACAACAGTATTACAGTACCAAAGGCAATGCAAAAACATTAAACCTGCATTAATTAATTGGTAGAGAAGTCACTGCAAAATCACAACGTCCAGCTGATGAAACTACTGTGCTAAGCAGGACAAAACAATCTGATTATGCGATTGCACCAATGGCTACAAGTGTTGAAATGACACGCGCGTTGTACAAAGAAAAGTTCACATTCGCAAATCACCTTTGTGATCCAAATAATGTTGAAGTGACACACACATTGCATTATGTGGGGAGCAGCTCGCAAATTTCCCATGTGATCAGCAAACGCAACTAATTTAACCACGTTGCGTAATCCGTCTCCCCGAGTGGAGCCTCCCCAGCAGCAATCAACCGCAGAGGAAACATTGGATCAAGGCCGCATTTGGGTTGGGTCTCGAGGAGCAGCTTGAGGGTGGCTTTACCTTGGAATGGCGGAGGGGCGGGTTAAGTTCCTCGGAGAAGAGGAAGTGCATGAAGTCGTCGACGGTTAGCGCCGGCCTCCCGAAGCGCGGGGTGCGGCTGCGGTCCAGCAGGACCCGGTCGACGACCTGCTCCGCGACCTCGCCGTCGGCCCCTCCCCAAGCAGCGAGGTAGCGGCGGAGGTCGTCGGGGCCCATGTAGGGCGACCCGGCGGCGAAGCGGGAGAAGAGCGTGCGCACGTCCTCGGGCGTGGCGGTGTCGCCGAGCGTGAAGCGGCGCGTGAAGAAGATGCAGCACTTGTACGTCCCCATCTCCGCGGCGGACGACGCCCCCGCCTCGCCTGCCCCCTCCTCCTCCTCGGTCTCGCTCTTCGTCCCCGGCGGAGGTGTGTGGGGTGGGGAGGCGCGAGCTCCTTTGTCTCGTTTGGGCATTTTCGCGACGCGAGGTTTCAGGGAGATCCGGTGGGTGGACGGGCGTGCGGAGGGGGAGGAAGAGGAACTGCCGGCTGGTTAAGTACCCGGCCACCCCGGCCCGTTGATTCTTCTCTGACCTGAGAAGTGAAGTTCACGTTTTTGTTCCGCCATTGCCGCCGTGAGCCCGTTAGCGACAAGATGTCCGAAGCTTTTCTTTTTCTTTTTCGAACAAGATGCCCAAAGCCCAAAGGTGCACCGGCCACCGGGCTTCTTGGAATGGGGCGGAGCTGGGCGGCGTGGCTGTGATAACACGCTAATGGACTCCAAGCACGTCCTCTGTCACGCTCATTGTGTTCCCATTAAAAAAAGTCTCTGCATTGTGAACACCTTCGTAGTGTGAGGCAGATAGTGATTTGCGTATATTCAGGGTGTTTTCTCCTACACGCTACAGTTGTCTTAGGTCGGGGTTGTGCTTTTATGTTGAGGCGGCTCCGGTTCGTGTTCGTGTTTGTTTCTCGCCGATCGCTAGCCGATCGTGGCTCTTGTATTGCACTTTGGGAGTTCTCGTTAAACCTGCGCAGTTGTAATTCTTCTCTTCTTGATGAAAAATATAATATGCACGTTTACAAAAAACACCTTCACAGTGCAACAAGGATTCAGTTCGAACTTGTTTCGATAGAAAAGTGGGGGGTTCAAGAATATCCACTACTGCTGAAGGAAGCCCCACAGAGGGTATAATTTTTGCATTTTGTCCCTTTTGAATAAGAATTCTACATTTGGACCCCTGTGGGAAAGAATTCTAAAATGGACCCATAGCACGGCACCATCACGCTTTGTAGAGCAACAGCCCCATAGCGCCTGCCGCTTACAACGGCCAGTGGCTTGTGGCGCCGCTTTCTGACACGCCGACGCTCCATCATCCGAAATCACTGGGGTTGAGACGAAAAGTCACGCTGCGTTGTATAACAAAGACACGCCAAAGGGCATGGCGCCGTGCTGTTATACAACGGCGCCGTGGCTTTTGGCGCCGTGCTATGGGTCCATTTTTTAAATTCTTTCCCCCAGGGATCCATATGTAGAATTCTTACTTAAAAAAAGTCTAAAATGCAAAAAAAAATACCTACTACAGAGGTCCATGGAGCTCCATTGCATAAATCGTCTTCGGATGACGATTTGGCAGGTCCATACTTTATGCCAAACCCAACCCAAATTGAACTGACATGTGTAGTGTAGGAGCGTTAGGCTTGCCTCATGCCTAGCAGCAAAGCACTATATCGTGACTGCAATCCTGGCTTGACAAATAAATAATCGACTGAACAGAAAATCAAAAGTACTTGCTAGGAGGAAATCATCGAGCTGATTTAGTGCTGCCATTCCTTCTGCGAATAAAATAATATGACATCTTTTTCACAAATGATTCAGAAAGAGTCATTTTCACTGTAGGTCTGGAAAGCGTGATTTTCACTGTATGTCTATAAATTTTTCCTGAGACCTCATCTAAGTTTGCAAACTAAATAAGCAAGTCAATGAACTTTTAAAGAACAGTGATCTAGGTGGCGACAAGCCAAGTGTATCCTGGAGACTCGTCACAACCGTCTTGAACCTAGATGACCGCTTTTAAAGTTCATAGATCTAAATGATTGTCTATTTAGTTTGCGTACATATATGAGATCTCCGGAAAAATTTACAGACCCAAATGACAGCTTTTTTAGTTTGTGAACCTAGACGAGATCTTGAGAAAAGTTCATGAACCTACAATGAAATTCACTCATCTAGAAATTAGTAATCATGCAATAGCACAAAAGCAAATAGAACTACCAAGTACCCAACAACTCAATGGGTCGAATTGTAACAAGAGATCAAGCTAACCTTTGGTTTTTGAACCACTATCACATTACCTAAAGATTGAACAATTATCTCTTATAAATTGCAATGCTGAAAATTGAACAGTGAAACATAAAGGAAAGTAAGCATGGTGATCCTAAAATAAACCGGTCGTGGTGAGTAATCACAATGAAAAAATTTGGATAGACCACGACAACTCCCTTTAGAAAGATTTTCACCAATCCTTAAGCAAAACCTAATTACTTCTTTTTCTTTACCACAAGATCTACAATGAGCACCCACCATGCCCACTGGACATTTCAAGACATTATCATTACAAGACAATTCCCCACTGGCCAGATCATAAGTAATTCTGCAAGGTCACAGCAAAAACACTCCGGTGACTGGTTAAAACACAGTCGGCTCCATCCACCAAACAAATTTCGAACATAATCTGCACAAAAAGGAGAGAAACAGCTTACAACTTTGCACATTTGATGTATACTTGCAATTTACAAAGTAAGAAAACATAAAGCAATACAAAGTTTTCATCATTCGCAAAATTGCAACCCAAGTACACGATATAAAAGAGAATTCTTAAAGGATGATTTGACTTGTAATAATGTAAGAAGAATGGATACAGATATTTCAGTTATCGTAGGCAAAAGAGAAGGCAAATAAGCCACTGAACACAAATTCTAGAGTTCGGGCATGTTGACTTCACAAATCCGTTAGAAGGAACATTTCCTCCTAAAGAACTGCTAATGTTAGTAGATGAGTTTATCTGACATATGTCATTACCAAAACTTATCTACTTCCTATTTTTTGAACTAACCTATCTACTTAATATCAATCAAGAACATGCAACCTAGCCTGAGATCCATAATGGACAAAGCAAGCACAGATTCCTTCAGCAAAAACACATTAGACGTATGGTATTTATGGCAACTGAGAAACAATCTGTGTTTTCATACAATATCTTGGATGGGTACGGAAAAGGTCTGAGCCCAATGCTCAGGAGATGGAAAATCCTGTGCCTAGAGACAATGGAGGACCTGGAAAATCCTTCAGCAGAACCATGGGAGGAGACTCCCACTGGGCTTTGTTCTAAATAACTGGGCAAATTTTCATTTGAGAATTAAAAGGTATGCCAATCAACAACCAAAGTTACAATAATCAGTTCAGAAATAAATGTGGCTTGGAGTGGCAAAGAAGCAGATGGCATGAACAATTGGGAGAGAAAGGAAGGGTATCTGCAAGAACAGAGTTAGATGAGCCAATCAAATTTTGAGGAAAAAACATGTAAGGAAAATGATGCCGCTGAAGGAAGGTCTTCAGAGTCATTTGGGGATGCCTGACAATCTAGGATGGCATTATGCTAATAAAACAGTAATCGTCTCATCCCGGTGCTTCTCCAAGCAAGTGAAGACTTGTGTTTGAAGATGTTTAATCTAGTGGGAAGCCAAAGGTTACAAAATCTTAAACATTTTGTAAGCCTTTTGGTCCATTCATAATGAATGAGGCTGGGGCAGTGGTTCTTGAACTCTACAATACAGATGTACCAACTGGATTAGCTGAATACAAATCCTAAGTGTCTTTACTGTTGACATAGAAAGTCTATTAATAAAATGAAAGGACATCTAAACAAATTATGTTTAAGGCCCTCCATGCTAAAGGCACCTCAGACAGAATCAAAGAGTAGGTGGTTATAGACGCCTCTAGGGGTTGCCTTGTCATAAAGAAAATGCCCCCCTTGATTGGTTAGTCTGATCAATCAGCTGGGTCAGTCTCTTCTGTTTCTTGTATAGAAAGAAAAAAACCTAACTACTGGAGGGTGAAAGAAGAATTTCAAGAGGATACTCTGCCAAGGTACAACTTGTACTTCACATGCCTGAATTCTTTTTTTGGCCATTATATAAAAAGAGGGACTTGGGTAAGGCAGAATCTTCGATTTGTAATTTGATTTAACCTCAATTGGTTCATCTATCAACAAGTTGTCAATTTCAAGTTCTAAATGATACATGCAGATATACACCAATTCGAACAGAAGAATTATTACCTATATCATGTGAACATTAGCACAAAACTGTCAACTATCACTTTGGTTCAAATGTCATTTTTAGGTCTCGTTTTAATGATCCACAGCCTGTTAGACTAGAAAACTGGACCAACACTCCAACAGCATGTAAGGTGTATTCAATTTCTGTAGGAAATATCTTTAGCTAACATACAGTATTTCCTAGTTCTAATAGGTACATAAACTTGCGCCATTAACATTTATATCTAGATGAATTACTTCGTCAGCAATCATGCCAATGGAAAGAATAAACTACCTTGTATATCTATGGGCAACCAAAAAAACCGGAGTACACCTACAATTTTGGGCTCAATTTTACCTCGTAACTTGTAAGGCGTGTGTTTGCAGGTCTCTATCAATTATCAGCCAGATGTATAACCTCAGTAGCATTTTGTTCTCACATGCAAAATGACATCAATGAAATTTCCAAGCACCCACTAATCAATTACTCAAAGTATGCAGAAGATGCAGGTCTTCTAAATATAATTTGAATATGTTTGACATTATCAAGTGAAGGGTGGTGAGTGGTTCCTACCAAGTAACTACAAACAGCTTACTGCAACAAGTAGGCAAGGCTGTATTACTTTGGTGCCGCGCAATCACTTGTCAGTTGCAATCACGGAAGAAACAACACCAATATGGCAATATCATGGGGAGACGATAAGGAAAGTTAATTCAAATGAGATAAACACAATATAAGCATCCATCCAACTTGGTCTTCTATGAGCTTCCAAGAAAAAACCAAACACCCTCAACTAACTAATCTTTATGTAGGGTGTAGCTCTAGCAGCACCTCCAATTGTCAGACCAAGATTTTCGGGCTAAGTATTTGCTATAAGTAAGTGCTTAGCATTAATGATCAAATTAAATATCAGCATGCTTTAGCAAAGTTGTCAAGCATACCTTCCATACCATAAAGGGTATCAGAAGATGACGAGCAGCGAGAACAGCATGTAGACAAGCCAGCACGCATATGCGATGAGGCCCTTATGCTCATCGCCGCTGGATGCAAGCTCTGCGAGCAACCTGGTGCAGACCCTGGTGGACCATATCACAAATGCCATCCCCACTCCAAATATAAGTCCGCCGCCCCGCGGCAGGAAGAGGGAGACCGCGGAGAAGATGACCATGGGCAGCATGCAGTATCCGACGAGGCTGACGCATCGGTACAGATCGAGGTCCCCGCGGCGGCCGCCCGACAGCATGGAGAAAACGAAGTAGAGGAAGAGGGATGCGACGGTGACCCAGCCGAGCACGATCCCGAAGTGGAACTTCCCCGCGAGGAGCTGGAATAGTCCGAAGGAGAGGAGGAAGAGGAACGGGCCCGAGAGGTCGGCGTCGGCGTGAAGCGAGGGGTCGGCCGAACGGAGCGGGTGGAGGATGGAGATCGTCTTTCGCCAGATCTGGCGGGTGTTGATGCCAAGCTCCTCGAGGAGAGGCGGCTCGTCCTCGAAGGATGCGCCAGAGCCGCCGACGCCCATGGGCCCCGCGAAGAGGGGCGGCGCGGAGGAGGAGGAGGCCGCGGCAGCGGAGACGTCGAACGACATGAAGGGGAGCGGGTTGGCTGCGGACGAGGTGGAGGGGCGCGGCGGCGCGAACGCGGGCGGAGGAGAGGCCCCCATGCCCGGTGCAGGATGGCGGCGGTGCGTCGGGGTGGACGGCGTGAATACCACCGGCGGCACGGGAAACTCCTTCGCCATGGCCGCGGCGATCGGGGAGAAAACGGCGGCGGGCGGCGGTGGTGAGGGTTAGAGATCTGGGATGTTGCGGGAGATCGAGGAGTTGGGTTTTGGCCTTCGCGAGGAGGGAGGGGATCGGGGGATTCGAGGGAATCGCCGAATCGGGCCGCCCAACTGCAAGATGGGAATGGGCAGCGCCCTCTTTCTTTCAGCCTTCGGGTTTTGCTTTTCCGCGTTTTTTTTGTTTGCGCGTTTCGAGGTTAAGCAAAGGGGCGTACTCCTATGTGTGAGCTTGCTTTGGTGGAAAGGATATGTCTCGAATACATGTATTCATAGGCCTGTTTGAATGCAAGGGGTAATGTTTACCCCCAAAGTAAATGTTTTGTCCCTTCTATTTGCCTCTAATAATATTTGCTTCTTAGGGTGTTTGGATTGAGGGGTAAATGTGATTGTGGATGGGAGAGAGAGGGTTGGGATTCACCACAATTTTGCTCTTATTTACTACTTTTTAGGGGTAAATGGAATTAGAGGACAAAACATTTACCCCACCACATTTGCCCTACATGTTTGGCACATTAGAGGTAAATGTGAGATAAATTTGCCTCATTTACCCCTCCATCCAAACACCCCCATATTCCATACACGACACACACTCTACACTCTCTTTTCAAGATGTGCAACAACTATGATAATTGAAGATATTTATGAGGTTCCCCCCTTAAAAAAGATATTTATGAGGAAAATTTTCAAAGTACTCCTCTCAAGTAAAATCAAAATTTGGATGATCTCATAAAATATTTCTGAATTCAATTTACCTCCTAAACTATACCATTTGGTTCAACTTATCTATTTACACAATTTATATTTTTTCTCCTTACATGTGGAGTCGTATATGTGCTTTACGCCTCGCCAAATTCCAAATAATTGTAAACGAATCGATTGTTGTCGTTTCACCCTCATGTGGGAAAAAAAACTACACATGGACGATATTGTGAAGACCCGCCAATAGTTGGCGTCCACCCAACGAGCGCAGCCATAACGGCCAATGACAAAAAAATTGGTCAACCGAATATCGGCATAAAACCAAATGTGCCTTAAGTTCAAAATTGCAAGATGATATCATACATCAAAAGACATGTTAGGAAAAATATATAATATTTTTAATTATTAGTTAATAGAGTAGTATACTTAATAATAAAATTTATCTTTGAGATACAAAATTATAAAAAAACCATGATGGAAAATTCATAAAATATTTTTAAATATAAACCATGATGTCCACTATGACCTTGCTAATCAAAATAAAATTCAAATTTATAGAGTAATACTAATAGAAAAGTTATATTATGGGATAAGTAAAACCAAATAGTATAGTTTATTGGGTAATTTGAATCAAAATATAGTTTATGAGCTATTTGGACTTTCACTGTTTTCTAAAGAAGTTTGGACTTTTTCAATTCGTAAAATCTTGGGCTCTGCAAATGACAGACGTGACATCATCTCATCATGGCTTATCGGAGATCGAAGGTACTCCCTCCGTCCATTTTTGGTGGTCGCCAGGTAACAGTGATTCCCCTTACGGTCACACTTTTCTAGCGACTAACGATAAGGGACAGAGGGAGTAGATGGAAACTCCCTTAGAAAAATATCCGGTTCCACACGAGTTCGAGTGCAGAGTGCTTGAATGCTATTTTCTCCGTCCCAACTTTTCTAGATGCACCTAAGCCACCACGCCGCCACTGCGACGGACTATGCCACGGTCACGGGCGTCATTACCAACGCCACTTGACGACGACATTATTAGCTTAAACTATATCCAAATCAAAATAACACACAATATTCACAATAAATAGGATTAGTTTACATATATAGATTGGATTCAATATATGCATAAATAGAAAAACAAAAGGGGATAGAATTCAACACTATTATTACTGTACATAACCTTTATGAACTAGCGACTCAGACGACCCAGATGCTCCGGGAACTACATCAGTCTCACCTCACCGTTATATACACCTGGCTCTCCCATTTACAGTACTACACATGCCCTACACCTCCTATCTAGCTACAGCCCAACATCACTGAGATGCGGGCAGTCCCCACCTAGCCAGAGATGTTCGGCTGCAGCTAATTAGGACGTGAGGCTGTGTATCAAAAACAAGAAAAATAAAAAAATACTTACATTTATTCTATATAAAAAATAAAAAAAATACTTAATAAATGAATTTAATCTTCTATTCCTCCTATAGCTGCAGTTCTGATCAAAAGTAGGCCACTCATGATCGAACTTTGAAGCGTGCAAAACCATATCTAGCTAGGAGAGACTAGATATAAGCAAGCATAATAATCCAAGCTAGTAATCGACATCTCTCAGCAAATAGGAGGTGTTGGTCAAGTTCGCCGATGGATATCTTGCACGCTGCTCATCGCTGCCATCTTCTTCTCCATTGATCATCACCAGCATGCTTGCTGTGCCGCTGGGTCGCACAGTGTCTGCTACACCTTCCTCAGCGGCATCACCCTCGTCCCCGACATGGGGCGGCGTGGACGCGGTCCGCGTCCTCGCCGGCAACGCCGCTGCGGCGGCTGCCTGGGCTACCCGGCGCCGGAGCTCCTGGACGCATGGCTGGGGCCACGCCCCCTTGCGCGCAGGCCAAGCTCGGAGCCACGCAGGTCCGCCGCCCGCATAGATGGCCTCCAGTTGTGCGTTTTTTTCGAATTACACACTACATTGGAGACACTCTACATTGGAGACACTCACAACGCATACACACTCAACCTATGAACATATGCGCGCAAAATCCTACCCCTAGGAGTATCTTCGAAGACTGGACCGGCAAATCCTCGAGATTGACGAAGTCACCATAGCGCTCACCGTCGTAACGCCACCACCGCTGGAAGAACAAACGCCGTTAAATCCTGAGAAATTCGCTCTCATTGGGAGTCAAACCCAGAACCTGAGGTGCTACCAGGACTTTTGTAACCACCAGACTACAGACCCTTTCGCCTCCGGTTGTGCGCCTCGATGCGGATGGATAGGCCGAAACGGTGAGGGAGGAGCCTTGCGCTGGATGGATAAGATCCCAAGGGTAGTTACATCTTTTCCCATGACATTTAGTCTTTTTACTGTTTCTTTCATTTTTTTTCAAGTGGTCATCACTTGACAGAGTTATAACTAGGGGCATACGGAGGTTTCAATTTCAAATAGCAGAAGTAAAATTGCAAAGTTGAAAAAGTAAAGACAAAATCACTATTACACTACATAATAGGGACAAGATCAACAATCTCCCTTCTTTGTAACTCCGCGTCTTGAGGGTTCTCCTAAAGTTACTTAGTTGTAGTTGTAATGCTCCTCTTTTTAATAAAATACGTGTTATGCACATTCTCTATAAAGTACTACTATAAAATATGACTATGAACAAAGTACTACTACAAAATATGACTATGAACAACTCGCGCGTATAATCCCCGTAATCTTTCGAATTACTATAAACCTTTACGACTACTTTATCCGCTACTAAGATGTGCTCTTGTCTGTGGTACTCTCTCCATTTTTAAATATATGACACTTTTTAGACTTTTCACTCTAATTTTGACTACCAGTATATATTAAACAAATCTAAAATGTATATCATTATATCTATTATCTAATGTATGTTAGATTTAAAATCTTGATTTATCGATTTGTAAAAAAAATATAGAAAAAATGAATCAAACAAAAAAAAAGTTAATAGTGTCATATACTAAGAATGGAGGTAGTACGTCAATAAGCGCGATACTTTTGCTGATGTGGCTATCAAGAAAACATTAGCAATTGCAAAAAAAAAAACAAGTACATCGGATGGTAGCTACAATAGTAAGGTGAACAGAAGCTGGATCTTGCATTTTCACAAGAGCATTATACTGCAGCACTGCCATCTGCGACGCCACATCCCACAGATTGCTTAAAAGCAATTTCTCCCCACAGTATACTAAACCTTTGTATATCTATATATCTATAACAAGTTAACTGCCAACCTTTGGGCATAATACAAGACCAGTCACGCAAACAACACGTCCTGCTGTCAAAGACATGAAAAAGGCGCAAAGGTTCCTATTTCTATTTACAGGCTGTTGTTTATTAATTACTGCAGTGAGAAAACTCACAAGGCAGGGCCCTAAGTTTAGTTATTCGCCACTCTGAAGAGAAACAGAGCACTATAGAACCCTAAGTTTGGTAAGGAAGGCCGCACAAAAGTCCAGGTAGAGGAGCTGAGGTCCAGTAACTCTCTGCATATCAAGGAGGTATTTCTCATCCCTCGTCTTGTAAAGCTGATGAAGAAGAAAACAGTGTCAGCAGGAAGCAGATGCATCACCAAAGAGCGTATATAACAAGAGAACAAAATGTGGCATTTCAAGTGAATTAATAGGCTGCTGGTAAAATATAGGTGTAATATATGGACATATGGTAGACTGGTGCACAAAATGAAAGTTTGTTTGATCAAAATGGCACCAGGGTTAGAACTAGCAGACTCATGTGCTGAACCTTCACAGGCTGGAAAAACAACAATATGTAGAAATTCTTTTTTTTAACAAGAGCTAAGGTGGCTTGAAAACACATGGTTTTACTTGTTGCTAATGATGATTCAAAACACATGATTGAAAAATAAATGAGAATCCATCGCTCTGTCCACACTCCATTGATTTAAACATAAACACATGATTGAACAAGTCAACAAGACTGGGTTAAAAACACACAATTTATTGAACAAGGTCCAGTTAGTGTAACAAGCTACTACATACCTGGATTTCAAATTTGATCACAGCAGGTAGCCTTCCATTTGCATCATCATTATCCATGATGGTAGAGTCACCAAGAAAGCTGTTACTGGAATCTAACATATCATGGGCTTCAGAAAACTCCGGACACCATCTGCATTTCATGTTGTAGTGTCCATTCTTCTTCCAGCTGACATTTAATTCTTGAAGTGCTTTTAGGACCTCGATCATTATTTCACGTGGGTGGGCCCGAGACTGTTGGTTAAGTGATACATTAATACAAGTGCTAGGTTGTGCAAAGCAAAGAAAAATGAACTGTATGCAAGACCTGAAGTCCAAGTGCCCATTTTCTTTCAACAGGATAATGTGTCCATGAGCCGTTGCTATGAGGATCTGTGCTTCCTGGAACATAATTCCTCGCACCAGAACTAGTTGATTCAGATGACGGTAGCTGATTTAAATTCCTTTCCTGGAGAAGCAACAATTCAGGCATTCGGCATTCAATAGTGCTAAAATCATCAATAAATCAAATAAATCCCCGCTAGCTATCTTGTTTAACGATCCCAGATGTAACCAAGTAAATATGTACTGACCATTGATTCTTGATAATCTGCCCCAAGATAGCCACTGGTTGCTTTAAACCGATTGTCCAATAGTAAATAATATGCAACTGTTGCCTGGAAATTTTGCAATATCAGTATCCTACTCACTAAAAGGAACATAAGGCTCACATTACAAGCCCATACCTCATTTTGAAGTCTGCTGCACAGTGATTCGCACACATGGTCCTTGTTAAATCCCATATTAACAACATCTCGAAGTGTATCCTCATCGATCTTCAGAAAATGACCGTTGTAGGAAAATGTTACAACATTGTCAGGAGAATAATGACAGGGGACTAGTTACTGTAAAGTTGATTAAACAGAAATGCCTAAATATCCCTCAACATGCATTAAAAAGTGAGTGTAAGAAAAATTTAGTGTATCACATATCGGTGGTTGGTGCTACAGCACGAACTACTTGCAGCAAGGAATTACTCAGAGATACAACTTTTGACTATTGATTTCTACAACATTATGTTCACAGACACTACATATGCTTATAAAAGTACTTTTCATGCAAAAACTATAGTAGCTGATTTTCTGATATGAACAGTCTTCAATACATTTTCTTACGTATTTTAGTGGACAAAATTTGAAACATTTGAATACAAGCATACAATAGCAGCATAACCACTTAAATACCATTTTGGCTTGCTGTGTCGTGTCTGGTGGAGGCACTGCCAAGTAACGAGGAAGGCGGTTCTGGAACCATTGATGCTCCCGAATTTCACGAATTGTGATTCTCTTCATAGGCTCGACAACGAGCATTCTTGGGATCAGATCCCTAGCTAAAGCAGACAAATGACTTGGAAGAGTGTAGATACCTCCCTGAAACACGTAAAACCAGGGGGAGGGAGGGGGGTAAAACAAGAAGCAAAGAAGATCTACTTGTTGCAAGGCAGTATTCCATGTAAGTTCTTTATTTCTTTCTCACCTTAATCTTTTTGAACAGGTTGGGAATATTCTCATCATCAAATGGAAGAGTTCCACAAAGAAGTGCATAAAGGATCACTCCACAACTCCATACATCAACCTCAGGTCCAGCATATAATTTACCAGATATTACCTGGAAAGATACCAATGTTTCAAGAAACATGGTGTGCAAAAAAAAAGCAGGAAAATATCTTGACAAATTACTGCAATAAGCATAAAATACCTCAGGAGCAGCATAGTTTGGACTCCCACAGCTAGTCTTCAAAAAATGACCATCATGCATGACATTGCTCAAGCCAAAGTCCGCAAGTTTTACATTATACTTTGAATCAAGTAACAAGTTTTCTGGCTTTAGGTCACGATGAACAACCATGTTTCTATGGCAGTATTCCACACCAGATATGATCTGTTGAGTGCACATGAAAAAACTAATAAGAAAAACCTTGAAAATACAAATAAAAATGCTAGAATATTGTAATTGGCATATCCTCCCACAGGATGATGTAACGTTTAAGTCATAATTCAAAATTATGATACTAAGATAATCAAGAGTTCAGGAAAAGGTGTCAACTGATCGAATAGATTACCTCACCCTAAAGACAAAGCAATGCAATTACCTCACCAGTCTAGCAAATCAACATGGTAAAAGGTCAGAAGCTAAAAAAGGCAAGGCAAACTAATGCAAGTAATTATGGTTTATTAAACCTTTCTTTTTTCTCTTTGGATCATAACCAAAACAAAATGAGGCCCACATTAAACACGACAGAAACAAATGAGGACATGGATTGAATGTCCATAATATTCAATTTTCCACTGATGCAAAATAACAAAGGGAAAACCCTTTTATCAATAAATATCTACTGTGATGCAAAAGAAAACATCACTACAAGCAAATAAATGAGCGGAGGACAAATACCTGCTGGAAGATACGACGAGCTTCATTTTCCTGTAATCTGCCTTTCTCAACAATGTAATCAAACAGCTCACCATACTTGCAATATTCCATCACAACATATATATCTGTACGTGTGTAAATGACCTCATAAAGCCGGATGATATGGGGGTGAATGAACAACTTCAATATCTTGATTTCTCTCTTTGCTGAAAATAGGAGACATGCGGAGTCTTAATAGTATCAAATCAACTCCAGGTCCAAATTTCAAAGCACTATCCAAAGCTGAACTTTGCTCCTACAGAGGCTATCAGCGAAATAATGGGGTATCAACTGTACAAGGAAGCATACCTTTCTCCTCCATTTCCATAGTTTCCATTTGGCGGCAGTTAATGATCTTTATAGCAACCCTATGTCCTGTAAGCTTATGCTCTGCAATCTTCACTTTTCCGAATGTACCAATACCTAATGTTCTTCCCAGGTTGTAGTTTATTAATGCATCAGAATGCCCACCCCCTCTAGCACTTCCATCCATTTTCACTCTGCCATTAAAAACGAAGAGATATTATATTTGCTAGCGCAATTATAAGTTGTATTTAATAGGACTCCTTGCGCGATATAAATACAAATCACACTCAGTCCATATTTCTATTGGTCCCTACCACATACGTAAATGCTCAAAAGCATTTTATTTAACGGTAAAGCAAATACCATCATGCGGTCACACCATCCTGTCCTCACTTTAACCAAACCCTAACCATAAGTCATCCCCAAAGCCTTGTAAGCCATACTCCCAGAATTGAATCCCTGATTACTGCCACACCATATACAGTGCCTGGCCACTTGATCTTGTCCATGGATGGTCTTGCAACCATAGGTCGTGCAAAAATAGATTACTATTTACTACAACCAGGACTCGATTGACGGCGGAAAGAAATGAACAAACAAATGGAATCCTGGTGGTTTAAAAGCCTAAAAGAACTCTAAACATCACAACTGGTGAACAAGCAGAGGCGTCATACCCCGCTCACTTCATAGACAACTATCAATAAATGGTAGCACCTAATTGGCATGGCTAGCCAGTGTCGAGATACCGAGCATCGAATCCGCACACCAAACACAGCCCAAGTAAACAATCAGCTACCACACACAACACAGGCAGCTTGTGCAACAGTCCCATCCATTAAAGAAATAGCCGGGATATAAATCGGAATTTCTCACCCAGCGAGATCTCAGCTCAGAAGCTAAATCGAGGAAATATGAGATCGACTGATAGATCGATCAGTACACAAGCTATCCAAACAATCGATCGAGGTTGACCTTGTAGCAAGCGGAGAGAGATCAGCCCGCAAGGATCTGAGACAGCGAAACTGGAGTAGACGACATCCTTGCAGACTCTAGGCGTTGCGCCCGAGGAGACCACCGCCGCCTTGCTCTTGCTCTAGAAGCCCCGTCAAATCCCCGAAACTACAAGCGCCGCTCATTTCCCCCCACCTCATCTACTCTTCCGAGTCCACGAAACATCCTCGCACTCCCACAAGGAAATGCGAAGCAAGCTCCCCCCTTGATCCGCAGCTCAAAGCCACCCCCAATACCCCAGCGGCCCACTCCCCCAACCTGACCGAAGAGGAATCGAAGCAGGAGAGAGCTTGCAGACACCAGCAGTGAATCCACGAGCACAGCCAGCAGCGCCGCTTACCTCACCTCAGCAGGCTCGCCGGCCCACCCGACGGGGTCAACCTTCCTGCGCGCGGGCGGGGGAGTGCGGGGGGAGGGAGAGACGAGCGAGAGAGACGGGGAGAGAGCACCCACGAGTCGAGAGCGGAGCGGAGAGAGGTTTTGGGGGTTGGGCGGCGTGGCCACGGTCCGGTTCCGGTGGGCGGACGCTTTAACCCGGTGTTAGCTTACCGTGTGTTCGGTTGGAGGAGGCCCAAGCCCTTACCTTAAATTGGTTGTAAATTTTGGGACAGATGGTACCACCTCTTTGTTTGGTTGAAGGAATGGGATCCGGAATGGACGGTAGTTTTCACTCCGTTAGTGGGTCCCACATGTCATAGGTTTGGGGTTCAGTGGGTCCCACATGTCATACATACTCTATTCATCCTCATCCCCACGCCATTCTAAAAAAAAATCCTCATCCCACGCCATGGATCCATGGCACTCCAGCAGTGACCTCGGGCTCCAGTGGCGTGGTATGCTCCGCCCTGGGCCATGTGGTATGACTCCGCCCGGCCAAGCCGCAGCCCGCCCGCCGGCCGTGTCTTGCCAAGTTCCATGAGCCCGCAGCGTCTGCATGAGCTCCGCCCGGCACTGGCCATGACTCGCCCGTAGCCTGGCTGAGCAGCAGCCCTCGTGTGCGTGGTCGCGAGCTCGAGCTCCCACAGCGGATCCAAACTCAGAGACAAAGGAGAGGGAGAGACGTAGAGGCCCGGAAGGGAGGCGAGAGAGGAGGCCGGAGCGGGCGGCTCAGATTCACTCGAGTGAGGGAGAGCCAACCCGCATATTAGGAGAATATTCTCCCGGGAGCGGCTCCGCTCCCACCGCTCCCCATCCAAACAGTACAGCCGGAAATGGCCTGGCCCGCTCCGCTCACATGATTCTCCAACCAAACACACGGTTAGTTTAATCGCCCGCCTCCGCCGGTTTTAGGGCGACACGAGGGGGAGACGAGACGATCCGTCGCGCTGACGTGGCGGTGCGCTCGGTCGGTCGCGTCCAGGTCTCCAGTCATCTCTTGGCTGCCCTCAACCAATTTTTTTGGCTCGTGCGCGTGCGTCCGTCGGACGGATGGACGGCTGGGGGCTGGGCGCGATTTGTCGGGAGCTGCTTTTGGTCGCCGTCGCCGGCGGGGGTGGGGGAGCTGACAAGGCGCTGATGCGGTGCGGCGTCGGAGGGGAGGGGATGGTTGGTTGGTTTTCCGGCGAGGAGGACGACCGCGTGTTGCCGTGTTGGGAACTTGGGAGGGACGGCTTCCCCGGTTTGTTAACCCACGTTGCCTTTGCGCTGGCGCACTTGAACAGCGGCGCAGTTGGCTGCTGGCTGCTGCTGTGCTGTGGACTTGCGGTCATCGCGCCCGCCGGAGGAGACGTGGGGATTATCGAACTATTTTAAGCTCGCGTCAGTCGGTCAGTGACGTGAGATTGGGCTCATTTTGTGGCCACATCAAGTTGCTGACAGGCTTAAATAATACTACTCCGTCCCTTATTGAGTCGAAGCGTATCACATGTGGAGGAATTTGTTTTTGACGATCAACAAAAAGAGACGGAGGGAGTACTTTGATTTGAGTGTTCCAAGCTTGGAGATGACAGTTCTGGAAGGGATTAGAAACATTTGAGTATTGTTTGACGCTGATGTCCTAGTACTCCTACGAGTACTAGTGTAGGCTACTCTTTTTATTTTACTTTGGTAGTACTTTGGTAGTGTGCACGGGACAATTCTGCAGCAAGTGGGGAGTGTGCCACCAGGAGGTTTGCAGGTGCAACAAGGGGCTGGAATTTCTCTTTTTCTCAAGTACTCCTGTATAATATCACATAGTTTTTTGTTTGCTCAACACCACAGAAGCTGATACTTATTCTTTTTAAGCAACGGGAAGAAAGCAATGGTAGCATCTACACGGCTATTTTACCGAATTTGACGTGCCAGTCAGAACCACGGGCAGTTAAAAGAAAGGCAGTGAACGAGACGTCTGCTGGCCTCGTTAGTCAAAAGAAGCAGGTGGTTGGCTTTGGTTGGCGACGGAAGCAAAGCAACGCATCGAATTTGGAAGAACCATCGCCGCGAGATCTGCATCACGGTTCGTCGCAGTCCGTCGTTGTCACTTGTCAGTTGTCACCGACGATCTGTCATCTAGCCCCCGCTCCGTGTACCGCCGGTTCCGCCGCCGTGCCGGCGACATCTTCGAGGGTACACGTGCCTGAGGTAAAGCTCCCTCTGCCTTCACGTGGCGATATTCACCGGCGAACCGCGAGCCGCACGATGCGGCGCTGCCACGCACGACTCGGCGGTCCACCTGTAGCGTTCGGTGGAAGAGGGCTCGCGTGCGCTCGTCTCGGTCGGGTCTGGCCTGGCCGCCTCAGCTATTCTGACGGACGGCCGACCTTGACGCAACTTCAGCCGCACGCGGCACGCCCATGTCCCATGGCTGCCGCTCTCTCCATCTCGCGCGCGCCAAGACATGCGAGCTGGCACCCAAGCACGACGCTGGGTGTGTCACGGAGAGTGTCGTGCGCCAAACCGCCCGACTGCTCTTGTCAGCTGATCGATGCCGCCGCGCAAAGCACCAGAAATCGAAATCCTTTTTTTTTTATCGAGTCGGAATGTACGTCTTCGTCCGCCCTTGCGCCATGCCGAACCCCGTCGTAGCCGTCCGATTCCACGGAGGCGGCCCTGCGTGGGTTCTCCTGAACGAGCTTTCGTCGATCGGCTACCACCGCAGCAACGCGACCACCGCCACAGGCTTCACGAGCGCCCGGCGCGCCGTGCAGGTGTCCTTCGCACTCGCCGACCCGCAGGAGGTCTCTTGCTGCCTCGTGCACTGCCCCGGCCTGAACAGACGCGCCTTCAGCGGAAGCCCCCGAGATCCTCAACGCCGCCGACGGCCTCGTGCTCATGCGCATCGCCTTCTTACGCGGCGACGGCCAGGCGGCGGCCACCGATTACGGAGTACTTCGTGTACATGACCGGCCCCGGGGAGCCGTCGCTCCACCTGATCCCGGGGCCCTGTCCGGAGGTCGCCTCTCCCAAACGGATCGGCATCCTGCCGGGCGCCGGCGGCGAACACTACTTCGTGGTCTTTTCCCTGTTCCGCAGTTTAATAAACCTGACACCAAGTACGAGATCGCCGTGTTCTCGTCGGAGACCCAGTCGTGGTCGTGGAGCTCCAAGGTGGCCAGGGTCTCCAAGGACCGGGAGACGACCGACAACGCGGTGGCGACGCATGAGCCTAGCAAGGCCGTCGCGGCCGGAGGGAGCTCGCTGGCGTGGGTCGACCTCTGCCGTGGCGTCCTGCTGTGCAACGTGCTCGACGAGGACCCCGTGCTGCGGCTGCTCCAGTGGCCCGTGCCGCGCACCGCCGACGCCTCGTGATGAACACCCTCCTCGTCCTTCAGTTCGCATAGACACGCACTCTCCTCTCTTTTTTTCTCGAATACGCAGGAGGGCTGCGTATCATTGTATTAAGCAGATGGAAAAAGTTTTACAGGCACATGAACGTGCGTTCCTCATGCGGATCACTCACAAAATAAACTCCCTAAATCTTTTGCGCCCGCAGCCATCCATAGATGTATCTCGGTCCTGATTCTCTCTACGATGAGCGACGTCGGCGCTGAGCACTCTCCTCTCTCATTTCGGGATGCCACGTTCAGCAATGGCGCGATAAGGTTCGTCGAGTCTAACCTTGGAGACAATGGCGGTTGGACGGTCACCACGTATCGAAGAGGGAGCGATCCTTCAGAGTCTTTGCTGAAGATTCTTGTGTGGCTCCAACCCGAACTTCTTTGCAGCTCGGTGCACTTTCTTTCGTTGTGGATGTTAGATTTAATATGGGTCTGACCCATATCATATTTAATTAAATCAAATAATTTCTAAGGCCCTATGAATGCTAGGTGCAATAAAATAGTAGACTAAATGTAGTTGATGACTAAATTTGTAGGGTTATTTGGTTCCAGGCCATTACTATTTTTCAGAGTTGGAGAAACGCCACTACTATTCACGTATTTTGAAATTTGCTATTACAATTTTTAACTTCCCTCAAATATGCCACAAAATACGTATGGGGATGAGTCGGGCCCAATTTGTGAGGCGTATCTGACGTATATCTCATTGTATTTGCACTCTCCTCTCAATGACATGCGGGTCCCACTTGTCAGCATCATCTTCTTCCTTCTCTCATCCTCTCTCTCCCATCTCTCCTTCTCTACCGCCGGCACCCCTCCCATCCTCTCTCTCACTCAGGCATCCGGGAGGCGCGGCCTCGTTGAGCGGAGGCGGCGCGCGACCTCGCCGGAGGGAGAGGGAGCTACTGTGACGGCCACGGGCGGGCTGACGAGGCTGTGGGCGGCGCTTCCATGGCGCCGGGTGTAGCTTCCCGACAGGCAGGCGCAGCCGTGGTCCGGACGGCAGTGGGGACCCGCTCCCGACGCACAAGCCTCCCTACCCCGGCGGATCTCGTCTCCGCATGGGCGGTGGCACTGCCGCGGCGGGCGGCCGGGAGGCCGCGGCGGGTGGCCCGGTACGGGTGGCGACCCTGGAGAAGAAGGGGAGGGCCGGCCCAGACTGAAGGGAGGGGCGCCGGGAGAGAAGGGAGAGAGGGGCGCAGGAGAAGGAGAGATGGGGGGGAGAGGATGAGAGGAGGAAGAAGATGATGCTGACAAATGGGACCCGCATGTCATTGAGAGGAGAGTGCAAATACAATGAGATATACGTCTTCGTATCTCAACTTTGGGGCCCGACTCGTCTTCATACGTATTTTGTGGCATATTTGAGGGAAGTTAAAAATTGTAATGGCAAATTTCAAAATACGTGAATATGAGTAGCGGCTTTCTCCAACTCGAAAAATAATGTAATGGCCTCGAACCAAATAACCCAAATTTGTAACGGTCATGTTTATGGCTGCGGTTTCTAGTAACTCCCATAATTATGTTTGAAGTTACTAGTAACTCACATGTTCATGGCAGAGGTTACAAGTAATTGATGGACGTTTCATGATGTCCAGATTCATCCTCTACACTTCGTCTTCTACCTTTCCTTGTGTATAAATATCACGTGTTCGTCCTTGGTCGCGTATGTGAGAGAACATGCTGCACCTTCGTTCTTCTATTGAGTTGTTGAAAACTAGAGCATTCCCATTCCACTCCGATGCGGCGCCGCAGCTTTGGAAGAGCAGAGCCTCCAATGTTTTCCTAAACGCTAAACGGTAAACAGTTGGTCACCCTCTGTTTAGCGTTTAGACCGTTTAAACGGTGTTTAAACGGAGTTAAACGGCCTAAACGGTTTTGCGTATTAATAATAAAATATATATATTTATGTACATAAAAGTCAAATATGCTAGGTGGTGTACATATTTGCACATGCAAAAAGTAAGTATTCTACAAAATATTTTTTGTGAAAGAAATCTATATTTTACAACACTTCATATACTTACGATGTTAATTGTTTCGATGTTGATGGTGGTAGTTGTAATCCTTCTTATGGCTAAACTATGAATTAAATGACCATTTAATGCATATAATCATGATTAACTTAATTTTGTTTAGACAATTTAGACGGTTTTGAACGGTTTAAACGGGCCAACTGTTTAATTCACCGTTTAGGGTCTAAACAACACGGCTGAGCTCTGTTTACCATTTAAACGGTGTTTAAACGGCCGTTTAGGCGAACAGAGAGAGCCTCCGAACCGGCATCGCTAGAGATCCTGCTCGGGATAGCGAGGCAATCAGGTTTTTGGGTAGCGCAACAAGTGCGTGACTGCTCAACGATCTTCCTCCGGTTGCTCGTTGTACGACCACTTCCCGGCGGCGAGCGATTGGAGTACGACTACTTCCCGGTGGACGCAACGACACTGCGAACATCTTCCTGCATCAACTGTGGACGACTACATCGAACAACTCATCATGAGGAATGATGAGAATGGAGCCGCTGGTGCCTCCGGCACCGGTCCCTCCGCAGGGTATACCTTCGTATTCCTCTTTTTAACTGGTTTTCTAGTTTGGTTAACCGATAATAAAATGGAACATATATATGTCATCACAATATTGCTACTATATTTATAGATTAAATTTAACAAGAATTTGCCTAATTTTCTGACAGTGGAGCATGACGAGGTGATGGAAGATGAAAGCATATACCTTCTGCTGCTAATGTTATGCCGAGCAACAACATTTTTGCGGGTGTTAATTTCCGCAAAGAGAAAGACGAGAATCAAGCAAGCAAGGAGCACATAGTTCAGATCGGGTCCATGGCAGTCGGAATAACAATCTGAATTGTATGATTAGTAACGTTATTTATGTGTTGATGAATATTTGTTAGATCTGTAATGTTTCTCGCACCATGGTGACCACGAGTGATACACAGCGGCAACCACTTCAATACGCATCAAAAGACCACAGTGACAACAAGTTTTTATGACTAGAGACTGTATCTTACTCCACATTTTTGTTTGCTTTACACCCCTCAATATGGAGGGGAGACGTCATACATGTTTTTACCTATTGGTCATTGGCTAACGAAATACTTTTTTCCCAAATGTTTCCGGAATTCCCAGTACATGAATTTCAACGCCAGAGAAAAGAAACTGGAAGCAGTTTTACATTATAGCCAGCGCTAAGTGACAACGTTTTACATTATACTAGCACTTTTCAAGTGATAATGGCACACATATTACATCAAAGTCGACACCCAAAGGTTTCAATGATTCCCACATTAAAGTTAAACAAATAGAGACCACAACTCTATTATGCTAAGCAAGCATACTAACATACGAGTAAACAGAAAAGGGGAGGTCATCTGAGAATGACAACCTTTGTTCACAACCATCACTTTCTCGGACTGGTTAAAGCAAACCATACCTGGTGGCAAGCGCACAGAAGATCCTATTTCCAGACCGAAGCAAACAAAGAAAGCTCCAGACCAAAAATGGACTACATGTACAAGCACAAACTACACGACTACACCAATCACACTAACATAGTAACATCGGTGTTTATTAGCAGCCCTGCTGCAGTTACATCGAGTGTTAACTCCAGCTCCAGTTGCTAATGCATCTGTAAAGAATGTGAAATTAGTTCCAAGTTGTCATCTTGAAAACATCAACTGTTCAGTAGATAGAATCTGACAAATAGGGACTGCTATTCACATTATACCAGTATCAGCTGCTCTTTTTATTGCATAATGAATAAGCATCGGCCATAACATAGAAGAAATTTATAAGATCAGTAGCTAAGTACAACAGGTACTGACATGCTTGGTACTAGCATGTTGATGTCAAAATTGTAGGGGTTTTCTTTGCAGAAGTCAGATTGTAGGTTAGTTATAGCTACTTGTGCTCATAAAATCCACTCATTTATGTTATCAGTAATTTTGTTTGTTTGAAAACATACATTTCCATCCTTACAAATGGCACTTTTAAAAAAGTTGCGTGTATGACCAGTAATTCATTCAGTGTTAAAGCTACAGCTAAATCCATTCAGTAATTGTTCCCAAAAAAAAATCTATTCAGTAATTATGTCTGTGTGAAAATAAGTCCAAAGTATCCCCTCAAATATAATGAAAGTTACACACCTTAATTGTGAAACAGTCATACTAAGTTACTAACACCATCTGCGATAAGCACTTGTGTCAACAACACATAACAGTAGCTTTGCTATGAACCTAAAAAGAAGCAGCAGGACAAACCTCATTATTGGCAGCAGCATCCACGGGTCCTCTGGACTCAAGCTGAGAAACTGCAAGTTGCTCTCTCCATCAGAACATATCTTAACGGCTATGTCAAATAGAAAAATCTGTACATGTTAACTTACATAAAGCAGGACACTCTGATGCCACGTCTTGAATCACTTTGCTCTCATGATCAGGAACTCCAGCAATAGCATTGGGCTTCGCATCAGAATGGCTATCAGATGCCATCTGCTTTGAAGATCGGTTTCTAGTGAAAGCAGACTTTTTATAAGGGCAACTGGATGTTAGCCTCTCTGACGACAATGGAGACTTCTTGTCAAAAGAGCTACCAGAAGATAAACGCTTTGAGGATGAACTTCCCATGCTGGGAGACAGTTTATCTGAAAGCTTATCCAACGAGAGGTGTCCAAACGAAGAATCCATTGCTACTACAGATTCTCTCGGGCTCAATTTTTCAGTGGAGGATCTGCATGCTGACTGGATTGTTTCATTGCTGCAAGGAACTTTAATCTCAATGTTCTTCAATAGATCAAAGTTTTCTTCATCTAACTGCTCCACAATCACAGCCTCAGAGTCATCAAACTCAAAACTTTCGTCCAGTTTTCTTTGAAAGTCTGGTTGGTCCATGGCATCCTCATCATGCTTGTCAGCAATGATAACACCCACATCAATAAGATCATCACATTCCAGGCACTCATCTACTTTAAGTGTAGCAGTGTCAGTGTTTTTGTCTACTGCATTTGCTATAGGTGTATCTATCTTCTCATAAACATCAGCGTCAAACTTAGGTTGGTTCACTGGCATTCCATGGGCAGTGAGAAGGTCATCAAATAAGGGGGTCAAAGTGCCAGCACTATCATGGCGCACTGCATAACTCCGGAGCTCACTTTGGATCCTGTGAATTGGCTGTCCACAAAAAAAAAACAAAAAACAAATGTGTTATTTCAAGGAGCGATATTATACAAGTTCTGATACAATGGGATACAAGTGCATGAAGGGAACAAGGATTCATGGCAGTACATTCGGAGCTCCAACAACTATTCATCTAAGAAGTTCTACAATTTCCCATACATTCATGTCAGACCACCAGAACCCTTTTTATGGATATGGAAATCGCGGTGCAGCAACAAGCTTAATGTATTTCTCTTGGCTTCTTCTCATGGATAGGTTGGATACAAGGAATCTACTCAGGAAGAAAAACCTATAAAGATAAATGACAGCTTGCGTCCTCTGTACACTTCACACGGAAGAAACAACATTGCATCTCTTCTTTGATTATGAATTTAGCATCTCCTGCTGGCAAACTATTGGATTACAGTGTAACTCATCTCTTCCCTTCTTTAGAATGATGATGGAACCCAGCAAAACAATCAACAGCTTCTTTTCATGGAGGTGTTCATCATTGCTGCCCGGAACATTTGGAAACAAAGGAACAACCTCATCTTTGAAAATAAGCAACCAAGCCTCTCTTCTTGGAAGCATCAACTTGTAGAAGATGCTACTCTGCAGGCTCACAGATTCAAGAGCGATACAAGAGCTCCTTTTCTAGCTTGGGTAGACTCCTTACGCTAACTAACTCGCTTCTCTGTCATTTTTTTCCAGTTTCTTGTAGATCTGTTCTAACCTCTTGTCTTTCTTTCTTTCTGTACAGTTTTTAACTCTAATTTAATTTATTTAGCATCAGGATTAGTACATTAACATTATCCACAGGTGTCAAGCTTCTACGAACAGGCTATACAAGCACAAATCACAAAAAGTAAAACGTTGCAGTAGTAAAATGGTACTATTTAACATGCATATGCAACCATCACTTAAGTTGCACCTAGAATTGGAATTGCATAGTTTATATCTCACCTGAGCTTGGCACTCAAACGCAAGGCGAAAGAATGCTGCAGCAACCCTGTGTTTCCCAACAGACTCGGCCAAACGGATCTGGGCTAGCCAGTATGCAGCTGACTCAAGTTGGTCGAGCGTGCAACTGCTGCAATTCTGCGCACTGAAGAAGGGCGTCTCTGCAGCCAAGACCTTTGCTGTCTTCTCTGCGGCTCTCATAGCCACCATCGGCGTGTGCCCAGCCGCGTCATCAGCATAAGCTTTCGCCTTCTCTCCACTCCTGGGGGCCGCCGCCCCCACATCAGCCTCCTGGAAGGTCACTCTCTGGTTCCTCTTCTTGGCCTTCGCCTCCACATCAGCACCCGGGGCGACTTTCTTCAGGGGCTTTGCGGCAAGCTTGGACGGTTTCGTCGCCCTGACCGGATTCGGAGGCGACAGCTTCGAAGGCTTCTGCGTTGCTGGTGGTGACAGCTTAGAAGGCTTCTGCACTGCTGGCGGCGACGTTTTTGAAGGTTTCAGCAACGGCTGCGGCGACAGCTTAGAAGGCTTCTGCAGCGGCAGCGGCGGCGGCGGCGATACCTTCGAAGGGTTCTGCAGCGGCGGAGGCGGCTTCTCGACCGGGACGTTGCTGCTTCTGGTGGTACCAAAAGCGCGTCGTGGCGGCCTAGAAAAATACCGACCTAACCTCAGCAACGAAACAAACCGGAGAGCACACAACAAAAAAACTAGAGCGAATCGAGTGACAACGAATCCTTGCCGTGGTTGTGGGGCGGCGGCGGCGTTGGCGTTGCCCGTCGGCGATCTCTTGGCCATCCTGGTCGCGCGCGCTGCGGCAATAGACTTGGGCTTGGGCGCCACCGCCTTCAACGCCGGCGGCGCGGGAGCGGCAACCAGCCGGCGCTTCCCTGCGCATCTCGCGAAGTTATTATTCACCGAATCGAACCTAGAGTTGGGGACTGTGACGCTGGACTCTGGAGAGGGAGCTGCTGCTTACCTGGGAACGGGGTGGGGTGGGGATCCATGGCCGCTGCGAGGGTATGGTGCCCTGGTGGGAGCGATCGAGTGAGGTTTGAAACAGCGGAGATGTGCGGAGAGTTGAGAAAGTGGGGGAGATGGAAAGTTGCCGTTGGGGGTCGGTGGGTTTGAATTTTTTTGAATCGCCCGCTCTTCGGGAAACGAGTGGGGACGCCTGGACCGAACCTTAGGTGGGCCACCCTAAATGTTGAACTCCGAAGTCCCAAACCCACCAAATATCTACCTAGTTCGGCCCATTTGATTGACTGATGATTACGTAGTATTTGCATTTTCAGACCAATCAGAACAACATCAGATGATCCGTAAAACCAATGGATGAAACTGGTGAACAAATCACAGTGATACTGCAGTAAGCAATTACTTGAGAGTGATAAGATGCTGCCAGTTCACGAGGGATTCGAAGCACAGAACCACGGGGGTTAAGCAAATTGGTTTGCCAGAAACTCGAGGTGTAACTTTGGCATACATCCAGATGCGCCTCCACCAGGGAATATCACATCTAATGGTCTAAAAAAAACACTACGTCAGTTTCAAACATGACAGTGTTAGTTACAACACCAGCAAACCAGCTGGTCACAGTTTCTTGCCTTAAGACTACAAAACCAGCTTTGTAGGGCTCCTGCTGACAAAGCCAGCATGGGATCTACCATGCCTCACATTCAGCTTTCCATATCTGAATCAATAACTGACAGGAGGTTCAAGGCGGATGAACCAATATGGATCCCTCTAACCACACCGCCATAGCCAGTGTTTATTTGGTGGCAGAGAAGTAGAATGGCATCCCACAGAGCCGTTCTTCCCTGAAAGTGGAAACATAGGTGTACAGCATCAGAACTTGTTATCAGAGCCGTTCTTCCCTAAAGCTAATCCTCAATGAGTACAGATATGATGTGAACAAATTCAATTGGGATGTCAAATCAACGGTTTACAGACGTAACCTAATAGCAAAAGAAATGAACACATCGAGAGAATAAATATGTTGGTTTATTTCATTATTAGCAGTTTAGTTAGTGCAACCATATACTTGTTAAATGAACCTCATTCTCAGGAATTTATTATGAATCAAAGGTTCATTCAAATCCTATCTCGAACATATAAAACTACCCATTTGCTACCCTTTTTATAGGTTTGTTTCTCTCGTTTATCCTTAACTTCCTACAGTGTGTATCTTATTAAAAGAAACACCTCCTCAACTTAAACAAAGAAATACATGACTTGATTTGGAATAGTAGCATTGTAGCAACCATGATTATAGAAGAACAAATGGACTAACAAATCACCTGAAGAGAAAACTGCAGCTTCTTGTCCCAGTATAAAGCAAATATTGGAGGATTCTGCTTGCTCACAGCCAGAATCTCTTTTGGTGGAAGAACACCCAGAAATAAGGGATTTTTACTGGACTGGGCACCAGAGTAGGAGGTAGGATCAACATGAAGCATCCATTTAGCAACAGCAACAGGTACAAGAGAAGGTGAGTCAGTAGGTAGCTCGCTGGTCCACTCAATTTCCATGACCCATGTAATCGTAGTTCTTCAAACATGTTCCTTCAGCAAGTTCTGCATTGAGATAGAAGCATACAAGTTATACCGGTTTTAACACTGTAGACTGTACATATCTTAATGCAACAAAAGGCTCTTCAATCAGCTACTTTAATTAAAAAAAGTGAATGCTTATTCACCTTGAACTCTCTGAACAGTGAAATCGGCACGAACACTGCTCTGTGGCATTATCAGTTCTCCTTCATCAGAGTGTGATGCTCTGTAATGCATCAATGCATGCTTGAATAGCTGGAAGGAGGGGATTCTGTTGTGGCTGTTGTGGACTGCCAAATGTTTGTGCTGCACAAAGAAAATAATGACTACAGGTAAAGAAATCCCATACTAAACTTTAAGAGTAAGTTGACTTCACCCACAACACAAAAGCATTGATAAACATATTGACAGAAACACGCAAAACTGCAGCATGAAATGTCAAACCACACCAGGAACTCACCAACTGGGGAGTTAGATCGATTAAGAATGACATCCTCATCAACTGTGACAGTTGGTTGCCAATCTTTAGTCAAGAAGCAGCTTGGCAGATCGCCCAACTTGGCTAACAGTAACTGAAGTCCCAATAGTAGGAAAAATAAGAAAATAGAAAAAAAGGAAGATAAGCAATGAAAATGGAGTAGAGATAAAGGGTCATGTAAAGAATCCCAAAAATGTACACCTGAGTATGGCTTGTTCTGATTTTTTGGACAAGTGGGTTCATCACAACTGAAGAGAACCACTGCCTGAGACTGTCTCGCCACTGCTCAATCTCAGGATATACACCCAGGTGGTGTGCTGTACTTGATGGGAACTAGAGACATCCTCACAGGCCTCAAAGGTGTACTCCTTGCAGCACCAGAAGGGGTGGTTGATGTGGTGACTGAAACAGGAGTAGCGACGCCAAAGCTTGAAATAGTTACTGGAGGTGTTGCAGTTTTAGTCTCTGAATCTGTGATTTTGTTCCAAGCCAGCCAAGAACTGGTCCAACATTGCCTCTGTCTGTATTGCACTGCCTGAGCTTTTCCTTGACCATGGAGTTGAAGGGAAGAGACAGATTTAAGGTGACATTTGCAATGCAGTGGTCAGTCTCACCACCAGGGCTCAAATGAACCAATCTCGATTGCCCTAGAGGCCGAGATGGTGTGTAGCTGAACGAAGACTTCCTGATAGGCACAATCGGCCCGAGGGTGTTGAGGGTTTTGTCTTGGGGGCCTTTTGGTTTGCTCACCCATCCCACCTCCTGAACAAGCGTATTTAACCCAAGAAGCCCCAGTTACGCTCGGACAGGGCAATCTTGTCATCCTTAGCCAATGCCTTCTTCCCATTGTATAATATCAGTGCCCTGAAGAATGCCAGCAGTGTGAAAAGTGCAACAAGACCCAGCACTGCCTCCACCATCTTAAAGACAAAACCTGAGACAAAATAGGTTATGTTGGAGCATTTATAAACACCCAGATCCTGTTGAACGGATCTAACATGGGGATTTCCATTGGCATTAATGGGTGGAAACTACGGTATTTCTATAATCACTCACTGTTCAATGGAACTAAACACGCATAATTTTCACAAACACCTTATGTGCAAGCACAGCAAACTGAAGCCGCACGGATTTCCCAAACGCCCAACCCAGCAGGGAGACACCAGCAACGAAAACAGAGACACCCACTCTGCCGGCGAACATGACGAGTTGCTCCGCCCTGGAACAGCACCGAGACACGATAAACCAGGCATCGTCCGCCGGGCGAACCGACGCCCCCCATCCGCCGCCGTGACCTGCCTGCGGGGCGGGAGGCGATGCGCGGCGCAGTCAAGCGGAGGGCGTGCGGCAGCGAGCTAGCTATTTGAAATCGGGAAGAAGTGTACAGTAGTATAGTTCGAATGCAAGACGGGCAGCGTCGGACACAAGCCCGTGTCTTTTGTTGTTTGCCCTACTTTTTTTTTTTGAAAGATCTGTTTGGCTCAAGGCATAGGGGCTGATTGGTTGCCCCAACGGACGGTGCAAAGTGTCATACCGCTCGATATGATGCACACAGTTCGTGTTGGTTGCTCTGCTCACAAGATTTTCTTGTATCCACTTATTCACTTTAGCCATTCCGTTCTGGCTCTCTTCGTACGCAGAATTTGAGCTTCCCATATGAGCCGGGATGACTTAGTGCTTGCATGGCGCAAAGGCCTACCAGTCATCCACCTAAAACTTTGATCCATACATGCAATCAAACACGATCTCGTTTTGCATTGGACCAACATCAAACACAACCAAACACGACCACGTGTACGAGTTCAACCCGGCTCCTTTAGTCCCGCACAACCCTATCATCCTGGATGAAGCTGTCGTGTGCAACCAATCACCCCATAGGTGATTGCAAGACGGGTCGGCAGAGAAATTGAGCACTGATCTCAAAAGAAGTACCTAAAAAGGGTGAAAACAAATAGCGCAAATATCATATTATCGTGTGAGAGTTTTGCATTTCGTGAGCATTTCAAATCATTTACAAATGTTTATTCCATCCATCCTAAATTACTTGTGACTTTTTATCAGACATTTAACTATTTATTCAATCAAAAAATTAATGCAATATATAAAACATCAAGTTATACTTAAAATATCTTTGATAAAATAAGTCAAACAAAATAAATGATGTATGCATAAATTTTTTTCATAAGATGCATGATTAAATGTTGTGATAAAAAATCAATAGTGACAAGTAATTTGAGATGGAATAAAAAAAAGGTATTGAAACACGCTATCCAAACGTGAAATAGATCTTGTATTTGGGTTGTTATTATTGTTGGGATAGTCTCATCAGCCAATAGTCGCAATTGTCCATTTTAGTAAATAGGAATATATTTTTTTCACATACAAAAGGGAGAGATGCATGTAATACTATAAGCTCGTCAATAATATCATATAAACAAGCTAGTATCCGTATTATCATGATGTTCAGAAACAGCCGTCGTTGAAGATGCGGTTTATATGCTCTATGATCATAAGCATCAAATAAATGCTTGCTCTTCGGATGCACTATGCATTTTACGATTCTTATATAAATTCATGTAGTCAGCGTTGTCGTGTAAGCAACACCGGTTAGGGGCCACAGTGTAACATATACTTTACCCATTTTCAAATTACTATTTACTTTGACTTTTTTATATATATTTTTGCTATGTTTATGTTATATATGTAGAACAATCAAAACAAATAGTATTTTGAAATAGAGTATCATGGAAAATTTGAATCATGCCATTATGATTATGCTAAACTAGAAATATATCATGATGGTTATGTCAAACGGAAAGGCATTTGCTAATATCCCAATGACACGAGGCAAAGTAAAGGCAAATCCAACCGCAACCTCCCATCCCCGCCGCCCACGCCCGCGCCTCCTCCGCCGCCGAGCTCCACCATTCGCGGCCTCACCACCATCTCCGGCTGCCGAGCTGTCCGCCGCGGCCGCACGCCGCTGGCTCGCATGGCTCGCCGCGACCCAAATGTCCACGGCCGATTCAAGCTCCGCCGGCGCGACCAAGCCCAGGCCGAATCGAGCTTCCGCCGATTCGACCTTCGCAGCGCCGATTCAAGCTCCCGGCGCCAATCGAGCCACACCGTCCGATTCGACCTTCACAGAGCGGGGGCGACGACGCGGAGGCTATGGCGGCTCGGAGGCGGGAGGAGCGGCGCGGAGGGAGACGCGCCGCCGCCTCCTCGCCCGCCTCGAGTCCTCCTCGCGCCTCCCGACGAGCGGCGGTATGCTCCGCCTCCTTCGTGCCTCCTCCACCTCCTCTTCCGCCGACGCATGGCCTCCTCCGCCCGCGCCACCTTCTCTCGCGTAGCTTTCTCCCGTGCGCAGCCTGCCTCTCCAGCGCACGAATCGCCTCCTCCTTCTCGCCTCCTCCTCCGGTCTCCTCGCCGCCGCTGCCGCCCAAGACGCCCAACCGCCGCCACGCCGCACGCCCAATGTGCTTGCCGTTTGCCTCCGAGGAGAGAGGGAGTGTATATTTGCATCTCCTCTCTCCTCGGAAGGAACTTTGCCTTCCTTCGCATCATCCGTTGGAGGAGAAAACGGAGAGGCATGCATGGAGGCAAAATGCTTTTGCCTGCCGTTGTTGGAGTCAGTCTAATAACATGTTGTATTTGCGAGTAGCACGTCATAAAATTCTCGCAGTTGAAATACATGTAGGATCAATCATTTAAAAATGGTTCTCTCAACAAAATTAACATACTTCCATATATAATATTGTTTACAGATAAATATCGCGATGTAATCGTTTTGGTGTTTCTACTTTCACATTTCATCTTAAAATTTTATTCAAAAATTCTCACGGCAACACGCGGGGTATCACCTAGTTTATCAAATACTCCGTATCACAAAACTTGCATACAAGTTGTAATTCTATCGTCTGAAAGTTTTGAACTGTCGGGCGCATCCGTTCTGTGCTTGTTCTAGCATTTTCCTTCTTCCCCACGCGGCGTCGCCTCCCTTCTTGGCTTCTGGCACGTCCGCGTCCGTCCCGCTCCACGACGCGTTCCGTCCTCCACCCAGCAACAACACGCGGAGGGCGCAAATCCCCGCGACCCCCACGCCAATCGGAGCAGGGAGTCGGCGCCGATCGAATCAACCCGCCGGACCCCAATCCCGAACATCCCGAACCTAGTCCCCATCCAATCCAATCCTCCGCGACGCGGGCCGGGGGAGGCGAGAGCGAGACCATGTCCGGGGCCGGGGATTACCAGGAGATGGCGGCGTCGGTGCCGCCGTCGCTGAAGGCAATCACGCTGACGCACGTCCGGTACCGCCCGGGCGACCATCTGGGCCTCTTCCTGGCGTGGGTCTCCCTCATCCCGGTATTCATCAGCCTCGGCGGGTTCATCTCCCACTTCCTCTTCCGCCGGGAGCTCCAGGGCCTCTGCTTCGCCGCGGGGCTCCTCGTCTCGCAGGCCCTCAACGAGCTCATCAAGCACTCCGTCGCGCAGTCCCGCCCGGCGTACTGCGAGTTTCTCGAGGCCTGCGACTCCCACGGGTGGCCGTCCAGTCACTCGCAGTACATGTTCTTCTTCGCCACCTACCTCTCTCTCCTCTCGCTGCGCCGGTCGAGCGCGCGCCAGGTGATCGCCGCCGTGCCGTGGCCGCTCGCCTTCCTCACCATGCTGTCCAGGGTGTACCTTGGGTACCACACCGTCGCGCAGGTGAGAACCCCTAATTTCGGATCCGATCTGACTAGACGTGCTTTTCCATCCAATCGTGTATTTCTCGGCTTATTTCCGATGCCGCTAATCAATATGCAGTTATCCTGCCTGGCTTCTGAAAATGTTGATAATTGTGCCCTTTGCTACGATTTCCCTATGTTAAACGAAAATTTCCAAATGTTTATGTATTTTATATGCATATTGAGCTTTAGATGTACACACATCATCAATACTGTGGTTTGCAGTGAACAGAAAAGGTTTGATAAGATTTACCATGAAAGGAAATTTTGCATGTTTATTTTCCACAGAAGGTAGGACAGAAGCAACTAAGATCAGCAGCACAACAATTTCAGGGTTTGCCGCAGAAGGTTGCAAAAGATTGTAGGATAGCAGTGAAACCCAACAGGCCAACACAAGTCGCGAAAGGCCACAGTATGACAGTAGTTTCCACAGATATATTATAGTATGTCCTAAACTTATCAGAAGGGAGAAAACACAAACAGATTCAATGAAAGCTACAGAAATATTAGCTAGTCAATGCATTTTTTATCATCTTGAAGAAAAACTGTGGAATGATCCATAGACATAAACAAGAAGAGCATCCAAACTTTAAATTCGTTGTTTGTTCAGAATTAAGAACCAGTACCCTGTTCTTTTGGATACTATCGTAGTGTCGTTCATATTTGTTATCTGAGGGCATGCATTTATCTGAGTAAAAAAGGTTCTTATATCTTTTTTCTGTTAAAAAAAGGTCCTATGTGGCATTTGTTTTTGTGGATATTTAACAATGCTTACATTTGTATGAATCTATTTAGCATTGGGTTTGTTCAGTAAAACAATTGCATGTTTTGTCCATTTGTCCGTAGAAGTTTGGCACGTAGTAGAATTGCTACCCATTATTTAATGCAATCTGGATCACAAGATGCTCCTTTAGATTGGTTACCTGTGTCCTTACTTGACCTGCTTATTTAAAGGAAAATGATTTGATTTATTTTTCTATTTTAGGCAAAGTATGAAATTACGAATATACTATGTCTTGACAACTGAGTTTTGATTTGATAAATGCATCAGGTTTTTGCGGGAGCACTAGTGGGCCTTGTCTTTGGTGCTATCTGGTACTGGATTGTCAATACCATGCTTGTTGATTACTTCCCCATGATTGAGGAGAGTGCGATTGGGAGGTGGTTGTACATCAAGGATACGTCTCATATTCCGGATGTGCTTAAGTTCGAGTATGATAATGCAAGGGCAGCAAGGAAGAAAGTTGCTACTGATTGAGCTTGTAAGTTGCACCATACAAATTTGGGTTTGCTTGTTAAGCACATGATGCTCAGACACGAAGCGCTAAACTAATGCTGCAATTATTTTTTTCTATTTGATTGAAAAATCACAACTAGTAGTCCATCAATATTTCTTACTCAGGGAAATCTGAACGTTTTGCTAATTCTTGATTGAGCCATGAACATGTTTGCTCCATATTCTTGGTATTATTGAAATTTAACCTAGATACATGAGAAGCTACTGTTGGCTTATTTAGCATCTCCAAAAGCTACTGTTGCCTGTCAACCTTCACCTCATTTTATCAATTTGATTTTTTTTTTCCAATAAACAAGTCAGACACCTATTGGGAGAGTATAGACTCACCTTGTAGCGCATAATAATCCTTATTTTCATTGTCCAGATCAAATTGGCTCCAACCTTTATCTATGTGATAAAATAATTTGTCCTCAATATGCGGAACTTGTCCTCATATTTTCTTATGTCAGTGCAGGTTGTGCTTCCGGATTTCATTTTGAAGTTGCTCGAGGTGATTATAAGAATGTGTGCGGCATGATGTTTGCTTCGATTATGCTGCACAAGGATATATGTAGTGACAACATTCAGTAGGAGAAATGGCTATTACAGGGCATTTTG
This sequence comes from Cenchrus purpureus, assembly GCA_022644695.1. Classification (NCBI taxonomy): domain Eukaryota; kingdom Viridiplantae; phylum Streptophyta; class Magnoliopsida; order Poales; family Poaceae; genus Cenchrus; species Cenchrus purpureus. The sequence goes on from CP053458.1 coordinate 12,698,763, forward strand.
CCCTTTCTGGGCATATGCCACTGCTTTTCTTCTAATTTTGTTTTTCGTAATGACAGTTTGATTTGATCATAACTTGATCGTTTACGTTTACAAAATGACATGTGAACAATACATAAATTCATCTCCAGCGTCCAGATAATCTTCTGTTGGTTCTCTGTATCTGTAAGGTAACAGCAATATGTCGGCATCATATGCTGTTGAAACATGATTACATGCATGATCATGTCAATTGCATGGGCAAGATCAATCTCATAAAAATTTCCGAACCAAAGGAGATTGCTATAAAGATACTGCACACCCAATATATTAAATGTTTCAAATTTGAAAACAAGGATTAAGAGAATTCATAAAGTAAAAGAGACCATTTACTAGACAAAGGGAATAAAAGATCCAAGGAAATAACAAAACAATTGATAACTAAACATCCACAGAACGAAACTGTCGCACAGCAAAGAAACAGAAGCAGTGGAAGGACCACATTTGCCTGGTAGTAATATGAGTCACTAGCATGGGAAAGTTTTTGGTGCTCTCACCACTCTGGCAACAATCTCAAAACGCCAGAGACAGACAAGTATCAATCAGACTCTCCATACTCTCCTACATATCACCCTAAACATGATAAAAGTACCATATCCATTCATCAGGCTTCAGAAATCTCAGCAACCGGGCAGCACCAATGGAACATTGGCAAGCACATCTGGAATACTGGTTGTCACTATGAATCTTGGCTTGTCACTGCTACACCTTCTTCGCTAGAAGGGGTCTCAGGAATACTTGCAGAGGGGCCTTGTTTCCTTTCTGCCTGTAGTGATCGACACAGGGATTCAAGCTTCTCCTTTTGATTTTTCAACTTCTCTATTTGCTTCTTTGTTAGCTCACGCTGCAGAGGCATCATAAATGGGTTGAGATTAGCGAATACTACCTCCATTCTCCTTCATTTGACGCTGGATAGCTCAAACTTGAGCTAACAAACGTCAAATAAATTAGAACAGAGGGAGTACAATGGTAGTTTTCCAAACATGGTAAAGGAGATTAAACTACTGTACTCAACCATGATGAAGGTAATAGTTATCGAAAGCTCTGGTCTGTAGCTCTGATTTAGTGAGCTTTTGTGATGCACCCATACCTCTTCAATGAGCTTCACGAGAGCAATATCTGAGTTCTCACACTTTCCCTTCAGAAATTCATTCTCCTTCTTCAGAGTCTTTATCACCGAGATCATCTGATGCAAAAGATCATACGAGACAGATTTCAGTTAACAAACAACTGCTGACTGATAATGCAGATACAATGTTATGAGCATTAACCAAGACAAGCTGCTGAGCATACCTTTTCCATCTCCTGCTTATAAGTTTCAAAGACTTCGTTGCTTTTTGACAGGGCATCCTGAAAAAAAGGCATAACAAAATTTTTTGAAGCAGTTCATTTTCCTTTTTAGGTGCCAGAAGTTTTAAACTTTCATCCACAATGATAAAAATGGCCACCACCAAAGCAGGTAAAATGTGACTATTTTCACATGTTTCTTGGGTTTCATCTACAGCCTACCCCAACTTGATAGGTACCATATGTATGCTCTTGCCAGCTGGAGATGGTCTAAATGTACCTGAAACTGTTGAAATCTCTCTCCATCAGAAGCTAGTTGCAATCGCAGGTTCTTCTCAGTAGTCATAAGCTGAGAAACTTGCTCAGCGTATAACTGGATTTGGCTATGTTCCTGAGCAGCCTTCTCTTGCTGTTGTTGAAGTTTCAAATCCGCAAGCTCAAGTTCCAGCATCTTCTCTTTCAGCTACACATGCCATAACAAGTTAATAGCACAGTAAATAACATTTAAAACTAGAGATCTATCATGGTTGTACAAATATCAATGAGACTGATAGGTCTAGTAATAGGACAAAAATAGCATACCTGGTGAGCATATTTCTGCTGAGTAATATTATATTGATCAGCAAGATCTTTGAGTTTACTTCGCAACCTACAAAACCAACAACTGTCAATATACCTGACTAGATATCTCTAAAGGGACTTTAACTAATGAAGTTGCTAACAAAACCAACTAATGAAACTTCCAATGTTCATTGTTCAACATATGCAAAAGCTCATTATCTTACAGGTTGTTCTCTTCTAACTGAGCAATGCATTCATTTTTCTGCTCCTCAAGCTTGACACTTACATCCTACAAACATAACATGAATATCTGATAAATCAGAGCTAAAAAAATAGACATGCAATCAAAAGAATGACAAAACTTGTATATCTTATCCTAGATCATAATCAGATGAAGCTGTCAACCTTTATAGCATTATTGAATTTATCAGACAATTCCATACGCATGTTCTGCCCCTCCGTCGACACCCTTCGGCACTCTTCCTGAGTCAAATATGCTAAAATGGTATAACAACTGGACAAAAATGCAAAAAACTTTACTACAACTACTTGACTCAAAGTTCAAATACACTGAACATACCTTTAGCATTTTGTTTTGACGCTGAAACTCCCTACAAAGAGATTCTAGCTTTTCTTTGACCGCAATGGCTGCAAGGACCCAAAAGTGTTATGTAGATGGATTCTATTAGCACACTGTGCGCACACAAGTTCAAATGGAAGTACTCAAGGCACACATGATTTTTAGTGAAGTTTCAATCAACATTACTTTTTTATTACATGGACAGAGGCCAGGACATCGATCCGACCAAAGAAGCACAAGTTTTTCGATGAAGATTTAAAGGAAAATCACAAAACAAGGCATGCTTTCATTACATTCAACTGTACAGCAATCATAGATTCACATTGCAACTTACCAGCATCCCTTTCTGCCACCACTTTGTGGTATTGCTGGGCAAGTTCAAACAACTCTCTGTCCTTCTCAAGCTTACTACGCTTCACGACCTTGCGTTTCGGCTCACCAGTTTCCTACAAAAGCAAGCAAATCAATCCCATTTGCAAAGGACTAATTGTTCTTACAGATGCTGATATGATGCTATGACTATGAGATAAGCAGTCCCAGCATCAAAAACCTTTTGTTTTTGAGCAGTTGGAGATCCTGCTTGCTCAGCTGCACAGCTCTGCTTCAGGGATTCTTCAGCGTCTGTAACAAGAACAATACAACATGGTAAATATTAAATAAACTATGCCTCCAAGCTACATTTGGAGCTCAAACTCCGCACGGTGAAGGAAGAACACACGTAATGATCCCATATGTACTGTGAACTGGAAGGGAACAGCTGCCTTTCAGAAATAACTTAGATCAGGAAGCTACGGAGGGATCACCTCTTGCCGCGTCGGTGGGTCCGTGCTCCCCTGGAGCGCGTTCTGGCTCCGCAGTGGCGTCCAGAGAGAGTGTCTCCAAGGCTTCGGAGGCGGCCGAGGAGACATCCTCTACGGCCGGGGCGGGGAGGGAGGGGTCGCCTAGGGTTTCCCCGCCGCCTGGGTTGGTGGCAGCGGCCCGATCGGAGTCGAGCGCGGCATGCGTCGGGTCATCCGCGACCGGCGCGGGGGATGGTGGAGAAGCCGTGTCCGCGCCGGTGCTCTCGACGAAGCCGTCGGGGAGGGAGTCGGCCTCCGGGAGGCGCGTCGCCGGCGAGCTTTCCATTGCGCTTGCGCGTGTGTGCCGCTGCGCCGCACTCGCCTTCTTTCCCGTTTAGCACGGTTCCGCCCGGCGCGCCGACGCACGACGAAAGGCCTTTGGATCGGCTTGGAAACACTGGCAACCTTTGGATTGGCTTTGGACGTCGGATACAAAGCGACGCAAAGTCACCCTAACCGGCTCCCTCCGCGGCTCCGCCCGAACCGCACGGCTCGTCTCCGGCCGGTACAAAGACGACGGCGTCGGCGTGGACGCGTGGTGACCCGACGAGCCGATGTGCTCACGGATCTACGACAAATTCGATTTTTCTTCTTCCTGTGAGGTTTGTTGTCCATACACAAGCAACAAGTGTGGCGTACGCGGCCACGCGCAGCGGAAGGCTCGCCGTCGCCGGCGACGCGCCTCCGGACTTCCCTTCTTGTGGCCGACTCATTTGTTTCAGCAACTTGAAATTCGAATAGACCGAATAAATTCAGAAACAGAGCCAAATATTGGGCATACAGTAAGACACGGCACTGGGTATGTACAGTCGACAGTGTACAATGTAGGTATTCGTACCCCCACAAGAAAAAGGTGTTCGCTAGAGGTGTAGCGCCTCAGGGAACTTGCTGATCGCTCAGTTCAACTAAGAAGGTTATCAAAAAAAAAAAAAGTTCAACTAAGATGCATGCAAAGCATTCTCAGAAATGAAGTTCACAGGTTCAATCACCTACTCGCTCAAAGGTGGGCACGACGTTCCTCTTGAGTCTGTAGAATATGTGGAAGAGGAGCGGTGATTTTAACCATCTGCAAAGCCAGCAATGGTAAGTGCAGAGTCAATACAAGGAACAGAGTAATTATAATGATGCCTATAGTAAAAACAACATCAAAAGATAGTTTCAACTTCTGTAATGTCTCTTTTTTCTAAAAAAAACTACTAGGCCTATAGCAAAATCATTATATCTGTTGCTTTCTAAAGTTCCTTTTCCAGGTCTAAATTCTAGTAATGGCCAAGTACCATGGACTAATGGAGATTGGAGTAAACGCAGACAACTGGCCGATATACTGAATACCATCTCCTCTACTACCTTAGTAATTTAGTTCTACAGTAAAATCAGCTTACTGACACGTACTTCTATGCAGGATAAAACCTTACGTTTGGCATCTTTTTCTTGGGAGACGCCCAGGACAAACTATTTAGTTCATTTTTAAATCAATTAGCTTGTCCTAAACACCATATATTTAAAAACCAAGGGAGTGTTATTCTTGAGCAGTAGAAATTCAGGTTTTGTCTTTGTGGTTGACCTCATATATCATCTTTCTTGGCATAAAAGTGCAATATTACCTTATTGGCAACGATAGTAAAGGCTGTGTAATAAATTCATGTACAATTCAAATTTCAGCATATGTACTTTGTTTAGTTCTTGAGGTTGTATTGCACAACCCATATAGTAGATAACACTGCTCAAGACGAGAGACATATTTCACCTTATTTGTTGTTGGATGGCAAAGAACAAGCCAATGTGCATGTAGATGATACCCAGTCTCCAGGAACAGGTTGTAAAGGTCTCTCATAACCTCTAATAAGAGCAAGAAACATCAGTTGAACTACATACAAGAACCATCCAAAGAGGTATTTCAGTAGCAATGAGAGATGAAAAAATTACCCATCATAAGCAAAAGAACTATCTGTGCCAGTAGATTCTGGCTCACCAAATTTGGGGTGCCCACCAATGCCATAGAGAGGATCATCTATGGGCGCATACAGAAAAATATACACGAGATTTAATTATAGCTGAAATATTTTGCCTGGGTGGGGAGATGAGATTTCATGTACTTTTCAATTGGATTAATCAGATAAGTACAGTGAGCAAGAGACTTGCCTACAAGAGGGTGCCCAATGTATGCAAGGTGTATCCGTATTTGGTGGGGTCTTCCCGAATGAATTTCAACCTAAATCAATCAAGAAGAAAATACCTCACAGATTAATATGCTCAAGGCAGCAAAAGAAAACTTGACATTATGTGTTCTCATTCCAAAAGAAGATGATGCTATGCACAACATTTATGAACACGCAAGAACAGAGAACACATATTCTACCTGGACCAATGTATGATTTTGGTGTGCGAGTCTCTCAAGAACACATACTTTGCTCAGTGCTGGCTTTCCTGAAAATTGATGGTGCAGATAAAATAAATACTAAATCAAATGAAGAGAATCAATCAACAAGCATTGCTCAATACATGGATTGGAATCAGGGAATTTCTGAAGCTGTGGGACTGCGTCCAGGGCATTGAATTAAATGAGCAAGAAGACAGGCACATATGGAAACTGAATGAGAAGGGCTGCTACTCCTCTAAGTCTGCCTACCGATCTTATTTTCTTGGGTCGGTGACGATTGAACCATGGAAAAGATTATGGAAAACCTGGGCTCCAAACAAGTGCAAAGTGTTTCTTTGGTTGGCCATTCGGAACAGATGTTGGACGGCAGATAGGCTGGCCGAGAGAGGGTTACCCCACCCTGATCGGTGCCCTCTCTGCGATCAGGAGGAGGAAACAGTGCAGCATCTCTTAGTCTAATGTGTGGTGGCAAGAGACAGGTGTGGTTCAACCTCCTACAGCCACTGAATCTTGGAGATTTTATTCCCAGACAGCAGGAGCACAGCTTCGCTCGATGGTGGCGTAAAGTGTTGAAGAGGGTGGAAAAAGAGTATAAGAGAGGTGTTAACTCTCTCATTATCCTGGAAGCTTGGCTGCTGTGGAATCACAGAAATGCCTGTGTATTTGTGGGGGTAACTCCTTCAGTTAGCTCCATCATGAGAGCCTTCAAAGATGAACATAGCCTTTGGTGTCTGGCCGGTGCTAAAAAACTGCAGGGCCTAGGCTTGGCTAGTATTAGCTAGGTCCTTGGTCATGAGGTTCTGGTCATGTTTTTTTCCCTTCTTTTCATAGGATAGCCTATTTTGTTTTAGTACCCATCTCTCATATTTGGTCCCCGTATGAGAGGTGGGAGATGTATGGGGATCTTTTTCTCTCTCTAATGCAATGAAGCACAGCTCTCCTGCGTTTTTGCAAAAAAAGCATTGATCAATACAAATTACATCACGAAAGTACTGTGATCACTCGATACCCAAAGATCTTCACCAATTCCAAGCTACATCAGTGAAATTGTAATACCTGAGGAACATGCTGCATAAAGTCCCTCTGCGACTCCAGGGTAATGAACTAACCCTATGGGCTGCGTAACCACAACCTACATGAGTGATGGAAATAAATTATAGCATGCATACTTGTGCACAAGAGATCATGAAAAACCTACATGAGGGGTAGAGTTCGACCTAAACTAACTTGGGATGAGTCGGTCAAGAGAGACCTTAAGGAGTGGGACATCCCCAAAGAGTTAGTTATGGATAGAAGTGCTTGGAGACTTGCAATCAATGTGCCCGAAACATGATCTTTTCTTTTTTCTTTTGTTCTTTTGTGTTCTTGTGCTTTGTGCTTCTCCTACCCTTGTTTCTTGTGGGTTTCATCTCTAGCCTACCCCAACTTGCTTGGGACAAAAGGCTAAGTTGTTGTTGTTGTTGTTGCATACTTGTGCACGAGAGATCATACACTCAAAATTATAAATATGTATGCAAGACCTATGAGATCAGAACGGTGTATTAGATAAATAAGGGGATCATAATCCAAACAAGATCTAAGAGATCAGAAAAGTGTATAAATAAATAAGGGGAGGGGGATGTTACCTCGTCATTATCAAGTATGCCGCTCACTAAGGCTCGATAAAATTTTGAAATTTTTCGCTCCTCTTTGAATTCCGATTTATCCCTATATATTATTTTATATATAAGGAAGTGAATACATGCAAAAAAATCTTTCCAAATAAGGAAGTGAGAAATTTTGACACCTTTTATTTCCAGCATTTGTAGCTCCTTCAGCAAAATACGATGCAAGTCGGACTTTGGCAACCTTTGTCTTGGCACAGAGCAGGAGGCCTAGCAACAGAAGGAGCTGGTCAGCAGCAGCTAGCAAGAACAGCCATCATAAACTAAAATCAAAACAACAAGTGGAGCAAATTACAGAAGAGCTTATACTGAATGCAAGTTCTGGACCGAACTATCTTTTCTGGCAAGTCACGTGTATTGCAGAGAAATGTTTGTTACCAGTGGGATAATTTTGATAACAACCCTTTCTAAGCTCAATATTGTAAGTTCATGTTATAGTGGAATCATGGAAACAAGCATCCTAGATCATCTAATCAAGCTAATGCCTCAAATTCCGGAAATTGCTCCCTGATCTCAATTAGGAGAGCAGAGAGCTTTATATACGCCCCCCCCCCCCACACACACACAAACAAACAATTTATCTTCATCAGGTCATGTTTAGATTCCCACAGTAAACCATGCCTGTTATCACTCCTCTCTCCACCTTGCTCCTGTGAAACATCATAGTTACCTAAAAAAGTCTTTGTAATTTTCAAAAAAAAAAAGTCTCTGTACCATGTCCACAGCTTCCTAACTCTCCATCATTGTGCCATGAATTCAATGTACATTATATTACCTGTTGGTTTGAACATTAACTTTTCAGTAATTACTGTATCTTTCTCTTACATTCCTATGTTCATACACAAGTTAAAAGTTTACATCGGCCTGAAGTGAGTGTCAATGAACCAGAGTTTCTGCTTAGGAGTGAACTACAAAGGAACAAACCTGATGTTCCCCTTCCTAATCGATGAACAGGTACTGGATGTGACTGCACATCTTTTCTCTTGGAGCAGCAAGATGTCATCTTCCAGTCTTTCATCTGGAGCTGTGCTAAAACAGTGCGCTGCTGGAAGAGTCCTTTAGGCAGAACTTGCAAGCCAGAAGGCTTATTAAGGGCAACCTGCCAGAACATTCTTGGGCTGAGATTAAGGTTCTAAATGTAAAATTGAAAGTTAGCTTCATGTAACAGTACTGATTTGGCAAACCGCAAACATGCACAAGAACATGAAAACAAAATCACACCTTACTGAACCTTGCTGAAATGGAGACAGTATTTTGCAAGCTCAAGCTAGTTTTCATAAGTCAAAAAATGACAACAACAAAGCATTTTCGTAAGATATGTCACATTTACAGAAAATACCACTGAGCTTATTTGCATACCATGTCATCATCCTCTTAAAGCACTTCCAGCAAATATGGTGCAAAAAGCTCCTGCCAAGGGAGACGACGATATACCAACTTAGAACCATCCCTGCAAAACAAAGTTAACTTATAACAAACTTCTTTCAAAATAAATATAGGACCAAGGGAAACAATGGAATGCAACTAAAGATTGGAAACCAGATGACAATAAAAACACTTGATGCAAATAGAAAAAGAAAGCTACCTCAGAGTTATATCTGGATCAGTGACAACTTCACCATCAACGGTTATCTGCAAAGCAAAAATGAAGCCTTCATTTGCATCCAAGTGAATATGCCAAAAAAATTAAGAATCTCTCTCATTTTCCATGTTTTTTTTGGAAAAATAGAGGACAATGCATAAGTTGCCATACATGCATGCTCCCTTCAAAAGACACGAATCACCATAGCTGGTGTACAGCACGATACAGACAGCACAAAACAGTGAAGACCACTAAATGTTCACTAGATGCCCTACCTGCCCGTTACGAATCCTCTTGATCCACCTGCCGGCGCACCACGACCATCATTAATTATCAAAATAAATCATCAATTTGATCAGGAATTAAGCGTGGCCGTTAGGCACTTACCCTGGCAATGGCGCAGAGCTCTTGTAATTAGTGGAGTAGAACTCAATCAAGGTGGTGGTGGCATCCGGATCTGCTTTCAAGTGTACAGTAATCAGAAACGAAGTACCAATCCACAAGCCAGAGAGCGCGAGGCCGCGAGAGGGGGAGACGGAGGGAGGCGGACCAGCGCAACGGAACTTGTCGCTGTAGGAGAGGCCTTGGTTGAGCTCCGGCCACGGCGTCCCGAAGGAGTAGAGAGCCCCTGGCGGCGGAGCCCCATCGTCCACCGGTGTTTCTCCCGCGGCGGCGGCCATCCCGCGTTGGGGAAGAATTTTGGCCACCTCCAAGGTACTCTGGCGCGCGCCAGAGTACATTTGCAGATTAGTCCACCTCCAAGGTTCCAGTAGGCCACCTATATAGGCTGCAAGCCTGTGAAGATGAATGATGTCCGTGCGTCTAAGTTCAGAAGATTTCCGTGCGGGCAGCCATGAGTGATGAGTCTCAGGTCGAAGTGGAGCAGCCAGCCTCCTCGCCTCGCATTTGGCAACAGAGACGAAGAGCACGCATTTCCAGCAGAGGGAAAAAGAGATTGGAGATGACCATCCATGCCGTTCAAAAACGGGGGACGGGGGGAGTAAACCTCTCGAACTGGATGATTAACGTATACAAATGATGACTGCTAAGCACTATGTAAACCTGAGAGCAAAGTTCAACTATCTTCCAAGAAGACACCTGACATCTCATACAAAAAAGTGATTGTTAACTCGCCAGAGTTCTGTTCACAATTTATTCACTCGTGATAGTATCCGAGCATCTCAAAAATCTGTGAAGACAAACACTGATTCACGATACAGACATGCCATGGAGTAATGGGGTAATGGCTGTTCCTACAAACACTGATTCCTACAGTTCAAGGAAAATCACAGCAATTCTCTACAACTGGATCACAAAGTTCCTATGATAATGCTGCATTTCTCTTATATTTTCAAAGTTTGGTCAAACATCATACAATCATACAGAACTTATGAACAACAAGATGAAACTATCAAGAACACTTCCACTCCTGATACTGGTAGACGATGGCATGCTATACTTATTTTTCAGTGGGTCTTGGGATTGGCTTGTAGTCGTAGCTGTTTATGTCAACTTTTTGCTGCAAAGCCTATAAACAGGGAAGCTTGTTGATCAAAACAGTATGGCAAATGGTTAACTTCAAGTGAAAGTGGACACACATTTTTTTTTCTACATATGAATGCAACTACCTTCAGTTCATCCTCTAGAGAGAGCTTCTTCGGCTTATAAGCCCCTTCCACCGGCCCTGTCCGGCTTAGAGCTTTTGTTGTTTCTACAACCTCCCATTCAATGTCCTCCTTTTCCTTTGTCACTTCTTTGCTGCAAAAATACAAATAAGCCAGCACTGTCTGATAGTGAAACAAAGGAATCCCCAAAACAAAGACTAATTAGAGGCTCGAATGATTTACCTTCCTTCTATAAGATGCGCCAGCCCGACTGCACCAAACACTGTCAAGGAAATGAGTGGTAACCCATAACGAACGAACGGATGTTTTCGCCCCCATCTTTTGAACTGTGAGGCTTGTTTGAAAACCTTAGCAGATGGTTCCACTGGATCAACTTTCTGAGTAGTATTCATGATCGGCTCTGGCTAGTAAAGAAAGAAGTCAATGAACAGAGCCAACAAAAACGATGTTGCTGAAGGTGGATGTCTTATTGCATAGTAAGTTGCACTGTCGTAGTGAACCCCATAATCATTCATGCTGTCAGATATTGCAACATAGAAGCTAGTTCATCTCACTCAAACAAAAACAAATGCATACAAGCAGCAATAAACAATAGGACCTGAGCAAAACATCATAACAAGATAGGAGGAATAGGATTTTATGTGATCAGCACAAAACATGACTTTTCACATTATCAGTACGAATTCACAGCAATTATTCAATAACTACGGCACTTGAAATTTAAAAGCAGCTCAGCTTTAGACACAGAAAGAGCCAAGGAAATTTGTACACTGGATTTTTGCCGATGTGTGTAGTTCCAGAGTCACTTTTATGCTGGCTCCCAGAATTCGCAAAACTATTGAGCATTTGCTACGAGGTAGACAACATTATAGACTAGTAAGAGTGTAAGACAATACTATTATCTAGTACTCCCTCAGGTCGGATATATTTGACGTTCCAACCAGATGCGCTAGTTCAATTTACGAAAGCTATTTTGGTCTAGACGTCAAATATATGTGACCAGAGGTAGTACTCCCTCCTTTCCAAATTATAGGTCGTTTTGGCTTTATTAGATTCATAGATGTTATTATGCATTTAGATATACACTGTGTCTAGATGCATAATCTTATCTATAAATCTAGAAAACCCAAAACGACCTATAATTTAGAACGGAGGGAGTACCTAGCAGTGCAAAGATGTGATCAATCGCTAAATCCTTAATAATAGAACTGTATATCACACTGTTCGATTATCCCTGAGTGCTTCTGCAGAAAGCATCAAAATTCCCCAAAACAACATAAACGAATTTACAAAATCCTCAAGTCTGAAACGTTTTAGAAATAAAACTTGCTGACAATCATTGTCCCTTGTCAATCCCTCGTATGTGGAGATAAAAAACATTGAAAGTGCTATTAAACAAGTTGAAGTAATCGATAATAATTAATAAACCATTAAATTATTGAAGTTGCCGATTCGTTCAGATCAGGAACATGACAAAAAAAAACCTTATTAGCTGCGATCCTACGACGCACCACCTTCAAATCTCAAACCCTCGTCTCGATGCAACACTGAGCACGGGACTCCAAAGGCAGGAAAATGTATGAGACTATGAGAGAACCGAGGCTCCTATTACCGTCACAGGTGGCCGCTGCGGTGGCGGGAGTCAGGTCAGTTGGAAACTGGATCACTTACCAATAGAAGAAGGAACCGATCCTCCAAGTTCGGACGGATGGTTCCACTTCGCTAGAGCGTGGGAGGAGCGGCGCCGCGGAGGAAACGGTGGGCTGAACAGCGGTGGGTGGAGGATGCGTCAGAGTCTCAGAGAGGCACCCGGCGGCCGGCGGCGGCGGCGTTGCCGTTGCCCCCGGTCTAGCAGCTCGGCATGGAAACTGGGAGGGGCTTGCTGATTTAGCAGGCCGAAGAATGACACTAGAGCGTCAGCTAGCTTGCTTGGCTCGGCCCTTTTTCTTCCAGTTCTCCAGATGAGCAAAGGCTTTGCCCAGGAAAGGGAACAGGCCGGCCAGTTTGGAGAACTCTGGCCCACATAACAAATGCAACACGTCCTTCACACAGTTTGTTTTTTGTGCCCTGCTAAAAAGGACAGTTTTTTAAATTATCCAACTGAATACTGTACTCGCTCCGTTCCAAGTTTTTTAAAATTTTCCGGATACAGAGATTTTACTATCTAAAAAGTCTAAAACAGCCTACTGTTTGAATGGAGGGAGAACTATATTAATATTATATACTGTTTCTAAAACGCAGTACACACGGTGCGAACAAAATCCAGCCCAGAGCGCAATTCAACCAGTCGCTTCGCACACCATAGTAAGCAGATGTGCAGAAGGAAGTTTATAACTAATGGAGTCACATTATGACAGGTTAATCGAATTTTAACAGCGACTATACTAAGAGCGCACCGAGCAGGTGCTGTGCGCATTTGGGATGAGCATTTGTACATCGAACTGAAACCGCATAATGCATCGAACTATCGAAGCCTCCTCCTGTCCAAAGCTTTTGCCTTCGATACTTGCGAAAGAGGAGGAGCTCAGTTCACTTGACGCAGGCCTTGTCCCATGGGCAGCGAAGAAAAGCCCGTCCAACTGTGTGGTATTGTATTTAGTAGGAGTAGTAATAGTGTAGTAGTAACGTCTCGTATCTGTACTGCTGATCCTGAAAGTCGATCTTGATCAGGCCAGGCTTGATTTTCCTTGCTCCTGCTCTGTAACATTGTCCGGTGCTGTCGTTTCTTCGGCAAGCTCTGAAGTCACCTCGGTAGGTTGCGGGGCAGGGTTGATAGGGCCCTGGGGAATGCCGAAGAGCGTGGAGAATATCTGCCTGTGGCACTCATCACAGAAGCAGAAGTATGAGAAGTGGCCTTCGTCAAGAAGTCTGTGCACCGTAGCTCCCGGAACAACCCGCCGGACGAATTCAGCCACTGCCGGCGAGACCACTCGGTCATCCATTCCCTGTTGAGATATGAAAAAGGTTAGTGCTTCAGGAAGCTCGAGTCTCGCGTGCTTGGGTGTGCATACTGACACAACCATTCACCTGTGCTGTTAATAGTTTTTTTAAGCCATTTTAATTGGGTAACCACAACATGATAGACTCCAATGAAGAAAATAAACAAAAACAATGATGAACCCACATACTAAGCTATGGTTGAATTAGCTGGAGTGGATTTCTTTAATTTCTACTAATTGATGCCATGCTTTCAAATCACATTCAGCAAACGGAGTACAAACCTGCCAGATATGTATTGGACCCAGAAATCCCACCCACTCTCGTTCAACTTGATTGAACAAAGACTTGATGAGTTCAAAAAAGCCTCGATCTTCTTTCTTTTGCATTTGAATATCAGACAAGCTGAAACCCCAATCAGATACTTGCAACACAGCTTCCTCTACAAATGGCCGTGCATCTCCCTGGCGTACAGACTCTGCAACATTCCTTTCCCAGAATGCATTGAACTCAGGATCATCCAGTAAAGTTTTGTCCTGGGTCAGAATGCACGTAATATTAGTACTTGGCATGAGAAAGTGACAATGCTCACACTTAATCAAAGGAATGGATACTAAGAATTCAAACTAGCACAAATTAGCATGGGCAAATCAATTGCTAGTGTGTTCATGCAGCACAATAAAGCTGATGTTGCGTTCCCATATTGCTCTACAACAGCATCCCAAACTTGCACTGCGATGTGCGCCCTCCGTCCCAAATTACTATTCGTTTTGGCTTTTCTAGATACATAGCTTTTGCTATGCACCTAGATATATATTATATCTAGATCATAGGAAATGCTATGTACCTATAAAAGCCAAAATGAATAGTAATTTGGAACGAAGGGAGTACGTAACAATGATACCAGCATACCTTTTTCCCCAGTGACAGTGACAACCAACTATCTGCCTGTCCTTGCTTTCCAGAAAGGAAGCTTCGGCGATAGAAGAGGGGTAGTAGTGACGGGAACCTCCGAGCTAAAATGTGCATTAGTTTCCGTTTGGTCGACCAGCTATCCCATGTTTTATGCCTCTCATCCTTGGTCATCTTGGAATCATATGGATTTGCCATAGGTGCAAACATTGCTGCACCTGGATTCAGGACAATAAATCATATGTCAGTAGAACAACAGTGCTACTTATGTACTAATAACCATGTGCTAAAGTTTATGTTCTTTGAAAACACAAGAAGAAAAAAACTTTTGGCTGAAATAACTACGTCTTTAGATGCAATGGTAGTTATGTCTTGATCAAATCATGGTTCCAAACAAGGAATAGGCATATTTTTGCATTTGGAGTTTCAGTTAGAAGCATAAAGAAAGTATCATTAGAAATTTGGATGGTGCTGAGTAATCTGATTGATAGAGCATGCACATTTCATTATCATAAAGGCAAAGATAAAGATTAGCATTAAGAGTATCTGAAAAGACCACGAGTCCTCATAAGTAATGGTTGACATTAGGTTTAAGTCACAAGAATTCCAGAATTAAGGGTCTTAAATTTCAGTAAGTACAAGCAAGGTAAGACATTGCATATCCACAGGATGAAAAAACAGGTTGATATGCGCGATAGTGTCAAAACATTTGAACCCAAAGCGGCATCCATGAAGAACCAGGCAAAATGATAAATTTACAAATCCAGAAGAATATAGAATATCAGGTACCAGCAATTCGGTCAGGAATGTAGCGAAGAGCACTCCAAGCATGCATGCCACCACCAGAGTAGCCCACAACCCAGAACTTGTCTGGAATATCGAGAGCATTAGCCAGATGGAGCATGTCCAATGCAGAAGAATTGAGATTTCGGCCTGGGTGCGGATCACTTTCACCGAAACCAGGAAGATCATAGGTCACAAGTCGTGCCCCAAATTCTTCCAGAAGGGATGCACTGATTCCAGGGATTCCTGCATGGGAAAGAACAATGTAGATCAAATAATACAATGCTGGAAATACCAGTACTGTTCAGAAAATGATGTAACACTCAGGTACTCAACACTACCTGCCAGCCTTGATGAAAGAAAAGAATGAGGAGCAATCAGTGAAAATCTTGCCCTATCGGCTGAGACTCCTTGTTCTTCATATGCCAGATGGCGTCCATCAGGAAGTTGGATTCTATTCGCACTTGGGGGACTGATGATAAGTTTCTTTGGAACCTCTACTGGGGTTTCATTGCCACTCCCAACACCTAAAACTGCATGGAAAACATTCACATTAATTATACAGTTAAAGTTGTGTACTGATAAACTGCTGTGCTAATTAACTGACCACAATGCACTAACAAAATGGCTGTCCATTGCAGAACCAAGTAAATTAGTATGAAAATCTGAACATGTATGTGCCTTCTTACAAACAACAAGAAGGATATATATCTTTATAACATGAAGACAATAATATTGAATTCGTACTATATTACAAAAATACAAAGCAACAAGTTACAATTCTCAAGCAAGAACCTTTGGTTCACAATGTAACCAAACTGGTCACCAAATGTCGATAAGAAATCATTGGCAGAGTCAATATTACAAAAAAAAATAAACAGAATAGGTTGACTGAATAGTAGAGCGCGGACTGAATCAGTGGAAACATTAGCCATTGTGCTGATTCAGCGGATCAAACCGCATATTAAACATAAGTGTAATGGTGTGACTTTTTTTCTTATCAAGTATCAACACAATGTCGACCAAGCAAACTAGGCATGGATCCCAGTCTGAAAATTTTCGACACCACAACATACCGAAAAAGAAAAAGGCTCACCTATAAGGGAGGCTGAATCTTAGGTTTAAAATATAACAATTAATAAAAACTGAAACACACGTCCATTCAAAATTTTCCAGTCAGTTAGATCCATCCCCTCAGATGAACAAATACGGGACAAAAGGTCGAAACGCGCATCGAATGATGCGGGACGCCACCAACTGCCGTTGCACGCCCGCAGGAGGCAGAGTGCCGGAGACACGCAAGCACGGCGGGTGCTGACTGCTGAGGCAGAGAAGAGCGGTGGGTGCGAGAAGAGCGGTGGATGCGAGATCAGCGGTTACCTAGGAGCGTGACGAATGCGACTGCGGCGACGATGAGCCAGCACCTCACGGGGTCGCGCTCCTCCGGGAGGTACTCGTTCATGAAGCTGAGTCGCTCCCCCGTGGCTGCCGCCCGCTTCCTGAGCCGCCGTGCGAGCTCGCTGTCCTCGGCGCCGGCGAGGCTCTGCGCGGCGACGTCCCACAGCCCCCGGCCCAGCTCCAGCAGCATCTCCGCCGTGGACTCAGCAAACCCCCTCGCCTGCTGCGCCCACCCCTCCTCCGCCCTCCCCTCTTCTTCCTCGCCGTACCACCCGGCCCCCGCCGCCGCAACATTCGCCGGCGGCGGCGCGTCCCCTCCGGCGTCGGGGAAGCGAACGCCCGTGTTGTCCCCCACGAGCGTGGCCAGGTCCTCGTGCCACGTCATCGTCGCCGCCGCCGACATCTCGCCGCCGCGGCGCCGATCGCGCTCCGTTTCGCGTGTACGTGCTCTCCCGTGCAAGAGGTTTGGAAATTGGAAAGGGAACGAAGAGGAGGGCGAGAGGAGTGGGACTGTGGGAGACTGGGGGGAGTTGGAAGCGGAGGCGAAATGGCGAAATTGAGACGTTTGGCTGACTTGCGGGCCCCGCTAGGCGTGTGGGTGGGAGTTCCGGTGGGTCTCTCTGGTTTTTGGAATTTTTGGTGGTTGTTGCTCCGGGGTTGCTTTCTTCTCCACGAGCGTCCACGGATCTAGACCGTAGGAAATGTGAGGGGATGTACGGCGACTCGCAACTGCCGTTAATGGACGGTGAGATTGACAGAGATGCTCTATGCGTACCACGAATTTGTACCAACGACGCCACAGTGTTGCAGTACTGAGTGCGCAGTAGGAAGTGATCACCAAGGATTCAAAAATAAGTGGACCCCATTGGTTGCTGCGTTCACTGACGAGATTTATGTGGCTACTGTTTGAAAGTGTCAGAACCAAGCAGTAACCAGATATTTGAAAGTTGTCCAATACAATGTTTTTTCAAGAATTTTTAGACAATGTTACTGTAAAGGTTGTTCTAGACTGACATTGTTTAGGTTTCTTTCAATATTGTAGTATGTGGAGTAGGAGGAAATGGTTCTGGGATATCAAACAGTGTTTAAGCATAGTCTCTTATCTTACAATGTTTAGCTTTTCTTTGAAATGTCTTGCCATAAAAACTCCATGTTAAAGCGTGATAGCGAAGTGATATTGTGTCATGATGGGAAGATATATGTATTAACCCTCCAAAACTTATACCAGGACCGGTAGAAAGATAACCCACAATGAGACTCGCTAACATAATTTTACTGCGTCATTTTTTACCAGGGACTCCGTGTTGGGCCAAGAAAATTGTTTGGAAACTTAACATCGTTCTTCGTGGTACTATTAGTTTAGTAAAAAAAGTACAATGCAAACAGTCCTTATATTGAGCTACAAAGATCACACCATTCGTTAGCCGTTGGTTGCGCCGCTAGCTGACGAGTTGCTCCGGTGGAAGACTGGAATCCCTCGTGTTGCTCTAGCAGGAATGAGGCGGCGGCGCAAGCCGACGAGCAGAGGGGACGGTCGCAACGGGTGGACCGGCTGGCGGAGACCGACCGGCGACCGCCCAAGGGGCAAGGGCCTCGAACGGTCGAACCCCACCGGGCACGCACGCTGCCGCCATCTGCCGCTGCCGCCGGGCCACCACGGCGCGGCGACATACAGCGCGGGCCACAGCTGCCCGCCGCCATACGGGGGATCCGAGCCAGGCGCGCGTACCGGTCACGCTTCGGGCAGGTGGGGTGGAGCCCTCCGGGGGCGGCGGGATCCCGTGCTCCGGTCCGTGCAGCGAGCCGGCGCGTGGCCTCGCCGCACGCTAGGGTGTTTTGACTGTGGTCATACTATACTGTTCAGTGGCTAGGAGCTTGGGATCACGGATGGGACGGTGGGGGTCTGTGCGTCGCATGCGGATGCGGTTTCCCTTTTCTGCGTTTGGGGTTCAACACTATTTGAGCACCGGCGCGCGGCGCATGATCCGGAGTACTGTGGTGGTGGTAGAGCGCAGAGCGGCTTTAACTTTGAGCAGGAAACAGCGTCCCGGTCCAACGCGCGCGCGGCGCGTGGCGGGTTAGCAACGGTTGGGTGCGGCGCACCGCGCACGGCCGCGTGATCCGTTGCCTTGCACGGCGTGGCAGGGCTGTGGAGCGGAGCCAGCGGGGGACAGTGGATGCAGTCCTGCAGATGGGTGAGGGCAGCTAAATCATACGAGGGACTTGGTTCCCATTATATCATGGCTCCGGTCGGTTGTCGGGTCAAAATTCTTGACCCGCGCTCGACCCGTGACACGGTGTGTTCGGGTTTTTTAGTTATAATTTTCGGGTTAGGTCGGGTTATTTTCTTACTTCGGGTGAAAATTTTGGCTCGTGCTTAACTCGTCGCATGGCCTGTCGGGTTTTTTTGGGCGGGTTGGGTCGGGTTTATCGGATCGGGCGGCTCATGATCCGGTCTAGTTCCCATGCTCCCATCTGGGCATCCAAATTTGATGAGTATATTGATCTTTCATAAAAAAAATTCATGAATAGATAGTTCATGTTATTTTCCATCATAATGCAAAATTTGAGGTGCAACAAGATTTTGTGCAAGATACAATAAAAAAGTGAAATCCACACATGAACATTGTTCATGTGCCCATTTCACTTTGTTTATTGGATGGATGGATTCACGGGGAGGAGAGGCGGGGACAACGCGGCTATGAAGGCGAAGCGGGATTTCCGGCGAGATCGCTCAGATCTAGGTGCAAGTGTGAGCACTCGAGCTCACCCAACGCCTGCATTGCCATGTCGTCCTCGCCGACGGCGACCGCGAGGTACGCCAGGAGGACTGGAGGAGGGCCAAGAAGGGGAGGAGGGAGGCATTTGGAGTAGAGAAGACTGATAAAGGTGGGTTCTTGGCCACGGTGGCCTCACGTGTAGGCGCGCATGCACCTCCCCAATCCTTGTCGCAGGTCGATCGTGCAGGGCCGAGCCGAGCTTCCCAACGGGCTGCACCAGGAGGAAGGAGCAGGGGTGGAAGGGGAGTGGAAAAGGAGGAAGGGAGGAAAAGATATCGGTAATCATCATCATACAAAACTATATATAAGCGCTCCCACTAAAGAGTTTTCTCAACCCTCAGCACGCCACGTCATCATCCACTATGTCTTCTCTCAACATGTAAGGTGTCCACATCATCATCCACTAAAATCATCAATTTATTTCTTCTATCGATTTTCTACGGCTAATAGCATCCATGTATGCAATGTGTTGTTTGCAGTAGAGTGTTTCGATGCAATCACTTTAGTTTCTACTTTAAAATTTTATCTTCAAAAATTATTGAAATTCCTACAGCAACGCGCGGGGTATCACCTAGTATTATAGAAATATTTTCTTTCATGGTGGAAATTTTGAGGGTATCGAACAATATCATTTAGAAGGTGCAGATTTTCAAAGGAATGTTAGAATATTTTTTATAGTGATATATAAAGGGTAATGTTGATAATATACCGAATTGGCGCATGGATGATGCAACAGAGAAATCTGGGAGGGAAAACAAAACTAGTGCTGCCAGTAAACTAATAAACTATGAACCATTAATCATTGCCACGTGCTTCAAAGAGCACCCGTCGGCCAGCCACCGTATTCGAGCGTGAAGTTCCAAGAAAGGCACGTCATGGGTGTCAATTTTGCCATCGAGTGGGCTATGGATTAGTACGATGCCAAGCTGGAATTCGGTCGACAGTGATCCACGACGGCGAAAGGAAAGAGAAATAAAAGGATGACAACAGCCTGAATATCTTTATTCGCTCGCTGCACATAATCTGTGCTTCTAGAACCAGGAGATGAGCTGTCCAGGACAAGTGGAGGGGGCGAGATCAAGCGTCCATCCAAGAATCAACCCATGAGGCCGCGCTGCCCATCATGCGGCCGGTGAGTCGGTGACGAGAGTCGTGAGTTGGCTGGGGCTGGCCTCTCTGATTTCGCGGGAAAAGACGGATTAGATAAGATGATGACGATGATGATGCATCTGATGGAGTCATCAGTCATGATCGACGTGGGTAAGGAAGATGGCATGCACTGCAAAGGCGGCGGCGGCGGCGGTAACATGGCCATGCGTTGGGTGGTTGACAAAAGGAAGAGCGGCTGCGAAAGCAGTGCGTTGGTGGGAGTGGAATCGAACGTGCATGTGTTGGGTCCGGTAGCGGTAGGGCAGCTAAAAGCCCCCAACGGCTTGATTCTCCCGTGATCTTCTGAGCTCGAGTGCGGATTTTGGCGGTGGTCACTTGTTGCGCTCGCCGTGTGGGGGGCAGGAGGAGGGGGCGCGTGTTATTGCTGCTGCTGCCGCCGGATGGTCCATCTTGCTAGTATATGCTCATTGCTCTCTCCTGCGATGAGAGTCTGAGGGGTTGTTTATATGCGCAAATTTGTGTGAATGATGTGCATTTGTAGTGAAAATATTTTAAAAGTGTGCATTAAGATACGTGTTACTCCCCATACCGGTATTAGATGATGTTTAGGACAGCGGCACGATCTCCAATATACAACTTTGACTTCTCTTTTCTATAAAAATATTTATTGAAAAGTTATATATGTATATTACTATGAAAATATTTTTTCAAGACAAATCTATTGACATAATTTTCACATTTCCAAACTCAACGACTTAAGAGTTATTCATGATTTATATTTCTAATGTTTGACTCAAACCTTGTCTAAGAGCAACTCCAAGAGAATAGCTATCCTTCTGGCTAAATTTGGAGTTTTTTCAAGCCTGTAAAAAAATAGAAAGCCTCCTAAACGGTGAGGAAACCAACAGACTAGGTAAATCTTGGAATGTAAAATTCAGATTAGGTCCACGTGGAAAACAACATCTTTGTACCTTAGAAATAGGTCCCTGGTTTTATGCACAAAGCACCTTAAAAAGAAATCATTCTTTGCAATCTTTATCTTTACTAGACCTAAAACGGGGGAAATTTGCCCCACCATTGCGCCACATCATCGAGAAATCCATGGCCGTCGGATCACGCGTTGATGGCTCGGATCATCCACAAACACTATTCATGTGGGACCCAGTCTGTTGAGGTGGGATCCACGTGCGGGACCCACGAGGATTCACGAGATATTCGTGCGGGACCCACATCAGGTGGGACCCACACATTTTGGTTTGTGGGGCCCACAAATCTATTGAATGGGATTTCTTTCTTTAATAAACCTAAACCGCGAGGGATTTTCGGCCCCCTGCGCCACATCTGCAGCAAAATCTCGACCGTCGGATCTCGCGTGGATGGTTCAGATCCATCCAGGAAGCTCGACATTTTTAAAAAAAATCACACTTTATCGAAATTAATATGTAATCCAACCCACACTCAAGATAATTTAGGGAAACCCCCTCGAACTTTACACAGATAGCTTGCCCAAGGCACCTCTCAGGTAGTTTTATGAAAACCACCTCGAGCTTTGAAGGGATGCCAAGGGGCTGCCAATTTTATAAAATCTCCCTCAAACTTTATGGATATTGATATGTAGTCCAACTCACACACATATAATTTTATGGAAACCCCTCAAACTTTCCTGAAATAATTCCAGCCACCTCTCACGCCGTTTTATGAAAACTCCCTCGAGCTTTGAAGGAATGCTAGGAGGGTGCCAATATTACAACACCCCCAAGTTTATCAAAAATAAATTATTACCTAACCACTGCTCCGACAATTTAATGAAGCCCCCTCAAACTTTACATAACTACCATTTATTTAAGCCACCTCTCAAGCAAGTTGATGACATCTCCCTCAATCGAGCCACCTCTCAGGTAACCTAAAACGGAGGGAAATTTTGCCCACCATTGCGCCACATCATCGAGAAATCCATGGCCGTCGAATCACGCGTTGATGGCTCGAATCATCCACAGACACTGTTCATGTGGGACCCAGTCTGTTGAGGTGGCACCCACGTGCGGGACCCACGAGGATTCTGTTGACACCATTTTTTGGAAAAACAGGGTAAAAAGGATAAGGAGAAACAACCGAGTGCAATCGGCCGATCGAAGGAGGAACAGAGCAATCAACGAGATCCGCCGATGGTCAGAAGAGTTCAGCCCTGACAGTGGGCCAGCAGGTCAGAGCGATCGGCCGATGGCAAACCAGAGGATCGGCCGATGGGCATAAAGAAGGGGGTATTCAAAGAAATACGCCAGATGGAAAGCACGGTGGAGGCGGGTCAGTCCACGATTGACAACGGGTCAAGAGTCGCTTTTAGAAGGTCTTTGACTCTGCGAGAGTCCTTTTCTATTTTTAGTAATTTTGTCTTTAGATGTAAACAAAGCTGCAGAATCGGCTAGGAGTCGGGTTGTCCTCAGACATAAATAGCGACCGTGGTCGGAAAAAGTGTACACACCAATATCAAACAAACCGCCTCCGCAAACCCTTTACTTTATCGCATCTACTTTACAACATCTACCTTTACAAAGATCTACTTTTCTGACTTCGCCATTGCGTTTTCTCTTTTCTACAACGCCAGTGCTTGAGTTCGTCAGCTGCATCAACGATCTCCGACAAGCTTGTGAGTACCGTTTCTAAATAATCCTAGGCTTTAACCTCCGGGCGCATCGAGGTTTCGTCCTAGTTCTTTATTCACCCTTACCGATATTAGCTAGATCTACAAGTTTTCGTACCAAATTCTTGTAGTTTTAGCTATTATCTTCTTCCGCCGATCTAGATCCCATCGGCTCATACCACCGATTCCGACCTACTCGAAGGCCGACGCCACGATCGGCCGATCCACCGATCATACCACCGGTCGCTTCGCCGAGCCTACCGATCCCGCTTATCCGTATGATCGACCGATTGGTCGGGTACACGTGTCGCTGCAAGGCCATCGGTTCTCTAGCCGATCCTTAATATTTTCCATTGTCAATCAACAGTCGATTATCGGCACGCCTCGCCTGCATCGGGAGTCACGTGTGTCACGCGCAAGGGTGACGCCCTATTTTAAGGCCAACACACTTTTGGCACGCCCAAAGGGGACACCTAAAAAAAGTCAACAATGACAAAGTTCACGAAGATGGTCCTTCAAGTCGATCCGACAACGCTCAACCCATCACCAAAGATCACCGAAAGATTCTGATAAAGCCGAGTTAGAGGCTCACATGAAGCATTATGAAGAGCTTTGTCGGCATCATACTCGGCCGACTAAAAGTGGAGTCTTCAAGAAGAATCTACCGCCAACGCCTAAACAAGTCACCTTTTTAGCCGATCCTCAAGGGCTTCAAGACATGATGACCAAAGCCATGCATCAAATAATGATTGATCAATCCAAGGTATTCGCAAATACTATTGAATGCCATAATTGATGCACTCAAGCAAGGAGCAGAGGCGGTGATATCCGGGACCCGCATACTTTCAACCAAGGCGCATTCCTCCGTGTTCCAAGAAGGCCAATCGGCTATACCGCCGATTGATGATCCAACGAAAAGCTACACCATCTCCACAAGTTGCCACCGCTTCTTCATCTGACTCTCACCGATCTGTAATCGAGTATGGCGATGGTAAATATAAAGATCCTCGTCACACAACACCAGGTCAACTGCTGTCCAGATCAAGTGCTTCCAGCAGAATCAACATAAATATCCCGCTATGAGAGATTCGGATGGGAAGCTTGCGATGGGACTTACCTCGTGATCACTTTGAGACTAACATCTCAAATTTCTTTGAGCCTGTGCTCGAGGAAGTTCGAGTAAAGTATCCACAGCCTTACCAAGCTACATTTGGAGGTACTCCAGGATGCACATGAATGGGGAAGGAGTGGTGTTTGTCTACTTCAATCATGGGAGCAAGAACTTTGAAAGAGTCAATATCACACTCATGCTCACATGGTCATACCGACAGAAAAGACATCCTATTCCACCTCGAGGCCAAATCCTACTCCACCTCGAGTTCGGCTCAAGAAATGATACTGGATGTCCATGCAACCGCCCACTATAGCAACCAACGCTGGAATGCCCATACAGACACCCCATTACAAAGAATCAACGCCAATGCAGGTCTTAACCCCGTAATACGGTGGCTCATACAAGATCTTCTCTCAACACCGATCAACCAAGGAGCAATGCGGCAGCCAAGGTTTCCACAAGTGGATTCAGAATTGCTGCAAACATCTCTAAATCAATTGGCTATTTCAAACCGGTTGAATACTCACAAGACCCCATCGGCTAGTCACCGGTGATTGAACAAAGCTACACCTATTACAGGTCATTCAAACACTCAAGGTTCTGAGGTAAGGACAGTTCGATCCAAAGACAAAATCTTAGAAGAACGACCTCCGTAAACTCCAGGTGGGATACAAGCAATTGAGCAAGTGGCTACAGAGTTGAAATCTCATGTGAAGCAGGAGTTGATCGACCACTTCTCGGAGATGCCAGAAGCAATATGGGAGTACAAGACACCGTATCCCTCCGCTATGATCGACACTGTTCCTCCAAGGTTCAAAGTGTCGACTTCACCAAGTTCTCGGACAAGATGAAACATCCACTATGGAACACATCGGTTTATCATCCAATGTGGAGAAGCAGTGGAATGTTGATGCACTCAGAATACGGTTGTTCTCTTCATCTCTGTCGGTAGGCATTCTCATAGTTTACATCACGCCCTAACTCCATCATCAAGTGGTCCGATCCGAATGTTAGCCCATAATTACTTCTTCTCGGCATCAACGAGATGAAGATCACCGACCAGACTCAAGCAAAGGAACGATGAAACGAGTCGGATTCGCTCAAAGATTCGTAGAGAGAGTCGAAATAAGTGCTATAGTCGAACTTGGGAGACAAGCAACTAGTCGAGTTGGCTTTCCAAGGTCTCTTGCCGACCTTAAGGGAGAAATATGCATCACATGACTTTGAAAGCCTCACCGGTTGGTCGTGGGATGAGTCAAGAAACCGCAAAGTCTTATGAGCCTAGAAGGAACTTTCAAGAAAGTGTCGTATGTGGACTACTCCGACTGTAAGATGAAGACAATATGATAGGGCTCGCAGAGTGTGTCAAAGGCAAGAAGACGGTGTCCTGTCCCTTTGGCAAGAAAGAGCCGAGAAATTCGCTTGATATCACTAAGGCCGATAAGATATTTGATCCGTTGTTGAAGGGCAGATTAAACTCTCCCGCCCATACCATACCATCCGCAGTAAGAGTCAAGAGGATGAAGTATTGCAAGTGGCACAATGCAACATCGCATGACACCAATGATTGCAAGATCTTCAGACAACAGATCCAATCAGCTATTGAGCAAGGGATGCTTAAATTTGAAACTCCTACCAAAGCCGAAAAGCCGATGAAGATTGATCGACTCTTCCCGCCTAACATGCTTGAAGTGTCTAGCAAAGACACGCCACGAGTTAAGTTGTCGACATCCGATTCGGCTCAAAATAAAGGAGCCGTCGATCCTAAAGTGCAAGTAACCGCTGCCGATGTCAAAGGAAAAGGGTTACTACTTGGAGAAGGAGAATCAAAGCCACGCCGACCCGTCACGTCACAAATGTTGACAACAAGTTCCAGCGCCGACAAGAGAAGGCAAAGGAAAGAGAGGAGTGGGCACGGCGTAATGAAGGACATTGAGATGTCCGCTTCAAGTCTTGTTGAAGAAGGGATCAAATCGCCGACGCAGAAACTGCCCGAGTGCAACGGGCTTACAATAATGGCAATTCATCCAAAAGGATTTGCTTTGATGACAGAAGATCTGCAGCCAAGGATCACCGTGGATTCAACAATCAACAAGTCTCGGTTCACGATCGGCTGGGGGGCAAAGCCAGCGTCCACGATCGGCTGGGGGGCAAGGCCAGCGTTCATGATCGGCTGGGAAGCCGAGTCAATGAAGAGTCAAACAATCTACCGGAAGAGATGGCCGACGATTCGTACTGATGAAGACATCATGTGCCGAGCTCCTGAACGTCGACGCACATTACAACTGGATGACGAAGGATCCAGTCAAACACGTAAGAAGCCTAATCCATAGTGGTGTCCAGATGGCTTGACTAAATCCCAGAAGAGAAGAGTTCAGCGCCTACGTTAGCTAGAACAGCATGAAGAAGCAGAGAGACTTGTGCTGGACAAGAAGAAGGTTCGGTCTAAAGTTTGGCGCCCAAAGCCCAAGGCCGATGGTGAGGAAGATGACAAACCCCGATCTGATATAAATATGGATGGCTCCGGTTGATTCGGATGTGTCCGTTGAGGAGCTTGGCATGGCTCAATTGACACTGGAATCTAAACAAGCCATCTTTGAGAAACCAGAAGATGAGAAAAGACAACACTTGAAGGCCTTGTTTCTCAAAAGATTTGTTAATGGCAAGCCAGTCACTAGGATGCTCATAGATGGAGGAGCAACAGTTAACCTAATGTCGTACACTGTGCTGCGCAAGATTGGGAAGTCTGATGAAGATTTAACCCAAACCGACATGATGTTGGTGGACTTCAAGGCAACGCCTCTCAGCTCAAGGAGCAATCTACGGAGCTCACCATCGGCAGAAGACCCTTCCGACCGCTTTCTTTGTCATTAAAGGGAGGGATCTTATAATCTCATCATTTGGGTCGGGATTGGATACATGCCAATTGTTGCATACCATCTACAATGCATCAATGCATCATCTAATGGATTGGAGATTCAGTGGAGGTGGTGCAAGGAGAAACCTCCTTGACAAGAGTGGCTTCTGAAGCACAAGGATGGACTTATGATCAAGTGAGTGCATATCCGGAAAAGCCTCTGGGATACCAAATATCTCGAGTGTCCGATTTTGGACTAAAGCCGGTTCAAGCAGTCGGCTCTGATGACAAGATTTAATGGATCAATTCATTGAAGATGAAGGAAAGTTTGGGCATGGGTTCACATCCATGAATTAGAAAAGATAGATCTTGGAGATGGAAGCAAATCAAGGCCGACATACATCAGTGCCAAGCTAGAAGAAGATTACAAAAGGAATTGATCACATTATTGAAAGAATTCAAGGATTGCTTTGCTTGGGAATATTATGAGATGCCTGGCTTAGACCGATCCATTGTTGAACATCGGTTACCTATTAAACCAGATTTCGACCCTTTCAAAGAACACCCAAGGTAGTGTAATCCAAGATTTATCCCGATATAAAAGCCGAGATAACAAAGTTACTCGAAGCGATTTCATTCGCAATGCTCAGACGTCAATGGATTTCTAATATAGTTCATGTCTACAAGAAAAATGGCAAACTACGTGTATGCATTGATTTCAGAGACTTAAACAAAGCAACACCGATGGATGGATATCCGATGCCGTGAGTCGATGCATTGGTCAACGCCGCAGGCACAAAGTCATCAGCTTCATGGATGGTAATGCTGGATACAATCAAATATTTATGGCCATAGAAGACATTGCAAAACCGCTGTGTGCCCCGTCATGTCGGATTGTATGAGTGGATTGTCATGACCTTTGGGTTGAAGAATGGTGCCACTTTATCAAAGAGCCATGAATTACATATTCCATGAACTCATCGGCAAGATAGTAGAAATCTACATTGATGATGTAGTTGTCAAGTCAAAGAGCTACGAGGAACACTACGAAGGACGCCTGGAATGCACAAGGAAGCATGGTTTAAAATGAACCCCAATAAATGTGCTTTTGGTGTTTCACCGCCAATTCTTGGGTTTCTTAATACACGAGAGAGGAATCGGCGGGTCAAGTCAATCAACAATTGACAATATAAAAGCACCATCAAACAAGAAAGAGCTCCAGTCATTAATTGGCAAGATCAATTTCATTAGAAGGTTTATATCTAACTGCTTGGAAAGAATTCAGCCATTTACACCTCATCAAGCTCAAGGCCGATCGAAATTCGTATGGGGAGAAGAACAACAAAGGCTTTAGATAATGTTAAGCATTATTCGAAATCTCCTCCGCCTTAATGCCTTCTCAAGATAAAAAGTCGCTCAAATTATACTTATTGACTAATGAGCGTGCTATTGGATCCCCTCGTGCAAGAGTTTGAAGGAAAAGAGCGAGTGATATATTTTGTGAGCGTAAGACTCTTGGACGCAGAACGAGATATTCGTAAGAGAGAGACGTGCTTGTGCTTATACTTCGTGCACAAAGTTGAGGCCCTACCTATTAATCACGAATGCAATGGTGTGCAAGGATGATGTGGTCAAATATATGTTGTCATTACCAATCTTGAAAGGCGAGGATCGGAAAATGGATCTTAGTTTTGTCGAATTTGATTTGACCTATCAATCGCCAAAGCAATCAAAGGGCAAGTAATGGGCGATCCGGTAACTCGGCATTGTGGACATGAAGTTGCATTGTAGAACCTATTCCATGGACTATGTTCTTTGATGGATCATCATGTGGAGTAGGAGTCGGGATCGGAATCATCCTCATCTCACCTCAAGGAGCAAATTATGAATTTTCCATCCCAATTGAGAAGACTTGACAAACAATCAAGTCGAGTACCGAAGTGTTAAAAGGATAAAGCTACTACGAGAAGTCAATGCTGAAGTTGTTGAGATATTTGGAGATTCTCAACTCGTGATAAATCATTGGCGGGGAATATGAATGCAAAGATGACATATTGAGGGTTTATCATGAAGAATGTCTTCACTACTCGAGAATTCAAGATAGTAAAACTTGAACATATCTCTAAGTGTCATAATAGTGAAGTTAATCTACCGCCCAAGGGGCATCGTGGATATCGGCCGATTCTCGACTATGGAATTATCACCAAGATTGGAGGAAAGAAATAATAATTTATCCGAAAGATCCATCCAAGAAGGTTGACAAATAATCGAGGTACAAGGCCATTAAGTATGGTCTGGAAGATGAGTCAGTATTATCGCATTCCATCGATGGAGTTCTCGCTCAAATGTCTCGAGAAGAAGAAGCTAAAATTTTAATGGGAGAGATTCACGAGGGAGTTTGTGGAGCTCATCAATCACATTCAAGATGAAGTGGATGATCAAAACAATAATTACTATTAGCCAATGATATTGGAAGATTGCTCCAAGTATTACAAAGGATGCTAAGAGTGTCAAGTTTGGAAGCATTCAAAGGGTTCCAGATCGCATCGAATGAACCCGATAATCAAACCATGGCCGTCGAGGTTGGGCAATTGATTTGATCGGAGATATATCCACCATCAAGCAAAGGTCATAAATTCGTCTTTGGTGGCTACGGATTATTTCACAAAGTGGGTTGAAGCCATCCCAATCAAGATCAGAATAACAGGCAATATGATTTATTTTGTCAATGAGCATATTGTCTATCGGTTTGGTATACCTCAAACTATTACAACCGATCAAGGAAGTCAATTCACCTCGGGGAGTTCAAGAATATGCAAATTCTTTGGGAATCAAATCAAAACTCATCTACCTATTATGCTCGGGCAAATAGACAGTGACGGCAAACAAGGGCATCATCAAATTGATCAAACGCAAGATTGATGAAAGTCCTGATGGCATACGGTCCTTAATGAAGCACTATGGGCATACAGGATGGCATGCCACGGAGCGACCAAAATATCACCATATCAACTAGTGTATGGTCATGATGTCAGTACTACCTTGGGAACCGAGAGCCGGATCCAGTGAGAACTTCTTTACAAGATCAGCTATCTACCGATGATTATTCAATGATGAAGGAGGAATTAGAAGATCTTGTCGGTAATCTGAGAGCTTTAGAGAATATCGAAAAGAATAAAAGAAGGGTAGCCAGATGGTATGACAAGAAAGTCAAAGGTAAAGAATTTATCAAGGAGATCCGTCCGAAGCTCATATTGCCAATCGGCTCAAGGGATCCTAAATATGGGAAGTGGTCACCTAATTGGGAAGGACCATATCGGATCGCCAATACGCACTGAAATGCATATATTCTAGAGACATTGGAAGGAGAGAAGTTTGCGAGCATTGAACGGAAAATATTTGAAGAAGTACTATCCAAGCATATGGGTAGATGCTTAGTCTAATCAGAGCCTAAAAGTGGCCGATTCGAGACTCAAGTTATAGCCGATTGTGAATAAAGTCGTTTTAATAGCAAAAGCCGAATCATCAAGCATGTTCGGTTTGTGTTATGGCCGATGTACAAATCGCCTTAGAACAAAAATATATATATATTCTCTCATCTTCAATTACAATGGTGACATTACAATGCAGATCCGAAAGAATACATAGGACAAACTTGAACAATTCATTACAGATCGATTACATTGGTCATCGGACAGTGATGGGGACGAAGAAAGAGAAAAACCAAAAAGAATAGATTTGACGAAGATGAATCACCAGATGCGGTAACTCTCCCCGTCAAATTTGTTGGGAAAGAAGACATAGGTTGTTCTTCTTTCCGCAACGCCCAGGGGCAACCTCCACCCTCCTCCACCACCGATGCACCTAAGTTGCATCACAAGGATTCTTCTAGGCTGTTGGACCTCTCGGCTTCACAAAAGGAGACTAGAGAGAGGAGCATTTTCTAGGCTATTTCACAAGAATTCTTCTAGCCATCTTGAGTCAGAGAAGAAGAAAGGAACCAAGAACAAGAGCCTAAAGCTCTCGGACCTATATCTCGAGCCATGGATGAAAGGAAAGGTGTGGTCTTCATAGGGGTATGAGGATGGCTATTTATAGCCTGAGCACCAGAAGAGATAAGGATGAAGAAGCCGAAAAGACGGAAACCAAGATGCGGATCCGGTGAAAAGGGAAACAGATAACGTGAATGACTCGGTTTCCAAAGGATGACCAATTCGGAGAAATCACCCCAAATAAAGGATGACTCGTACACACACTTAAATAAGGGAAGCTCCTCATCACGTCCACAAACCGCAGAGCATACTTCTAAATCTTACGCCCAAAATTACGAGACATAGTTTACTAGCTCACTAGTAGTACTCAGAAGGAATGCTATTTTGAGCTAGAGTCTGTCAATGGCCAGTAAGGATCATCGACGCCGCAATTTTCTTCAGGAAGATGCCTCTCATACCCATAAGACTAAAAGAGTTAACATCTACATCGTGGAAGAACCCAAGGTCAATACAAAGAACCTACGGGTAAAAGAATGAGTCTTATAGGGAAGAGGAACGAGTGATGCCGAAGAGTCACATGGTGAACAATCCCAAGAAAAGGCAGGTGGAAAGGACAAGACATATCAATGGAGATTGATCAGTCGATCACGGGAGATTTGACTATTACTCAAAAGATATCAGCAAATTTGAGCAAAAGGATTATTTACTCAAACCGGGGGCATGTGTTGACACCATTTTTTGGAAAAACAGGTCAAAAAGGATAAGGAGAAACAACCGAGTGCAACCTACCGATCAAGGAGGAACAGAGCAATCAACGAGATCCGCCGATGGTAAGAAGAGTTCACCGGCGTGGGGCGGCAGTCGAGCGATCGGCCGATGGCAAACGGAGGATCTACCGATGGGCATAAAGAAGGGGTATTCAAAGAAATACGCGATGGAAAGCACGGTGGGCGGGTCACCACGATTGACAACGGGTCAAGAGTCGGTTTTAGAAGGTCTTTGACTCCTGCGAGAGTCTTTTCTATTTTAGTAATTTTGTCTTTAGATGCAGTAAACAAGGCCGTAATCGGCTAGAGTCGTTATCCTCGGGACATAAATAACGACCTGCGGTGGTCGGAAAAAGTGTACACACCAATATCAAACAAACCGCCTCGCAAACCCTTTACTTTATCGCATCTACTTTACAAGATCTACCTTACAAAGATCTACTTTTCGACTTCGCCATTGCTTTTCTCTTTCTACAACGCAGCAGTCTTCGCGGGCTGCATCAAGCGATCTCCGACAAGCTTGTGAGTACCGCTTTATGAATAATCCTAGGCTTTAACCTCCGGGCGCATCCGAGGTTTCGTCTAGTTCTTTATTCACCCTTACCGATATTAGCTAGATCTACAAGTTTTCGTACCAAATTCTTGTAGTTTTAGCTATTATCTTTACCCTTCTGCTCGATCTAGATCCTATCGGCTCATACCACCGCAGCCGATTCCGACCTACTCGAGCGCTGACGTCACGATCGGTCGATCCAGCCGATCGTGCACGCCGCCTTGGTCCGCTCGAGCCGATCCCGCTTTATCCGTATCGAGATTACCGATTGGTACACGTGTCGCTGCAAGGCCATCGGTTCTCTAGCCGATCCTTAATATTTTTCATTGTCAATCAACATGTCAGATTGGCTGGCACGCCTCGCTACACACCGGGGAGTCACGTGTGTCGCGCGCAAAGGTGACGTCCTATTTTTACGTCAACAGATTCACGAGATATTCGTGTGGGACCCACATCAGGTGGGACCCACACATTTTGGTTTGTGGGGCCCACAAATCTATTGAATGGGATTTCTTTCTTTAATAAACCTAAAGCGCAGGGATTTTGGCCCTCGCCACATCCGACAAAATCTGAGTCGGATCTCGCGTGGATGGTTCAGATCCATCCAGGAAGCTCGACAGTTTTTTAAAAAACTCGCACTTTATCGAAATTAATATGTAATCCAACCCACACAGGATAATTTAGGGAAACCCCCTCGAACTTTACACAGATAGCTTGCACAAGGCACCTCTCAGGTAGTTTTATGAAAACCACCTCGAGCTTTGAAGGGATGCCAAGGGGCTGCCAATTTTATAAAATCTCCCTCAAACTTTATGGATATTGATATGTAGTCCAACTCACACACATATAATTTTATGGAAACCCCTCAAACTTTTCTGAAATAATTTCAGCCACCTCTCACGCTGTTTTATGAAAACTCCCTCGAGCTTTGAAGGAATGCTAGGAGGGTGCCAATATTACAACACCCCCAACTTTATCAAAAATAAATTATTGCCTAACCACTGCTCCGACAATTTAATGAAGCCCCCTCAAACTTTACATAACTACCATTTATTTAAGCCTCCTCTCAAGCAAGTTGATGACATCTCTCTCAATCGAGCCACCTCTCAGGTAATTTTATGATAATCAACCCGCGATCCATGCATCTTACACAAACCCGGGCTTTACAGAAATTGACACATGGTCCACAGATTTTACAAAAAAAAAAGACTAAACTTTTTGTAAATCTCCCCACAGTCCGACATTTGCGAGAAAGTCCCCCAAGCTTGTCAAAATCAATCCATGATCCCTGCATTTTAACTAAGAAATACCCTAAAGTTTTAATAAATTAATTCACAACCTACGATCCTGCAAAAATATCCCCAATCATTCTACCAATCACTGGGCTACAGTTCATGGCGCGGCAACACCGCGCCATTCTTTCTAGTGTCACCCCTAGGAGCAGCTTCTACCTCCTTCCACGCTCCTTCGTTGCTCCGGCCGCCGCTGTTCGGCCTCTGTGGGCCTGCCTTGATCTCCAGCAATCGCTACTCGACCTTGGCGGGCGTGTCCGACGTACTGTCGAGCTTGACCTCGGCGACCCAGCCCTTCATGGCGGCTTCGGCTTGGCGTCGGCCATGGGCGGCGTCTCGTCCGCCCCTATGTCATCCGACGAGGAAATTATCGCCCGACTTGAACTGTAGGGTCCCCGACGCGCGGCGAGGAGCGGCTGCTGGTGTACGAGTACATGCCCCGCGACAGCCTCGAGGACGTGCTCCACGGCAGCGGGTGGCGCACGGTGCCGCCACCGGGCCTCTGCTTCCTCCACCACAACTGCATCCCACACATCATCCACCCAGAAATGAAGTCCAGCAACGTGCTCCACGACGGACATGGAGGCGCGCGTCGCTGACTTCGGCTATTCGGCATGGCGCGGCTCATCAGCACGGTGGACACGCACCTGAGCGTGATCATGCTCGCGGGGACGCTCGGGTACGTGTCATTGGAGTACTACTAGAGCTTCCGGTGCACGGCCAAAAGGGCGACGTCTACTCGCTGGGGTGATGTTCCTGGAGCTGCTCACGGGGAGGAACTGTGGAGCTCGAATGGCTGGCCCTGCTGCTTGCCGCCGATGCCAGCAACCTTGCCGCGGTGGAGAGGAGGAGCAGCAGGGAGGACGCGAGGGAAACAAAGGAGAGGACGGGCGGAATGGTGTGCATGGCGCGGGAGGCCGCGGAACGGCGCGCGGAGACCACGGAACGGATGGAGCGCGCGGGATACCGAGCTGAGCGCCTAGGCAAACATACCGAGCGAACTGGTGGGAATAGCTAGCGGGATATCGAGGGGGAGGGTTTGAAGAGCCTGTTGGATCTAGTTTTTGGAGCGGTTTTTCTTTTTTTAGCTAACCAAGTCAAAATAGCTAGGAGTTGCTCTAAAACATCATCTAATTGCAATACGGAGGGAGTATGAGAGAAGATGTGTCTCGATGTAACCGAGAAAACAGGTTGCAATGCAAATTTGCACATCAAGACACAATTGTGAGCACACGGCTGAAGCTATGCACAATTGCAGAGCAGGGGAGGGCAAACCTGTTGTTTCCAGTTCAATGTGGACGGGGCGCGGAGCAATTGACCAGTCCACCATCGGACCGAGAATGTACTCCTGGACTAGGAGTGTACCACTACTGTAGTAGGGTAGTTGGGAGGCCCTAGGCAATGAGCGTTGCCTGCCAGCCGGCCAGAGCGAGACTGCCGTCTGCCGGTCAACAACAAGAAAGGCCGACGCAGCTTTTCACCCGATCTGTTCGAGAGAGAGAGATAAAGTCGGCGCATTCGATTCGAGAGCCGATTGTTTTCGCTGTGGCTGACGCGAGGGGAATATGCCCCTGCAGCCGGCCCTGCTCGCTCGGTCCCTGGCACTGGCAGCGCATGGAGAGATGCCTCTCGGCTCTCGCTTGCCTGCATCAGGCTGAGTCCAACAGAGGAGGTAAATGTAATTTTGCCTCCTTCACCACTGTGCATGCTCCAATCAGCCTCCAACAGAAGAGGCAAGGGGCAAGGCAAACTTTCTATCGTGGAGAGTTGCATCTCCTCTCTCCTCGAAGGCATCCGCCACGGAGGAGAGAGAGGGGCGCGGGAGGAGGTGGGGCGCGGCGGCGGCTCGGTAGGAGGCCGGACGCGGCAGCGGCCTGGGAGAAGGCCGGGCGCGGCGGCGGCCCGGGAGAAGGTGGAGCCGTGGAGGCAGGTGGAGGCGGCGGCGGCTCGGGAGAAGAAGGTGCCGCACGCCGGCCTCGATCCCTTCCTCAACTCCGGCAAATCGAGCTCCTCCGGGTGGTGGCAGGGAGCTCTGCGTCGGCGGGCGGGCGAGCTCCTCCGTTGGTGGCGGGGAGCTCATGCGACGTCGATCTGGGGGCGCGGATCCCGGCGAGGAGGAGGTGGCACGGAGGAGGCGGATCCCGAGGAGGTGCCGTGGTCGGGCGGAGGAGGTGGCGCGGTGGGCGTGGTCGGGCTCGGGCGGAGAAATGCGATGCGGTGGATGCAATGGCTGTTGAAGCCGGTGCGATGGGAGTGAGATGCAAAATACTGTTCACGCGAGGCAAACATCGATTTGCCTTCCTAAACTGCACATCATTGTTGGACTCAGCCTCATCATGCAATTGCATCTCCGATCTCGTGAAGGAACAGCAACAGGTTTAAATTTATCCGGAGAAAAAAAAAACGGACTGGAGACTCAGCAGCGCAATACCCAAGCAAGCAGTTTTTTAGAACAACCCGAGCAAGTACTAGTGTGCCAACTTTTTTTTTAGGGGGACTAGTCACTACTCACTAGTGTGCCAACTGCCAACGTGTTCAGACTTTTGTTGTCAAAAAAAACAAAACGTGTTCAGACTTCAGAACACGGTGCTCTTGGAATTTTTTTTTATATTTTTTCTATCTCAGAACACGGTGCTCTTGGAATTTTTTTTTTTATTTTTTCTATCTCGATTTTGCAAAAATATATGGTCCGTCCGAAATTTTGCAGAAATATACATCTGCCGCCGGCCCACGCGCCGTGACATAACGCTGCGGGCCCACGGGGTAGGAGCCGCCAGCAGTGGGCTCATAGGACATACCGCTGGCCACGGGCGGAGGAGCTACAGCCAGCGGCGTGGCCCCTGTGTAGCGCCGCAGCCACGGCGGTGTATGGGACCCACTGCGTACCGCGGGCGTTAGGTTTTTTTTTGGTGAATTTCAATTTTTGAAGCATTGATAAAACGACGAACCATTAATAATTAACGACGAATTACAGAAACAAGCAATGGCACGCATTTGACACAAGTACCCTAACTTTGTGCCACCGCTAGTTCTAACGTGCCTTATGTAATTTAGATAAACGATTACAACATTTGTAGTCTAGTTGTACGAATAGTACCCGGAGAACCCGGACATCATAGACCCGCCGGAGTGCTGCGAGGGCATGTAGTACCTCGGCTGTGGTGGAGTTGGATCGATGGTGGCGGGTGGAGTTGCCGGTGGAGTGTTGTCCTTCTTCTCGTGGCACGGACAAGCAGAACTCGCCCTCACACCCGTGTTCGTCTTCACCACCATTGGTCCGGCCACCGTCCGTCGTCCGCCGCTTGTAGATGTCGGATCCGGAGAAGTCAATGCCGACGCGAGTTCTTGCCTCAGTTGAAGATGACAACATCCTCGAGGTAGTTGATGTATCGTTGATACGGGTCAATAGTCGGGGATCGACCCATTGCGAAACCGCAGCTTATCCGTTGTTCGAGTACTGCAGAAACTGTAATTACATTAGTAAATCATAAAATGATGAAGCGATGAGGTCAAGGAGTTTTGCTTACCCATGCTCGTGAGCAATGCCGAAGCGCCGACCGAGTTGTCCCATCCTCGATAAACTGCATCATCACATGTAACTCACCGTGTACACACCTTGGCCGCACCGCTTGATTTGGTGCGCATTTTCTAACATCACGCATGGATTTGAAATCTCTATTGTCTAAGATTGAAAAATTGCTGTTCAACTCTGGATCTTGCTGGCTCCACAGTGCTGGACCGAGGGAGTCATCATCATCATCCCCAGTCCAGGAACTCATTGGTACTTGTTGTGTTGTGAAGTGAGACTGGAGAAGACTGCTCACATATATGTAGGCAATAAAGCAGACTGGACGGTGGGCCATTCGATCCGGGGCGAAAAACGGCGGTGACTCGGAGGAAACACACCCTAGTACTAGGTACACTGTTTGGTGCGTTGACTCACGTAAAACACACCCTATGTGTTCACTTTGGTGCAGTTCACAGAAAACACACCATAGTACGAGTTTTACTGTTCGCATCTGAAATCAAGTTCTTAAAGATACAACCCGACTCTAGAGAATGATGAAATGAAATCATAATTTTCATGGATGGCCGAGTACTCTACGCTCATCGGGTACATCGGGGTATTTCTTCCTCATAGCATCCGCCCAGACTTCCTTAGCCCGTGAGCTCTCTCCTCTTCCTCTCTCTATCTCGCTTCACGGGCCGCGCCGCCTCCGCTCCTTACGTTTTTCTTCTTGTTTTTCTGCCTCAATCATCCTTTGCCACCTCTCACGTGCTGAACGACCCGTCTCCTCGACGTAACGCTTGTCTTGTTCGACCGCTCAATCTAGCCTATGCATAAAATCACAGAGAGGAGGTGAGTCTTTTTTCAAAGACAAGTTAGCACATAATAAAATAGCAATGACATATTATTTATTTAGTAATGCAGTTAGTTCTTACTTTTGGTGTAACATTGTGACATGGTGGGAGGGGGTCATGCTCGTATTTCACGCACATGAAAAACCTCATCCCGTAGCAGTACCCGAGAACGTTGCACTTGACAAGCTTACGCTTGTCACCGCAGTAGCATAGGAGTGTGGATCCCTTTGGCATCGCAACCTTGTCCTTCCTCGGTGAGCAACTCCAAATCCAACTCAGGACCCGAGGAAGCCATTGAAAGCCTACAAAAAAGATGAGAAATATGATAATTCATTACATGTTTCATTTGAAATTAGAGAACAAAACATAACAGGATATGATAATAAATTTGACGACAAGAATAAAACAATAAGCAAATGAAAAGGTAGTTCAATTAATACAACACGATAACATGCATAAGTTCAAATATTACAAGTGAAAGGACCTTGATGTCGCCAGAGGGGGTGAATAGGCGTGACGACCAAATTAAACTCTTCTTCCCGATCACTTGAGTCGACAGGTGTTCCACCGGCCGATCGTGGTGATGACCTCGACCGGCCAAGCACCGGACTTCACAGAGGCACCGGCCGTATCGGTGCACCTCACCGGCCGACTGTAGCATGATAGCACTGCAAAACAGCTTCAAGCACCTCTTGACTTCTAGCACGAACCAAACTTGGTGAGTGGCCTTTGTAGATGATCACAAGCAAGGTAATGAGCCCACACACAAGTAGCACACCCAAGTAGATCAAGCTTAAGCAAAACAAATATGCTAGAAGAACAACTTAGAGAGTCAAACCACACGAAGAAGCAAAGGATTTGTTTCCCGAAGTTCACCACCCACTAAGGAATGGCTACGTCTCCGTTGAGGAGCTTGTAAGGGACAATTCCCACAACAAGCCGGGTCTCTTTCAACCACTTTCCTCCTTTCCACTAAGGGGATCTTTTCCACGAAGAGGCAAGATCGCAGCCCTTACAAACTTCCCGCTGCTCACCACAATGTTGGGAGCTAGCCTGACGACGCTAGCCGCTAGGAGGCAAACCTCCAAGAGTAACAAACGCTTCAAAGCTTGTAGACGCGAAACCAAAGTGCTCAAGCTATGGAAATGCTGTTGTTAGCTCACAAGGTCGCTCTTGAGCTTCCTCTCTCAACCCAACACCAAGGATATGGCTTGAATCCACAAATCTCACAAAGAGAGGGTTGGGGAGAGCCACTAAGGCTTAGAGCTTGTTAGAAAGGCTTGGGACCTCGAATGTCACTAGAAAGCAAGCTTCAATCGAAGAAAGCTTGGGGTATTTATACCCCTCAAAGGAGAAAACTAGCCGTTGGTCCACTTCCCCACACGTTCAAAAACTAGCCGTTGGGGCTGGGCAAGACCGGCCGATCAAGGCCTCGACCGGCCAGACCCACGGGCCGCCCGAGACACCCCCAAAACCCTTTCTATGATACTAACACGTCACCAAAGAGATGAAGTGGCTCAAAGTTAGGTTAGGAGGTTGTTAGCACACTCTAAGGCTAGATCTCACTTAGGTCAACTAATGAGCACTTTGACTTGGTCAACTCGCTAAGTTGCATCCCTCTTGATAGTACAGCATACCTATACTCAAGAATAACTAAGAACACTTTGTTGATCTCTTGAGCTTGGATATCTTCAATCTTGCCATACTTGATCAATATTCACTTGAGGGCTTTCAACATAGCTTTTGACTTGAACACTTTCATACTTGAGCTAATGACTTAGGATCTTTCCATCTAGCATAGGAATGCACACTTGAATCCATAAGTCACTCCATATTGCCAATCTTAACATGGTGATGACTTGCATTGCTTCCCCGCTTAAGGTTTGGATATGATACTTGGAGACCCCACGGATGCTAGAACTTCACCTTAGCAAAACACGAAATGGCGGCTTAGCTACGGCCCCAAAGATTGTTTAGTCCTCACCCTAGACATCTGTTGATCTCTTCATCACTTATCCAATCCACTTTTGAGTTCCACTTGCTTCATACACAATTAACCTTCATTTGAAAACCCGCTCAAATGCTTGATCTTGATTGACAATGAATGTGCAAGCTTCCAAATTAGAACCATAATGTGTACACTCATCCTTGTGTCCTCTTTCAATAAACACATGAAGCCTTGCACTTGACTTAGAGAATTACCATCTTCTCTTTATGATCCTTGTAAATTTAATCAAGCTACGTCTTCATATGGGAGACCATGAATTGACCTTCTCAAATTATCCCAATATTTATCTTCTTTATTGCTTGATACTTGTCACTTATGCATTAGGATCATCCATATATTTGTCTTCTCCAATGTGAGCCATATAATATTCATCCATAAATAAATACTTCAATAATTGCTCATGAATATATAAATAAAACCTGCTCACAATCTTAGACAACATATTAGTCCTTTAATCGCCTTGTCATTCAATTCACCAAAATCCACTTAGGGGCCTAGATGCACTTTCAATCTCCCTTTGGTGATTGATGACAACTTGATTAAAGTTTACAAATAAAACATTAAAGCGCATTTCAGATTCTTAGATGTAGCTAGAGCCCCTTAATTTGTGCTTAGAGTTGAATTTCAAAAATTGGCCTTAAATGCCAATTGCACAAATTTGGGAGAAAGCGTGTTAGCTCCCCTATATCTTAGAATCAGTGGAGTGCAACATGTGTGAGCGATAAAATAAAAATCGTGATGCGATGACAAGATATGCACAAAGCAAAGAACAAGAGTATCGACTAGGCAAGACCGGCCGATCGCACCGGCCGACCGGCCAGTCCACCAAGACGCTCGACTAGGCGGCACCGGTCGAGCCGGTGCTCGACCGGGCCGACGTCAGTCCGGCCAGAGCACAAAGTAAAGGGTGTGCGTGCTATTTGGTCCAAGGTGATCGTGCCGGGTTGCAAGCCGCTTAGATCACTTTGCTCCATTTAGCCAACACAAACAATACATCATTCAATACATGCATCACAATCTAGCAATAAAGTCGCTTAATTATTACAAAAAGTTCAAACACACGTAGCACTCACACAAATGTTCTCAAGTCCACAAAGATAAGATTCTACAATTTGCTCTCAGCCACCAAAGACCGGTCAGACGGTGCCCTGACCGGCCAGACGGTTTGCAACTGCATGCATAAAGAACTTTGAGTTTAAGTCTTTAATCCAAATCTTCTCCCCTTTGTCATCAAGCATCCAAGAAGGGCCTGGAGAAGAAGTAGCCGATCACCGTCCCACGAGATCCGTCTCCGGTTGAGAGCTCCTCCTATTTGAGAAGTGTCAAAATCCAATGCATAGGAGAGTTTAGGTAAATAGAATCGAGATAGTGATTTCAGATGGATGAGCTATAGGAGCACTGTCTTTACCATAGTGATATGGATTATATCCAAAGATCTCGGCGGAGAAGCGAGCGCCCAATCTTGTCCTTGCTCGGAAGGTGGAGGAGGTGGAGGAGCTTGTTCTTGTTCCATGGAGTGAGAAGAACCGTGTACATCCGGGTGAGGGGGTACAAACGGTGGAGGTGGAGGAGGCGCTGATGATGAAGACCCTTGTTCTTGCCCTGACTCAAAAACATAGGTCCATATTGATTAAGCATGTCTGAGTTGACCCAACCTCTCATCCTATCCTCGAAGGAAGGTATCTCAACCTGTGGAGACTCGTGAGAGAGGAGGAGCGGGCTGTTCAAACCCTTGAGCGTTGTGCATCAACTTCATCGTGTCCCTCATTTGCTTGTTTGCCCTCCTAGACCTTTGTTGCTCCACCTGGATGTCATGCTGACTCCTACACATGCCAAAAATGAAATTGAGGAACTTCCTCAATGGAGAAGAGGACCATGGGCTGTGGTCGCTCAGCCTCCCACCGGCCGATCGGTGCTCAAGACCGGCCAGATTCTGACGGCCTGAGGGCCTCGACCGTGGCGATCCGACGAGTAGTGCCCTCTCGTGATTCCTTCCGCCGTGTGCTTGCTCGCTTAGGAGATGGAAGCCTTGGACTCTTGCTAGGATTGAGCTTCAACGCTTGTGTGTCACATTTTGGGAAACTCCGCTTTGCAACCTTTTCAATTATATACATGATATAGGGACCAGTAGCTGCAAATCTTTTGGGGTCCTCTCGATAGATGCTTGATTTCGCCAAATGAAATCCCCAACACTAAATTCCGAGCTCCCGGCCTTAAAGCAACCATCAAGTTTTTACGAAATTTTGTGATCTCGAGAGGATTCCCATCTCTCTGTAATAGACACCCTAAGGAGTCTATTATGCAGCATAATAGGTATAGAGATTCTTCACCTTCCCATAATAAGCATGGTTACCTCTGCACATAAGGTGCAAGGCACTTTTGTCAAGCTCCCTTCATCATGGAGTCGTCTTAAGTCCTTGTCTCCTGCCATGATCCCAAAGCACC
This sequence comes from Cenchrus purpureus, assembly GCA_022644695.1. NCBI lineage: Eukaryota > Viridiplantae > Streptophyta > Magnoliopsida > Poales > Poaceae > Cenchrus > Cenchrus purpureus. The sequence goes on from CP053458.1 coordinate 12,741,268, forward strand.
TCAAGAACCTGGGGAAAGTGATGGAATACCGCTGGGCATTGGTCATCCAAATCATAGCCCTCTCAGTACCAATGTGTCCAAAGTGCACGGTGGCATAAAATTGGGCTATTATCTCCTTGTTCCAATCTTGTCGGAAACCCATAAGCTCCTTGACCCTTTGCCTCTCACAGTTGCTTATGACTTCATTAAAAATGGGGTCATTCTTCCTAGCCATATGCCCCCAATCCATATATTGTGCCTTATGAGTGATTTTGGGCTTTTGATGATCACCGTAGCATAATAATCTTGCTGAAACTTAGCCCAAAACCTTGGATCGGATGCGGTCCTTGCCTCCTCATAAGGGTTCTTATCTCTCAACTTCTTTAGGGCTTTAGTCATGCCCGAACCATGGTACTTTACTGGCCTGTCAGGATAGATATAGGTGGGTGGCATGATCTTCAATCTACCCTGGTCATCATCATCCTCATCCATGGCATCCACATCATCTTCTTCTTCCTCATCCTCCTCATCCTCATCCATTGCCTCGTCGAGTCATCATCATCGACCCAGCCTCCGATGCCTCTTTAGCTCAAACCGTCCGAAAGGTCTCATCCTCAACATTGTCATCACGCTAGCTAGTACCGTGTCACCTCCAAGGTCCGGTGCCTCTGCACTCTCTCGAGTGAACGCCTGCCTCAACCTTTTGCCGACATTTATGGTGGTGCTGCCCCTTCCCCAAAGTCACCGGGGCGCCCTCCGCGAGCATGCACATCTTCTCTTCTCTTCTTAGCACCCTCCTTTTCCCTAACCATGACCGCTGTCCTGAGTCACAAAAAGGATGACAAGAGTGTATTAGACTCTAGGAACCGATTGAATCGATATTGAAGAATATTCTTGAAAGTACAGACCAATTGGGTCTGCTGGGCCACACCACCGGTCGGTGATGGGAACGGCCGTCAGACCGGTGACACCCGCACAGAGCCAATTGCCCCAACATCCAATCTGAAAAGCTATGACTCTAAGATTTGGTATAGATAGACATGAGACAACCTAATACAGATAAGTCTTTGAAAAGCATGAAGAAAACATGATGACCACCGCCGACCGGTGAAGGCCGTCCACCCTAAATCTTGGGTTCTCACAATGTGTTCAACGAAACGTTATGGATCTATAGGTATGTCTTCTAGGGGTTCTCAGGAGATGATATACCAAAGGAAATTCAAATCTTTGCACGGAGTAAAGAGATCGGGCAAACTAAGATTTGAATACCTTTGGAGAGAAGAACTTGAATGGAATCCAAAGGACTCGAAGGGGGAACTGAAGAGGGACCTTGGGAGATCCTTTTGCTTCCAAACTTGTGGTCTTTCCTTGGTTGAATCCTCAAATCTCCATAGGAGAAAGGAGTGGTGAGAGGAGGGAAGGAAGATGGTCCTCACGGTTTGGAGGAGGTGAGTTCTGGTGAATAATGGAGGAGAGAGAGAAGGAAGGGGTAAAGGATAGATCCTTTTCTTGTGGGCCCACGGTTGAAGTGGCCACCGGACGGCATGCGAGCCACCGGCCGATCGGTGACTACACTTGGTCGAGCCAGTGAGCCTTTAGCGGTAGTTCCGACCCGTGATCGGTAGTACTGAAGATTTTGATAAATACAACAGAGAATCCATATCAGAGAACCGACATAGCCTCTAAGTTCCGATCCTTCTTTCCCATTTTGCGAAAATTCCTCAAAACTTCTTCCGGTATTTTATAAGACACTTTGCATCCACTTAGGTCTCGAAGAAGGAAGATGTGACTTGTGGGTACCACCAGTATCGGTGGGCACCCCACGAACAGGTTCCCTCGAGAAAAGGACTTGGTCAAAAAGAGAGATTTTGATCCTAGTTCTTTCAGAAGTTTTGGATAGGAAATGAAGAGTTGATATTGATCCAAAATTCATCAAGTCTTGAAAGAATGAAGGATAATCCAATTTATTTTGATAATTCTTGATTCTTCCAAGAGAGAGAGATAAAGATGGATTTAATGGACTTGAGAAAATCTTCTTAATTGTGACTAGCCATCAATCAAGAAAGGGGAACCATAGTCACAACTAAGTTGGTTGGGTCACAAAGACCAAGAATCGAATATTTTCAAAAAGAGCACACTTCCTACACATACTAGTTGATTTTTTTCGAAAAGTCTATCCTATGTCACAAAGTGCATGCATCCACTTCAAATGAATGGTTTTTCAAGAATATTTGACTCATACCTTCAACCTCGAGACACAAAGACGAGAGAAAGCAAAGGTATCAACCAAATATCTAGAGAGGCACACAAAAATTCACTTGAAGCAATTGCATGCTAAGGATGGCACACTAGCATGGTATTATGGCCTAGATGCATTAGATTCAATGAGGTTCATGGAAACATACCTTTGCCTTAAGACCATTTCATTTGTGCATATATTTGAATTTTGAATGGTGCTAGCTCTTACTTATCTTTAGAGAGTTATACTTATCAAGAGCTCGCTTAGGGATGCACAAAAGAGTAAGATTACAATATCACTTTGATGCCAAATCACCCTTTTCCCGGGTCACCCTGGGTCACCTGTGTGACCTCAACTTTGGCCAGCCGGTCAGGGCCGAGTGCACTCACACGGGCAGAAGTGACCCCAAAGGGTCACTTCTTTGGTGATTTTCAATTTCTTGTCCCTTGATTAAGTGAACACATCACTAATTTGAAACCATGTAATGAGACAAGGCAATGCTCTTCTAGAGAGCCATTAAAAGCATCGAATGGCATGAGAGTATAATTTCATAAAGATGTCAAAGTCACTACCTCATGTTTCACTCGTCCCAAGATAAGTGTCACATGAGTGTTCACGAAGAACTAAGAGTGACTAAGACTCAACAAAGAGCACTAGTTACCGAGATGTCATTGAACTCAAGATTTATATGAATTTGCCCTTCACATGGCAATTGATCAAACGTGATTTCCATGCCTTCTAACCATGTGTTCAATGCATCTCTTTCAACCTGCAAGCTCAAGAAGCATTTCTTGGTACCCAACGCTTGTTGGGTCCTATGGGTTAACCACAAGATGCTTAGGAACCCAAATAGCTCTCATGCTATATTGAGGTGAACTAATCTCCTCATAGCATAAGTTCCATTATTATCATTCCTAAGCTTATGAAAATCATAATGGACTAGATTTGATTTAGGAATATTACCATTTGGACAATCTTTGCCCATGTGACCCTTTTGACGCATTCATAGCAAATGCGATTTTTGTTCTTGTTGGTCACACCATTCCTTATAGTTTCTTGTTCATGCTTGCTTGAGCCTTGTCATGCGATGACGATGCGACAAGGCAATGACACCGGCACAAGACGACGACGGCCGAAAGGCCAAACTGCGGGGGCAAGCCGGAAATGGTATAGCAGCTTATAACGTTGCTTCTTGGGATTTTTGGTGATTCTACCTCTTACTTTGCGACTCAATGGTGATTTTGCCCCTTCTTTTCTATCTTTGCGATTTTACCCTCACTTTTGTCAAATGAAGCAGCCGTGTACCCTAGTCTCAGTAACTCCGTCGATTGAACCCGATTAAAAGAATTAAAGAAAATAAAATATGCTTATAGGATACGGCAAGGACCTAACTACCCTCACTTATCCGATCCGGACTCGCTCCGTTCTCACGCCTGCGCTGGTCCTTCGCGGCGGCCGCGCACGCGACTGCAGCGCCTATTTCCGCGTCGAAGCTCGCCCGCGGCCGCGCTCCACCCCAACCCATCGCTCGCGGTCGCCGGTCCCGGCCAAAGCAGACGGTAGCGCCAGAGGCGGAAGGTGTCTTGTGGGTGGGCGGGCAGCAGCTCGGACCTCGGAGGTAGGGCGGCCTCTTTGCGGGAATGCTCGGCCGCACGGAGTCGAGGCAAAGTCTGGCCGGCGAGGCAGGCGGAAGCTTGGATGCTCGGCCTTGCCGCGACGGTGCACATCCTTCCTCCCATGGCCGGCAGCCGACGGAGGCATGGCCGCCAGGCGAGCATAAGCCGAGTCCGGTAGGAGGCCACCCAAGCCTCGCCTCGTCTTCCATTCTCGCCACTGCACCTCCCCGCGCCATGCGCTCTCCGCCACGCCGCTCGCTCGCCCCCGTCCGCGAGGAAGAGAGCGAACAGTGGGGCCCGGGGCCCCGCTAACTCGTATAGAGTCAAATCACAAGATTGAAAAAATAGAGGTAAAATCACCATTTACCATCAAAGTAAGGGCAGAAACACAAAAACCCTTGCTTCTTTCCATGGTAGATATCGAAACTGTGTTCCTCATCCCGCGTCCTGACACGCTGCCCCGCTCCCGGTCGTCACGGCTCGTCCCGTCTCCACCCTCGCGCCGCCGCCCCTCCCCGGAAGCAACAGGCCACCGCTGGCGCCGCCGCGAAACCCCTTTCCGCCGCCATGTACAGCTCCTACTCTGCCGCTGTATTCGGGCTGAGGGCCGCGAAGCCGTCCTTGCAAGCCCATTCCTCCTATTCCTACTCCTACCTTCCCTCGCATCACTGCCACCGTGACGACGCCGACGAGCACCGCCACCGCCACCACCACCACCGCGAGCTCCTCCAGCAGAGCCCGTATCTCACCCCACGCTTCCTGCTCGACGGCTATCTGCTCCGCCAATCGGCCCACCTCCTGCTCCTCTCCGCGCGGCTCAGTCCCCCGCCACCGACGCACCCGCATCCGTCCCGATGCTGCCGCCGGAGAGCGTCCGCGCGCTGCTGCTGCGATGGCGATGGAGGTAGGCCTGTGGCTGGGCAAGTTTCATGGCAGGTAGAGTCGCGCGGGTGCCGGTGCTGTGGCCGCGGCGCTGGGAGGTCGGATCTTGGGATGGTTTGCCGGCGATTGGAGGCGGATAGGTGTCGTTGCGGTGGCTCCGTGGGTGGGAGGCTGCTTGGATCTGTCTGTGGGCGGCGGGATGCGCCGAGGTTGGTAGGGAGGGTGGTGCGGCAGGAGGTGTGTGAGTACGAGGGGGGTGAGTGGCCGCGCAGGAGGTGTTTGACGGAATGCCATGATGCCGGGGAGGACGAAGATGACTGTGATCATGATCAGTTGGAGGTTGTGAGTTTAGTTAGGAGGAGATGGGAAGATGATGACGACGATGACATCTTTCGATGTAGGGACTGTGCTCGGAGAAAGGGTCTCAAAAGCTATTACAGTGGTGAGGATGCATACAGTGGCTGGCGGAGGGAGAGGAGGGATGTGGATAAGGACCAACACAGTTTCAGGGATTCTGACCAGAGAAGGCAGCAGCAGAGGGAGTACGATGATGATGATGAGGATGACCTTGACTTGAGGCAGGAGGTGGAGATGGGAAGGGAGAGATAAGAGGGGTTCTGATTTTGATGATGCAGTAGACACAAGAAGCACTGAAACAAGAAGGTATCGTGGTGATGGAAGGGAATATGACCGGAGAAGAGAAAGGAGACACTTTGACTCTGATGATATGGTTGATGTAAGGAGGGTTGGTCAGCATACTGAGGATGCACGAAGATTTGATCGGAGAAGAAGGAGTAGGGATTTTGAGGTTAATGATAAGGTTGATGTGAGGACAGAAGGGAGGCACCTTAGTAATGATGATCACAGATATGTTTTGCGGCATGAGAGAAGTGAAGAAACAGATAGAGAGGATAGTTCACTCTTGAGATCACATCGTTGGAATAACGAAGAGATTGGTTGTGATGAGCAAGACCTTGCTGAGCGAAGGTACTACTCTGGGGGGAGATATCAGAAGTCTGCAAGAGCGTCTTCATTCCATGAGGTTGATCCAAAGAGGGCTTCAAGTTCAAGGAGCAGAGTTGATGCAAGACGTGCAAGGCAGGAGGAGAATTCGTCCTCAAGGGTGAGGTGGCATGACAATGTAGACCGACGAACTGAGCAGACATCTGAAGAGAGAAATCGACGACATTCGGTGGGTTGGTCAAATGATGAGAGTGATACACATGTTTATGATGATGCGCGATTCATCAGGGGAACAGATGCTATGACAAGTACGCAAGATGTCAAGGTTATAACTGAGGATGATACTAAATTGACATCCAGTTCAAAGAACACATCCATTTTGAAGCACAGTAGCAATGTAGATCAGCAAGCTGCAGTACATAAGGATGAATCAAGGAAGCGCTCACAAAAGATAATGGAGATATCAGAAGTGCAAGATAACTGCACTGAACGTGGTTCAAGATCACAGAATTTTGATCAGGAGGATAGAAGAAACTATATTGAGAATAGGTCTTCTTCTGTTCAAAATTCTGCAAAGATGGCTAGCGACAGTAGAGGACAAGTTTATCAGCATAATGAGGTGAACCAGAACTTGATCTCACTCACTGAATCAAGTAAAAACTCAGAGAACCTCATAAACATAACAGCTGATGGCAGTCACAATGTCAGCAGGGCATCTCACTCACAGAGAAACTATGATGAAGTAAACCAGATGGATATTGATGACAGGTCTACTTCCTTACAGAATATAATTCATGTTACAAGAGATAAGAAGAGGATTGTGAACCAACAAGTAATATATGAAACAGATATAGACGTGCAGAATATTACACAGGTTGATGCGAGTGATACTTCCACGTCTAGAAGTTCACAAAGTCACTCAACTTCCAATATGAGCTTCATTAATAGCACAAGAAGCCAGGAAAAGGAAGTGTACCAAAATAAGTTCTCTGCTAGTAATAATGCCATGGTTATGGGTTCACATAGTCACCTTGAGACTGGACCGCATGATCAGTTTCACTCAACGTCGTCTACTAATATTGCTGATATCACAAAGGAAAGTCAAGAACAAGTTGAACTTAGTATTGCCAATGCTAGTAATGCTGTTGTAGCTAGCACTTCGGGTAGTCATTTTGATGATCAGTTTCGGTCAACTTCCACTGTAAATACGATTGGCAGTATGAAAGAACAGATTGATCATGCTAAAATCCATGTTAGTGATGCTACAGTTGTCAGCAGTTCACAGGGTCTTGTGACTAGAAATGGCAATCAAGTTCGTAGGACATCAGCTGTACATTGGCCAAGGGACAAACAAGGAAAGAATGATCAGCAAATTATACAAGTTTCTAGTACAGAATGGAATGATGAAGTGGGAATAAAATTTTCCGAATCCTCTCATGACTCAAGAGATAGGATGGTAAGATCAGAAGATACACATCAGAACATGGATTTGAGCTGGCAGCAGGCAGACACCAGTGAGATATCTGATGACAAAGACATTACTGGTTTGCTGTTAGAGTGCACTGAAGAGGGATCATCTAGGGTTAATACAGATATGGCACGTGGAGCAGCAATAATGCGAAGCAATGAGCAAGAAGTGGTAAGTGAAACTACTGCAGGAAGTATTATGCCAAGTGGTTCAAGTGCCGGACAGTCTGTCAAGGAAAGCATGCTAGAATCAGCTGCTCGATTAGAGAAGGCATCCACCTTTCATGTTGGACGGTTTGTTGATGAGCTTCAAAAGGGAGTCTCAGATGCAGACACTACTTCAACAAAGAAAAATGAGAAATCCATAGTGGAAGGTACAACACGTTCTTCATCAAGAGCTAGAATGAAGGGACCAGCTGATGAGATGTGGGATGTCCATAGTACTTCTTCTCAAGAGACCTTCAAGACAGCCGACAAGGAGGAAGGTTCATCAGCTAATGGAGCTACTAATTCGGCCTCCCAGACACCCAAAAATGAATCTGCTCTTGCTAGGAAAGTTCACAAGTCACTCTGGGCTTATGTTGCTGACATAATCCGTTTGGGATGGATTAAACATGGTGACTCTCATGATTCTAGTGACAAATCAATTAAAAAAAGTTCATCCAGTAATTCTCAGAGTACAGAGGGTTGGCTTTCTAGTCAGGAACATGATAATGACGGCACAAGGAAGAAACATAAAGCAAAAGATCAGCTGTTGATAAAGTCGCACAGTGGAGAATCAGAACCTGGAGTGGCTTCAATGTCGAAGGAGGAGTATTTTAACACTGGTACCCAGGGTTTGCAAATATCAGAAACTGTTATTGAACCTCAGTTAGGTAGATCAGAGGGAGATTTGTTGGCTAGAAGTTCTAAGGATGATCTGCATATACCAAGTGAGAGGATAGAACAATCTGATGTGGGTGAATCACCCAAAAGAAATACCAGAGACAGCACACCAACTTTGGTAGATGTCACAGTAAAACATTTACCAGAACATAAAACTGCTACTTCATCCAGGATCATGACAAAGGGTTCTGGTGAGATTAATACTGGTAAAGGAATGTTGACTGACAGCTCTTCTGTGATCGGCAGTGCAACAGAAGCTGGTCGCAATGGTGATGGAGCTGATTGGATAAATGATCCTTCAGGTGCTATAACTCCTTATTGTCACCCTCAAACACGAGCAATAACGCCACATGAAAGTACCTCAACTGGCATCCTTGAACCGCCAGCATTGCCTGTGGGAAGTATAAGGTTTGAAGAGAAGAATATTGCGCAAGAGGCTCCGGAAATTATTAAAACAGGGGGGACAGATGCGGAATTGAAGAGGAGGATGTTTCAAAGAAATAAACAGGTATTGAAGGAGACATTTGATGAATGGGAAGAAGCATACCAGCGCGATGCTGAGCAGAGAAAGGCTGACGAATTATTCATGAGGGAAGCTTTACTTGAAGCCCAGAGAGCAGCAGATATTTGGGAGGTACCCGTTGGAGCAGTGCTAGTACAAAATGGCGAAATTATTGCTCGTGGCTGTAATCTGTAAGTAATAATATCATATATATTATAAAGCTACTAAGCATAGGCCAAAAAAGTGAAATATTCATTTCGCTAACTGTTCTGTGGCCTCCCTGTCTCTAGAGTTGAAGATCTCAGGGATTCAACTGCACATGCTGAAATTGTTTGTATAAGAGAAGCTTCTAACAAACTCAAGACATGGCGTTTAGCGGTAATATTTCACATCCATAGCTTTCTGTTATCTGACCTGTAGAGGCATTAATAAAATCCCCTCATATTGAATCATCTCTTTTATATAATATTTTCATTGCACTGGGAGATATCATCTCAAACTGGTTATGGCACTCAAGATGGATAGCAGTCTAATAATTGACAATGCTACGGTACACCTTTTACCTCTAAGGAGGTAAGATGTGAATTAAATCAATTAGGAAACAAAGAAAAATAAAATCTCAGCATCATTATCTCCTCAAGTCCCGTAAGATGTGAATTAAATCAATTAGGAAACAAAGAAAATAAAATCTCAGCATCATTATCTCCTCAAGTCCCGGTCATACAATCCGCGCTTGCCATGTCCCTAGGCATTCTAAATATGTGTTTCAGTTCACATTATTTTAAAATTTGACATCAGAAGGATTGTTGCATCTTAGCTTTCACAAGGACAGCTAAAAACGTCTTTCTTTTTTAGATCTTTTTGAAATAAAGATCAATTATTAAATCCAGAATTTTCTAACCGTTAAACACAGCAATTTTATGAATCCTTCTATGCATTTATGTGTGTAATTTTTCTATGTTAGAAATCTTCTAATCAAAAGTATTACAGGACACAACACTTTATGTGACACTGGAACCTTGTGCGATGTGTGCTGGAGCTATTCTTCAAGCTAGAATCGACACTGTAGTGTGGGGTGCTCCAAACAAGCTTCTCGGAGCTGATGGCAGCTGGGTTAGGTATGGCATATACTTGTATGAAATTTCATACCAATCCATTTTTGTAGCTTAGAATATTTTATCTTTGGAGTTTTCACACTTGAAGCACAAAGGACTGCAGATATTTGGGAGGTAATATGTTTTTTTAGAATTACACAGTACAACGCAGACGCTCACAACACGCACGCACACTCACCCCTATGAATACACGTACGCAAACCCTACCCCTTTGAGCACCTCTAAAGGACTGAGCACCGACAGATCTGGAGATTCCCGAAGTCACCATTGGCGCCTCGTTGTCGACGGAAACGTCTCTTACCACTTAACGCATAACGCCGGTAAATCCTGGAAAATCCAGGAAAACGTGCGAGCACCAGGATTTGAACCCTGGCGTCCCACTGGACCGTCCTACCATTGGACTACAAGCCCATTCGCGGGAGGTAATATGTTTGAAGCAATGCAGAATGCACCATTGTGACATATGCCCATATGTATGGAATAGATAAACTATAAAACAGTATTTTATACAAAACAATAAAAACAGTCATATGATAAGAACATCAATGATTCTAATCTGCAAATAATGGCAGAGTTATACATGTGAGTTTGGATGCTTTAAATTTAATTTTTAAGGACAATACCCAGAAAGCAATCATCATCAGATTCCTCCTTTTCTTGCTTATGTCATTACCAATGCATATATCCAATACCCCCAGATTAAAAAATAACGACACATAAGACCTTGCAAATCTTTGGTGGGGACCAAGGTAAATCCAACCAACCATGCACTAATGTCAAGCTACAACTGAATGGTGGATATCATGAGGAAAACTAGTCTGGTCACTGCAGAAATTAGATTAGATCTAGAGCCTGGTCGTAACATGGGCATGCCTTTTACTGCATGCTATGCTGACTGCGACCAAGAGGGTGGCCTGGCCAATAACAGACCTAGAATCCTAGTTGAAGGGAGGAGTTGCCTCTTCCTTGTTCAACAACAATTAGCATCTGCTACAGAAAATGTTACTTTTTACTCACTTAAATCTTAGTAAAAGGCTGATCGAAGTTTTGTTAGGTAGCATATATGCAATCCAGTGTGAAGCACTGAAGCTTCCCTGATGCTGTTTGGTTCCATCTGTCTGGCCAACCCTTGATAACCTCATGTAGTATCAATAGGAATCGAGAGTAAACTTTTCAGTCACTTTTGTGTGCAATTATCACCATTTATATCATTAGAAAACAAAAGCTCAAGCAAGGTGCATTAAATAGTGTTTATGAACAGTTTCAGGTTTATCAATGATACCTCCTCACACTAGCTTAGTTGTTCATTGATATTGTATGGCCTGTGTTTGAACCAAATCGACACATTGATATTGGTGTTTCTCACATTTGGATCAGATCTGTAGTTTTACACTAGTAGGGATACAAGGATATTCCCAATAAAAATATAGAGGGCTCGTATATTTCATTTGCTTTTGTTGACAGTCCGATTTCCATTTATCAAGGTGAGGATGGAAAACTAAAAAATCTAAAACAAAACTGCTCTGACACTTGTTTTGCAGGTTGTTCCCTGGGGATGGACAAAGAAGCACTCCGGAATCAGCAAACCAGACCCAGGCTGGGGGGCCTATCCACCCTTTCCATCCCAAGATAAACATCAGGCGTGGTGTGCTGTCATCTGAGTGCTCGGAGATAATGCAGCAGTTCTTCCAGCTGAGGCGGCGAAAGAAGCAGAAGCCCCAGTCGCCACCTCGCGCCCACCACCAGGGGCACCACCATCCTGTCAAGTTCTTCAGCAAGATGCATCACATGTTTGGCACGATCTTCTGCTTGTAGTAGCTTTGCACTTCTTTTTTCAGTTTTCCGATTTTCCTATTAAGCAAGTCTAGGGTTAACGTATTTCTTTCTGCGCATAAGCAGTTTCTACTGAGAGCTTGTAGTTATCACTATATCAGCAGTTTGTATTGTGAGATAAGGAAACCGTCATCAGCCGTTGTATTTCCTTGTGCTAATAAGGGCTGCAGATGGCATTCCAATGCGTAGACACCAGGTCTGCAGTTGTTGCATTTTCTTGCTCTTTGACGCCACATGTTGTTTTGGTCAATTAGTTCGATTCTGAGAATTTTTTTCTCTCGGTATGGTTTGTGCAATTTTGCGTCCCCTGGTGTAAACACTGGTAATGAATGCTTCTCTTAGGGCTGTATGTTGGTTTATCTTGTATAGCCTTTTAGTTTGCAGGAAGCTGTTTTGTTAAGAGTGTGCCATTTGCAGCAAGAATCTTGGAACACTTCGGGAGGATTTGGGAAAAGTTATGGAAGGTGAGGATGAAATTGAGATAGGGCAGGTTGACTGTGGTGTCAGCAAACCAGTATGCTCTAAGGTGGATATCCATTCCTACCCAACATTCAAGGTGTTTTACGAAGGCGAAGAAGTAGCAAAATATAAAGGTACACTTTGCTTCACAGGTTCACCATGCTTTTTGCAAAACATTCATCTTAAACCATATTTGGATCTTCTATTTTATATCCACCACCCTTTTGAGCATCTATGTGTTATGGTCGGAGTAGCAGTCGGATTTCGAAGGCTAAAATCTCAGTTATGTTAAACTGAATTTGAATTTTACATTTCAAACCATTTGTATATCAATTAAGCACCCGCGTCCTTGAAGAATTTACTTTTAGCTCGTATGGTCATCTCTTCTATGAAGATTTCTTTAAACTCACTTAGCTTCTATTAATTTACTTTTACTATCCCAGGCAATAGCAAGTTAACGCATGACTGAATAATGATAAGAATATCTCATATCCATAATTAGTTAATAGGATGTGCTATTGATCTATTCGATCATGCTGATTTACTATCAAAATGAATATGTTGCTAAACCCTTAGGAGCTGGTGCATGCTATATATGATACTATGTTGTTCAAGTTGTCACTTACAAGCTGCTTGTGAAGCTAGTTTCAACTGTCATCCAAGCTTATTATATGCAACCATCATCACTTAAATACTCAAAACGATAATGTGTGTTTTTTTATAGTAGCAGACCAGCAATCACCACTTGTTTTTTCATCAGCTAACATATAGTTAACCAAATACTCCCTCTGTCTCAAATTACCATTCATTTTGGCTTTTCTAGGTATGAAGTTTTTGTTAGAGCAACTCCAGCAACGACCCCTACTCTCTTCAGTAGGGCTGTCCTAACTTTCTAGGGCTGTTTATTTTGCTCTCGACTCCAGCAATAGTCCCTAGATATGATATGAGTCCCTACTTTTTTAATGACAAGTGGACCCTATTTGTCAACGTGTTACCATTTTATTTTATTTTTCTTTTTCCTTTCGCTTCCTGATTCCTTGTTCGTCTGACTTTTCAGCCACTAGCCAGCAGTACTTTTCTTTCATAACAAATCAACACCAGCTATCAACCACCAGTCAGGCAACATTACTTTTCTCTCATACCAAATTAGCATCAACCATCAACGACCAGCCAACTGAACAGCCACGTGTCTTTCTTTCTCTCTCTATTTCCTCTGCGGCTATGCTCTGCTTGATTCCCATGCCACGAATTCATCCCTGGCTCTTGAGTTCTTGAGGCAGAATCGTGCCCAACCATGGCCTGCAGGCCTGCTCGAGCTTGCGGTAAGGATGTGGACATCCCTAAGGTTAGTTGTGCCACACTTCTTAGCCTTAGGTAGGTGTTTGGTTGTTCACTAAGCTTTCTTAGGGCAAATCTAGCAGCCTTCACCACAGCGATTTTCGTCACAAGTGTGGCAAGGAAAAAGAACGCCACTTTTTGGTGCACAGCAAGCTCTGAAGATTTCCATGTTTCTGTCCCTTCAGAATTAGATGATAAGGTGCATATGGAAAATCACAATTTGGAGAATAATAATTCCAAGAATGACTGCAGGCCATCAGCACAAGATGTTCATGAGGTGAAGTATGAAATCATTGTGCTGGTGTTATGATATATGGATTGGTTTTTAATTGTACTGAATAAGGTATTTGTGATGTTATGCAGTACTTGGTAGATGCTTATGAGACTCGAGTGGCTGTTAAGGAGAAGAAGAAGCTTCTAGCACCACTTCCAATCAGTGATGACCTGAAGGTAACTATAACATCATCAAAGCGAGAGTGGGGCACAAGCTGGTGGCAGCAATATTCCATCCTCTTTTGTAGAGGGATCAAGGAAAGACGGCACAATTATTTGAGCTGGATGAGAAACACCCAGGTCATAGCTACATCAGTTATCTTAGGGTTACTGTGGTGGCGCTCTGATCCCAGAACACTAAAAGGTCTAGAAGATCAGGTATACACACAAAACTGGCTATTTGATTTGGTTAAGTTAATTCCCATACAAATATGACTTATTGATACATCGGACCATAGCATCATAAGACAACACACTTTGTGCATGCAGGCTGGCTTATTATTTTTCATTGCTGTGTTTTGGGGTTTCTTTCCTGTGTTTACTGCAATCTTCACATTCCCTCAAGAGAGGGCAATGTTGAACAAGGAGCGTGCAGTTGACATGTACAAGCTCAGTGCATACTTCTTGGCCAGAACGACAAGTGATCTACCACTTGACCTTTTCCTCCCTGTTGTATTCATGGTGATCATCTACTTCATGGCAGGCCTCGGCTCAAAGCAACTGCCACACATTTCTTTCTTAGCATGTTGACCGTCTTTCTCAGCATCATTGCTGTGATGGATAAGTCTCTATGGTCCTTGTGGCCCTGCTGCATGGTGGTCTTGCTGCCCCGGGACAGCACGTTGGGTTAGGACAGCATCTTGACTGCTGCAGTTAGGCAGCATCTTGACTGCTTTTGGGACAGCAGTTAGGCACAGCAGTCAGGCATCTTAGACTGCATCTTAGACTTGGCTGGCTAGCAGCCTCCTATAAATATGTATCCCCAACCCCTCTAGTGGGTATGGCATTGTAGTGTGTTTGAGAAAGAAACCAGAAAATTCCCAACTTCTCAGTGTCATCCTCACTCTCAATGAGAGTGAAAATTCAGCTACTAACATGCTGCTCAGGTAAGAAATTCAGAGCCAGATTCGCCATTCATTACAATCGCCATATCTTGTTTTGCCATTTATAAAAGGAGAAAACTGGACATTTGATGCACTTGCATCTTCAATTTTCAAAAATTTCCTTTTTTTTGCTGGCTTACTAGTTACACACAGTGTGACTGCTATAAATGAAGAAGACGCGACAACCTCTTGTGTCAAATAGATAGTCAATAATAAATCACCTGGGGTCAATGAGAGAGGTATATTGAGCATAAGGATGTTCTCTTGCCATGACCAGTCAATCCATATTATTAACCATTGGTTAATATACTGCAAAAGGATATATTACCATTTATCAGAGTTTCTTCTCAGAACTAGTGGTCTCAACAAAAAATGATATTGCAGGGACTAGGATTGGCAATTGGAGCTTCCCTGCTGGATATCACGAAGGCAACAACTCTAGCTTCAGTTACAGTTATGACCTTCATGCTAGCAGGAGGCTTCTTTGTAAAGGTGAGTGCATTACCTGATGTAGTTACTGCAGAAGACCTTCATGCTAGCAGGAGGCTTCTTTGTAAAGGTGAGTGCATTACCTGATGTAGTTACTGCAGAACAAAATATCTCGTAAAAACAGTCACTTGGCTTGGAGCACCGAATATCACTGTCCTAATTTCACTCTCATAATCTGCAGACGGTTCCACCATTCATCTCCTGGCTGCGCTACCTGTCCTTCAATTACCACATACAGGCTCCTGCTGAAGGTGCAGTATGATCCCGTGCCGGAAATCCTGACCACCACGAAACATATGGACAACGGTGCCACCGAGGTTGCGGCTCTCGTCGCTATGATCATCAGCTACCGGGTGCTGGCGTACCTTTCTCTGAGAAGGGTGAAGTCCCCAGGCAGCTAGCACATCGCATCACTAAGTGTGGGGACGGACTGACTGAAGCCTCAGCTCCTAGAGGCTGCCACTGCAAGGGAAGTTTGGGTGTGTAGGGAAGTTTGTTTTTATATTGCGCCGTGAAAAGATGGAATTATTTTACTTCTCTGTCTTTTTCAACTAAGTTTAGAGGGCCCGAAGGCCCAATATGAGAACTGAACAAGAAGAATCTGTAGCGAGTATCAGAGACAAACTGTATTGTAATCTTTCCTTCACAATGATTACGTGTTTCAAGTGATCGGAAATCAGCATGAGTTCAGATCTGAGGAGGGCGGTGGTTTTAGGACAAATCCTACTCAAATTCCCAAGCATTCCTAACAGGGTGAAGGTCTGATGTTTTACAGTTAAGGTGGCAAATATTCGCGTCGGTGTATTTTCATGATCTGTATCAGGCTTGGACGGTCCCACTTCTGCAATGCCTGTTCTGTTTTTATATGTAGAGAAAGAGCACTAAAATTATACTCCATTTTTTGCGACTGTTTTTAAGGTAAAAAGGCACATACAAAAAATTGGCTTCTAGAATCTTGGAAGAACTGACGATGTTAACTGATGTTATTAGGCTCGATAGGCCTGTAACAGGTGTGTTTACAAAGTACATACTGCGGCTATGCCCCAACATATACTGGTATAACAGGGTCATGGAAGAACCAGCACGGACAATGGACACTAAACATAAATACAGCACAGAACACATTGTCGTATCACTACTCTGGCAGTACGATATCAGAATATATTTTGTCAATCTCTTTACAGAAGTCTGCTCAGTGCTCCATATATTGACATGACGGTGGGGTGGTCTTCGTCTTTTGGCCTGCAGGAAAAAGAGGCAACATAGAATCAGTATTCCAGCACAAGTCACCAGTCAAATTCTCGCATACAGGTTATGTGATCAACAGATCTGTTACCGAAACAGAATCCCATGTTGCGTAACATGATTTACCAAGTATATGATAAAAGGGAAGGCTTCAAATTTGTATAATTTTGCTACATGTTTCCTATTTATTTTCCAAGTAGGCAGATTACGCTGTTGCCTCAGTTGTCTCACACCTAATTCAGTTCATGGTTTACTAATTGCTAGAAGCATTTGAATAGGAAACTCACCATAAGCTCCACGAATCTCAACTACCCGCCATTCTTGAACAAGGGCGCAGCAACAACACAGCAGATGTGAAAGGAAGTCGTCACAGCAGCCTCCCTGTCAGAAGCATAAGAGCATCAGAACTACAGGTACCACAACGACTCCAGCAAGTTTGCTAATATGTAAGAAAGCTTATCTTCCAGTTAGTAATGTACCAGCCCAACCGCTTCGTCAGCAGTGGGCAAATATATATATTGTACAAGATAACTTTATCAAGATAATTGTTAACCAAATGTTCCCTGGATATTCTGGTTTTGGTAAATGGCCAATCCCCAAGCCAGTCAGCTCCAAGTTATAGAGTATCGTGAAGAGATGAGCTCACGAGTATTTCTACTTTAAAAACAATTACAGTATCAAATAGTAAGACGTCCAAGAATATTTACTGCAATGTCCAACTTTTGACGAAGCTTTCTCCTCACAAAGCAAGTATAACAGCAGCAGGATAATATCAGGGAGTATGCCATAATATCATTGCAAGCCTCTCCAGAAGCTGAAAGAATTACAGTTTAAATCAAGCTAGCTAACTGAAGCATTCTATTTGAAAGTATGCATGACTGTGTAAATTGCTGCAAAGAAAGAGGAGGAAACCATGCCATGTTCTCACTTTTAAGAGAAAAAACGGCATGTAAAATAAGGTGATGATATTTTCAATTTTCTGAGAAATATTCTTACACATTGGTCTGTCCTTGGCAACTGAAGCAATTCTCGAGAAGGTCCCACAGGGGAAAAACAAAGTCTTCATACCTATGTTATCATAACAAGTGAATACAAGGGAAACAAATAATCTCCTAGCCTCGATTGAGTAATCATAAACTGAGCAGTTATAAATAGGAAAAGCAGGAGCAATCTAGATGAGCAAGTGTTCTTAGACTATAATGTAAAATACCATAGTGAAATTATTGAACTAAATACTGAACAGACAGAATAAAATTATGACAATCAAATCTCCGTTGCTCAAAGACAAGATTAATAGACATACACAATGTTGGCTCTGAACAGCAGCCAAGTAAATCTGCATGCCACTCATCGCTGTATGATCCTCTACTTGAGACTATATCATGTCCATGCGAAACTGGTGAAGAACATCTGCATGGAATACACACCATAAGAAGTTCAGAACTACCAAATATATTATAGTATGTGCTTTCACGTTGTGGAAGATAACCTAATTTCCCTTCAAACTACAAAATAAAAATATTTACACAGGAGTCCAGTATGTTTATCTTTTAGGACACACAATTTAGTGTACCAGAATCTCATCACTCGCAACTCCCTACGGACTCAAAATGCAGGTTATGTTAACCCAAGGGGAAAAGCGTTCCATACGCCATCTTATATGTCAATATATCATATCATAAAGAAACAGTTTCCAAAACTAACACAGCTAAATTTACCAACCTTTGTGCACTGTAGGCATCATTTGGCTTCTTAGGATAGTCATCATCATCATCATACGATTTTGCGACATCTCCTTTGGATTCCTTGTAATTTGGATCCTTCTTTTCAGAAACTTCTGCATTTGTTTCTTCCTCTGGAATGGTACATGCCACAGTTTTTGTTACCCCAATCAGGTGCTACCTCAGTCTCTCTTATCCTTTTCTCAATCACTGTCGCCATGCTTCAAGGGCTCCTCTGATTGGTTCGGGTACACAAGCGACTCGGGTGCTTCCTCAGCTTTTCCTCACGCCGCTGTGTCAAAGAACTGACAAACACCAAATATTCAGAACGGGAAAGAAGAACAAGCACCGAGATTGGCAGGAAGCAGTGGCTACTACTCCTTTATGACATAAAAAGATATGTTATAAAAAAAGATATCACGATGAATCTAATGATATGCAATTCATACCATAAATATATGTTGTTTTTCTATAATTTTGGTTAAAGTTAAAAAAGTTTGACTTTGGATAATTCTAAAATGTCATTCCTTTTCAGAGTACTACTCTACCAACTACTAGGGTTCATTACCCACACGATACAGTGCAGCGCTCACAACATGCACGCACACTCACCCCTATGAACACACGTACGCAAATCCTACCCCTATGAGCACATCAGAAGGACTAAGCACCCGACAGATCTGGAGATTCCCGAAGTCACCATTAGCGTTTCGTTGTCGACTGGAAGTCCGCTTACCACTTAATGCACAACGTTGCCTATTGAACCGTCCTACCATTAGACTGCAAGCCAATTCGTTGTACAGGACTTACTATTGTTTAGTGTCCGGCAACTGAAAGGACCTTGTGATGCCTAGAGGGGGGTGAATAGGATCACTTTAAAAAATTCTGCAAAAACTAAGCAGCGGATCATGGACCGAATGACCCGGCATGAGTGACCGGATGACCCGGGGGGTCCGGGTCACCCTGGCACTTGGGCCGGATCAACCAGCGCGCGAAGATAGAGCACAATAAGCTACGGAAAGTTTGAATTTGCAGAAAGTAAATGAATCAAACTTTGCGTATACGAGGTAGTCACCACCTGCAACCAAAGATTTCACAAGCAACAACACAAATATAGAGATCGATTCAAATATAGCTTCTAGGGTTAGAGAAAGAGGATGAACTCAAACATGCAAGAGACAAGCAAATTAATCCGAAGTTCACTCCCACAAAGGAAGCTACGTCTCCGTTGAGAATCCCACGAAGGGAGGGCTATCACCAAGAGCCTCTTTTCCTCACCTAATTCCCACAAAGGAAAATTGGTGCTCACTAAGAGAAATCCATAAAGGATGGGTAATACAAACGATCCCGGGTGCTCCACACGGAGAGGGCACTCAACAGGCGACGCCTAACCGTCTAGAAGCAAGCTTTAAGAGTAACAAACGCGAAACGATCAACCAAAGCCACCACAAGTGCTTCTTGAGAGGAAGGAGTGAAGAGCTCTCACAAAGGGGCTTAATCCTACACCTCAATGGCCTCTCACACCCAAACCCTAGGAGAAATCTTAGCTAGGAGTGCTTGGAAGGGAGTTGGGAGAGAGGAAAGCAAGCTTGTGAGGTGTTTCAATGGAAGGGAAGGCGGAACCCTAGAGAGGAGGAAGAAGGGGTATTTATACCCAAGTCCCCCGAGCTAGCCGTTATGAGGTCCCTGCGGCCTGGCCGGGTCAACCGGTCACAAGTGGCTGGGTCACCCGGCTCCCAGAGTCACGGGTCAGCCACTCAGGTTGACCCGGTCGACCCGATGAGGGCTAGGTAAAGCTTCTCTAAGGCTTTTCCAAGATTTTTCTATTTGTTTTCTAGGGTTTTCACTCTAAGAAAGGATGAGAGGATCTCAAGAAAAGCACTTGTAGCGAGCCTCGACCAACCGATCACGTCCCTCTTTATAGTACGGTGTTTCCTAAACTCAAATTCAAACCGAAAAATTAAATTTAAAGCGCCAATTGAGCTTCAACACCTTTTATATGAAATTGAGGGCCTTCTTTTGAATATTCTCGTTTATTTCTTTTTATCCCTGCACACACTTAGTTGAACCATCAAATACCCAAATTATATTTGTCATTATCACCAAAATAATTAGGGGCCGAGATGCTCTTTCAATCTCCCCCTTTTTGGTGATTGATGACAACTATAATTTGAGCTCATAAGAGAGGAATAAAATGAAATGTTGTGTCCAATTATTTAGATGAAAGCTCCCCCTAAATATGTGCCTTTTTGGTGATTGATGACAACTATAATTTGAGCTCATAAGAGAGGAATAAAATGAAATGTTGTGTCCAATTATTTAGATGAAAGCTCCCCCTAAATATGTGCCTTTTCAAATAAAATGACCCCAAATGCCAATAGCACATATTTAGAAAGGGCTCACCCTAAATTATTGCATACAACACAAGGTGCAAAGGTGTGATAAGCAATAATCCGTGATGCATATGACAATTATATCACAACAATAAAGTGAGAGATAACAAGACATCAACCAACACATGCATCACACATAACAAATAAGATTACATCACACTAGCATAGATAAAAGTACCACAATTAAGTCTTACAAATAAAAGTTTGCACTTGGCACATCATCATCCATCACACCACACATAGTTCATTACATGTCCACTAGTTCTATTACAAGAATAGCGATAAAAGATAGATAAAGATAGTGATGAGGGGTTTCCATCCTCCAAATTCACTCCCCCTTTGGCAACAAGCACCAAAAAGGAGCTACTCCTCGTCATCGTCGTCATACTCCTCATCATCACGCTCTCCACCTCCATAGTCCTCTTCCTCTTCATCATCACCAACCGGGACCCAAGAGCCAAGGTCCTCCCACGGGTTAGGAACGGGAGATGGAGGATCAAAGGTTCTCATCTCATGCACCGGAGAGTGAGGAAGATTGAGCCGAGCTGCCATGTCCTTTTGATTCTTTTCTTGCCTATGTAGCTCTTGAGCCAACCACTGACGGTCGGCCTCACGCTCTCTAGCATTTTTGCGGAGCATGTTGAAGCAAGCAAACAAACCCTTGGCAATGAAATTTAGCTTGCCCTTCTTACCCCTAGGAGCCCCACGAGAGCGAGAGGCACCCTCCATTGGAAGGGGATCATACGGATTCCTTGATGGTGGAGCTTGAGAGGAAGAGGCACCCGCATCAATAGGTCCATCAATAGGATAAATGCCCGGATACGATCCTCTAGCATCA
Organism: Cenchrus purpureus; assembly: GCA_022644695.1. Lineage (NCBI taxonomy): Eukaryota > Viridiplantae > Streptophyta > Magnoliopsida > Poales > Poaceae > Cenchrus > Cenchrus purpureus. Next base: position 12,762,608 of record CP053458.1, read on the forward strand.
ACACCCGTATGATGCTTGCCAAGTCTGAAGGTTTGGACAAGCTTTCCTTTGCTAGTCTTGCAGTGCTCATGAGTGACATCGTCTTAAGGTCAAGTTTAGTGGCATGCTTAACCATCAAAAAGATATACAGGGCATAGTGACAACCACTAGATGAGGTGTGTGAGCAAATGATAATCTCATTCCATAGGAAATGGCAAGCATTGAACTTAGGTTGACCGAGAGTCATTTGATAAAGTAAATTTCTAGCTCTATGAGAAATGTTGTCGGAATCACCACCTCTAGGACAAAGAGTGTACCTAAACAAGAGGTTGAGCATCTTGTAGTAGGGGGTGAGTCCACTTGTATGACCATAGTTGATATTTCCATAGGCACGATCATACATAAATCTCATTTTAGTCACTTCTAGCTCATCTCCACTATGAAGTCGGACAAGATCACTAGAGAATTGGTTTGTAGTGGTTGCACCTCTAAGTTTGAAAAGCATAGCAAACTCACTAAGAGTGATTGAGAACCACTTACCACCAAGGGTGAAATGCATGGCGTTCTCACCTCGATCAACATAAAGAGTGGCATAGAATTGTGCCACCACTTCCTGAGAGTAGTCGGAGCGTAAGCCCATGAGATAGGAAATCCCCATGTATTGGCAGCGAGTGTGCACAGCCTGCATAGCCTCTTCAATAGGTGGAGGAAGATCAAGCAAGAAAGGCCAATCAATCCACTTCATCTCAGTTTTGATTCATCCCTTGGGTAGGATGGTTGACTCATACCAGTGGCGTAGCCAGAAAAATAATGTAGCTGGGGCAGCTTGTAATGACCGATTATACCGAAACAAAAAATTATATTGATTCACATCACATTAATGCATCAATATATTGCAAATACACATTTTTAATAAGAAGTTGAGATATTACCTCAAATCATACATGGTAAAATGCAAAATCAGAAATAAGAAGTAGATGAAACAGAAGAACAATCAACACAAGACTTATTTGTCAATTATTCAAATTGATGAAGCATATTCAGTAATCAGCGTGAGGCATTCACCAATCAAGATTGGACACAGCACAAGGAAAGAGAGAAGCGTCATCGACCCCGGGCTGACCGTAGTGGTTTGGTTGATGGGCCTTGAGTTTTTGAGTTGTCTTGGGCGGTGGTTAAGTGCCTAATAAAGGCCCGAGTTGGGTGGGGGCTTCTTCTAGCGTGAATCAACAGCAGCAGTGACGGCCGCCATGGCACCTCCAGCAATGCTAAAGCTCGTAAATCTCGGCGGAGAGCGACGGAGGTACACCGCAACCCAAGATCTAGGCTGGGCGCCCCACCTCGCCCCAACGTAGATCCGCCACTGACTCATACCAATCGGCTTGATGAGCAAGCCAAAACCGATCATTGCTGAAGAAAGACCTTTGGAGCACCCTCGGGTCTTGAAAACGAAGTGGCCTCATGTCGGTCCCGACCTTCATGTAATTCACCAAAGGAGGGTCACACCTTGTGCGCTCCGGAGGATGAACTGGAATGGCCATCTGCACATAGAGAGACAAGTCCATGTCCGCATCATATTGATCTCCAACTTCATCGGTGGTACTTGCCCTCTTGGTCCTAGCCCCAATGGTGGTGATCCTCTTTTGAAGCATGGGATTGCCCTTTTGACCACGACCACAGCCTTGAGCACGGGCAGGAGGAGCTTTAGACTTGGTCCTCTTTGCATGCACATGAATACCATACTCTTCACCCGATGAATGCTCCTCCTCCTCCTCACTTGATTCCGAGCGAATCTCCTTGCCACGAGAGCTCCCCTTCTCTCTACCCATCTGTAGATAGACAAGATATGAAAGGAATTAAGATGGGAAACAAGAACCGTCTGAAACAGGGTTCATTGGGGCACCTGACCCTAAGATGGTCAACCCCACATGTGGCTCGGTCAGCCGTGGTCAGCACGAACCCTAGAACGCTTGAATCAGAGGTGCAAGAGATATGTTTATGGGATTGAAACAAGATCATTAGGGGTTGTTCTAGGACCTAGATTGAAGCTTTTGAATGAAGGAAATCAGCTAGAATGAACTACATTGAGAGATCGGGTAATCCGAAGTTTGAATCGATTTTACCGTTGGATTCCCGCGAGGTTTTCGGAAGTCCCGATGAGGAAGGAGCTCTTCAAGAGGAGGAGAATCCAAATCCCCAAACCACAAACAAGTCCCGTGGAGGAGCAGCAAAATCACCTAGGGGCGAATGGGGGGCGGCGGTGGCGGTTTGGAGAGGATAGAAAGGTTTTTAGGGTTCATACCACGTCATGCCCTTTTATACTCATTGCTTGGGCGGGCGACCCGGCCAGAAGTGGCTGGGCGACCGGCAACATCCAGAGCCGCTCCGGATCAACCGGGCACTTGTGCCGGTTGACCCACCGCACCCAGAAAACACCCAAAAAGAACAGATTTTGATATAGAGAGTTAAGGGACTTGATTTAAGAGATATAAGATATTTTAATATTTGAGATAGATAAAGAGATTTAGCTAGTGGACATATAATAACTCTTAACCTCAAGTGACTAGCCACAATCAACAATCCATAACCATAGTCACTTGGGTTAAGATTTGATCCAAGGATCTTAAAATCCAAATTTTTGAAAAAACTCACACAAAAAAATAGAAAATAAATCGTTTTCATTCCTATCTAGCCACAATCAAGTATGTGCAATAAGTCAAGCCAAGTTACAAGAATCCAAGATATTTAGCTCACTTCTCAAAGCACAAAATCTTTGCTCATCTAGAGGCTTAGTGAAGATATCGGCAAGTTGCCTCTCGGTGCTCACATGACGTAAAGCAATATCTCCCTTAGCCTCATGATCCCTTAAGAAATGATGTCGAATATCTATGTGCTTTGTTCTAGAGTGTTGGACCGGATTGTTTGCTAGCTTGATGGCACTCTCATTGTCACACAAGAGTGGAATCTTACTAAACTCACAACTGTAATCACTCAATGTTTGCTTCATCCACAAAAGTTGTGCACAACAAGCACCGACCGCCACATATTCGGCTTCGACCGTGGATAAAGCAACCGAATTTTGCTTCTTTGAGCTCCACGACACCAAAGACCTACCAAGAAATTGGCAAGTCCTGGTATTGCTCTTTCGATCTACTTTGCAACCAGCATAGTCTGAACCAAGTAAATCAAAAGTGGAGCCCTTGGGATACCATAAGCCTAGGTTAGGAGTGTGTATCAAATATCTAAAGATTCTCTTAACGTCCATTAGATGACACTCCTTAGGATTGGCTTGAAATCTTGCACACATGCACACACTATTATATATCGGGCCTAGATGCACAAAGGTAAAGGAGGGAGCCAATCATGGAACGAAATACCTTTTGGTCGACCGACTTCCCTTCTTCATTGAGATCAAGATGTCCATTTAATGCCATGGGAGTCTTGATGGGCTTGGAATCGCCCATGTAAAACCTCTTGAGCATATCCTTCACATACTTAGTTTGACATAAGAAAGTCCGTTCCTTCAATTTTTTGATTTGAAAACCAAGGAAGAACTTCAATTCACCCATCATAGACATCTCGAATCTCTTGGTCATGATCCTACTAAACTCTTCACAAAATTTATCATTAGTAGACCCAAAGATAATATCATCAACATAAATTTGGCAAATAAAGATATCTCTTCCATTTCTTTGAATGAAGAGAGTAGAATCGGCTTTGACTATTTCAAAACCGTTCTTGAGAAGAAAATCTTTAAGGCATTCATACCATGCTCTAGGAGCTTGCTTAAGCCCATAGAGCGCCTTATGGAGCTTGTACACATGGTTTGGAAATTTTGGATCTTCAAAGCCCGGTGGTTGCTCAACATAAACTTCTTCTTGGAGAGGCCCATTCAAGAATGCACTCTTCACATCCATTTGATGAAGATTGAAATCATGATGAGTAGCATAGGCCAAAAGGATACAAATTGACTCAAGCTTTGCTACCGAAGCATAAGTCTCTCCAAAGTCCAAGCTTTCAACTTGAGTGTAGCCTTTGCCAACGAGCCTTGCCTTGTTCTTTGTGACAACACCAAATTCATCTTGCTTGTTCCTAAAAACCCATTTGGTGCCGATCACATTTTGCTTGGGTCTTGGCACCAACTCCCAAACTTCATTTCTCTTGAAGTTGTTCAACTCTTCCTCCATGGCAATAATCCAATCCGGGTCCTCAAGAGCTTGTTACACACTAAGAGGTTCCAAAGAGGAAACAAATGAGTAAAATGCACAAAAATTTGACAATCTTGAGCGAGTGGTTACCCCTCTTTGGATACTCCCAAGTATGTTGTCGACAGGATGATCCCGTTGAACCATTTGATGTACTCTTGGGTGTGGTGCTTGAGATTGACGTTGAATGGGTCCATCATCATCTTCAACTTGTGGAGCTTCTCCTTGAGCTTCACCATCTTGTTCTCCCTTGATCAAAGCCCCGTCCATGATCGTCACCATGAACTTGACTTTTTTCTTGATGAACTTGAGAACTTGGTGGTTCTACTCTTGTTGATGATGATGGATCTTGATTGCTTGTGTCAACCGGAGCTTGAACTTGAACCTCACGAGGCATCACCTCACCGGTCCCCATTCTAAAGATTGATACACTTGGGGGTTCTTCATCATCTACAAGGTTTTCACTAACTTGCTGTCCTTGAGAGCCGTTGGATTCATCAAATTTCACTCATCGTGGTCTCAACACAACCGGTGGTTTTGTTGAAAACACGATAGGCATGTTCGTTAGTTCCATAACCAATGAGAAAACCTTCATCAACCTTGGATGCAAACTTTGAGGCTTTGGGTTTCTTGTTAAGTATGAAACACTTACACCCAAAGACCCTAAAGTAGTGCACACTAGGCTTCTTACCGGTGATGATCTCGTAGGGAGTCTTGTTCAAGTACATGTGGAGGTAGAGGCGGTTGGCGGCATGGCATGCAGTGTTGATGACTTCCGCCCAAAATGAGTCTGGAGTCTTGTACTCATCAAGCATTATTCTTGCCGCTTCAATCAATGTACGGTTCTTCCTCTCTACAATACCATTTTGTTGAGGAGTGTATGGAGCGGATAGTTCATGCTTGATGCCTTCTTTATCGAGGAACTCTTCAACTTGAGTGTTTCTAAACTCCGATCTGTTGTCACTTCTTATATTCTTGACCTTGAGCTCGAACTCATTTTGAACTCTTCTAATGAACTTCTTGACCACTCCCTTTGCTTCACTTTTATCTTGCAAAAAGAATACCCAAGTGAAACAGAAAAGTCATCAACAATTACTAGACCATATATGTTACCACCGATGCTTATATAGGCAATTGGTCCAAACAAGTCCATGTGTAGTAGCTTCAATGGTCTTGATGAAGATAGGATGTTCTTGGCGGGATGATGCGCTCCAACTTGCTTCCTGACTTGACAAGCACTACACAACCTATCTTTCTCAAAAACAACATTTGTTAGTCCTAGGATGTGCTCATCCTTTTGAAGTTTGGCCAAGTTACTCATGCCAACATGGGCTAGTCGGCGATGTCATAGCCAACCCAAGTTCGATTTTGCCACTAAGCAAGCCTTAGGGTCCACCTTCACTTTTGTGAAATCCACATAGTAAAGCTTTCCCCGTAGATGACCCGCAAAGACAATAGAGGAATCCTCCCTTCTAGAGACGATCACACCCTCATGGGTAAAGAGACAATTGTAGCCCTTCTCACAAAGTTGTGAAACCGACAACAAGTTGTATCATAACCCTTGAACATGATAAACATCTTCAATTGAATTGGTTGTTGAGATAGCAATTTTACCTAGACTGACCACATCTCCTTGACCATTATCTCCATAGATGATAGTTTCCGTTGGGGTGTCATAATGCTCAAGGGATATAAATAAGCTTTCATCTCCGGTCATATGATTAGTGGCACCACTATCAATTAACCAAGCGCTTCCACCGGAGGAGTATGCCTACAAAACAAGTTTAAGCTTTTGGTTTAGGTACCCAAAAAGATTTGGGTCCTTGGAGGTTAGAAGCATAAACTTTTGGAACCCACACACTCTTCCTCATAGCCTTCTTTGTGTAGGCTCCAACATACTTGACCACCATTTTACCATTGTGGTCCAAGGTCATGACATAGTCACAAGTGTAGTTGGGAGAGGGCTTGTTGTTGACGGTGTATATGCGTATCCAACTTCGTTTGGACTTGCAAGCGGACAAGTCCTTCGTCGTAGCCAAGGGACCCTTCTTCCCTTAAGTGTGAACCCAAGGTATCGAATCCGTGGAACAATGTGTAATGCAAGATCCAATCTAATAAGCGGAAAACACTTTGATCTTGACAAGGGGTTTTGCATCTAATCTATGGAAGAACCATAAAACACATCTAATCTACTAAACACCGGAGGTAGCAAGAGAAAGAGAGGGGAGAACCAATCTAGAGATTGGATCGGGTCTTTTGTTGAAGTTCCAAAGCAAAGAAGAATGTAGCAAAACGAATCTCATTAAAAGCATGGCTCGTCCGACTCGAGGACTCGCTTTTCTCCTTTATCTTGTCACTCTGAGGATAATCTTATGGGTTGGTACAACTCACGGGTTCAAGAAGAACAAGATGAAAACGTTTGGTAGATTGGGTATGCACCTCTAGCCACCATGGCTACAAGAACATCCTATGCAATCTACCCACGGATAGATCGGGAGAAAACACCCAAAGCGAAGACAAAATCACAACGAAAGCACTTGATGCTAAGAATCGGATTCAATCTACTAATTCAACATAGAAGTAATACATGGACAAGATCACCAAGGATCCTACCTTGATCTTGATCCTAGCTCACGGAACTCCGACGTGGTCTTCCATGCAAGGTTCCCACGCGCTAGGGAACCCTAGTCAACCATCTCGACCCTCTCTCTCTGAATGGTGTCCTTCTCTTCTCTGCTCCTCGGCGGCGGATGACGAATGCATTTCTTCGTGGCTCTTGGCAGGGGCGCTATAAATAGTCTGAAGGGCGGCTAGGTCAAAGGGGGCACCGAATCGGGCCCGGAATGGGCTGGGCCCGCTGGACCGGCCTGGGCCCAGTTCGGCCCGGTTGCCCCGCTTCCTCCGGTTGCTTCTCGCGTGATTCCCCATTTGTGTGCACTTGCATGTGGGTCTTTGACGTTGTTTCCTTCGCGGTTAAGGCTTGAATGCTTGCCATCCAAGCTTCGCTGTTTTCTGGTTGAGTCCCTGAAGATTTGCACGTTGACGCTTCGGTCCTCGAGTCATTTGGAGTCATGTTCATCGCGTGTCTTGACTCTTGTCGGGCTTCATGATCTTCTTCCAAAGTGCTTGATGAACTTATCCCAAAAGTCTCCTCTTTAGCGTAGATTTCCTGCGTGAACAATAAACTCCAAAATCGACATGCAAGAGTGAACTTGTTATATACGGGAGGTTAGTTCCAGTGGTTAGAATAATAAATCAATGCCAACATTAAAGGTAAACTCATGGCTAGGTTGACGGAAATTCACCGTCAACACTTGTGTTCCACCACATTCTTCGATGCCTTAGATGGAGAATTAACCCCACCATATCCTTTTGTGGTGCTCACAACCTTCGGCTTGTTTTTTGTTGTGGTAGAGGTGGTGACTCCATGGGCAATGTCCATGATTGTGTTAAGGTAGCCTCCCTTGTTCCACAAGGGGATCTCATGCCCTTTCACCACCACCCTACCATTGACCTTGTTGTCTTTGTAGTGCCTAAGTCCTTGCTTGTCAATTACCTTAGGAATGGACTTGGCACCTATCTTGCCTTGAATTGATCAACATGTTCAATCGGGCTATTTGCTTGTCTTTGCTCTTGATTGTCTCCTCAAGCTTTGTATGGTTAGTCTTAAGAGCATTTATATCAACATTAGAGCAAATAGAACAAGCTTTGCTAGTGGAGGCATTAGTGTCAAGTGTTGCCTTAGGATTGGCTTTGGTGCTTTCCCAAAGAGCACTATAGCTTGCTTCAAGATTTTTATGTTTTTCCGACAAGCGTGAGAAGCTTGTTTGAAGCTCACTATGAGTGGCCTTTAGGGAAGCTAGAGATTCATTTGCCAAAGTGCAATCCTTTGACATCCTCTTGTTGGTGTCATTGGCCAAGGATAAGTCCGTGGTCAACTTCTCCACCTTAGCCGCCTCTTCGGCAAGGCGTCTCTCTAGAGCAAGGTTTCTTTCCTTCTCAAGGATAAGCTAGTCTTCTTGCTCATGGAGAGACACTTTCTTTTTCTCTAATTTCTCCAAAAGCCTTTTTATTTCCTTATAGCCCTTTTTACTAAATTCCTTTGTCATGTTGGCTTCAATTTCTTCTTAATTTTCTAGATCATCTATGTCACTAGGTGTGGATGAAGAAGAGGTAAGAGAGGATGAGGTGGTTGATTCTTTTACCTTGCTCCCGCTTGCCATGAGGCAAAAGTGAGAGTGGTCCTCATCGTCGGAGAAGTTGTTGAAGAGGTTGTTGACAGATAAAACTCGTATCCACCTACAATCTGCAAGCGTACGGACCTACATCTTTTTAACCACGGGGATTCCCTAGGTTCTTGTCAATCCACGGAGCAAGGGGATTACAAGCGTTTGATCTAGCACTACTGAGAGCCTGTGTGGTTCGAGGACCGGTGGATGGTCGCTTCCTGGTGTGATGAGTGATTGACAACGTTGTGTGGAGTGACTCTTGGCTAAGTATTGCAGGTGCAGGTTGTGGCTTGACTGGTGTTGGTGCAGGTGAAGAACAAGCGCGAAAGGTCATTACCGAGTAGGCCTCCAGGTGAGGAGAAGACAAGTAGGCTTGGTTCGAGGGACCCGGTGGCAGTGGGTCAAGTCGGGCCGCATGGTGGCAAAACACAAGATGAAGTCGTGGGACGGTTTTTGGTTGAGCCTCAAAACAAAGGTCGAGCCAGGACTTCGTGGGAGCCAAGTCATTAGTGGTGATTGGCGGAGGCTACATCAAGTTCGCGGGGTTTGCGGTGGTTCACGAGAAAACCCTTTGGGTTACTCGGTGAGCCACAAAGAGCGAAGACCGGGCGTGGAGTCGGGGCCAAAGCCGGCCGGTTGGTGAAACGTCCGATCGGTTTGGGGTCGCGGGGCCGGAAGCTTCGAAGCGGAGGACACGCGTCGGGATCACAAGGCTTGTGTCGAGGCTAAGCGGTGCGGTCGTGGGCATCCGTCCGATGGTGTTACGACGACAATTTCCCAAAGTGCCCTTGGTGGGCGTGTATCCTAGTTTATGTAATAGGGGTAGTTTCGTCATTCGGCTGGCCTCCATATAACCCAAGTGGTGAGAGGATGGCAGCCATCTCTTGGAACCCTAGCTCATTTTCCCTTTGCTATTTTCCTACCTATTTTCCTTAGGATTTCTAGGACTAGCTTGAGAGCTTCATGGTGAGATCTTGAGAGAGGGATGGATGAACGGGAGGCAAGCTAGACCTTGTATGAACCTTCATGGTATGTATAGATGATTCGGCGTGGTTCCTCAAGGCTTGATTGTGTCTCTCCTGTTTTCCCTTTTTGGTGATTTTCGGAGCTTTTCTTGTCGATTTTTGTGGTGAGGTTTTGGGGGCGTTTCTTTGAGGGATTCTCATTGGATGTCACATATGAGGACCTTGTGCCTCTTTGCTTGGTGACTTTGCTCCAGCAAACCATCCGAAACGGCTTTGATTTGGTGGTTTTCGGTGGAGTTCATGGAAAGGTGTTCTTGAGGGTTTACTTTTGATTCCTCTTGATTTGGTAGGTTTTGGGGACCGAGCTTCTAGCCAAAGGTAGCCCACGAGGTATCAGCTATCCTCAAGTCTCACTTGAATCCGTGGAGCGAATCGGAGATCGATCGAGGTGAAGGTTGAGTTTTCACCGAGTTCTTCCCATTGTCCTGTGCAAAACCGGCTGGCCGGTTTCCCAAACCTCTGGCCAGGTTAGCTTGATGCTATCATGAAGCATTTTTGGACAGGAGAGTCTCCTTCAGGATATGGCTTTTCTTGTTCAAAGGTTGGAGGGTTCTTGAGGTGGTTTTACTAGGTTTGGTCTCGAAGGTCTTTTGGGGATTTCCTGGACAAAACCGGTCGACGTTTCCACCTGTGAGGCTAAGTCTAGAGGATCGGTCTGGTTTGAAACCTAACCGATTTTGGCTTCCAGCAGCTGTGTTCGTGTTATTTTCCGCTGCGTGTTTTCAGAGGCTGTTGGTTGGATCTTGCTCCTAGGTCCAGTAGCACTCCAGTGGCTACGTGGATTTGGCAAGAGAAGTTTCTGAGGTATCAAGGTGATCTTGGATTCATAGGCCGAATTCTTGAGTAGAATTTTTATCGGCTCCCATTCACTCCCCCCTCTCTGGTTCGTCGTTCCGGTCCTTCAACTACTAACTAACTTATCCAAACCCTAAACTACGGTTAATCTAGAGAACTACTACGCTACACTAAAGAGGACGATTAAACTCACAAGATATATAAAAGACACTTGCCCAAGGGTCTGCGATACTTGAACATGCAACCGCTAAGAGATATGAAAACCGATCTAATCTACCGGGGGTTGTGACCACGGTTTCGCCCTTTCCCTCCCTCATCGTCACGGCGGAGGTAACTAGACCTATGATGATCACAACGTATTGAAGGGTTCTAAGGGAGAAGTGAGATCTATACTCCCAACATGGCATGGTAGCTAACCTTAAACATGAAAGCATCTTCAACACTAGATGATAGATTGAAACCATAAAAGTTGCGATTACATCTCAAGATCGTTTACAACCCATGGACAAATGAGAAGATTACCCCATCAAGGTGCTAGGCATAGCACCATTGATTATCATGGTGACGCTTGGTGTCTTCCTTCTCCTCCGGAGGTGTCTTGGCAGGGCCTCGACTTCCTCCTCCACTTGTGGTTGCTTCCTTCGAGTAGAGCGATCCTCCTGAATGATCTCTCTCCTCTCCTTCCTCTCTAGCTTGTGGATGGCCTCTCGGGCGAATGGCTCTCTCTCTGCGAATGGCGGCGCCTCCACGGACTTAGGGTTGCATCATCTTCACGCTCAAGAAATGGGGCCGAAGCGTCGGAATGGGCGGGCCGGCGGCTGGGCCGACCGAGCGCCCATTTCGGCCCGTCGGTCGCCCCTTCGTGCACGTGTGTCCTCTTGACATTTTGCACTTTTCCCCCTTCAATTGCATCATTTTGACGATGTCATCCTAGCGTCCAAGATAGAGGGTCTTCTCGCATGAAGTTCGGTCTTTTACGCTTTAATCCTCGGGGATGTTCCTTTGTAACACCTTGGTCCTTGCCACCTTTGGGAGTGATTTCATCATGCTCTCGAACACGAACGGGACTCCTCATTTGCTCCTTTGAACTCGTTGTGACTCCGTCCTTTTTGTCCATGTTTTCCTGCAAAAACATAACACTTCCAAATGCACATACAAAGATGAACTTGTTACATCATTAGTGTGTCTAGTGGCAGGTTAGTTTCATAATCAAGTCCAAACCAAAGTGTAATGAACATGTTTGGTGTACCAAAATACACCGTCAACAGAGGTGTGGCGAAGATGATCCTTGTGCCATGGCAATGGTTGCCATGCCTTGCTTCTTTGGCTCTTCATCTTCATCACTTGAGTCCCATTGTTGACCCACGTGAGCATGCCCTTGATACTTGTTCTTGTACTCTTTGCTCTTCTCCTTGTACTTCTTCTCTTCTTCATTCTTGTTCTTGTTCTTGGGACACTCGGCAATGAAGTGTCCATACTCTCCACACTCATAGCATTTGCGTTGAGACTTCTTCTTCCTTTCATCACCGCCTTTCCTTGACGCTCTTGACTTCAAGAATTTCTTGTACTTTCTTATGGCAAAGGCGGTTTCTTCATTCGTGCTTCCTTCTTCACTTGTTTCTTCATTCTTGGTCTTGGAAGTCTTTGGCTTTACGTCCACCACTTCACTAGAGCTAGCATTGAGGGTTAGGCTCTTGTTCACCTTCAAGCTTAGCGACTTCTACACATCTTGGTCAACTAGCTCTTCATGCAACATCTCACCAAGAAGTTGATTGGGGTCATGTTGTAGTAGTTTGGGTCTCTTCTTATCATAGTTGCAAGATTTAGGTTCTTCGGGGTGAAAGCTCTTAGCAACTTCTTTGTAACCTTGGAGTCATCCCAATCATCACTTCCTAGTGCCTTGATGTCCGAGACAAGGAGCATGAGTCTATCATACATCTCTCTCACGGTTTCTCCATCCTTCATAACGAATAGCTCAAGCTCTCCGTGAATCAAATCAATTTTGCCTTGCCTCACATAATCGGTCCTCTCATGTGCTTCCTTGAGTGTGTCCTAAATCACCTTGGCAATTTAGATGTTCCGAACCTTGTTGAATTCTTGAGCACACAAGGATCCCGTGATGACTCTTGTAGCTTGTACGTTGCGGTGGAGGTCTTGCTCATGCTCGATTGTGAGGGCTTCTCCTTCGATGGGGATTGTCACACCTACATACACAATCTTCCAAAGAGAAGGGTGAACCCCGTAAAGATGTATTTGCATATCATAAGCCCATTTGGGATAGTCTTTCCCATCGAAATGAGGAGGCTTTCCCAAATGTACAGAATAGAATTTCTCATTAGGATGGTTGCCCGGAAATTGTGTGTAGTTATGGGGCACTTCGTAGAAGCCGGAGTGAGTGTGCTTGGCTTGCTCCTTCTTGATCATCTTCTTGAGGAGCTTCTTAGCCATCTTCTTAGCCGCCTTCTTCTTCTTGACTTTTCTTCTTTTCTTCGCCGCCTTCCTTGCCACATCATTATCATCCTTGACGTCTTCATCGCTTGAGTGGAGTCCGATGAAGAGTCGTCGGAGCTCTCGCCGTTGGAGCTTTCCCGGTGATGTCTTGGGCTGCCTTAAGCTCTCTTTCTTGAGCTTCCTTGGCGGCGATTTCTTCGGTGGATTGGTTGTCCCCACTCCCCGACATCTTGATCCTTAGCGGTTAAGCCTAAATCAAAGGGATTAAGCTCGATACCAATCGAAAGGACCTTGTGATGCCTAGAGGGGTGAATAGGATCGGAAAGTAAATGAATCAAACTTTGCGTATCGAGGTAGTCACACTGCACCAAAGATTTCCGAGCAACAATACAAATAGAGATCGATTCAAATATAGCTTCTAGGGTTAGAAAGGGGATGAACTCAAACAAGCAAGACAAGGCAATTAGATCAAAGTTCACTCCCACAAAGGAAGCTACGTCTCCGTTGAGGATCCCACGAAGGGAGGGCTATCACCAAGAGCCTCTTTTCCTCACCCAATTCCCACAAAGGAAAATTGGTGCTCACTAAGAGAAATCCACAAAGGATGGGTAATACACGGAGATGGCACTCAACGGGTGACGCCTAACCGTCTAGAAGCAAGCTTCAAGAGTAACAAATGCGAAACAATCAACCAAAGCCACCACAAGTGCTTCTTGAGAGGAAAGAGTGAAGAGCTCTCACAAAGGGGCTTAATCCTACACCTCAATGGCCTCTCACACCCAAACCCTAGGAGAAATCTTAGCTAGGAGTGCTTGGAAGGGAGTTGGGAGAGAGGGAAGCAAACTTGGGAGATGTTTCAATGGAAGGGGAGGCGAAACCCTAGAGAGGAGGAAGAAGGGGTATTTATACCCAAGTCCCCCGAGCTAGCCGTTATGAGGTCCCTGGGGCCTGGCCGGGTCAACCGGCCACTATTGACGGTTGATTGTCATATCAAAGTTCGTTTGGATTTGCAAGCGGACAAATCCCCCGTCATAGTCAAGGGACCCTTCTTCCCTTAAGTGTGAGAACCCAAAGGTATCAAATCTGTGGAACAATGCGCAACGCAAGGATTCAATCTAGTAAAGCAAGGAAACTCTTTCTTTTGAAAAACCAAGTTGCATCTAATCTAAGAGATCATCAAGAAAATAGATCTAATCTAATCTAATCTACTAAAGAGGTAGCAAGAGAAAGCATAGAGATAACCGATCTAGAGAGTCTAGATCGCGCTTATGTTATAACTCCAAACAAGATAGATGAAAATAGAAAAACGAATCTCATAAAAAGCATCTTTAAACCGTTGCCTCCGATCCGATTCAAGACGCCCGGCCTTTTGGAGCCACCGTCACAACGCACGCCCTAATCGTGCGGGTTAGCCTAGGCGAGTTCGAGAAGAACAAGTTGAAAACACTTGGTCGGTCCGGTATGCACCTCTAGCCACCGTGGCTACAAGAGCACCCTATGCAATCTATCTTAAGTATAGATTGAGGAAGAAGCAAAACCAAGGGAGAACAAAATCATCGAGAAGGCACTTGATCGCTAGAAATCAGATTCACTATAAAACTTCACCATGAATAATTACATGAACAAGATCACCACCGGGATCGTACCTTGATCTTGATCCTTGCTCCAGAGCTCCGACGTGGTCTTCCATGCAAGGTTCCCACGTCGGCTAGGGAAACCCTAGACAACTAGCACGACCCTCCTCTTTGAGATGGTGTCCCTCTAGCTTCTCTCTCGCGTGGATGACGAATGACTTGATTCGTGGCTCTTGGCAGGGGGACTATAAATAGTCCGAGGGGCGTCTAGGTCAAAGGGGGCGCCGAACCGGGCCCGAATGGGTGGCCGGCCGGCTGGGCCGACCTAGGCCCATTTCAGCCATTCGGCCTGCCTTCCTCCGGTTGCTTCTCGTGTCTTTTGGAAATTTCCACCTCCTGCATGTGGGTCCTTGACGTCAGTTTCTCCGCGTTTTGGATAGGGCTCCTTGTCGCGCAAGCTTCAACATTTTCTGTCCAGGTCCTCAGAATTTTGTGCCTTCACGGTTCGGTCCTTGGGCCTCTTGGAGTCATGTTCACTTCGTGTCTTGACTTGCACCGGGCTTCATGATCTTTTCACAAAGTGCTTGATGAACTTTCCCGGGAAGTCTCCCTTTTAGCGCTAAAACCCTGCGTAAATAATAAACTCCAAAAACCACATGCGAATGCGAACTTGATAAATGATGAGGGTTAGGATCGTTAGTTTAGATATTAAATCAATGCCAACACCGAAGGTAAACTCATGGCTATGTTGACGGAAATTCACTGTCAACATCTCCCCCATGCTTAAACCTTGCTCGTCCTCGAGTAAGCCTTCGATGGATATCAGTGTTGCCTTTCATTATTTAAACCCTGCACTTGATCATACACGAGAAAACATAATGCTCTCTAATTTTATATTTGTTAAAGTTCCATAATGAAGCCAACCTTCATCCCTACGGAGGGTGGATATCAATTAAGCTCTTCCCACAAGTAATTAGTCATGCTCCAAAATTTCAAATGAATCTCGAAAATTTTGAAGTGTAGAGCAAGATGAAGAAAAGAGCTAAACCAAGTTCAAAAATTTAAACCACCTTGCATCTTGCTCATGTACTCTCATCTTATCTCTCAAAGCCTATTTATTCTACTTCTCTCCCCTCTCAAAATATATATAAGTGGAAGGCTTTATGTGGAGCTTTGGGAAAAGATTTAGTTCTACCAAGATATTATAATCGAGATATTATCAAAACAAGACAAGCTTCTCATGGTCTTACCGAGACTCGTCAAAAAGGTCATTGGAAAAATAATGTTACAAGGAGGGGGGAGAGAGATGAACACACACTTTTTGAGATAAGTGGACATGTGCAAATGGCAAAGAGTGATCCCGAGGCACAAACAAAGTCCTCGTTATCGGATTGCACATGGTTAGAAAGATGAGTATGGGTCTTGATCTTGAATCCTCTTGAAACTCCTAATGCATCTAGAGAGCCGGGGAGTTTTATTTATTTATTTTTTTCTTTCTCTCTTTTTTCATTTTTTATATATATACACATTTCTTCTTCTCTCCTTTTTCTTTTTCTCTTTTTTCATACTTTTTTTGTTTATTTTATTTTTTATACTCCCTTGAGCTCTAGATTACATTGTACCTACCTCCTTGGCAACTCCCCCCATGCTTAGATGATTGCGCGTCCTCGGGCAAAGAGGTGGAAAATTTTTTGTACCAAGGTAGGTACTAAAAGTTGTATGTTTTCCTTGAAAGAAACACTTGAAATCTTCTAGGGATCCTTCACGCAACCTTATGTCATCTTGGAGCTCTTCCCAAAATTATACTTCAATCCTTGGCACCTTCATTCTTGTGATCTTCCTCGAAATATTCATCCATACTCAAATAATAGGTTGTGGTCAAGGAGGTAAACACAAAAAGATGTATTGGGTTTTTTGGGTAGATATCCGGCGAGGTTTGCAAAATTTCCGATGTGGAAACTTACAATACACGGATAGAAAAGGCTAGCATTAAGATAGGTACGCAAAAAACGGAATGACCAGCTTCTTAGTCTCGGGCCAGAGAAATCAAGCCCTGAATTAATTCACCCAAAAATAAATCTTGTATACTAAGTTTTTGCACTCAAATAAATATAAGGTTTTGGATAGGTAGAGCAATATGCAAGGGGTATTAATGACAAGGTTAGCATTATTTTTAAGAACAAAAATAAATCATCTTTAACCCATCCAAAAATTGGGAGCATGAAAAGAAAACTATGGGTCTTATCTTTATCATAACCTCCGCAAAGGATTAAGTTAGCATTTAAATTAATTTCAGATTTGTATTAAAGAGAGCACTAGCTTAATCATGCATAAAACAAGTACAAAGATAAGCAAATAGGCAACGGTCATCATATATCAACTTGGCACAATTTTCGATCCATATTAATTATCATAAAACGATGGTGAAATTATTCATGGTGATGGAAAACAAAAACTACTACTACCCCACACATGCTGAAAACAAATAAAATAGAAAATGCTCGCACAAACAAATTTGCACATAACTGAAAAATAAAGAAAAGGAGAAGGAAAAATCAAACCAAATTGGAAGCATTATTTCTTCTTCCTTCCTTCACTCTTCCTTCAATGGTTGATCCTTCGTCTTCATGATGAAAACAAACTTGGAGTGCCTCGGAGTATATGGTGGCGGAGCGGATGAACGAGTTGAGGGTCGAGGTCGAACGAGTGGCACCTCCGTGTGCCCTTGTGGTTTGCCCCACATGGACAAGCTTCGTGTACTCGTCATGCCTCCATGGTGCAACGTGTCGCTCCTCGACGGTGCCACGTTCTCCTCCATGCTTCGCGAGGACTCGGAAATAGAGCGCCTTCGCGAAGAGATAGATGGCGCCTCCGATGATGATGATCGTATCCTTCTCTCGAGGACGATGTTCATGGCCTTTTTCATCGTGCCTTGCTGCACAAACTCACAAGCAACTCTCTCGGGGGTTTCTCTTCGGTAGAAAAAATGCGCAAAGAAAGTATATGGAAGGGCAAGAATTGTAACAAAATTTCACGGATTTTTAAAGAAGGAAGTGAGGCATGAATTTTTCTGAGTGGTTCGTGAGGTCTCTGGATTATGAACTTGGGAGCATGAACTTGCAAATGAATGAGAGGCTTACCTGAGGAAGATGGACGCCGGGGGCCACAAAAGAGGCCGCCGGCCGGACCAGAGTCGGCACTGGGGTCCCTGCTGCCCCAATTGCCTCGGCTCTTCTCCCACTTGCTCCTTGCTCCAATATGTCCTTGTGTCCTCATGCTCCACAAGAATCCATCGGCCAAACTCCCTCGGCCACTCCTTTGTTTTGAATGATGAGATTAAAGCCTCCCTCCTTAACTTTGTGGCACTTCTTGTCTACTATGGTTCATGTGTTTTCACTTATTTCCTGCAAAACAAAGTCATGCTGCCCTCCCTCATGCTTGTCCTTTACATGTGCCCAAGATGTTTTGATGATAAAGCCTTACCGTGATGCATCATCGAGCACAAGGTGTTAAAAATAAACCTCAAATCCTTCCCTTGATCATGCTTAGATGCTTATTACTCCTCTAAATTTCATAAATTAAAGATTAACTCAGAGCTAGCAATGAGTTTAAATATATTATTAGAGGAGTTTTTAAACATCAAAAACAATTTGTAAGTCGAAAACTTTCCGACTTCCATTATTTTGGTTGCACCGGATCGTTTGCTTTCATTAATTGATAGCAAGCTCCTCCGGCTTGACTGGGGTGTTTAGGTTCTAAATTTGGCCAAACATGAGAGAGAGATTTTGAATAAATAAAAACAAAGGGGTTTGGAAAAGCTCTAGCTCTAGAGAAACCGGTAGGTGTTAAGTGAAATCAAACCAAAAACCGAATTCCTTAGGTTCACGCGAGTCCTAGCATGCGTCAAATGATTTAAAAACATTAAGGAACATAGCGAGGCTCTACTCATGTGGTTTTAACATGCAAAACAAAATTGAACCTACCATCATGGAGAGGATGGAAGGCTCAAATAGGATCTGAATTTTTGTTCTAGTTTCTTGAAAAGAGACAAATAAAACATGGGATGGCTCATGTCATCGGTTTAGGATAGACAAATTCAAATATAAAGACCGAGCAAATAAAAGGTTCTCTAAAAACTTGTTCAACCACTTAAGAGTTAATAAAATGTATTGCGTAACAAATTCTATGACTAACTTACTTGAATTGAAATTTTCGAGTTGCCCTCCTAGCTTTTATTCTTGATCGGGTTGTCCTCCCGGTAGCTTATTCTTGACTTGACGAACGGGTTGCCTCCCGCCTAGTGCTTCGTTGATAGTCCATAGCCAGACTTCTTCTCTTCTTCACTTCGGATCAACGCTCTTTGTGGGTGTTGCAATCTTGGGTACCCACTTCCGCACCATCTTGGGCGCGGGCTTATTCTTCGGCTTAGTCATTTTTTTGGTCTTCACAGGCTGGCTTTCTTCTTTGGTCTTGACGGATGCAACAACTTCCTTGATCTTCGTTTCCTTCTTCTCCGGCTCTTCCTTCTTCTTGGGCTCTTCCTTGATAAAGCGACGATGAGGTGGAACATATTTAACATTGAACGTGTTGCATACCTCGAAACGTGGTTGAAACTTGAATGCACGGCATAGCTTCTCGAACACGTCTCTTGGCATGACTCCCACACTTGCTTCAAGGTCGCATAATGTCATCTTGTGCTTGTTGACAAGCATGTCTTGGAAGTAGCGTGGAGGCATCTTCATGTCTTGGCTCGCATCTCAAACTCCGGTTCTTCGTTAGTGATCTCCGGAATAATGGTAACCTTCTCCTTAGTGTGATCCTCCGTCTCTCCCGAATGAGTTTGAATAGCCATCGCCATCTCGGGACCTTGGGGTCGTCCCGGCAATCTTCATTCGTTACCCATCGAGCGCCCGACAAGTTGTCCCACTTGCCTCTCTAGCATCTTCATCATGTTAAGCACTTGATGGATAGAGCTTCCGACCTCCGTCACCTTGCCATCTATATTCTCTAATATTTTGTCCATAGCCTTGAACTTAGTGACGACATCCTTGTTGATCTTAGCTTGCTCGTCCATGAAGTCCTTCAATTGTGTACAAAGAGAAACCAAATTTTGAATGGACGAACTTGCATTAAATTTAGGTTTACCTTGCCCGTAGTGGAAGTTTGGCAACTCTCCTTTCATGTAGTCGAGCACCATTGCTTCCTCCAGACAATCTCCTTGGACATGGCCGTACTCGCCACACTCCTCGCATGTGGATCTTGCTTCGACAGCCTTTAGGTCTTGAGCTTCTCTCTCTATCTCCATCTTCTCCATCCTCCTCATAAGTAAACCGATATGCCACTCAAGGAATTCGGCTCGCATGTATTCATTGAAACGCTCCGAAGCTTCCGCAATCGTCTCCGTTAGGAATTGAGCCAATGTATCAATCTTGTTGCGCAATATTCGAGTCTTGGTCAGCGAATAAAATTCCTTCATGAAGGCCCTCATCAACGCTTCCCAATCTTGTTTTGACTCCGCCGGTAGAGTATGGAACCAACGCAAAGCTTTTCCAAGTAGTGAGAACGGAAAACGCCTTGCCCTCACTTGATCTTGAGTCACCCCATCCTCATCGAACGTTTGACATAATTGAACAAATGCTTGGAGGTGAAGGTTCGGATCCTCTTTACCGGTGAAAGGCGAGTGTTGCACCATGCGGATAATTGAGACCTTGATCTTGAACGGCTTTCCTACGTCTTGAAGGTTTATGATAGGTAGATCTACGATGTCCGGGGTGCATAGCTCGATCTTGCGCTCCGGTTGCAGTTGTTCTCCCATGGGTGGCAGTTGAGGTTGATCTTCCTTTGGACTTGAAGGTGGTGATTCCCTTGGAGATTCCGACGGTCCTTCGACCTCGGCTTTTGGATCAAGGATTTTCGGTCCCTTAGCTTGTGTTGCACGTCTCCTTTGCCTGTAAAGTTTTCCTGGATCATCCACAAAAAGTTTTGGGTTTCTTGGAGAAGTAGCCATCCATCTCCGGTTAGGGTTAACAAAAACAAAAATCAAAAAAGAAAAATTAGGGTTAGTCAAAAACTAGATTAGATTTTTTTTAGGATGATCATAATTAAGAGATGCAAAAGAAAAAACTGAAAATATTTACAAGAAAGCGATACTAGATTGGATCATGATTGCTTGTTCCCCGGCAACGGCGCCAGAAAAAGGGGCTTGTTGACGGTTGATTGTCGTATCAAAGTTCGTTTGGATTTGCAAGTGGACAAATCTCCCGTCGTAGTCAAGGGACCCTTCTTCCCTTAAGTGTGAGAACCCAAGGTATCAAATCCGTGGAACAATGCGCAACGCAAGAATTCAATCTAGTAAAGCAAGGAAACTCTTTCTTTTGAAGAACCAAGTTGCATCTAATCTAAGAGATCATCAAGAAAATAAATCTAATCTAATCTAATCTACTAAAGAGGTAGCAAGAGAAAGCATAGAGATAACCGATCTAGAGAGTCTAGATCGCGCTTATGTTGTAACTCCAAACAAGATAGATGAAGATAGAAAACGAATCTCATAAAAAGCATCTTTAAATCGTGGTCTCCAATCCGATTCCGAAGACGCCCACCTTTTGGAGCCACCGTCCTGTCACAACGCACTCCTATTCGTGCGGGTTAGCCTAGGGTGAGTTCGAGAAGAACAAGTTGAAAACACTTGGTCTGTCCGGTATGCACCTCTAGCCACCGCGGCTACAAGAGCACCCTATGCAATCTATCTTAAGTATAGATTGAGGAAGAAGCAAAACCAAGGGAGAACAAAATCATCGAGAAGGCACTTGATCGCTAGAAATCGGATTCACTATAAAACTTCACCATGAATAATTACATGAACAAGATCACCACCGGGATCCTACCTCGATCTTGATCCTTGCTCGGAGCTCGACGTGGTCTTCCATGCAAGGTTCCCACGTCGGCTAGGGAAACCCTAGACAACTAGCACGACCCTACTCTCCGAAATGGTGTCCCTCTAGCTTATCTGCTTGTCGGCGGTGGATGACGAATGACTTGATTCGTGGCTCTTGGCAGGGGACTATAAATAGTCCGAGGGGCGTCTAGGTCAAAGGGGGTGCCGAACCGGGCCCGGAATGGGCTGGGCCGGCTGGCCTGGGCCGACCGGCCTGGGCCCAGTTCGGGCCCGGCTTCCTCCCGGTTGCTTCTCGTGTCTTCTGGAAATTTCCACCTCCTGCATGTGGGTCCTTGACGTCAGTTTCTCCGCGGTTTGGATAGGGCTCCTTGTCGCGCAAGCTTCAGCATTTTATGTCCAGGTCCTCGGAGTTTTGTGCCTTCACGGTTCGGTCCTTGGGCCTCTTGGAGTCATGTTCACTTCGTGTCTTGACTTGCGCCGGGCTCCATGATCTTTTCACAAAGTGCTTGATGAACTTTCCCGGGAAGTCTCCCTTTTAGCGCTAAAACCCTACGTAAACAATAAACTCCAAAAACCACATGTGAGTGCGAACTTGATATATGATGAGGGTTAGGATCGTTAGTTTGGATATTAAATCAATGCCAACACCGAAGGTAAACTCATGGCTAGGTTGACGGAAAATCACCGTCAACAGCCACAAGTGGTCGGGTCACTCGGCTCCCTCCAGAGCCGTCTCGGTCGCCCCTACCACTCGTGCCTGACTCGGCCACCATGAGGGCTAGGTAAAGCTTCTCTAAGGCTTTTCCAAGATTTTTCTATTTGTTTTCTAGGGTTTTCACTCTAAGAAAGGATGAGAGGATCTCAAGAAAAGCACTTGTAGCGAGCCTCGACCAATTGATCACGTCCCTCTTTATAGTACGGTGTTTCCTAAACTCAAATTCAAACCGAAAAAATTAAATTTAAAGCGCCAATTGAGCTTCAACACCTTTTATATGAAATTGAGGGCCTTCTTTTGAATATTCTCGTTTATTTCTTTTTATCCCTGCACACACTTAGTTGAACCATCAAATACCCAAATTATATTTGTCATTATCACCAAAATAATTAGGGGCCTAGATGCTCTTTCAGCAACGATGCCAGATGGGTGTGGAGATGTGCTGGTGGTGTCGTGGTGGCGCGGCCGGCGGTGGCCTCCTTGGATGTGTGCAAGCGGCGCTACGGTGGCGTTGCTGGCGACGGCCAAGGGTCGTCGCACCAAAGACGCCATGGAGGCGTAACTGGTTGCCCGGGCTGCGTTTCTCCGATGCGGGTGAAAACCCATCCCCTCTTGGGACGACGTCGTTGGCGTGTCTAACGTCATGCCCTTCCTGAAGGCGACGTCGAGCATCTCCTTCTTGGGTCTCCTCCGGCCTAGGGTCGACAGCGGCGTTCGGACTTCTCGGCGAGTTGCTTCGGCGTGGTCTGCTTTCGTGAGAGCCCTTTCTCTTTGTTTGTTTCCTTTCTCTTTTTTCCTTAGTGGTTTGTGTTTGGTAAAAAAAGTAGGCAGTAGAATCTCCTTTGAGCGGGGAGAAGAGAGGGTTTGTTTCTTGGCAGTGTGTGGTGGTTCGCGTCGACGACGGATCAGAGTTGTGGAGACCCGGATCGATGTCCCAATCCGACTGGACCGATCCTTTGAAGTTGTTTGAGTTGATCGTGTCGATGTCCCAATCCGACCGATGAGTTGTTGAGTTGAGCGGTGCGTGTTGAGGTCCCAATCCAACCCATCGATATGCTTAGTTGTATGGTCTGCGGACCGGAGTCGTTCGGAGTTCTCTGCTCTCCTCGATCGACCAGAATTGTATGGTTTTCAGGCCTGATTTTCTTTATATGCTGGGTCAACTCTCTTCTTCTGATAAAAATTCGGAAACATAAGCTTTCACCGTCCGTTAAAAAAAATGATACCTTAATAAGCTAATTAAAAGTAAAGTAAACGATAGCGCTCCATCGCTTGATGAACGGTCAAGAGGTGAAGTCGCTGAACCGATCTGAACGACGTCGGCTTCTCTCTTCGAAATGTTGTCTGACGAAACTGTGGGCGTGTTTGATATGGGCTCCGAACGGCCGTGCCCACCGGGCCATTTTACGTGTTTGATATCGGCCCCGGGTGGGAGCCTGCCGCCATTTCGCCTCTCTCTCGGCTCGCGAACGCGCTGGGGTTTCGTTCTTTGGACGGTAGCCGGAGCTCGCGGGAGAAATTTGGCGGCGACGGAGTCAGGCTCAGCAGAACGGTGAAACTTCTGCTGCCGCTTATCCCTCGGCGAAATCCATGGCCTACTTATACCCCTCCTCCTCCCTCTCTCGGTCTTCTTCTCCTCTTCACACTCCACTCCCGTGGAGTCACCGTCACGAGGTAAGCTCCACGCCAGTAGTTGTGGTGTTCCCGGGCTTCCTCTCCGTCTCCCATTGTGGATCTGCGCCCGTGCGGCGCGGGTCTCATGAGCTCGGAGTCGGTCTTCTTCCTCCTCTTCTTCTCCGGCGGTGGTGTGCTTGTGGATCCGCTTGTCGTGTGCTTCCCCGTCCGGATCTGCTACCTCCTCTTCACCTCCATCTGCTTGAGCATCTTGTGCACCCTCCGCTAACCCGAGGTGAAATCAATTTTTCCCTTTCCCTGCATACCACGATTCGATGTTTGGCTCGATTTATGAGTTATTTGTTTGCGTTTGCTATGGTGACGATAAATCTTGGTCGTATTAGTTGATGCTTCGTTGTTCTTGTGCATTGTACCATGTCGATTTGTTACATCTTATTCTTGTTTTTTGGCATGGTGATAATTTGTTCGGTCTTTGGATAAGAATGGTCGATGATGAGTAGCTAATGAGCAGAGGCATTTTTTAAATGCACGTGCCTTGTTGATTTGTGAATGTTTGCACTTACATTTTAGAGGCCACCGGGGTCTACTATCTTTGCTTATACAATCAATGCATGTAGATGGATGCAAATGCACAAGATGCATCGATGTGATGGCAAGCAACAGCTGGAATGGTTGTTGTGATGGTATGCTTTGTGGTTAATAGGCTTAGAGGTTTGAGAGGAGAAGAGCCTATTCCTTATGGTCCTAGGACTCATGCCTTTGAGAGGCATAGACAGAGAGCACACTCCAAATGATGTACAACTATAGTGATATGGAATGCGTTGCCATGTTACGCATGAAAAGGGTCCCCTTTTCACTTTGTGCAACTAGCTTAGGAGTAGAAAACTTGTTCATGAGATGAGGATGTCCTGTGGAGGAGCGGTGGCAATGTTTATTCATGTGGTTGGACACAACTGCAGGTTTAGGTAGTTCACCAATCCTTTAGGAGATCCATTGAAACCGTGAGCGTAATCTTCCACCAAGTGTTATTTGCCATTGGTGAATTAAGGGCCTGAGATGATCAAACCTCCAAGCATCACACACCCTAAGATCATGGGCGCCAGATGGTTCCCTTTTCTCAAGGTATACGATATCTAGTTCCACACACATGTTCATGTCTATGTGTTTGCACCCAATTGTTAATAATTTGCCTTGTGCACTTATATGTAGAATTGCATTGGTGCCATTGATGGCACACATGTGTTGGCAAGGGTGCCTAGACACATGCGACAAGCTTTCGGGGGTAGGAAGAAGGACCCAAACACGTATGTGATGGCTGCCGTGAACTTTGACCTAAAGTTCACATATGTTCTAGCTGGCCGGGAAGGGTCACCATGATGCACGATTTTGGCCGATGCCATTGAGAGAAATGATGGGTTCAAAGTCCCGGTGTAACCTACACATTACACTAACACATTACACTAACACATTCCACTCACACATTACACACACTAACACTAATTGTGCACAAATTGTAGGTCACTTCTACCTTGTAGATGCTGGATATGCATGCAGACAGGGGTTCTTGCCTCCTTATAGGGGGGTGAGGTATCACTTGAGTGAGTTCTCCGGCACAAACCCCCCACCAATGCAAAAGAGCTATTCAACCTTAGGCACTCTTCACTTAGGGTGACAGTGGAGAGGGCCTTTGGTGCACTTAAGGGGAGGTTCAGAATTATAGACAACAAATCTTTCCACAAATACAAGACCCAAGTCAAACTTGTGCTTGCTCACGCATTTTGCATAACGGATCATTGGGTTTGGATGTGATAGCATTGTGCCGAGAGGAAGGATTTGAGTATGATGAGGATGATGTCGATCATGGTGAACTACCTCTAGAGGAACGCTATGGTGAATGTTAGGAATGACATTTGCAATGCTATGTGGGCTGCTAGGGGTTCATCTAGGACTTGATTTGTTGTTCACTACTTTGCATTTCATGGATGTGTAAAATAATTTAGTAGGCCCTGGATATGGAACTAATGTAGTGCAACATTTGTGTACTTAATAATGCTATGTCTGAGACCAATTAATTTGTTTGTAAAACTGATTGTTGCTGTTAATTTGTATGTGTTCTTAAATTTGTTGTTCACTACTCTATGTTGCCAATGAATAGGATGTCTGCAATTAACCTTGATGCCCAAGGTGGGTTTGTGGCTGCAAACATGGTGCAAGCTGATGACCATGTAGCAGCTGTAGGAGCCTGGTTTGGGTGCACCTCCCGTTGTTCACTGTAGATGATGATGATGCTTGCCCTGCCCGGAGGCGGCAAGGCCCTATGAGGTGGACTAGCAACACCTCTGGGTTTGTCCTAAGGAGGATGGCCCAGATTATTAGTGAGGGGTCTAGGACTGACAAAACCTACAAAGACAAGGATGTCAATGCAGAGCAAAGGCTCTAAAGGAGTACATGGGTCGTTAGTCCCACATAAGTGTACAACCACTTGAGGAAGTGGAAGTGGTCTAAGATTGCTAGGCTCAAGGATCTTAGTGGAGCAGCATTTGATCATGATTCATGTGCCATAATGTTAGAAAGACCACTTTCTAGGTCATTGCAAGGTACCATGTCTGAAGCATCTCTTCTTAACTATGCCCTTCCTTCTTAACTGTGTCCTGCCTTCTTAATTGTCTACCCTCTATCCAGACCACCCAAAAGATGCGAGTTCTTGAACACTCCTATCAAGTTCTACACCGAGTTGAGGCTCTATTTGGTAGTACCTTGGCTCTTGGTAGGTTTGCCTTAGGTTCCAACGAACCTTTGGGGTGAACAAACCGATAGTGTTGTGCTAAGCTTGAGGGTCGAGACTTCTTCTCTCCTCCTCCCACTCAAGGAAAAATCGCATCGAGTTTCTGATCTCAAAGAAGACCACAACACCCGTGGTCTCGATGCTGTTTGTGGTAAGAGGAAGAGGGCATTTTAGTGAGGAAGAGATCCTAATGATGACCAACATGAATGATCTTTGTGAACAATGTTGCCAATGCTATGCTCAAGGCGGTGCACATGTTGATCCGACCTCTATCTTTGTCATGGAGATGCGACTTCTCCATCGAGGCCTTGATTGTTGCCTACACCCACCTCCTCGAGAACAAGCCAGTTTGCAACCGGGTTTGTCAACATGTCACACCCCCACAGGGACATATGGTGAGGACCTACCTTGCCAAGAACTACTATCTCGTAGTTCATCCTCTTATCTCTTTTGTAGACACTGCATGGTAGATGTCCCACCGACTGTCCTTTTGTATTTAGTTAGTGGGAAGGTGACTAACTAAAAACTACATTTTGGCTCACGAATGTGGGCAAAACTCCATTGAGCTCACCGATTGTGAGCAAAACTCTATCTTTGTTGTACTAAATTGCGCCTTTGTTGGCTTGCTTCTTCACCGAGATGAATGAATGTGGGATGGTTGTGATGATTTTCTTTGGTAATGGCCTATGATGTTTCTTCGTGCTAGTGATTAGGTGGTGCATGTGTTTATGACTTTTTCCCTTGCTTTTCTCATGGTCTGTGATGAAATTGTTGGACACATGCTCTCCTTGCAACACTAGAACTATTACGTGATGGCGGTGAATGAGCATGTGCGCTTTTTCCTTGCTTTTTCTCATGGGTGTGCCATTATGTTTGTGGCCCATATCAAACTCATTGCGACCACCGTGATTTTTCTTTTCATACAATGCACCACCTATGATTCACATGGCTAATCATTTCTTTGAGGCCTATGTTTTTCTTATCCTATGATGTCAACTTGTGATAATAATGGTCGAGAGATTTCTTGTTCATGATCGAGGATTTCTTGTTCTTGGTGCTGTCCATCGCTTCCTTGTAGCACCAAAGAGCATCCATCATGAGATACTACACATTTAACATGGAAAGCTCTTGGGTGCTCCAAGGAAGCCCATGGCGATGTCCATATCATGATTAATTACAAGAGGTTTAAGTTATAAATATCCTATGATGTTGACACGAGGATATGTTGTCCAATCCTATGATGTCAACTACTACACTTGTGCATAAGAAAACTATGGTGAGGATTATTTACATCTCCTTGCGGACCAATGGCAAAATGGTATGTTGTTTTGAGGGCCTCAAACCGTGGATCTACACATCCGGCATGAGTGCGTGAATATGTTCTTAAGGTACATAATGCAAGGTACCAAAGCTACAAAACTCATGATGAGGTGCATGAGTTCAATGAAGCCCTCGGGATGGATGGGTACCGTGAGGCGGGTAAAAGGTATAACAAAGGCTAAGAATGTGATGCCACCAATTCATGCATATGAGGGTAAGAATGTGATGATTAAAGGGCATGTTCGTAAGAATGTGATCATTGTCATTCTTGTGGTCTTCATTGTTTGTTCTTGGCGAGATTGCCTAACTGTTGCTCCTGTAAATGAAATTTGGGATGAATGACCGATGATGACGTTTTTTCTCTTATTTCTACCTAAGTATGTTATGAAGGAGAACATTAAATTTGAGTGAGGCCAATTTCATGACTATTATCTATGTTGGTTAGTTTTGTTATGAGATGATCCCCTACTTGTTTCTTCTCCTCTTCCTCTCATATGGAATTATTGCTCTGGCCTCGACTTGGCCCGAATCAAACAATGTCCCGGTTTGGTAGTTGGCCTTGGGCCGCCACCTGCAATCAAACACAAAATGACTTCACCAGACTCTTAGCCCACACAAATCAAACAGTTCGTTCTACCGTCATGGCCAGGCTATCACGATATCAAACACGCCTTCCTCATCCCGCGTCCTGACACGCTGCCCCCCTCCCGGTCGTCGCGGCTCGTCCCGTCTCCACCCTCGCGCCGCCGCCCCTCCCCGACGTAGCTCCCCCGATCCGACGCCGCTGCCGTCTCCACTCCCCCGACGACCTCTAGATCCGCTGCCGGCAGAAGCTTCCCTCGACGACCGCAACGCCTGAAGTTATCACTCGGCGGACGGGGCCGCACCGAGCTCCCCCGACGGCCGCACCACTCCCTCGACGGCTGCTCCCTCGAGCCCATCCCTTACCTTCCGTCCTCATCCTCGTCTCCTCCAAACAGGTGAGAGGTGAAGCTTAACTCTCCCAACAGCTTCTGCCTAGGGAATCGCTTAAGTTTGTTTCACCGTCGAAATTTCGACTTGCTTCCTCCCACTTGAGTTTTGGAAGGACAGGTTTCTCAAAGTTCAATTGCGCCTTAGGTTTTTCCTTCACGGCGTTGAGAACACATGGCGGGGAAGATGCTCGTCGACGGGGAGGCGCCCGTCTACGATCTCTTCGTCATCGGTGCGGGGAGTGGCGGCGTTCGCGGTTCTCGCACCGCAGCCTCCTTCGGAGCTAAGGTTTGGTTTTCCCCAATTCGTTGAACTCGACTATGCCTCTTCTCCGTGAGCCCATCCGCGCTGCTCCCTCCCTCTGCTGCGTCGTTGCCACCGTTTGTCTCCCTTCCGGCCCCCATCAGTCGCTACTCGCAACTCCTATGGCCGGCGGCCGGCACCAGTTGGTGCTGCTGCCCGCATACTTATTAGTAGATGGCTGCCTTGTACCAATTACGCACCCCTGCCCTTGCTTGCCATACGATTGTATCCATTCTATTTAAAACGGTTGAGAAATGGATGTGGATGTTATGCTATCATCGTCAAAGAGTGAGGTTGGTTGGGATTTGCATGGTGCTTACAATTTGCATCTCATTCAATTAACTTTTGTGCCATGATCCAGAAAACGAAGCTGAGTACCAAAACCCTTCCTTCATGGAGTACTGCTTTGAGAAATTTGGAGAAATGAATGTCTGTTATCTTCAAGCAATCATGGCCTACTTTTCATCTGTGGAAATCATGCTTTGCTGATAGTGTGAATCCGCACCTTTATTATATAATGAAACTCACACTTAGCTTCAGCATTTGTTCTTGGTCCCCCTCTGTTGTTTTGATCTTTCCTCTTTTTTGGCCTAAAAGGTTGTTAGGCTTGTACAATTTCCTTTCACTTTTGTTTGGTTCTCTAATCATATCCACCCTCCCTTTTATATAGCACAGTAGGGGTTTCACATTTCTTTATTCCCCTTAGAACAATTTCAACCTCGCCCTTCAGTAAAAGATCCTTTGTTATCCTATCATGTTTCATCACGTGAGTGTATTATAGTCAAGTTTATCGCTTGTGGAATTTGATTGGTTGTAAGATTTGTGGTAGGTTGCGATTTGTGAGCTCCCATTTCACCCCATCAGCTCTGATTGGCTAGGAGGACATGGTGGGACGTAAGCATCTTCTAACTATTTTTGTACATTTCTGGTGCTTATTTAAAATATTCAGCAATTTGGCTAGGCGTATTGCTCTACTCTAAATATGTGTGTGTTCATTATGATCTGATTGTTGTCCCAGGTGCGTGATACGTGGTTGCGTACCTAAAAAGATATTGGTGTATGGTTCATCTTTCCGTGGAGAATTTGAGGTTAGTCATTTTACCGTCATATTGTAGGTATCAAAATGTTTGGGAAGGTGACGACGAGTGGAATCTAAGAAAATGATTATTTTGGGTGTCTATGCCTTCCCTAGAATGTGATGGCAGATTGCATTTCATGCAGGATTCAAAGAATTTTGGGTGGGAGATTAATGGAGATATTAACTTCAATTGGAAAACTCTGCTGGAAAATAAGGTCAGACTCAACTGCAAATAGAAGCACAATTCTCCACAACTGCTAAGCATGAAAAAGAGTGCCATACTGTCTATGATCCTAATTTTTTTCCTTCTCTGCAGACTAAAGAAATTGTTAGATTAAATGAAGTATACCAGAGAATCATTGGAAATGCTGGTGTAACAATGATTGAAGGGGCAGGCAGTTTAGTTGATGCTCATACTGTTGAAGTTAGCCAGCCTGATGGTTCAAAGCAAAGGTATACAGCAAAACACATTTTAATTGCGACTGGTAGCCGAGCTCAACGTGTCAACATACCTGGAAAGGTTTGTAAAATTCCATTCCTACCTTTTGTAACTTCCTTTTTCTTTAACTTGTAACTTTCTTCCTCGTCCTGACTGATTGTACTTGATTCTTGTTTCTTTCCGACACGGGATACCTGAATATCAATGGTCGTTGAAATTTCCAATAGGCTAAGACATGAAAAGGGTTTTGTACCGTGCTTCTCTCTTTGAACTGTTTTGAACGAGACAAATATTACCTTTTTTTATCTAAGACAGCGCATATTCCCATTTTTGTTCTATTTGTGTTGTTTTGTTTTGTTTTGTTTTCACTTTGTCATTTATCCTTCTGGTGGATTATTCTAACACCAGTGAAAATAACCTTTTGAAGGAGCTGGCTATTACTTCAGATGAGGCCCTGAGTTTGGAGGAGCTTCCCAAGCGTGCTGTAATCCTTGGTGGCGGGTAAAGTGCTATGCTGCTATTTTAAATATATATCACGCTGTTGGTACCAATTCTTTGACATATCTATGTCCATGTGTCCGGACATTGCAGATATATTGCTGTTGAATTTGCTTCTATCTGGAGAGGGATGGGTGCAGAAGTAGATTTGTTTTATCGGAGAGAACTTCCTCTAAGGTGTGTAGTATCTTGGGAACTCGTACTATTACTAATCCCGCACTGCCTAGCCTGGCTCTTTGTTTTAAGTAATACTTTTAATACTGCTGTTCTTGCATTCGGTTTTTATCATGTG
Source organism: Cenchrus purpureus (assembly GCA_022644695.1). Taxonomy (NCBI): domain Eukaryota; kingdom Viridiplantae; phylum Streptophyta; class Magnoliopsida; order Poales; family Poaceae; genus Cenchrus; species Cenchrus purpureus. Next base: position 12,793,798 of record CP053458.1, read on the forward strand.
CAACTTTTGTTGCATTTGGGTACTTAAACATCAATCCTGGTAGTGAAAACTACTAGACAGGAAACATTTCCATATTGTACATTGATGTGTCTTTTAATATCTGTAATAACTGTCAATGTGAAAAGTCAGACTATGCTTATGTGCTTAGTAAAAATCGAGAAAGCCAAAGAGCTGATTCTTTGATGCTCTATTATGCACTGAGCTCATCGATTTGCTGCTGTGACATTACATAGAACTTTATGATACAACAACATTAAAAAAACACCTTGTTAGCTCGACCATTACATCACATATGCACATGAAAAAGCCCACCTGAATAGTATTTATAGTTTTTTTAAAGCTTTTCAACTAAGTAGTGCACGCTATGACTTTATGAGTCTTGTTGTTGGAACCTGGAGATATAAGTCAGCTATCTCATTACAACATGACCACCTAGCTAGCACTTATTGTCAAATGTAGTTGTATGATACTTTCAATTCCAGAAATAAGAAGATGTTTGCTAACATTGATGTGGAGACAAAAGATGGACATGACATTACATTAACAAAATGACTATGTGCAGAGGCTTTGATGATGAGATGAGAGAAGTTGTTGCAAGAAACCTTGAGGGAAGGGGAATCAAATTGCATCCTAGGTCAAATTTGTCTGAGGTGATTTAAACTCCAAGCCCTATGGTATGTTTTGATTCCTCGATATCAATTTCAAGTCTGACCAATTACATTTTATTTATTTAAACCAGTTGAGTAAAACGGCTGATGGCATAAAAGTTGTAACCGATAAAGGAGAGGAGCTCATTGCAGATGTTGTTCTATTTGCTACAGGTATTTAGGAAATCCTCCTAAGTTGAAACTTATCTTGTTTAGGTTCATTTTGGGAATGCATGATATTCCTTGGTTTCATCTTTGTTCACAGTAAATTGTGTATGTACTAACTTACAATAATTATTTAGTTCCCTAATAAAATATTCAAAGAAAATTTTTGTAGTTAGTTATTTGAGAGAGAACTGGCAATCTACTTATTTCCCATGTGTCTCAGACTTCAGATTTCTTACACTATGGAACACAGTATTTTTGGCATTTAATACTATACCCATGGGTATTTAATTGATTGCAGGGCGCATGCCCAACTCCCAGAGGCTGAACCTGCAAGCTGCAGGTGTCGAGGTTGACCAGATTGGAGCCATTAAGGTTGATTTTCTTTCTTTACTAGCTATTTGTTTTCTTCTTTTCTTGTGGGATATTCTTACCTGGAATTTACTTCTCATATTTTCTTTTAAAACTACCCATAAACCAATACTGTAAACTCGACTTGCGGACTGTAAGACAGCCCTGGGCATTTTGCTAAGAAGAAGACGTTCCCTTGAACCCCTACCCTACCCTTACATAGCAGCACCGTAGCCCGTGTGAGACGACCAACAGCCTGGGCTGGGCCTTGACCTCAGCCTTAAATTCACTCCCATTGGGAGTTGAACCCAGGACCTGAGGGAGTGCTACTAGAGCCACCTAACCAGCTCAGCCAGAGGCCCAATCCTGCGTGAGATTCAGGAAGCTGTAATGTCCTTTCCTTCTTTTAGTTTGGTCCATGCTAAGCGTTCTGCTAATGCTGCTGCCCATGCTTGTGCTAAGCATGCTAGTTCTACTTCTCTTGTTTGGATAGAGAACCCCCCAAAAAAAAAAACTCAACCAGAGGCTCAATCGCTAAACCAATACTGTATCAGGCAAATGAATTTGCCACTAGGGCGAGTTTTGGATTGTGTATATTGAGTAACTTAATGTGGCTATTTTGATATTTTCTCTGTTTAGGTTGACGAATATTCTCGCACATCTGCTCCCAGTGTATGGGCTGTGGGTGATGTTACAAACCGGATCAATCTAACTCCTGTTGCATTGATGGAGGCTACATGCTTTTCTGTAAGTGGTTGTAGTAGTTTATGATTCCAGTGAAATCAGTCAAGTTCTTGATCTGTAACCGGCAACTGTTTACTTTTTAACATTTAAAACTGCAGAAAACTGTGTTTGGTGGCCAGCCAGTTAAGCCTGATTACAGAGATGTTCCTTGTGCTGTTTTCTCGTAAGTCAATTGCAATCTTGATTACTTTATAGAAAATGCTGGAGTTACTAATCCTCACTAGTTTCAAATCTAGCTGATGTGCCTGTTCAAAGATGCAGTATGTTCAACTGTAAAACTTTTTGGCTGATGCTGATTTCTTTGGAGTTTGATGCTTGTCCTGCTTTATCATCCTTCTTTCGATAATAACATGGGACTCCATTATTTTCAACAGCATCCCGCCACTATCTGTAGTGGGCCTCAGTGAACAGCAGGCATTGGAGGAAGCCAAGGGTGATATTCTTGTTTTCACTTCATCATTCAACCCAATGAAGAACAGCATATCCAAGTAAGTACTTTTAAATGTCATGATGAAATCACTTGTGAGATATTTTCTTCTTTGCTCGCAGGGTTCACCCTCTGAGCTTGACATGTATTTCACATTCAAGATGGGCTGTTCTACTGTTCTCATTAGTCATGTTCTCTTCTTTGTGATTCTTATCTCCTGCGGGACGCATCATAACTCTGTTTATGTTCTGCAGGCGACAGGAGAAGACTGTCATGAAACTGGTAGTTGATGCTGAAACTGATAGAGTACTTGGTGCATCCATGTGTGGACCAGATGCACCTGAAATTATCCAAGTACATACAATTCTTTGACCTTTTTAGTGTTTGGGTCCCTTTTCTCCCATTCATCATTCTTGGTTTCTTCTTATGACTGAGCTTCAACTTGATCCAGGGCATTGCTGTTGCACTTAAATGCGGAGCCACCAAAGCAAACTTCGACAGCACGGTATGTTTGTTTAAAGAGGAACCTTGCAGTAAAGCAACTGCTAATATCTAGCGCCTGATGGTGTCTCTGCTGGCTTTCAGGTTGGAATTCATCCTTCGGCTGCTGAAGAGTTTGTAACCATGAGGACCTTGACCAGGCGTGTTAGCCCGACATCCAAGCCAAAGACAAGCTTGTAACTTGTTAAGCGACATTGGTGGTTTGGACTGTTGTAAAATGAGATTGTAGAGACAATAGAGAGAATATGAAATAGTGAATCCAGCATCTTCTCATTGATCTCAAGGTCCCTTTATATATTGGGAGATTACAAGATAGAGTTTATGACATAAACATTAAGTGTGGTCCTTTGATCTTCTCCATCTAATGGTAGCAATAAGACTCCTTAACCATGGTTGTTTTTTTTTCTAGTGTAGTAGTTTCATGGCCTTAAAACTCATGGTGTGCTGTCCCTTGGTGTGCTCCATTGAGGAGGTCAATAAAGACCTTTTGTAACATGGACCACAGGCAGAGCTATGTAGGGGCCAAAATCCATTAGCACAAGAAGGTAATACTACCAACATCATTTTACCTGTGCATGTCCATGATTGCGAACTTGCCATTATAGAGAACTAGCTACTTTAGATAATTGTTTACGGCGTAAGAAAAATTTAGGGTAATATTTTTCAAAAAAATGCAAAAAAAAAACAAATAGTCTCCTTGTCAGTTACACGGTGAACAAACCATATGAAAAAAAAATGAAAAAGTCTTTCAATGAAAAGGTGGCGTGGTATTCTAAAAATATGAAGAAAAAAATGGCATGCTAGACATGCAATTAATAGAGCATCTTCAAGAGATTCTCTATATTCTTTCTAAATGGTAGAAATAGAGATTTTGGTGAAAAACTGTCTTCCAAAGCTTATCTAAATGGTCATCCAAATATAGCCATCTTCTACCGGATTTTTCGCTAGTCAAATATAGAAGATGAGAATGACTCTCTAGAGTGCGTATAAGAAATAGAAAAGCTATTGGAAAGTGAAAATATATAGAAAATAATTTTTATGCAAATGACTCTTTAAATGATGATTTTGAGAGTAAAATTTAAAAAGACTTTGGAGATGCTCTAAAGCCTCTCAATAAAAAGGTGGGGGAACCGTAAAAGCATAATATTCCTTAATCCTTTACCCACTAAAAGAACTTTTTTTTTATTTATTACCCACAAATGGAGGGATGATTCTATACACCGAGCAAACACAATTTAAAATATCATAAGCTTTTCATTCGAACTCTGATCAAGATAAAATTTATATAAACTCTTTAGAGGACGAGAAGAGCCTATTTTTACATTTTTTTTACCATGGAGGTATATCTCTGCTGAGTTAAGCATAGATAATATAATAAAAAAGAATCACCGAGTGTGGCACTGGGGAGTGGAAACCAACTATGAGAGAACTGAAGATACATGGTTGCCGGATGGATGCATATAGCTTAGCGAATCCGAGGCAGCAACGATAGATAATGAGGGGGAATGCAAATTACAATCGATGAAAAAGAATACTGTTGGGGCTGTGGGGTGCTTTTGCACCAAAAACTGTTGGGACTTGTTTAATAAAGGGTTTGGGGAGTTTATGTACACAATCAGAGATACAGTTTTAACCAGCCAAGAAATGTTCAGAGTTTAGATCACGTCTCGAGAGAAAATTTTGCCAGGCTGCAGAGGTCTTACTGTCAGGCTATGGAGTCTATAGTCGTCTACTCCCTTCGTCCCTAAAAGATTGTCGTTTGCGGTTCCAAGAAAAAACTTCAATTAAATATATATTTAAAATATTAATAATTGTGATATGTAATTAGTATCATTATAAAGGTATTTGAATCTAGTTTTTAATAAATTTATTTGGAGATACAAATGTTGTATGTGTTTTCTACAAATCGAGTCAAAGTTATGACACGCACACCAATAACGACAATCTTTTAGGAACGGAGGGAGTAGTAGACAAATAATTGCTCAAAGTTTATAGCTGCTGCACAATGGGCATGACACTCTGGGTCCGGACATTTCTATATGCTAGTACTGCATATGAAAGCCATGCCAACATGCTCCTATGGATTGCAGCAGTGTCGATGACAAGATGGCTAGGAAAAAAGATGTCCCGTAACACATGCAAATTATCGTACAACACTACAAGACTACGTTCCATAATGGCCGCTGGGTGATTGCTGAAACGAAAGCCAAGAGTCATCTCAGGAGTGCATGCTAATTGCAGGTAGACTGTTGAAGCATCCCTTTTTTTGTCAAAAGCAGATGTCCACGCCACAGCATTTCCTTGCTCCTACTAGCTTCAGACACGACGGCTTAGTTTAATCTTGCGCACGATGGCGATGGGCCAACTACTGTACATCCAAGGTACTCAAGAACCCTAGCTAACGTGTTGTTAATGAGTGGCTTCAGTTTCAGGGACCAGCACAGCTGGGCCATACTTCGTGTTCCTGAAGCATATGCTTGTTAGCACATGCTTGTGTCTTTCCTTTTGCGAATTGGACTTTCTTGCATTTGAGTAACTTCTGAAGAGGAAATAAAGAGCACAATGTGTAATCGTGTAGTATCATCATTGTTAACTGGATTTTTAGCTTGCCTTCTAATCCATTACAGCTTTGAGAGACACATCAAGGGGGTATTATGTATGTATTCACCTAATCCCTCTTGAGAAAAAAGAAAAGAAAAGAAGAAGAAATTATACATATATCACATTTTTTTAGAAAAAAGAATAGTGGAAAATTGTACAATATGATGGAGAAGTGGGGTCAAAGGTTGATCGATCCCCCAGGTGTGAGAAACCCAAAATTTCCCTTCTTTGCAGCTTGAGGGCAACCAGCACCTCGATAGTGTAGCTATGCATGTACAATGTACACCACTGATCTGGGGCCGTACGTCCTCTATAGCTCGTCCATTTACCTCTTCTATAATCACCCTTTCTATCTTCTCATGTTCTCCAGAGAATTAAGGTTGCTAGGAAGAGGAGGAAGGGATGGTCGAATCGACGTGCCAAACCATGACCTCTGAACAATCGGAAGGAATGCCCTTCACCTTGCTAAAATCTTCCAGAACCACTTGCTGGACGAACTTCATCGAGTCCTGAAAAAACAATGAAAAAACCAAATTTATCAGGGCAAGTACCTTGGATTTTTCAAGCAAGAAATCATGAATCTTTTGGCATCACAAAGGAGCAATGAACAGAGAAAGAAACTCTAACAACCTTGCATGATTGACCATCATAACAAACGGGATGCATGCTTTAGTGGTTAGGTTCACCAAAGATCAACAGTCAATTGTACACCTAAAAGAGGCTCAGAATTTTTTATTCTAAGAAGGGCCAATGCACCTAAAACTCTAAAAGAAAGCTCTGTTTTTAAACAACAACAACAACAAGGGTACTAATCCTACAACCTGCCAAGCCACATCCACCAACTCGATTGCCTTGCAATAGACTTCTCATGTCCACTCTGCACCAATCCTACTCAAGCCATGGACCCCTCTACCTTCCACCAAATCAGCTCAAAGGCACCGGAACGAATATGATAAAGAAACTGAGCACGATTTGGCATTTGCAAATGCCATCCCCAGATGGCCAGATCCTTCCTCTCGGATTCGATCCGTTTTGTCGATTTGCAGCACCTGCACTGTACCGGCCGGGCTACCGACACCCACGCCATTTGCTAGAACAAACCAGCAACCGATCGATCTCCCTTGATCAAATGAGAACACCGATCTTTGCGCCGAAACGGGGTGTTGTGCTGGTGACCTGTGTGACCGGTGGCGATCGACAGGGATGGATGTATTTGACCCGGGAAAAGTTAGGACAGATGGGCCACGAGACATGGCTTTTCTCTCCTCCGTCCCCTCCCCACAACCCCACGAGAACTACCTGTGCCACTTTCATGGGCGACGCGCAAGCTGACAGCCGGGACGCCGCTTTCATGGCCGGAACGCCTCTTTCAATCTGGCCCAAACCACCGGGCGCTAGCTTCCGCAACGCGAGCGCGTACCGACACCGCCGCGGCCGTGCGAAAGGCGAGGCTAGCGCCTGCTAGTTCCGGGCTTCCTTGACACGCGCGCGCGCGCACACACACACACACACGGGAACGCCGCGGCAGATGCGTGAAGGAGGGTGATAGATCGCGGGCGGCGAGAGACTGACCTGGGACTTGTCGGGCTCGGAGGTCGGGTAGCGGCCCCAGCGCTCGGGGTCCCAGAGCACGGAGCTGTTGAAGGCGAAGCCGTGGGCGTCCACCTCGGGGGGCCTCGCCGTCGTCGCCGCCGTGCCGTTGCTGCTGAAGTCCATGGAGAACCACCCGGTGACCGCGGACGAGCCGCACGCGGGGCCCCGGACCACCACCTTCCTCGCGTCCCGCGCCATCGTCGCCACCGGCCACGCGCCGAACGCGCTGCACAATGCAAAAAAAGGGAAACCGAGCGTCGTCGTCAGATCACGTTAGGAAAACACACACACACACACGTCGTGATTAGATTAGCCGTGGGGGTTAAAATGCTGATGTGGTGAATCGGTGATGTTTTTTTGAAAGAGACTGGTGCGGTCATGCATGTGGAAGCAAGACTTCAAAGAGTGTCCATTTCACGTTGCCGTTCAGAAGGCGCAGTCAACTGCGTCAATGCTGACTGATGAGCTGCCAATCACTGGGAATTTACTGTAATGCGCCCTATAGAAAATATCACGCTGATGGGGCGCTTAAATTGGCATGGCAGGTGTAACTAGACTCCGTACCTTCTATACTCCCAACAACAATGGTTAGTACCATCACTTACGACCAAAGGGGAAATTAAAATCACGCGAGCGATAGCGGAGCGGTGTTGATATAAACCAGACAGCAGAGTAGGTGGAATCGCGGCACGGACAAGAAGCTAGGAAGTGGTTCGCATCATGATAGCTAAGCACCAGCAAGTACAGGCAGGCAGGAGCTTTGAAGCAAAGCAAAGCAAAGCGTGAAAGAAGAGTGCGTTTACGTTCTCGAAAAAGAAACAAGATTGCAAGAGAGATTTTTTCCTGAGAGGAGCGCTCATGCAGCGGCCGTGCGTCCAACGGCATGGTGGCGCCCCCGCGCCCGCTGTCGCCACCACCAGTTTCTTTCCGGGCGCCCTACCCTATCAGACAGATCCGGAGGAGGAGGGAGTCTCCTCCCGTCGGCCGCTCGCGCTCGGCGCCGGTCCCGGAAAAAGGACAGCACGGCACGGCCCGCCGCCCGCCCCGTTAGTTGAGGGGTGGCAATCATCATGACATCTCGCCGACACGTCTGGGCCTCCCCTACGCTACCGCCAGACCGAGCGGGAATGTACCGTGACACTTGCAGTAAACAAAGCGAGGAGCTGTCAGGCTGGCTGCCTCATCAGTGAGTGCCTGTGCCTGCCTGCCTGGGGCTCGCTCTCGTCTCGTCTGCCTGTCCGGCGAGATCTGAATTGGGAAGTACTCCAGCGCAGCTGCGCAGGCGCCGGAAAAAGGAGAGATAAAAAGGACCCTCGAATGGCGGATGCCGGGATGGGGAGGGCGAGGGCGAGACCTCCTCACATGGGCCGGATTCTCGCCGCCGATTAAACTAGCAGAGGTCACCAGGGGGGTGGTGGCGCGTGAGCTGTTGTTGCTCTCGGTCTCCGGCCAGCCTGGCAAAGTCGCTCGCAGCTAGCCGGGAGCGATGACTGGTGTGCTTTGGGCGCTAGCGCGCATGGCTTTGCTTAGCTTGCTCGTATCAAGAAAGATCGACGCTTTAATGGTTTTATCTTTGCTTGGTTTAGTTTAAGTTAAAAATGGGAGTCTTCTCTACTTTGCAACGACGCGGCGCGATGTTGGTATGGGACGTACGGTACCTGATCTGCCGGAGCTGGTCGAAGAAGCGGAGGTCGAAGGCGTCGCCGAGGCCGGCGAAGACGACGACGCCGGCGAGGCGGTGGTGCTCGATGTGCCCGAGCGCCACGTTCCGCTGGTGGTGCCGCTCCTTGCCCGCGGCGGCGTCGGCGGCCGTGAAGTTGTCCTTGTAGGTCAGGTGGCGGTACATGAGCCCCGTGGTGCGCAGCTGGCGCGCCGTGGCCGGCACGTCCGGGGCGGCCTCCACCACCACCCACAGCAGCGGCGGCGGGGCCAGCCGCAGCGTGTGCGCCATCCGCGTCAGCGCCGCGGCGCGCTCGCCGGACGCCGCGGGCGCCGACTCCGTCGTCGTGACGACCACCAGCAGCGGCCGCGGGGCCGACGCCGCCGCGTCGCCGCCGCCGCCCAGTAGGCCGGCGCCGTGCGCCAGCAGGCTCCGGTTGACGGCCCCGCCCGCCGCCGACTGCAGCGCCCGGACCACGTGGCTACTGCCCACCCCGCCCGCCGAGACAGCCGAGGACGTCCAGTCGGACACCGACGACGGCGCGAAGCCGGTGAAGAAGCCCATGACGAAGCAGAGGCAGGAATGCAGCAGAGCCTTCTTCCACAGCTGCGACCCCTGCTTCTTGCCCCTCCCGCCGGCGCCGCCGTGGTCCGTGGACGACCCCATCGATCGTTCCCCCGTCGAAGAAACCAGCACAGAACAGCGCCCCGCGCGGCCTTGAACACCCGAGAGCCGCCGGCCTCGTGTCGCTTCCCTCCGCGTCGTGCCGCGGCAGCTGGCTATCTCTACACACTAAGCGTGGCCTAACTAGTATAGCTAGCTTATTATTAGCTAGACCGCAGCAGCTGCAGAGCGGCGGTGGTGGGGGAGGCAAAGGAGATTTGGCAGGGGTGGTGGTTTAAAAAGGGCGGGAGGAGGTGGCGAGCGAGCAGAGGGGTTGGGGATTGGGAGGTAGGAGAAGCGGCGCGAGCGGGAGAGGAGATGAGACGAGACGGACAGCGGATGGCAGCAGAGGCTATAAGCGGAGCGGGGGCGAGGGGAGACGGCGCCGTGTTTGGTGTCACGCAGCGCTCCCTCTCTCTCCCGACGCCGCAATCATGAGGTGGCGTGCGAGCTAGTGACGCACTAATGCTAAGCACTTGCCCAACCAGGCAACCAGGCAGGCGTTAGTATGGTTACGGTATGTATGGGTGGCAACGAGCGAGACCACACGTATGTGCTCGTAGCGTTGGCTCGCCGCGTGGTGTTTCTGATCTGCCTGCTAGTAGTGGGGTGGTGCTATACATGTCCCATTCTGGATCTGGACTCTTGCTCCTTGTGTGTGAGAGAACGTTGAGGATATGCGACAAGTTTGAGTGCTCGTACTTGGCTGCTGATTTTGTACAACTGTAAAGCATTCGAGTTTGCCTGCGTCATGACTGTCACTGCCACCCCTCCCTGAGAACTATCCACTTCCACACAGCATTATCAGTAGTATAAAACAGGTCATAGCTAGCCTCACTCGGCATAAAAAAACACGAAGGATTGGTCTAAGAACGACAGCGGCAGATTAAATTGTTGCAGCCTCATGTCGCGTGTGGTGTCAAATGAGGAAATCACAGGTCCTGTGGCAGGACTACGTTCTTATTTAAGCTAGTCGAATTATAAATAGCCAAACAATGTTCCCAGTAAATAAGAATATTCCCTATCACTGAAAAATGCAACTCATCTCCTATGTGTCTTTGAAAATTAGACACCTTCTTAATGACATCGTTTTTATTTTTTCATCCGCTCGATGACATTGCAATCAAAAAACTCAGCGACGGCAATGGCATAGAGGGGATGGAAAATTTAAAACAATGACATTGAGATGATGTGCTAATTTTCAATGGCACAGAGACATAGGTGGGTGAGTTACATTTCTTAGCCGCATACAGAGATTTCTCTCTAGAAATAAATCCAGATTTCCTCTGGACCAGTCATTTTTACCCCTTGCGCGCGTGAGTCTTGCAAAACCCTCAAATGAAGCAACACACAAACACACGCTGCCTAGCTATGCGACGCACGGTAGAAATCCAACCTGTCACTGTGCAAAGAAAAATAGTAAGACAGACCCCGATCAGACAACCCTGCTGGCTGCTGTGTTGTCAAGCACACAGTACCCGGCATACTATAGCTTGACGAATGGACAGTGGTTCATCACTTCCATCCGATCCGGTGCCATACTGTACATGCGTACCAGTGACTGCACTACTGCAACACACGGCTGAAACTGGCCCAACCTCTTGTGTTTGGTGAGCGTGTGACGAAGAGCTAGTGGGCAGCAGCGGCAGGTGCCAGCCGGTTGGGTGGGGCGATCCCCGGGGGAGGCGAATCCAGAAGCACTAGCGAGTAGCGACGGGCGGGCCTTCTAAATAACGGTGGTTGAGGCGCTCTTGTTTTCTCTTGGTGGGTTCCAGTTGGGTGTCTGATGATGCGTGTCACCGTACCCCCCGGGGTCCCTCGATGGGCGCTTTTCTCCCGGAAGCCCGGCCGTGGCAGGGGCTTCTTCTCTTCTTCTGCCGCAGTCCTGCGGCCGTGCCGGGCACTCGTGAACAGCGAGGCTGTACGCTTTGTCTCGCCCGCTCGGCCGAGCTGATTGTTGGCTGCGCCTACCGGCGCGGTAGGGACCCCCCGGATGCTGTCAGTCAGTCAGCTTAAAAAAGGCACGTGAAGCTCAACGTTCACGCGGTCTGTATTGATCGCAAGGAATGACAGTGCACGCGCATCCAATACATGAGGGTTTTTTTTTATGCTGTGAACAAGCTTTCGTTCGGTCGGTGACCGTCGGTGATTCATCATTCGATCGTCTGCCACTCACGAACAACTCCCAACTCTGGCATAAAAGACCGGCCGCTTTTCCCATTTTTCGCCACCCTAAGACCTACTCCGACTACTTGGTATTCAAAAACGTCACCACTTCCACAGTGAACTAAAATGGTGATGGGCCCCGTCGGCCTCCCTGCTCCACAGTGATACAGCACCCAGCACAGAGCAGCTAGCCCGTTTCGTGCAGACGAAGCAAAGAGAGATGTTGGTTAGGATGGAAACCCGCCACCCAAAACCAAACAGCAGGGAGATGGAAACGACCGGAGGGAGAGGGAGGACACACGGGACCGACACAGACTCCGACGAGCTCGACCGCGCTCCATCCGGCTGCCTGGATGGATGCTAGAGGCTAGAGCGAGGTCAATTCCTGCGGAGCACATGCAACGCACCAACCAACCATTCCGTCCCGTCCCTTTCCCCGGTGGAGAAAAAGAGGGAGAGGCCATGCACGTTCGTTCAGCGAAACGTTTCTTTCGCCTGCCCCTCCCGTTCTGTCGGTCGCCGCCAGGGGAACCCGCCAGGCAGCAGCGCCGGAGCAGCGAGAGCGGGGCCTTGGCTGGTGGCCTGGCCCGCCAGAGGAATAGAAGATGCCATCGCTCGCTCGCGCGCAGTCTAGTCAGTAGTCACAACACCACAAATGGCTGGAATACAACGAACGAAGTCTACTACTAATTGACCAGGGATTTGTTTTTCTCAAAGACCCTGATGACGAGCAGGAAACGCCACAGCCCATCTTTCCTTGGATCGCAATTCATGCTTGTGAGGCGTGAGCTGTTTTTTTCCCCCTCTCCGCGTTCCCGAATTCCGCCACGAGGTTTCGTGTGTCCCGGGTCCTCCTCCTCCGATCCACCGACGCGACAGGAGGAGGCCCGTTCGTCGGGTTCGTTCGTTGTGTGGGGTAGGCCGCAACAAGTTTCTTAACGATTTAAGCACACGCAAATGCAGTCGTTGGGGTGGGGGGATTAAATTACGCGCGATTCCGTCTAAGCCAGCCAACAGCGAACCAAGCAGCCATGTACGCAGCTATACGCCGCCCGTACGCGCACAACCACTGGTATCCAACTCACCGCCGCCGCAGCAAAGCACAGCACCGCACCGCGCAGGCCGACCGACCGACGTCGCGCAGCGCGGTCGACGCGTATTACGCCGCACGCACATGTCAAGTTCGGCTGGCGTTTTCCCTCCGGGGAGAGGAAAAAACGCGGCGGAGCTCATTCAATTGGAGCCTCGTCGCGCATGCATGGATGATGGATGGATCCAGGCCAGCCGGCCGGCGGCCTTGACCTGGGTGATGTGGCTATGTGAACGGCGGCGGCGAAACTTTGGGCTGCGTGCCCGCCCGCCTGCCTGCGTTCTGCCTGTCTCCGCGGTTAGCGCCGCCGTTGGGCCGTCGATTCGCCGTTGGTGACGCCGTGTCGTACTGATCATGGTGGGTGTTTAGTACTCCCTCCGTAGCCTGTTTGGTGCCGCCGCGAGGCGCGAGCTCACCACACACCCCACCCGGCTCGGTTACGTTTCACCTACTGTACGTTGGGTGCTGCGTCCTATCAAAAGTGAACTCGCGGTCTTTTAGCATGTCATCATTTATGGCACTTGAATAACTTGGAAGAAGAAGTGAAACTGTGTTGCATAATAGATGGGATAAACAACATGTTGAAAGGCTTTTATGTCAGTAGCAATTTGTTCGTAAACCTAATTATGCTTTCTTTGAAACAATCACAAGCAATCGTTTAAATATGCATGATTTCTCGTGTAAGCAGTGGCAGTGACTCTTATGCTCAGCTGTATCAAAAAAGGCAAGAAAATCTGAAAAAAACAAAGTTGGTAACTTGGTATTGAAGGTGCATGGCAATGAAGTGGCTTATGCATCATATTAAAGCTCAGGGCAACCCAAATATATATGCATCTTATAATCAGCTGATAGCAAGTATTGATTTCTAAAAATGGTTTTATATCATTTGGGATGAATAGGAAACTTTTTAATAATAGTTGCTGCAACATGATTTGCTATTCATCTAATGAATGGATATATGTATATTTGAATTCATTTTTATTATCTTATTTCATCTTTTAATATCAAACACACAAAGAACAATAATATAAGTTTTGCAAGTCACGGTGTACAGCCTCGCATCTTAGGAGTGACAAATCACTCGATGTGATGGCGCCTCTTGCGGATCATCACGCGCCATGGTGGCGATGCCTCGGCATGCTTACAAAGCATAACAAAAAGTAGATCGAAAACCTAAAGTAGGAGAAATGTAGAAAAACCTTCCATTCAATTTATCAATCTAGGTGGAAGTATAGTTCGGTTTTTTATTCAGATTATTGGACAACTAAGAAGAACAGGACTTGCAAATATCAAGGATGAGTGATGTGAAAATGCGGATGAACTAACATTTAGTTTTTAGCAACAACAAAAGGAACATATTAATGTTTCTATCAAAATGTGAATAGTGTGATGCAAATGAAAGAAATGTGTAGCATAAATGCACACGGAGAAAGATGTGAAGTTTAGTAGAACATCACGACTTAATTACACTTTTTGAGGCTAAAAGAGAGCAAAGGTACGTGCAACATCATCCATTCAATTGTTGTAATTCGGCAAGGAAACAGCGAGCATCATCCATTCAACATCATCCATTCGGTTATGATTCAAACGAGAGAAAACAAGAGCATCATCCATTATTCATCAGTTATTTGATTTTCTCAAGAGCATTGCACGGCGGTGGAGAAATGGGTGGTGCCGCACCGCGCCATGCGATGGCTCATGTGGCGACACGAAAGCAAAGAGAAATTGAGAGGATCTATGCTATGAGTGGGTGAGAATGAGAGGGGCAAAAGAAGAGAGCATTGCGTGGGCTTGTGTGTCGTTGTGAGTTGTTAATTGCCATGCTTTCCTCAGGCGAGGTGTGCCCTAGTGAAGAGGAGGGTTGGGAGACGAGAGATGGCTAGGCGAAGGGTGACACTCGGCTCAGGTGGGCATGAGAGGAAAAGCGAGAGGAGGAGGCGGTGAAGTCGTTGTCGCGGCGGGTCCGATGAGAGGAGAATATGGGGAGGTGGAGGACCTCGGATCTCCGAGGAGTCCTCAAGGATGTGACTGCGTATAGACACAGGTTTGTGTGAGCAAGGTGGCGGAGAGGTGGGCCGTCGTCCGGCCGGAGGTTCAGGAGTTGCGGTGAGGTGTGACCCCTTCCGCCCCGGTTCTCCATGGGCAAGTGAACGTTAGCTCAGATCAGGTGGCTCTCCTTGCGTAGTATTGTTGCTCCATGGCCGGGATGTGGGAGGATGTGGTGGGCCGTTAAAGCATCAGTCCATTATCGGAGGAGGAGAAAGGTGGCAAGGAGGAGAGAAGGTAAGATGCAAGAAGAGAGAGAGATGGCACAAAGGTATTTACTTCTTTCAATTGTTTGCAAAAAGAGTCGAATTTGTAAATCGACAAGTTATGCTTCTTCTGTAGAAATAAATTTAGTAAGGCTTCTGCAAGTTTTTGAGCCGCGGTTCTTATAGACTTATTGGACCGTTGCAATTTCTAGTAAGATGGGCTTTTTGCAGCATAAATGCAAGGCACATTCGTGGAATGCGGAGAGCGCGAGAATCCGCAATAGCTTTTCATTTCTCCGATTAGGTGTGCTACAGACCTGCTGCGAATTTTAGAATGACGAAATTGTTTAAAAAGGTCGCTTGGCCCGGCCGGGGGTCTTGCTGCTGATCTTGTCATCATTTTCACCTCGTCTGTTCTGAATAACTGGCAGAGCTTTCTGGCGAGAAAAGAAGGATGTGTCCTGTTGATCAACTTGGAATATATATATACTCCTCGTCTCAAAATATAAAAACATTTTGACTTCTGCTACTCATGTTTGATCATTCGTTTTATTCAAAAAAAATTTGAAAATACAAAAACAATTATAGTGTACTTAAAATATACACGATGATTAAACACATCATAACAAAATAAATAATATTCTTACAAAATCTTTTGAACAAGACGATAATGGTCAGTGAACATCAGAAATAAAAAGGTTTTATATTTTGGGACGGGGAGTACAAATGATGTTGCAACAAATGGCGGGGCCTGTTCAGCATCTTTTGTGGATAATAAAAAACAGCAACTTAGTTTTTTCAGTGCAAACTTTTTACCTTTTCTTTCAGCAAAAGCTAGATTATTAAACGAAGTACTTCACTGATCTCGTGAAAACAAGAATAATGCAGCTCCATTTGTCATTTGTTCGGGTTGATTTGGTGATTCATACTAACAAAAAAATGTGACTAACCACATTGTCTAGCATGTCCTTGTAGATATATCTAGGTCTCATGGATGCAACCACAATCAAAGAAGCAAAGAAACAAGTCAAAAGCAAGAAAACAAGCAAAATGCATGTCGGATGAACGGCGTACACATCTGCATAAGCGTCGGTGTACTTGTACCCGCACAACTGAGTTAACATACCATAAGCGGTCCTTTCCTAGTTGCGTATGAATTGGAGAAAGAACCCGCGAAACCCTACATGAGAGTGGTTATCCAAGAGTTTAAACAAAGGCAGACGTCAAGATCAACCGATAACCAAAAGGGTGGTTCATCCGATGTCACGTGGAAAAGATGAGATTCAGAGAACCTCGCGGCTAAGTGGCGTACACCATGACACGCCACGAAAATCATAATCGGTTCATCCTACAACCTTAGTTAGCCAACTTCTTTGAGTGCCTTGGGCTGTTATACCCCTTCACACCCATTTGTTGCTGGATTGTGTAATATGCAAGACACTGAAGATCATGTAATCCATCCAAGTGCTTTGCTCATCCAGACTTGCATATGCTTAGTGTATGTGCTTGTGCTAATTAGCTTACACGAGTGGTGCAATTGTGCCAAGGTGATTCTTGAGTGAATCAAAATGTACAGGTTCATCATAAGCCTTGGCTGTGGCTCACAAATGTCTTGACCCTCACTTGGTGTGGAGTGGAGGACACTGTGCAGAGGCGTGGAGACCACACCCCTTGCTCCTGGAGGCGGCATCAAGTGACCAGCTTGGCTCCTAAGTGGCAGCCTTTATGGCGAATCAAGTGGTGCTCTTGGGAGACTTGGTGTGAAGCTACTCTTGTGAGTGCTTCAACAAGTGGACTAGTGGCAGTGCCCTACTACCACAATAAATCGTGTCAGTTTGCTTCCTCATTCTTTACGTTTCGCATTACTCTCTTGCAATCTTTGTTTGCCTTTACTTTCTAGTAGTATCATGTTAGGATTGGCTATAGGTTGCAAACCTTGTTTGGGATGGGAGTTTCACTAGAACAATCTTAGTGCACATCTAGATAGTATGTTCTGTTTATCTTTATGAAAAAAGAAGAAAATAGGTTAAGGAGATTGCATTCATTCTTGAGAGCATTCTTACAACGTGAAGAAAAATCGGAAAAAGAGGAAGAAATATGGGCATGTGCGCTTAAATGCCAATCATATTTAGTTTTGGTTGCATGGTAAAGATCAGTAGCATTGTGGAGGCTAAGTGGCTAACAGGCCTACATCAAGTGAAATCTCAGCCTGGGGTTCACTCTAGAAGATTGCTCGAATGATCTCATGCATCTCTATCGGTGTATCCGCCAAATACACACACAAATTCAAAATCAAAACGAAACACAATCGGTTCGGTATCTCCTGTCATAACTATCTTGATAAGTAACTCGGTGTAATTGCTATTTTCTGCTTTTCCACTCACCTGTTGAATAAATGTAAATTTTGGCATGACCTATGCACATAATGTAAAAGACCACCAAAGTATAGAATAAATTGCACAAATACAGTCATAAACTCATAATAGTGCATACAAACCTCATACACATAGAAATACCATAGTCATACACATCAATAAAAGTTCACGGCGTTGATGCATTCATATTAAATCTAACATTCATTGTAAATGTAACATATATTAATGATGAATGCATTTTGGATGAATGTTCATGTTAGCTTCAATTCATTTATTATAGAAAGTATTCAAGAGCCAACTATATATAGATTGAATATTTTAATACACTTTTAAATTTTGGATATATTTTCCATTTTGGTAGAGCTAAATCTAATATTTAGAAAATTTTAGAAACATTTTCACTAGTTTTAAATGTTTTATTTAGATGCATTGCATCAATCTCTAGGGTAGTTCACCGTTTTCATGTCTCGAGGAATCGTGTACTCGCTATGTCCAGGTAAAATAAACTTTTCAAAAGATATTTAGGTCCCAACGTTTGGGCCTTGTGGTAGATTTTCTTTTCTATTTTGGCTAATGTTGTAATGATCAAAAATACTAAATGAACTAAGTTTGCATGACACCATTAGATTCTATAAATCTTGAAGTATTTTAGGTATTTTTGTTTCATTTTCAATTTTGAATTCAAATTCAAAATATTTGAACCCATAAATGCCATAGTGCAACCATACCGCCACCGGTAATAGTCCATGTATACCGGCCGGTTTGCCGTGAACCTGCTGTGTAGTATTTCCATTTAAAGCGGGGTTCATGCGTGAGTTGTTTACTTTATATTTATTTTTTTACAAATTTATAAATATACCCATCTCAATGTTTTGCAAAACTATACCACTACCACCATTTGAAACGGCAGTAGGTCCCTACCGCCATTTGCAAAACTTGAGATGGGTATATTTGTCGCAAAACAGTAAATATAAAAAAAAATCGTGAGTTGCATAATTTCGTCCAATTGCTTCTGGAATGGGCCAGGAAACTTTCGTTCCTTTGTTTACTTGATATGGCCCGGCCCATGTTAAAAGCTGGACCTCACACATGTAACGGCTGCTGCCTGACTTGATATGGCCTCAATACTGACTGGCTCATGTCTTTGACTCCTTCGGACGGAAACCTTCTCTCGCCGCTGACTATGAGAACAAGAAAAGATGGCACCAAATTGAACTCTTCAATTCCTTTCAGACCATGGCAGTGTGCTTGTTCTTCAGTTCTGAGCTCTGACTTTTGACTTTTGCATCAATATCCGGAAAGTAGCAAACGTATACCATGTGGCATCTTCTTCCTCAAATGCACATCTGTGACCAGTCGCCTTCGAAACCTTCAGGTCCACCAGAGTGGATTCCATCCAGCAATATCTCGCAAGAATTCCATTTGCATAGCACAAGGAAGCGTCGATTATCCAGAAACGTCTTGAGTCGGCAACTAGTTGTGTTGGTGGTTGACATGTGTAGACCGAAAAAAGGGGCAGCAAGTCTTTTAGCTCTACACACCATGGAACTCTGGCCTCCCAGTTGTGCATTCTTCAATTCAGGGCTCCACTACTCAGCTGTCGAAACAGGAAAGCTACCAGGTTCAGATGTCTCGTGTGTTGCTTGCTCCACCAACAGCGCCACTTTCTGCTTCTGGATAATGTTCAGCAGCAGGAGTTTATAGAACAATCGAGGGGAAATGTGGCCATGAAAAGTTGAAGCAGGTAATACTGCCGCATTTGATCTTTGCGACGTCGTCGTCCTCCAAGCATGCGCAGCTTTCCAGCTTCATGAGAACATGAGTCTGTCATGCCAAGAAGTGGCAGCAAACGGAGCAAAGCATTTTTTTAATGGGGTCTTTATTTTCTAACCAAAGTGAAAGGGCGCATGGTCATTTGTTTACTACACTATACGCTGTGAAAAGGGGGTCTGAGACTCTGAGTCATCTAGCTTTAGGATTGATGGGTTTTGCAAAGCCTGCACGAGTGCCATATGACAAGATCCTGACCTCACACCTTTACACCTTGTGCTGGTACGGTGGGGCATGCACGCCATGTTTGCCGAATCGTTCCGGACGTGATCATGCATGCATATCTGTAAAATCTTGCAAATCTGAAAAATCATTTTTATGCCACGGGTGGAAGTTATTGTCCACGGCAGTATCAGGGGCGGAGCCAGCTGGTCAAGTCACTGATGTCAGTGCCACTAAACATTGATGTCAGCTACACTAATCAACAGTGGCCAACAGTGATTTACCACTGATATTCAAGAAATCATCGATGTCAATTGACATCAATGAAAGGGCCTGGCTCCGCCACTGGGCAGTATGATTGTGTAAGTTGGTTAGTGATGAGCTGATAGCGATGTTGGATAAGCAATACACACTCTTCCAAAACGGAGAACACAGCACATGACGTGGCTGGCCCTTGATCGAAGACTCGGTTTAGACCTAACCAACAACGGCTGCTGTAGATTAGGCCACCTCTGTCAGAATTTCCACACGACGGACAACTGAGAGCGCACTATAAAATTCGCGATCGTATCATTAGATAGAGTCGAAACGCCTTTGAACATTTATTTTCTTATTATTTTTTGTTATCATTAGTTAGTTTAGAGCTGACTCGTACAGACCACATGCATATGTGCCATTGTCATAGATTTTTATGACTTGACGCGCGTTAGACAAAAGGCGACCGTAAGTCCACATACAACAAAGAGTTGTTTTGAAACAAAGAGTTGTTTTTTTGAATAATTGGTAGCGTTTCCCTTTATTTTATTCTACTCGTGATCACTCAGTGTGCTCAGCTCCTCGAAGCAGGCCCAGTTCATGGATGAAAATATTCCCATATGTGAAAACACGTCAGCTTAGCTCATCTTCTCTAGAAGAATACAACTCTAGAATCTAGTAGGAAGCATGATTTGCATAGACGATGCTGGTGTTAGCTACGCTCCCCCTTTGGAGGCATCGTCGTAGCACTTTTCCGCTCTACCATTATTGGCTCGAAGTTGTGATAATCGGTGATGTGCGGGTGTTTTTAGTGACCTTTTCTCCTGGAGCCCTCTAGGTTTGAATCGTCGTATGTCGTGTTTAGTTTGTTGGTGATGTTGTAGTAATGTGGTTTCCTTTTCTCTGTTGTTGTGTTTCGTTTGATGGCCATTTGTTGTAGTACGTCTTTTGTCTATGCACTTTGAGGTCTCTTGTGAAGTTGTTTCGTTGTAATTCTCTCATTTTTATTGACAACAATAGCATTCTCTGTGGCAGCAGCACAATAGATCCCTAACACTCGACGTACAGCTTGGAAACGCTGGCAACAAGAAGCTGAGGATCGGAGCAACGGCGACCCCTTCAAAAAGCTTGAAGAAAAATTGACTAAAAGCTGGCTCTAATTCCTGGCTGCTCGCCTAACCGCATGATGCCGCCCTCGCTCGCCGGCCATGCGCGCGCGCCTCGCGACGTGCGTGGCGTCGTGGCTGCTGAATGTTCAAAACGATTTGATATGGGGTTTTGGAAGAGACCGGAAAACGGACGCCGAATAGTCGCTGTCCCGTGCCGAACGAGCGCGCCTACTACGCTGCGAGCGAGCCTGCTGCTGCTGGCTGTGACCGACGCGTCAGGTAATTTGCAATCTAGCGAGGGGCGAGAAGGTCCGTGTCGGTCAACTGCATGGCCAGACGCTAGTGGGAAAAGTCATGCTCCCGAAGCGGACCTTTGACGGTGATGAGAGATAAGAGATCGAGCTCCTGGATTTGCTTGTTTTTCAAATCTTATATGCTATCTTGATAGCTAGATCAGCATGAAGGTTTTTATTTGGTTATTTCTGATGTCTCCAACCAAGCTGGAGGCTCACATGCATGATCGCAGAAATCATGCCAGGAACTAAGGATGAGCTACAACCATCCCTTGATGTTGTGGTGGTCATCGTTACGTTCAGTGTATCCAAGTCTAGGATGACCACCAGTACGTACTAATTCAGTACTGCACTACTGAATAAATTAATTAAATGGGCTAAAAGTTAGCTTTTTTTGAGTTCTGAGAGAGCTTTATTACCAATTGTCCAATTACAGCATTGCGATTTCATATACGCAAGGACGGTACGGATACACCCAAGAACACAGTCTTAGCACGCCTGTGGGGGTGTATTCCATTATTAGTACCTAACGTGCAGGTCATGCTGCGTTTGATTTCCATGCGCACACTGTCTGACTTGCATACTACACTGCCATCAGTCTAGTTTATGGACGATATCCAAACAGATGGACGAACACGCTAGCTCGTGGTTTTGCATGACTATATTTTGCTGCGAGACAATAATGGCGACTAGACATATATGTAGATCGATGAACGATCCTTTTTTGGGGTCTTACGGCCTACTCCCAAGTGCGTGTACTAGTACTGCTACGTTCCAGGTCGCCACGTAACAGGCAACAACAGTAGTCGATAGGGCCGGGTACGGTCTTGGTTTTGGACATGCATTTTCTACGGAGCCGGCCTCGGGTCACCTCGTCCGGAAATACGGTGTTAGCAACTTGGAAGATTTTACAAGGGACAACAGATTTCGGAATCAATCATACAGTTTTAGTTTTGTAAACTATAGCAAATTGCACGTCTGACTAATATGGGACGGAGTATGTAGCATGGAAAGAAAAACATATCGATCTGACTAGTACACGTGCACGAAGAAGGGATGCATGATATATCGAGTGACATGCACGGTACGGAGAGGTTAACTATAGCAAATTGCACGTCTAATTAAGCATCCCTCCTAGACTTCAAAACCTGCCGAACTTGGCCAAGCACAGCACGGACGTATGCATACATACTAAGGGCATGTACAACGCGTCTTTTTGCCCCCGTCAGAGGGTTTTCAAAAAGCCCCGCTCACCGACGGGCAGCGTCGCCTCGCGAGACGACGGGCATGTCCCGTTCTCCCAGGCGGGATCGACGAGACCGACGCCGCGCTGTACGCCTCGTCCTCTTGAGGCGACGCCATGGCGGATCCTCGCGGGTTCGCCGAGATGTCTTCGCCAAACTGGGACAGCAGTGGCGGAAGAGGGAAAGAATCGATCTAGCGGAGGAGGGAGGGCGCCGGGAGTCATGGAGGAGGCCGGCAAGCCCGCAACCGCCAAATCCGGCTGGGGGAAGTGGGAGATCCGCCACGCCACCGGAACCGGCAGCCGGCTGCCGTCGCCCGTCGACCTCGCCGTCCCGAGCCCCAGCCGCCATAAGCCGCAGTGGGCTGCTCCGCCCCGACCGCCACGACCGCGAGTGCCGCGGCGAGCTGTTCCGCCCCGGCCGCAGCGCCTCACTGCGCTCGGCAGGATACCGAGAGAAGCGGGGCGGTGACGGAGGAGCTCATGCGGTTGCGCGCAGCGAGCTGGCAGGTTGCAGCGCGAGCGGCGGGCGCTGCGGACCTCCTCCAGTGCGCATGGGCGCGGGACCGGAGCCGGGCGTTGGAGGAGCTCCCCAGCCGGGAGGAGCACCGCGGGCAGGGGTACGGTGGAGGAGACCGGGAGGTGCCAGGGCGGCAGGAACCTCGAGCACGGGAGTGTGGAGCCTCCGCAGGCCGCTGAGCTGAGAGAGAAAAATGGGATGGAGCCCAGATGGAGGTCCTTGCGGGCTCCTTCCTTCAACCTCCGCCGCCTAAACAGCGTTCGGTAGCGAGTGAGAGAAGCGAGCGAGAAGCGGATGAAGTGGATCGCGCAGGAGAGCTGCGGTGGCCGGTGTGTTGGATAATTTCTTTCCATGTGTGGACGGGAACAGGCCACGTAGCTGTAGGCACCGTGCGTGGATGCTACCTTGCCTCTGAGTTCTTCCATGGACTACAGTACATGCTACCCTTTTGAATATTTCAGTGTGTTGTCTTCAAATTCATTCGGTTATCGAACTCAAAAGCCACACAATGTATACATAAATCTATTTGTAGTTAATCTTAACCCAAATGCAAAGCATTAAACAGCTTATAGACAACCTTTGTCTATGGGTTGTATGAGTTATGCATATGCGCATGCACGCTACATTCGAGATTCTGCAGACGGCGAGTCGTCTGTGGGTTGTACATGCCCTAATTAATACTACTAGTAAAACGGCAGCTGAATTGATGCTGACTTGATTCGTCAGCATCGTGTGCTGCATGTCTGCATCCATCGTCGACCTGCGCTCTATTCCACGAAGGAATTGACAAGCCTTTCTCGAACGTGTAACAGAGAGAGAGAGAGAAAAATCTACACACGTCCCGGTCGATCCCTCTATTTATACCACCACCAAATTTAACTTCTGATTTACCAGCAGATCGATCATCATCCCCACCACCTCTTCTCTCTCGCCGGTCGTGTCCTAGGTAGCTAACGCTAGCTGGCTGCCCCCAGCAGGTAGCACACTACTGCTCGGCGTGTTGATCGATCGGTCGGTCGGTCATGGACTGCAGCAAGATCGGGAGCACGGATACGGCGGCGGCGCTGCCGCAGCAGTATGACAGTTACCGCTCCGCGTCGCCGCCGTCGCGGGTGTCGTCGTGCTCGCCGCCTCCTCCCCCGGCCGCCCAGGTGGTGGGCAACGCGGCGCCTACAATCGTCCTCAGCCCGTGCGCGGCGTGCAAGATCCTCCGGCGCCGGTGCGCCGACGGGTGCGTGCTGGCGCCCTACTTCCCGCCGGCGGAGCCGGCCAAGTTCACGACGGCGCACCGCGTGTTCGGCGCCAGCAACATCATCAAGCTCCTCCAGGAGCTGCCGGAGTGCTCGCGCGCGGACGCGGTGAGCAGCATGGTGTACGAGGCGGAGGCGCGGCTGCGGGACCCCGTGTACGGGTGCGCGGGGGCGGTGTGCCGCCTGCAGAGGCAGGCCAACGAGCTCAAGGTGCAGCTGGCGCGCGCGCAGGCCGACCTCCTCAACGCGCAGGCGCAGCACGCCAACCTGCTCGCCCTCGTCTGCGTGGACATGGCGAACCGCCGCGACGGCGGACACATTAACCACCAACATCAGCAGGAGCAGCAGCACCCGTCGCCGCCGCTGATGGACGGCGGCGGCAGCGACTTCGGCGCGGCGTACCACCAGGCGGCGTTTTACGACTCGGACGACCTGGACTCCGCGACGTGGCCGGATCACGAGGCCCAGCTCTGGACCTGATCAGCCGGCCGCATGAACGATCAGTAGATGATCTTAGTAGCTCCGTCGTCCAGTGAGATACAACACAAGTACTTGGACAACACATGCACACAGCAGCTAGCTAAGAACGGTAACGTTTCTGGTTTGCTAGCTGGCTAGCTAGCTGCAAGCTATAGGCCGTAATTACTCTTAGGGCTAGCTAGCAGTATGGCTATTATTACTCCGTCAATACGAATATTTGCTCCTGAATCCATCTTGCTTGTCGTACGAAATGCATGTTCGTTGCAGTACCAGCCGATGATGTTGACGATTTTGTTTTGTTTTGTACTACGATCATACGAACAAGTACTACCGAAGTACTCCCATGAGGCGTCGAAGTTAAGAAAGTGTATAACAACTATATATGAGCTGACTTTGCTAGGTGTGTTTATTGCTAGGAAGTCTTCGCTAATTTTGTGGTATACGAACTAATTTTAGGCAGTTGCGGCGCAATGGACCTGAATGAACGGAGTTGGCAACAATCTGAAGAAAAGAACAAGTCTAAACGCAGGATCCAAACAGAGAGCCTCATTTAGCACGCATGGAGATCACTACGAGGCTGCTCTGTGATAGCTAGATTTTCGTGGACGATGCATGGATGTTGCTCTGCTGCGTGGAACATGCATATGCATGCTGCGCAGAACGCAGAGCACACGCGCAACACCAGACCTGAGGAAAGCCCAGTAGCGAATCAGCTACTACTCGCCATCAGCACGGACGACACCAAAACAAAAGCTGCCTAACTCTATCACCAAAACGTACTTGGACTGGCAGTGTGCGGCCGGCCGGCCGTCTTATTAACGGTTTCCAATCAAGTCTCTCGGCGCATGCCAACCGTGTGAGCTGGCTAGACGAGACGTCGTCTTGTCTGACGCTCGGTCATCGTCGTCGGCGAAGTACCTGCTGTCCGGCTGTGTTTGTGTGCTGCCGGTGCGCGCGAGAACAAAAGCAAAAGCAGCATTTTAGATCAGTGTCGCCGGAGTTTCGTGAGTATTAAATTCCATACCACATTTTGATAAATTTGCTGACTTGGTAATAAAATACATTTAAAAAGACGGAAACCTGAAAAAGAAAACTCTTCCTTGGGGATTTACTTTTCTTTGTGAGAGAAAATTTCATCCCCTGATACTCAATAAGTATAGTGACCAGTTCCCAGTCAGTCATTATCCGTATTGTCTTTCTTTAATCATCATGGCTTCCTAGAAACTACTCCTGTAAAATCTTAGGGTCAGCAACCTAGGAGGGCTCTAGAGGTTTTTCAGCGTGCTACTGCTACGACCGTGGAATCACGCCGCATGGATCCAAGCAAGTCCTTTGGATTTTCATGCACAATGTCCAAAGGGGAGCCTAAAATGTCCAGACGAGCTACTCGCCTACTCCCGATCTGCTGGAAACGTGGGAGTCGCTTACTACGGCATGGTGGTGATGGAACGATATTGTATTTTTGCTGCAGTTCTCCTTCGGGAGGGAAGAAGTCACACCTGGTGCACTGGTCATTTGCTAACCTCTATGATTCGTCGAAAGTGAGAAATTGACATATTTCGTTTGAACAGTGTGCCAAATTTGTAAATGCAGGTCAGGTCAGCATGTGTCACTGTGTGCACACTAATCATAGGATTTATTTGTTCATGGACCCTCAGTGCCCAATGGTGTATAATGGGCCATGGGCCATAGATCTCCTTTTCACACCTTCATAAGTCATATGCAAGCCCATAATCTCTTTCGTTGTTGGAAGTACAGTTGTTTTTAGCTCCGTGACCACATCAACTTGAATTTTGCTATTTTCATCTCAGAAGGCTTGAATTTCGCTATTTCTCATATATCTATATCTATACCAATCTAATATTTACGGTGATGTCGCTCACCCTCCCTTAATCCGTGTCGCACGACGACGCTGAGCTCGTAAAAATCCACGATGACCATCGCCCGGATCGCACGCGCTGGTGTCGATCCGCCGCCGCCACCACCCTCGCCGTCCCCACCGCCGGCTGCTCACCCACCCATCCGGCCATCCCACCCGCCGTGATGGGACGACCTCATCCCGCTCGAGTTCCTCCACGCCCGCCTGCGCCTCGCCACCGCCGACCCGCCCCCGCTCGCTTCAAGCTCGCATGGCGCGCCGGCGTGCCCGGCGCAGGCCTGTCGCGCAGACGCCTGCCACAGTGGTCTGGCCTCCTGCGCACTCATCTGCTGCATCGTCAATCCGCCCGTCGCCGTCGCTGCTCGTTCGATTCACCTCCATCCGATCACCCCGCCGCCCGGCACCCATCCCGCTACCGCAATGCACTACACTCGACACCAACACATGCACCATCGACATCAAGCTCCGTGCCACCGCTGCCCTGCTCTCTCGCCACATCGCGTCAACCACGCCCGATCGCCACGGCCGACAACACCAAGCCGCTCCGTCCACATCTGCCGCCCGCCCGATCGGATACCGCAAGGAGCCGAGGAGACCGTGTCCGCGAGCGAACCCTACTGGACCAAACCCGCGGCAGTGGTGGCGCCGACATCGCCGCCTCGAGCCATGCATCAACCTCTTGCATCCACCTCTGTTCCTATCTGTCATGACCCGAGTGGCCCAAGAGCCCGACTACTAAACACAGACAATGACCCAGACCCAACCAAGATCAACTCCTATAGAAGACTTGGCCAGCAACAGAGGAAGCATCGATTCAGAATTTAGAGAAAGAAGAAAGGAAACGGAAGCACCGAGCAGGAGCTCGTCTTCCTCCTCGCTCCAAAGATCTTATCCCCCTCTCGATCTCCCTGTGATCTGCTCACGCTCCCGGA
The DNA here is from genome assembly GCA_022644695.1 of Cenchrus purpureus. Taxonomy (NCBI): domain Eukaryota; kingdom Viridiplantae; phylum Streptophyta; class Magnoliopsida; order Poales; family Poaceae; genus Cenchrus; species Cenchrus purpureus. The sequence continues at coordinate 12,820,986 of CP053458.1, forward strand.
GTGATCTCACCGGTGTAGCCACGGGCTATTACAGTGGTATCAGAGCCAGGAGTGGCCCAAGAGCCCAACTACTAAACACATTATGACCCGGGACCCAACCAAGATCAGCTCCTATAGAAGACTTGGCCAGCAACAGAGCAAGCATCAATTCAATTCGTGAGAAAGAAGAAAGGAACGGAAGCAGCGGCGAGCTCGCCTTCCTCCTCGCCTCCAAAGATCTTATCCTCTCGATCTCCCTGTGATCTGCTCACGCTCCCGGAGTGATCTCACCGGTGTAGCCACGGGCTGTTACACTATCAGGCATGACTGCCACTTCTGCTTCCCCTTCATCTAGCCTCGGTCACGCCTACAACCTATTCGACGGAATGCCCGGCAGTGACAGCGAGCCCATAGCACGCGGCAGCCTTCCCAATCCACGTGAATGGCTGCTCGGCGGTCAGTCGCCTGACGAGCTTTCCAAGGCAGCGACCTAGCTCCTTCCGCGCTACGGACGACCTCGACCGCCTCGTGGCCGCACAGGCGCAGCCGGCGCAACCCTTCTCCACCAGGCGACGGCCGACGGGCTCCGACCAAAACTTGGCTCGGGCTCAGGTGGGTGACATTGTGCAACAACAGTGCTTGGTGGCGAGTTTGGAGTGGTGGCCTACGGCTGTTGGTGACACTTGCTCTTTGTGTTGCCCTCCTGGTGTTTGTGGAAATGTCACATCAAAGGAATCAGCGGCCATTGTTTAGTTCGGTATCATTCAGAGATTGTGGTTTGGGATGAAGAGGAAATAGAAGACATGCAAGGCATGGACCAACATGGTTTGCTGAAGATGTTGACTCTAGGTGCAGATGACTCGATGAAGGATTGGGTGTCTGATGAACACTTTCAAGTGCCTATCCAAGATTCAGTGAGATGGGATAGCAAAATTGCAGATGAGCTATTCGAGGAAAGGCCTCTCTCAGAGGTGATTTGGGATGACATGCCAACTGACAGTTCTCAATTTCTTTCTCATTGTGCCAACTGTTTGGATGAACTGACTTATGTTGATGTTATCTGGGATGAGGAACCTGTTGATGTTATCTGGGATGAGGAACCTGTAGATACAGAAACAGTTGTTGAACTGGAGCAGGCTATGCGAGAGATGGAAGACCAGATGCAATGCAAGTCGGGAGATGCTCTGAAGCTGGTTGTATCTGAGTGCAAGTCGAAAGCCAAGATCGTTGACCTTTGTGAGAAGGGTGACGCTTTCATAAGAAAGCAAACTGGGAATGTCTATAAGAAAGCTAAGAGGAAGATTGAAAGGGGCATTGCTTTTCCAACCTGTGTATCCGTGAACAACACAGTCTGCCACTTCTCAGTTCTTGAAGAAAATGATATGGTCAAAATAGATATAGGCTGTCATATTGATGGTTTTATTGCTGTGGTGGCTCATACTCATGTAATTCCCAATGGGCCTATCACGGGAAGAGCAGCTGATGTTCTTGTTGCTGCCCACACCGCAGTAGAAGTTGCAATGAGGCAAGTGAACCCTGGGAAGAAGAACAAGGAGGTTACCGAAGCAATTCAGAAAGTTGTTGTTGCTTATGATTGCAAAATTGTTGAAGGTGTTCTCACCATCACCGAAACAATTTGTCATTGATGGTAACAAAGTCGTGCTCAGCGTCTCCAATGTTGACACTAAGGTGGATGATGCTGAATTTGAAGAAAATGAAGTATATGCAATTGATATTGTTACCAGCACTGGGGAGGGGAAGCCCAAGTTATTGGATGAGAAGTATATCACCATCTACAAAAGGGCTGCAGACAAGAATTATCACTTGAAGATGAAAGCATCCAGGTTTATTTTAAGTGAGATCAATCAGAAGTTCCCTATCATGCCTTTCACTGTCAGGGCATTGGAAGAGAAACGTGCATGCCTAGGCTTGATGGAATGCATGAACCATGAGCTATTGCAGCCATACCCGCTTCTTCATGAGAAGTCAGCCGAGGTAGTGGGATCCGAGCATTGGTACACAACTTGGGGACAAGCTGTGTTTCGAGGCCAGAATGTCATGACCGTGAGTGGCCCAAGAGCCCAACTACTAAACACACCTAATCGTGATGTAACCGCCCAAAATAATTACGTATTATCGCCTAAGCTCGTCCACGTGGCCATTAAGCAATAATAAAGAACTATTCTTGCCTCTCACGGGTCATGCCCGGTAAATCACTTACAACAGATCGATATCAAAAGCCCACCGGACCGAGTACAAGTTCAACATTACATAAAAGTTCACAAAGTTACATTAATTACAAACCAGGTTTTCATACATAAAAGTAAAGGTGATTTAGAGTTTAAACAGCGGAAATAAAACTAGCGGAAGATACACATGGGAGGCCATCCATAGAGTATCATTATTCGTTATCATGCTCCCACTCAAGTTCCCAACCATCCGAATAGATCCAGCCGGATGAGATTACACGAAAACCACAAATAAGCAAGACCGAGTATACTAATACTCAGAAGACGACGACAAAAAGAAATTACAACTAGACATGCAAGACCTTTTGGTCGGTGGGTTTGTTTTGCCAAAAGCGACTAAGAGTTGATCCTTAATTTCAAATTTTAGCTCATATTCTAGTATGTTAATCATTCTAGGTGAGCACCTGTACTAAACAAGCATGTTGTGCAAACAATATTAAACAGGCAACAATATTAATCCAACTGTTCCATAAATACATGGGGTAGCCAATGGTCAAGCCGACTCAGATAACGCGCGATTTATATCCTTGCAAGGTAAACCCAAGATACACGGAAGAAGGTAGACCAAATGCGTGGTCTACCTACCAAAGTGTTCCGCTATTCCCGATTAGGAAAAGATGCTACAGTCCTAAGTACAAGGTTTACTGCACGCCCAAATATGGCACGCCCGTAATCACACTTGCACTACCAGAGCGAACCGGAGACGATCTCAAGATTAGTAGCGATAAAATTCCCGCCTTTGGTTCATTAGGTACTAGGCTTACCGATCCTATTCCCGACAAGCACTTGGTACGTTCAATAGCTTAGACCAGCACCATGCTACTCGGTCGAGACCGAACCCATTGCTCTTACCACATCACATGAGCTAGTCAATTTAACCAACTTATGATTCCAACATAAGCATCCTATATCTCGCATGAGTCATTACTCGACTTGTGCAGTATCCTTAGAGCATGACACTAGCGTTCCTAACATACTAGTAAAAGAGCATAGGAGTCCTAAGGATCATGCATCTAGGTTTCAAAGCAACTCCTGAAACTTAAATGCACATAACATAACATAAATATGAAAAGAAATTGCAAGCTAGGAAATTGGGTTAATGCAACCGGTGCTTGCCTTCTTCTAAGTTAGCAACAGACTTGGGCTCTTCCGGACTTTGGTCCAGGTCTTGATGAACATCCAACTCGTTCACTTCACCATCTACCGTCCCGTCTCCCTCCTGGGTGAGCGTGTATGTACCGTCCGGCAAATCTACACGTATACATGCATATGCATTAGGTGAGGGTGTGAGAGGTTAATTAAAGGTTAACTTTGATGGTGACTGTGTACATATTTAAACATAAATAAATTAAATAACTTTATAAACAGCAAGGGGTGTGTTGAAAAAAATTCAAAAACAGAAACATAACATGTTTTCACCATTTAACACCTTAATTGTCCTTTCTTTATTTAATTAATTAAAACAAGCCTTACAACCATAAATCCATATTAAATCCAAAAACACCTCAAATGAGCCTAAGCTTTTGCACACAGTAACATATGCCTATTTTAAGCTCACAAACCAAAATCTAGCTTAAGATCATTTATAAATTAATTTATACGAAAAAGACAAATTTTAGCCTAGTAAACCACCATTAATTCATATAAAAAGATTTACTAATCTTTTTGATCTAAACTTTCTCCTAGCCATCCTATAGGTCAAAACTAAGTTTCTGAACAAAGCTCAAGTATAGATCTTATTTATATATTTAGTTATTAATTTATCACCCTACACAAGATTAAATCCAAATCACCTATTAAACAATTTCCTAAAATCATATCCAATCTACCAGAGGTACTACTCAATAGGACAAAGCCCTAGGGTGCACTTGTGCTCAAAGAAAAGTTTATTAAAGGGATTATAAAAAGCATCAAGATTAAACTAGCATAGAGCTTACCTAAATCATAACTCAAAATCTACACATAAAACTCATGCCAACTTTGGTCACAAATCTAAACATGTTATAAAGAGCAACATATCCAAAATTCAAGTCCATAGCATGTGTATATTTTAAACTACACTAAAAACACATCAAACTGAGTTTGAATTTTTAATTCAAAAACTGCACAGAAAAACCCTATACATGCTTTCTAGAAAAGGTAGGTTTCTTCACCAGGAACCCAAAAAAATTAGATTTGCATTTGTATGTTTTTTCTACGTTTTTTAATGAATTTTCTAAGATTCAGCTGAAACCCTAAAACACATTTACAAGCAGACCCTCGAAAGAAGTTTCAGAAATTACAGATACACCCTCGCTTCATGGAAAACACCCTGGAAAGACTGAAATCGAAGCAATGTAGTCCTCGGGCGCCATGGCCGGCGGAGAGGACCAAAATCCGGCGAGGTGAAGGCCGGACTTGGCCGGGAAAAGGTGGGGAAGTGATGTAGGTTCACCTAGAGCTCCGTTTCGACGGTTGGACGGACCGGAGGAGGTGCCGGTGAGCGTCGGCGGCGGATTGACCGTCGGCCGGCCGCTGCGACCTGTCTCCTCGGCGGAGCTCGGGCCAGCCCGGGATACCGGCGACGACACTGCTTCGAGGAGCACCAGGAGGCGCTGCAGGAGGAGAAGAACGCTACGCGGACGAGCGGAGAAAGAGAAGCGGTGGCTGCGGCGGCTATGGCGACGACAGCGCTGTTCCGCTCCGGAGCGGCCAAGCACGGCGACGCGCGGGCAAAGCGAGCAGGCGAGCGCGACGACGCGAACGAGGAAAGCACATCGGTGTTCACTTTCTCTTCTTTAGCGCGCGACGGCGCGGGGCGACCGCACACGCCGTCGTTCGGCAACCGCGACGGCGCGACGCGTGGACTGCGTGCATGCGTCGCCCGGTCGGCTCGGTGTTGGGCAGGATACATGGCGCGCGGAAGGGTCCACCACGACGGACGCGAGGATCCGTACGCCGGCGTGTGGATGCGGCGCCACGTGGCGTAACGGCGGCGACGCCGCGCAAGGCGCCGCGCGACGACGTCGCCTGCTTCACTTTCTATTCCATTTACGCATCTTCGAAAATGCCATACTCCAAAAAGTGACAACTAACTTGAAAATCTTTAAAAATAGAAGTTGTAGAGGAACTATATACCTACAACTTTCACAAAGCGACATATGTTTTGATGAATAGATTTGTGGGAAAACTCGTTGAACTTTGAATTTCTCCCCGGCCATCGCGCGCAGGAACTTCATCTCGAATTTAAGGGGCTTTGCACTCAAAATTGGAATGTCCGCCAATTATGAAAAATGTGTTCCCGGAAACAAGGAAAAACTTTTATATTGGCCGATTTTGAACTTCTATAGAGAAATTTGGAGAACGCGCAAGAAAACCGAATCAGCCTCTTGGATCCTTAGGGGTTTGACCACGTATTTGGACTTCGACCAAGAGCTTTTGTGCAAAAGTGTGCATAAACATGTCAAACATGCTTAGGAGCTATTTAATCTTGATTAACACAACTAAAAGAGGTATCTATCTTTAATAAACACCCGGGGTGTTACACCAACCAGACCCAACCAAGATCGGCTATAGAAGACTTGGCCAGCAACAGAGGAAGCATCGATTCAGAATTCAGAGAAAGAAGAAAGGAAACGGAAGCACCGAGCAGGAGCTCGTCTTCCTCCTCGCTCCAGAGATCTTATCCCCCTCTCGATCTCCTTGTGATCTGCTCATGCTCCCGGAGTGATCTCACCGGTGTAGCCACGGGCTGTTACACTATCGTGCATGATCGCCACTGCTTCCCTTCATCCAGCCTCGGTCACGCCTACAACCTATTCGACGGAATGCCCGGCAGTGACAGCGAGCCCGCAGCACGCGGCAGCCTTCCCAATCCACGTGAATGGCTGCTCTGGCGAGTCGTCGGCTCATCAAGGTGCCCAGTATGCTCCCTTCCTCTAGATTAAATCACACTCCTTTTGGAGCTCATCGTAACCAAAGACCTATGCATTACCTCCTATGCTAGACTTTCTTGTCCAATCTCACTTTGGCTGCTAGATTAGCATGAAGTAAAATACACTGCATTGTTAATTTATTTGTTTAAGCCTTTGTCTAATAACTGAATCCACTTACTTAACCATGTGCATTTGTCTATCATTAAACCTGTTTTGGTTATACAGGAGAGTTTATTTTTAAAAGGGCATGTATTTGCTTAACCATTTTGTCTAACCACTTGCCTTGCCTCTCACGAGTTTCTCGTAATGAGTGATATATGCCATCCATGAGGCAGGATGCACCATTTTTCTTAGGGAGTTTGGTGTATTGTGCATCACTGTACTGATTTCAGTTGGATCAGTGCCAATTTGCATCAAGATGCTAACTCGCAGCATTAGGAATGACCCTTCTCATTTGTTTAAGCAGCAGACAAATCACTAGGCTGAGAAATCAATTTACTAGGAAGGAGATGGAGAGTGAGCTGAGAAATCCTACTACTAAATTGATATGAGGAAGGATTGAGCTGAAAAATAAAATAAAGAGAGTTTTTGATTGACCTCCTAACTTCAGAAACAAATGAAGCAAGATCGTTGCTGCCCGAAGATATCAAAGGACTTCTTTCACGCATCAAGTCCAAGAAGATGTAAAATACTAGAACATTAGAAAATAATATTATTTTGGTCTCTTGTACGACAAAAGCATATTAATTTAGTATTTAGTTGGATTTTTTACATGCATTTACATCTCTTGTACGATAAAACATAGTATCTTACTGTTCATACATTTACTATCATTATTCTTATTGTTAATTATTATGAATTTCGAAAATTAAAATATGTAAGTCATTGCAAATAGTGGATTATTCTTTTGCGGAAAGGTAACATGCTTATCACTGTAGCACAATACCTAACCTATCTACTAAACATATGGTTACTTTCATTGTTCTTATTATTAATTATGAATTTCAAAAATTAAAATATGTATTTGCGATGGAAGAAATGCTTCATTTAATTTAAGTGCATGGGAAGATACAATCATTTAGTATCCAATGCCCGTGGCAACGCACGGGCACTTCGCTAGTAATATAAAGATTAGAGAAGGGTCCCATGTTGTTGGGAGTTCGGAAATTGGATGGAACCCCCGAATACAGGTGAAGAAAGATTCAAGAATAAACACAAGAAAGAACTCAAGAACCCAGAGACAAAAAAATCTCTGAAAGCCTGTCTTCTCCTCAAAAGTTGTGAACCCCTTTACACGTGCCCCCCGGCCCCTTTTTATAGGGAGATGAAGGGACTTTTACATTTCGGCATTACCCTCGGAATCAAGGAATATTCCAAGTGGGAACATGTACATAAATGTCCTTTACATCCCATAATTTGCAGAACCTAACTTCGGATATTCACAAGCTTGCCACCTTTTCACACCTTGAACCCGGACTTTTGGTGTAGCATCTTTGACTTGGCTTGCTCACGACATTGCTTCCATTCACGAGATTCCCCGAAGGCTTGAACTTTGGCTTCGGAGACTCGGAACCATCTCCGAAGTCCAGTTTCCCGGACTTCAATCCTCCTCCGCGGCTTTACTTTTCCCTGAAACATCATAGAAACATCGAGTACCAACCACCCCTTGGTGTATATTATCTCCAAAGATAGCTAGAGTGTTAGAAAGTTGGTAATCTACATAATCCACGAATTCGAGCCCATGAAAATGAAAGTTGCACCTTCGGGAATCATAAAACAGCAAATGCCATGTAATCCTTTGTTTCCAGCACAGCCCGGTTCTTGAGAACACCGGTATCTCCAAAGTTCCGAGGGTCACGGTTTTAATCCAATTCCCCAACACTAGCCCCTCGTGGAAGCGGGTTGACTCCGACGATCCGCTTCACGAAAAATTCTCAATTGTGGTAAAAACGTCACCCTAACGTTGGAGGATACACGCTGCCGACTTTAGGCACTTTCTTGGAACTGCCCCACTCCCTTCCTATAAATAGAGGCCTCGAGCGATAACTTTATTTTACCGTCACGCTCTATCGACCCGAAACTTCTAAGTTTCAGACTTTAAGATTCGTGCTTTAGAATTTTTGTTCTTCTTCGGTCCTATATCTCCGAAGGTAACCTCCTTTTGCTTTCTTGCTTCTCTTTCGTTCTATGTGTTTCTTCCGAAGCTTAGTCTTCCAAGTTTGAAGTTTTTTAGTATATTTTTTCTTAGGAAGGTGGCTCGCACCAAAAGCACCGCCGCCCCATGACTTTCAAGAACTAGTGCAGGTGGTATCCCTCCCAAAGCTGAGGGGACATCGGCAATGGCCACCGATTCTGCAGCCGAAGCTTCTAAGGCTACTAAAACACACGAAGAGGGAGAAGTTGAATCGGGGGAAGGCGAAGATATTTCAAACGTAGATGCCAGTGTTGATGAACTCATCGCTCCTAAAGATTTCTACCCCCTACTCTGGTTTTCGGTAAATCTTTGGTTACTTCGGAATCTATCAAGGAATTCGAAGCTGCTGGTTTTTTCCCTCCTAGTGACGGCCGCCCCCCTACAGATGAAGAGACTCATACTCCAGAGGCAGATGAGATTGTTGTTTTCAAGGATTTCTTGACCGTCGGTTTGAGGTTTCCCTGCGACAGCCATCTTCCCTCTCTTCTCGATAGATTCTCTGTGAAGATGCATCAGCTTACACCTAACTCCTTATCGAGCTTTCCAAGTTTTTCTGGATCAGGAGAACTTTTGACTGCGTGATCTCAGCTGATGTGTTTGCTCGGCTCTTTGAACTTCATATTCAGAGAAAGGCTATTAAACTAGATGATGGCAAGTTGTACGAAGCTCACTATGGGTGCTGCACCTTCAATACTCGTCGCAAGAATACGAGTCAAAAGATTGATCGTATTCAGCTTGCCCCCTGTAGCAACAACAAGTGGCCTGATGATTGGCTTCAACATTGGTTTTATGTGAAGGTTGACATGGCAAAGGTTTTGGACCGAACGGGTGCCTTCTATCCTTTTTACTACCCTATGGGTCCCATGAACGCCATTTGCACTGCAACATTCAACCGTAAGACTCCTGGATTTATGATCGCGAAAACATATTCGGCTTCACTTGCCGCATTCTCGGCGGCCGCGACGTTCTCGAAGAGTTTGTTGCTGCTCGGATATGGCCTATTGCTCACGGCTGGAAGCCGAACGAGATTGTTGAACTTTCCATCGATTGGGCTCCTAGCAAGGTTCACTTTCCAAGATTGATCTCGGACTTGAGGACCGACTTTGGAAGATTTCATCGCCGAAGTCGAGGCTAAAGTCTGCGAGCTTGTCGGAGAGTTCACTCTTAACGAGTACAAGGCTTTCAAGTTTCTCGTGAAACACAAAAAGAGGGTAAATCGAGTCTTCTCTGAACTTGGTGCTGATCTGGCCCTCCGCTCAAGACCGCCTGGTGCCGATAAGAAAATGCAACCTCCCGCAACTGGTTCCATTGCAATCGGTGCTCCTTCTAAATCTTGGAAGAGGAAATCTTCGAAGAAAGGAAAGACTGAGAAAACATCCGAAGCTGCTCCTGCAGTTCACCCGTCGAAGATGAAGGCCCTGGAGTCTAGCAAGCAAAAGCGGAAAGCTTCGGAAGGTGTTTCCGATCGAGCTCACGCCCGTTAGCTTGGCTGACCGCAAGAAGAGGGCTAAGAAAGCTGTGAAGAAAGTCGTAGTTATTCAACGCGTAGCTCCGGCTTTTTCTGACGACGAAGCTGAAGACGAATCTTGTCAACCAGGTTATTTTCCTTGTCTTTGTTGCACATTGAGGTGGGGGCTTCGTTCTGTTTGCACTCCTGGCTCAGAGAATGAATTCGTGGATATTGAATCTTTTTCAGATGCACTACCCGAAGCTCGAACCACCCCCGAAGATCTTGTCACCGTTGTTTCTTCTGAAGCTGAACCCACCAAAACTCTCACTATCACTGGCGAGGCATCGCAAAAATTTATTGAAGACTAGGAGCACACCATGGATCGGAGCGGTGGATCTCTCGAGGATCCTTCCTTGATTGGGAACCGCGAAGATATCCCAAGGTCGTGGATCCTACTCGATGTTCTTTGCGCGTATAATGCGAAGTTTTGGTACGTCTTTCAGGGGTGAACTTTTGAGTGTTGAGTGTCCGGTGGTTGATAAAAATGGTGGTGTTCATAGTTTTTCTGCACTGTGGCGGTCTCCTAAGTTTATGACTGAACAAGTGAGTGAAACAGGAGGAGATGCTCAAGGAGATGCCTCTTCTTCATCGACAAAGGCGGTTGTTGCTCACGAGGAAATACTTCTTCTTCCTACCAGAAATCTATAGAGATTGTTGAAACCACTGGTGACAAGTCTCCGAAGATTTTTGATTCGGAAAGTTTGCCTTCTGTCTTTCCCTTTTTCTTTGTATTCTTCTTCGTGTAATCTTATTGTTTCTCCGCTTTCTTCTTGACTTTCAATCATCTATCCGGGATCTTTCTCCTTCAGAACTCTCCAAGTTCAATGCCATTCTCGGTCTAAAGACACCAAGGTTTGAGATCGCTATCGAGAAGTTTAAAGAGAATGAGCAACACGTTTCTGGTCTTGACAAAGAAGTTTATGATCTGAAGCAAGACTTGGAGAAAGCTCAGTCCTCGAGTCGTGATCTGGCAGTTCAAGTTAGAGAGCTAACAGAAGCTTTGAAGTCTTCCCAAAATGAAAAGAAGCTTGTAGATGCCGCTCATCATAATTTAAAGAAAGAACACGACAAGCTTAAGGAAGCTCGAAGTAATGATGTCCAGATCATTGAAGATCTTCGTAAATCGATTGATGAGGGGACCGCAACTATTACAGAGCTTCGTGGAACAAACACCAAACTCCTCAAACAAAACTCTGATCTTGTTGGCGAAGTTAGTGCCAGGGACACAAAAATTCTTGAACTTGAGAAGATGATTGACGAAAGAGATGACGCACTTAACAGAGGGGCTGAGGGGATAAAAAGGAGTTTTCGGCTCTTGTTCGAAAAATATGGTGAAGCTCTGGGTCAGTTTGGGGCTTGTGCACAACCTTTTCCCGAATCCTATGGTGCAGATGAGGTGATGAGGGAGGTGGATGTTGGCAAATTCGAGGCCCTTCCCGATGTTATATCCACCGGATGACCGCTTGTTGCTTTCGTGTTGAGAGTTTGCTTAAACTTCTGGAGAACTATGATTGTGTAGACTTTGAGAAATTTTGAGGTGCTCTTCAGAAGTTTCCCGACGCTAGCAGCACTTCTCTTATCCGAAGCCATAAAGACGTACGAGCTGTTAAAATCAAATTTATGAAGGAATTCTGGGTCGCCAGTGGTAAAGAGTTTGCGAAAAAGACCGCTCGTGAAAAACTCGAAGAAGTATAGTTTAGGGAAGAGCTTTTTGGTTGTCACTAAAGTCATCATGAGGCCAAATTTGGGGTCACGGTTCCTCTCTTCTTTATTTGAGAAACAATTTTATTTTCATCTCATATATATTAGAGTCATGTGAGGCTCAACAAAGAGATTGATTTTTATTTCCTAACAGAAATTTATTTTCATCATCTGCCATGTCTTATCAATATTGGCATTTAGAGCCTTGAAAGACTACATGCCTATGCAGATAAATATTTCATGAGCTTCCTAATTAATACTTCAGCAGGGACAGAGAACTAATTTAATGCCCATCGTGCGAAATTTTTTAAATTATAATTGTATTTGTTATTTACTCTTCAGTTAGTTATTTTTTTTCTTTCCCAATCTGTGTAAACATTACCTACTACTTTTCTTATTTTTAATTCTGAATTTATGTATTCATTAATTGTATTTGTATTGAATATGGACTCTTTGGATTTTCTTATTTTAATTCCGAATTTATGTATTGTTTGGGTTAGTTATTTTTTTTGCTTTCCCAATCTTTGTAAAATTAACTACTATTTTTTTATTTTTAATTCTGAATTTATGTATTTATTAATTGTATTTGTATTGAATATGGACTCTTTGGATTTTCTTATTTTAATTCTAAATTTATTTATTGTTTGGATTAATCTAGACCTTCAGATCTTCATAAAATCTAACGGTGTATATTCTTCTTCTTTTTGGATTAACGTGGGAATTTCTAGACCCTCTCGGCGATCGTGGTGGCTTCTTTTAACACTCAAGTATAAAGATAATAGAAGATGATAGGACGGTCTAGTGGGACGCTACCCACCAGGGTTCAAATCCTGGTGCTCACACATTTTCCTGGATTTTCCGGATTTACCGGCGCTATGCGTTAGTGGTAAGCGACGCCCGTCGACGATGAGACGCCATTGGTGACTTCGGGAATCTCCAAATCTGCCGGTGCTCAGTCCTTCGGAGGTGCTTATAAGGGTAGGGTTTGCGTACGTGTATTCATAGGGGTGAATGTGCGTGCGTGTTGTGAACGTCTGCGTTGTACCGTATATTTCTAAAAAAATAAGAATGACAGTAGGAAGGAGGAAAGCAAGTAAGTTATTCCCAAGCCACGATTACGTGACGGAGGAAGAAGAACGTAAAATGGTACGAGGACCATCCACTGGTATATTATGGAATATCCACTAGAATCTTCTGTCCGTGGCACCTTATACTAGGCACAAATGGTGCCCGGCAGCATCATCTCTGAAACCGGATAGACACTATCCCCAATTGCATTTAAAAGCCTTTTAAACTTCATAATTTGGTTGCACGCGCCTTAATATTTTTTAGAGAAGTAGCACTGCAAGCTGTGGAATTGAGGCTTTGTTCTTACCAAATTAAAAATGCGGACTATTTTGCAATGCTAAACATCTGGTGGGCGGCATTACCAGTTATGCAAGCTATTTTGTTTGTGCATATGCACCTAATACTGTAAACATTTAGTCTGTGCTTAGGTCGGTGCTACCTGTTGCCGACCAACTCCGCCTATTCGAACTTGCAAGTAATCAAAACAATTCTTCGATATCTTGCTGCATCGCGATTGTTTGATCAGGAAGGTTTCCGGGTATAATGCAGAATAATTTTATTTGGTAAAACTTCACTTTTGCAGTTCATGCGACCAGATGTACCTTGCTCCTAGCTTTACATTTCAGGCGGAATTTACATAAGAAATTATCCTTTGATAAATTCATGCTGAATACATTTGCAAGGAACATGTAACCTTTTTCTGCAGACATTCAAAAAAGAAAAAGCGATCTAGTAGCAGCAAAGTATTTCAAAAGCCAACAGTTGAAGCCTGTTAGGTGATTTGACAGGCCTTGTTGCAAACAACCTCGACCACTAGATCAGGCAATCAACCGCCACGATCCATCATAACGCGTGATAGAAAGGTGCCTTTTCCAGGCATAAATTCTCCCTGGCCAAGTGTTCTCCCCTGGCGCAAGAACGGACCGAAAGGGTGGGCACGATCGTGTGGGCGGCCGGGCGGCATCTTCCCTTTTCCATCAGCTGCAAGATACGTTACATAAAGGCAAAGCGGTGACGTTCGTAAACTACCCACCTCACAGATCGTTTTGATGTAGACCTGCGTGTTTCTAGCTAGGGTTCTTTGCAAGTGTGTCCTTCTGGAATTTCAGTTTAGCACCTCAAGTCAAGGATCATCTAAATATATAAATCCGTTTTGCCGGTAGCACTCTGACATGTTGCTCAACTCAGGGAGAATGGGATTTCACATTTATAGGAGGGTATATACGTATGAGGTTTATAAAGATTAAAAATTGCTCCTTCGTTATGTCCATGGCCTTCTTTTAACCACCAAAGAACGTATGAACGCGAAAAACAGGCAAAAGCTCTTCCTCCCTCTCCCTCTCACAAGAAGTTCAGGAAGCCATCAAACTTGGCCATCTCGATACTACTTCTGCCATGGTTCAGATCAAGGAATTGTATCCGCCCTAAATTCTTATGTTTTTTTTGTTGCCTGTGTTTGTGTTTTCTGCATCGTTTTTAATAGTTTTTCTGTATGAATTTGAGTATACCTTAACCTCAATCTTGCGCAAAGCCGGATCGTCATGCCTATGTCGATGGAAGAGGTACGTTTACCAAAAGGCACAATATAGGTTATCAAATGAAGCTCTGGCATTCCTGCCGTTGGTTATGAACTGACCAAGCTCGATTCTTGTTTTATAGTATGAAATAGGCCTCAGCTACACCATCATGAAGATGGAGCAGCAAAACACAAACAGCAAAGAGGGTGTAGAGGTACTGCAGCAGGTCCCGTTTGAGGATGAGAAGCTTGGCAAGGGCCAACTCACCTCAAAAGTCTATCATTTGCAGAGGTTTGTATTCATTTTAATTTGATGATCTAGTTCTACTTAATACTCTAAGCATACTCTAAGTATGTTAAGTTCTTTAGAAACATAATTTATTAATTACTTATTTTATGTACTGCACTACGTTTGCATAAACAGTGTAAAAAAGCCTTTCTTGGCAGGCATAACCGAATATGCAGGTTTCTGCAATAACTAGGATCATAACATTGACATAGTTTTTTGTTCAACAATTACAACTACAACTATGCGCAGCAAAATTCCTTCATGGATGAAGGGCTTTGCACCTGCCAGTGCTCTCACGGTCTATGAGGACTCTTGGTGTGCATTTCCAAATAGCAGAACAGGTTAGTAGTTGTCAGTTTAAAGCAGACTCTGCAGTGTAATATTCAGTCGATGAGAATGTGCGCTAAACTGTTCCGCTGTGCTTTTCATATATGCCGTGAACTCCATCTACTCTGACACGCACTAGTGATCAAGGTATTCAGAAGTGTCTCTCAAAACTTGACACTACATTGATAGCTGATAATTCAGAACTAACTTGGTTGCCTTCATCATTTGCTTTCAGTGCCCACTTTTCAGCAAGTGCTCATTAACCATCGACACTGTAACTAGACCTGACAATGGTTGTTCCGAAAATGTTAGTTCACTGAAATTATCATGCTTCAAGATCTCAGTCTTTCAGACAAAGAAGAATACCAGAAAACTAATAAGGGGTATACTATTATACATCAGGTGCATAATCTGAACAGCCAGCAATTAGCTGCAAGAGAAGTTGAGATCATTGACATCGCATCTATATCGCGAGATTACTGGAGCAAGGTGATCAGTGCTCCAAATGTTGACCTGACAACATTCAAGTCGCAAAGAACAGAGCGAGGCCCTCTTCTGAAGGGATGGATGGTATGCAGTCAATCAGTCATACATATTTTATTTCCTCGACTAGTATGTTCAGAAGCCTAATACTGCCATCGTGAAGAGACAACTCAGAAATCACATTTCGCATGGTGTTCGCTGCAGGATTCATGTAGTCCAGTCATGACCACATACAAGCTGGTGATCACGGACGCTCCTATATGGGGCTTGGGAGAGCGGCTCGAAGACTGCATCATTGCGGTACGCTCCGATCACGCCTGTTGACTGTCGTATTGATATTCTCTGAACATCATCAGTTCCTCATTCAGTCTGTAACTGACACAGTTTCGTAATATTCAGAAGTTCAGAGCCTTTCCTTCTGCATTCGGAACTCCAGACCTAATGCAGGGTGCTTTGTCCATGCAGGGTGAACGTGCGTTGTTCTTGGCGTGCCACCGGCTGTGCTTCGCGTGGATCGACGAGTGGTACGGCATGACCGTGGATCAGATCCGGGAGATGGAGCGGCAGACGGACATGCTGCTGAAGAAGGTCAGTGTCTCCCGGCCCTTCCTGCTCCATCTGTCTCAGTGCTAGTCTCAAACAAAATGTGATTACTACTCTAGTGTGGATCTTCTGAACACTGCCGGATTCTGACTAACATGTGATGAGTTGATTCGCTGTTTGTGTTGCTAACATTGCAGACGCTGAAAAAGCCTGGGAAGGCTGGGGGCAAGCACGAGGGCAAGAAGAAGACGCTCAAAGACGAGATCGCTGTGGTGGGGAGCTGCACGTAGTGCTATATTGCTATAGTTTCAGGTAACGGGCCATTTCGTTCCGGTTCCGGTTCCGGTTGGGCTCATGGCATCGGCGCGGGTAGCAGAAATCTGACACGGGACGGGAAAATCAGACATGCCCATATGTGTAGAAATCTGGTGTAGGCGTGTACATGTGCATTCACTGATGATGCTGCGTCCATATGCACTAAGCCCATTCATGATCTTCCATCGAACCTAAAGAATCGAATGTTGAAAAGATTATTCTTCAGACTCGAAAAGCGTACTGATTGGAAGATGAATGCTGTTTGTTCTTCCCCTTTCCAAATTCTAGTTTTTTTGGCATTCAAGTTTTTATACTTTTTGTTATGCATCTAAATATATATAATTGTGTTTAGATACATAATGATAACTGCTATGGGTATGCTCCACCAGGTCCGTAAAACATCCTGCACACCACAAATCGTTGCCAACAGGTCAAAAGGACCAAATAATCAGGTCATCAGTGTTGAACAGAAGGCTTTACCCTGACAAAAATTGGTCCAAGACATGTTGTAAGTACTAAAAATATAACAACCTGTGTAAGTGTAACTGAACTTGTCCAAAAACTGTTGTTGGGAGCGGCTACTTTGCAAGACCCATATCTAGACATTTTAGTGAAAGATAAAGATTGCTAAATAATCTGAGCACAAATATGTCGACGACCAATTGCACCGAGACCAAACTCCACCGTAATGTTGGGAGAGAACCGTGGAGCACAAACAAGAAAAAAAAAAGCTAAAAGATGGTGGTCTGCCAGAGAGGACACATGGGCCTAAGCGGGCTTGGAGCGCAGCGGCCCGTTATCCTTCTACCGTTGGAAGCGGACGGTATTCGCTGCTCTGTGAAGCCAGCCTCACGCATTGCCCGCCACTTTAGGTGCCGAGACACCAAGGCCTTCGCCAAAGTGCCCACGGCCCACTACGCAACTTGGAACGGGCGGGCCGCAGATTGCGACACCAAACCCAGGCCCAAAGTGCCACAATTGGCATCCCACACCACCTTAATGCCCCCGCTCGGGTTACAAGCAGTCGCTAGCTGCTCGGCGAGTGAGGCGCTCAGGAGTGGGTATTTAAGTTGGTGTCGCGCTATGTGAGCAGGCAGTGTGGGACTAAGACTATCTGCACTCGTCATACTTTATATCCTCCTAAAAACAGAATATTTCTGTCTGGTCAGCAAGATTCTCTCCTTTATACAATTTTCTCTCGCACTCGTCATTCTTTACATCTCAACCTCTATCCCAACTACCCATCCCGGGACCCATATGTCAGCCTCACTTTTTTATTTTATCCTCCCTCCCCCACCAACCCGCCCCTCTCTCCTCCTCTCCTCGCTCCTTCCGCCCATCACTGCTGCCCGCTCGCGCCACGGCAGCCTCGCCTCTCCTCCGCTAGCCCACTCTCCTCCCTGGCCTCTCCTTCCCCGACCCTCTCCCGGCCAGGATCTGTGGCTCCCAGTTAGCTGCCTCGACTCTCTCGCTCGCGGAAGGCAGGCGGAGCCCTGAGCTCCGGACAGCGGCGCAGGTCATCCCCACGATCTGGCGGCCCCCGCCTCCCTCCCTCACAGTCATCCCCTGGCGATTCGGCAAGGTGGCGGCCGGGCGCGCATGGATGCCTCCGCCCCATCCCCGCCTCGCTGGGCGGGCAATGAGGCCTCACGGCGAGACTGAGCCTCCTCCCGAAAGGAGCAGGCGGCGGAGGAGCAGGCATGGCGGCGCCCTTGCCGACTCCCTCGAACTCCTCTCCCAAGACCGGGCGTGCTGACCTCTTCTAAGACCGCAGGCGCAGGCGGAGGAGCTCGCCCCGGAGGAGGCAGGTCGCGACGGGTCGACGACGACGGGCTCCTCCTCGAGCAGCACCGGGCGACGAGTCGAGCCGCTGGCCGCGCCTCTAGGTGGCGGACATGGAGGTGTTGGCCGCGGTGTTCCTCCCTCGCAATCGGGCGCGGACGCGACCGCGCCCGCCCACGTGCGGCCGGGCGGATCGGCGGCGCGAGGCGCGGCGCGAGGCGAGGACCGGGCGCCTCGCCCTCCTCGAGCTCCATGGGCGAGGTGGCGGGCCAACCTCGAGCAATGGCGACGCGAGCTCCTCGAGCTCCACAGACCGTGCTCCCTCCCCTTCCATGGCCGGATCCGGTGGTGCCCTCCTCCTCGCATCCCGCTTTGCCCCGCGACGGGAGAAGGCGGCAGACGCGAGGCCGGCGACGGGATGCGCGATCTCCTCTCCGCTCCAGTTGTGGCGGCGGTGCATCCGAGCTCGGCAGGCGGCGATCACCTCCGCGGCTCCTCTTTCTCCTCCCCTTCCCGCCGCCTCGCGGATCCAACGATCCTCCCGTGGGCCCCGCCAACTCTGGCTTTCCGGACGTCGGCGAAGTCCGCTTGATTTCCCGTGAACAGGACGACGGATCCAGTCGCGGATGCGTTTCGCGTACCCGCTGTGGGTGTTTTTTCTTTTGCGTTTCCTTTCAGGAGGACGTTAGCGTACCCAGTGCAGATAGTCTAAACAGAGGCAGAGCAGTGTGTCAGGCCAGTTGGCGGCTTTCAAGCGAGTGGAATTGAATGCATGTGCCGATTTATTTCCCTGTTGGGTTTGTATGGGCCACTCTTTCGGCACGGCGGGCGGGGCTCCTTCTTCTTCTTCTATCATTATTAGATACTAAATGTAGATGAAATAAAAAATTAATTACACAGTTTTGATGGTCTTTGCGACACGAATCTTTTGAACCTAGTTAGGTCATGGTAGGACAATATTTACCAAAAAAACCGAAACTTACCTTTTGCTACAGTGTGTTAAAAAGGCAAAACTTTCTAACAACTAAACAAGGCGAAACTGAAGCGGCCACATCAGACAACAAATTTCCAGTTGCAGACGCTCAAGGTCAAATCACATCCGCGAACCTGCTGCTGAAGCTGAACAAAACACCTGTTTTTATCCCGACACTAGAAATCCCTGGCACGGACACCACTACCGTGCAGTAAATATGAACGAGAGTACGAGACCAACGCCAAGACGGGGAAGGGGCTAAAATTCGTGTCTCACTGGAAAGACCTGTAACCCAGTAATTAGTAGTAAGGTTTGGGATATTATTTTTCAGGATTTTAGACCGTGGATTAATTTCCTAAAACTTTAGAATATTTTTTAGTTGAATGTAGGGACTGTGGAATGATCATGACAAAGTTGGGGGACTTTTCTGCAAAATTTTGGTCAGTGAGTAGATTTGCAGAAAGTTTAGGGTCTTTTGCTTAGAAGTCTGTGGACCACGTGTTATTTTTTAAAAGCTCTGGTTTGTGGACGATGTATGCATCGTGAGTTGATTATCGTAAAATTTGGTGCCTCGATCGAGGGAGATGACGTCAAATTGTCCGAGAGGTGGCTTAAATAAATGGTAGTTATGTAAAGTTTGGGGGGCTTCATCAAATTTTCAGAGTAGTGGTTGGAGTATAATTTAATTTTGATAAAGTTGGAGGGGTATTTCCTAAAATTGACAGTCATCTTGGCATTTCTCTTTGAAGCTCGAGGGGGTTTCCAAAAACTTGTTGAGAGGTGGCTTGTGCAAATACTATTTTTGCAAAGTGTAAGGGTTTTTTCATAAAATTACCTAGGTGTGGGTTAGAGTACATTTTAATTTCGATAAAGTGTGAGGTTTTTTTAAAACTACTGAGCTTCCTGGATGGATCCTAGCCATCAACGCGCGATCGAACGGCCCACGATTTACTGGTGATTTGGCGTAATGAGAGGACAAAAATTGCCCCTCTAGGGCCTGTTTAGTTGGCTGAAATTTAGCAAAAATTTTGCTACTTTTTCAACTCTCTCTCCATCACATCACATTAAATACACCAAAAGACATATACGTCGAGCAAAGAAATGTAGGTAAAAAATTAACTAATCACACGCCTCAGACATCACGAGTCGAATCTTTTGAGCCTAATTAGTCCATGATTGGACAATATTTATCACAAACAAACGAAATGTGCTACAGTGTACTACAGGAGTTCGAAAAGTAAAAAAAAGCTAAATTTCAGCCAACTAAACACAGCCCTAGATAGATGACTCGTAAAACACGAGCCACACGGTCCCAATGTCCCAGGCATGTGCAGCAATAAAGGAGGGGAACCGGCAGCTATCTCGACTGCCAAGGGCAGCACGAAACCACGAGCCTAACCTAACTTCCCGGTTAGGCCCCCTGTTACGATCCTCATCAGCGAGCCGCCAGCCAAGCAGACGCTGACACGACGATCAGTGAGCAGCGGGATCGAAGAAGACACACTGTCACGGAGAACACACCAGAAGGGAGGGCCCCTCCGCCACTGAAAGCGTAGTTTATCCGCGTCCGGTTCGCGGACGGCATCGCGCAGTCGCCGAAGTGCCCGAGTCCCCCACGGAAGAACCGCCACCGCGCCGACGTGGGGCGACGCCGCGCCCGCCGCGTGGGCTCCAACCGGGGGACACGTACACCCCCGCTCTCGATGGGATCAGAACGGTTGATATGCTTCGTTGCCAAATTAAAACCATCCTCTGTCTGAATACGCTTTGCTTATATAAACGGGAGTGCCTGCCACCTCTGTACTAAGGTGCGGCACTTGATCAGGCACACGTACGGTTCCAGGCGGTTGTGAGAGAGATACGGAGAGAAGAGCTGGGAAGCATTCAGGAGTGAGTGAGCCATGGCGACGGCGACGGTCGTGGAGGTGCTCCTCGCCATCTTCCTGCCGCCGGTCGGCGTCTTCCTGCGCTACGGCTGCGGCGTAAGTGAAGCTCTGATCTCACCCTGTGACATGAAATTTGAAGCCTACTGCTAGCATTCTCGTCTCCTGGAGAGAACTTGGCTGTGTTTCTTTTTTCTGTGTGACTTTGTTGGCATGACGGATCGGTTATGCATATATGCAGATGGAGTTCTGGATCGACCTGTTGCTGACCATACTGGGGTACATCCCGGGGATCATCTACGCGCTGTACGTGCTGGTGGCTTGAGAAGTTGAGAGGGGGTTGCAGGCAGAGGCAGCAGCAGCAGCAGCAGCCGCCTTGACTTGGGCCGGGGAGCATGCATATGTGAGCAACGCGGCTGCAGGCAAGGTGTGTTGTATGTGCCTCGGTGATGTGGATTGTTTAGTGCGACGAGTGTGGGTGGTGTGGGTGGTGTTATCTACTGCAAACAAGGTGGTGTAATTGGTAGTGGTGTATTATTCGAGCATTGTACGTTGTTTCTTTCTGCGATCGTATAAGGCAGAAATTTCAATTGCTGGCATGTAATTGGTCGTATTGATTTATCTCGCAGTTGCTTGTGGTTTGTTTATCGATGCCTCTGCTATAGTATCTGTCAACCTGTGTGCGATCCTTTGAGCAATCAGAGTTTCCCTTCCGCTTTTTTTTTTTTGGGAGCCTCTTTCTTTCCTCTTCTGAAATTATTATATGTATGTACCTTTCTAGTTTGGACAGTATAGTTCCTTTAGGGCTAGTTTGGACAGTAACGGGCCCAAAAGTAGTTTGGATCTTCGGCCCTGTACAACACTAAAAGGGAGGGGGAAAGCGAAAGAAAATTCCAGCCCAACCAGCCACACCAGCCAGCCCAGTTTCGAGTAAACGGCCTAAATGAGCCAAACGAAGGCGTCTAGCCCAAGCTAGAAGAGTTGTGGAATTTTTTATTTTTTATATTTATTTTTTCACGATTTTTCGAAAATAAATAGCGGATTCAAAAATTTGCAAAAGTAGTCTCGAACCGCCGTTATAAATGGCGGCAAGGACCTACCGCCACGGGAACGGTGGCGGGGTGCTACAGTGCCCCTACCGCCATTTCAATTGGCGGTTGCTAGGTGTCGGTGTTAGGATTAGTCTCGACACTGACTAGTGAGATACGCTGTGATCAGCTTCTCGATGGTTGGTGCAAATGGCAACACAGACACGCGTTGTATTGATTCGTGGTGCTGTAGAGGGGCTACAAGCGGGAGAGGAGGAGAAGCCTCCAAGTCCCTGCTAGGTGATTGAGCCAAAGTGCCAATATCGGGGGGAACGAGTATGCGGGTGAGTGCGGGTGTGTCGTGATGATCTGTCGCTGCCGAGCGACCGCTCCTCCTTTTATATACTAAGGGGAGGCGGCTTACAAATGTGCCGCACGAGGTTTTACGATGTCGTAATCGGTACACAGCGTTCTACGATTTGATGGTGTCCCGACGAATCTCAAGTACTTGCGTGTCGTGCGGCTATGTACTTGGGGAATAGCTTCGAGGGTAGCTCGGTGCACCGACGGCCGCCGTACATCAGTTCGAGGGTCTTGCTGACGAGGGCACCTGGTGCTGTACAGGGCCCGGCGTGGCGGCGTCCCATCGGAGCAGGGCCGCGACCGGATGGCTGCATAGCGCCCGGATGGTGCCACAGGGTTAGGGATGTCCGCTGGCTGGTGATGCCACGCCGCAGACGGCCCGGGATGGCGGCGGCCGGAGTTAGTGGAGGGACGTGGCGACGTCGCCGTCACAGCGGCGCCGGCGGCGGCGCTAGCTCGCCGTCCGTACACCCTTCGAGGATGATCCATGCCCTTTCGAGGGCCTCGATGGCGGGAGCGCCCATGCCATACAGGGGCCGGCGTGGTGGTGTCCCATTAATGTGGCTCCACATACTGGGATGGCTCCACAGCCGGGATGGCCTGTCTGACGGAGATGATGGAGGAGACGTGCTTAGTGTGTTCCAGCGCCCGTGGTGCCGCCCGCGCCGTCGCCGGCCGCCTGACACCGAGGGTGGCGCCCATGCCCTTCCGAGGGGCTCGCCGTGGGAGAAGGGGGAGGGCGGTGCGGTGCTGGAATGACATGCCGTCGCGCGCAGACAAAGTCTGGGAATGGCGGTATAGTGACGGGTTTGGCCGGTGACAAGGTCAAGCCCGCGGTGTCGGGGCGGCATGGGCGGGGATTGCCTTTGACTAAGGCGCCTGCGGCGGGCAGGGGCATTTAATGCCCTGTCAGGTGAGACAAGCGGGGCGCTGTCGCTCGAGTGTCGGCCTCGAGCGAGGGCGACGCCGAGCGCCGATCCTCGAGCGAGGAGACCCGCTCGAGCTGAAGCTCGAGCGGAGTCCCGCCACGGGCGCCGTCCCCTCGAGGGCGGGAGTTCATCACGTGGCGTTCCTCGAGCGAGGCGGAGATTCGCTTCGCCGAGGTTGAGACCGCTTGATGGGCCCTGGAGGTTGTTGGGCCGGAGCGAACCATGGGCCTTCCTCGTTTTTGGGCCGTGACTGGTTGGGTGATGTTGTTGTGGTTTTGTGTTAATTTTTTAGGAAGGTAATCTCCATAGTTAGGGGACCCCTATGGCTGTCCCCCGACCCCGAGAGCCTTGCGGGGTTATCCGAGGGACCAAAGGTCAAGCTTTTTGTTAGGACTTTCTTCCCTTCGATGCGTATGATTCGCGGGGCAGCGCACCCGCGGTGTAGCCCCGAAGCCTTGAGGAGTGCGTGCACTGCAAGGTTTTGATGCCGAGTGCCGATCCGTAAGGCATTTGTTTCAGCCCGGCGATCCTATGTGCGGAACGGTGTTAACCCTACCCGGGATGAGTCCCGGGGTTCGCCCGCTGCCTCAAGTGGGGAAAACACGACTTCGCCGACATGTCCGTGGAGGTGTAGCCGCGCGATGAGCCCCGCCCGCCCATTCGAGGCGATCGGGGCGAGCTCTTCGACTTGTTTGTGCGTCGCCGCCTTTCGAGGCGGAGGGGTGAGGTGGTCCATGCTTCCCATCGAACCGCGAGTCATGGATCCTCGTTGAGTCAGCGGGTAATTCAAGTGGACGCCCGTGCCTCGAAGGGTCGGCTTGTGGTCCCGGAGACACGCCCATGAGAGCACTTACGGTGTGCTAGGCGGTGGCTCGGTCCTGTTCGATTAGGGACCGAGGGCGCGAAAGCTCTCCTCGATGGGATCCTCGACTAGCTGCCTCGCTCGCCTTGAACACGAACTATGGGCGCCTCAACCTTTGGGTTCGAGGACCGCTCGATCCCGCTCGCCCAGTCGCCCATGACTCTAATCCGAGGCGCTGTCAACCCGCCGAGGGCCCGTACCTCTGCATCGATTAGTAGGGCCTTTGCGGGTGGCACCGGTGCCTCCGCTTGGTGGATCTGGCGCCACCGATCATTATCGAGTCGAGCCCACGATCAAGAAATCCCGCATCGAGGGCATCGCGCGCCAGCCCTCGCATTGGGCCGGGCCTCGAGCCGATCAAGATAGCCGTGAAGGCCAAGAAATCGAGATCGAGGGCGCCACCGTACCTCTGGCCGGGCCTCGAGCCGCTGATCAGTATAGCCGTGAAGGCCGTGAAGCAAATCCGGGTCCGCTTCGAGGTCCGCATCCCGGAGTGACCTCGCGGCCGACCGCTTTAGATCGGGCGAATCGCGTGCCCTCGAGGGGTCACCCTCGAGCTCTCGGCTCGGTTTTACGGGCTATCCTTATGAGAGAAGGAACCCCTGTTGTCGACGTATGGCGGACGTGGCGCGGGTCGTGCGGGGTGAGCGCTCCTTTTTAGGCGGCGTGGGCGGCGTGGGAGGAAGATGGCGGCGGCTGCGTCCCCGGTTGCCGTAATCATGACGTGCGCGGCTGTTTTGCGATGGGGCCCGGTCATTGGCGATGTGGGCGTCGGCGCATTACCGCCGCCTTTTCCGGGGACTCGCCCGCTTCCGATTCTATAAAATGCGGGAGAACAGGAAGGGACTCTTACCCGCCATTCACACGCGTTCCCCCACACTTCATCTTCTTCGCTGCCGCTCGCCGCCCGGATCCGCCCAAGCCTTCCGCCCGTGGCCACCGCTCCTCCGCCTTTCCGCCATGTCTTTTGTTCGAGTGCCGGATGCGCCGTGGCCCCGACGACGGTGACTCGTGATGTTGGAGGAGCCGGTGCATGGCGGCCATTGACGACGCGGACGGCGAATCCGCGTGGATGGTCCCCGCCGTCGGATGGGGAGCCGAACCTCCGCCGGGCTACCGCCTGCGGCTACAAGGCTTCAACGCCCCGCAAGCAAGTTCATGCGGGGGCTGTGCCATCATTACGGGGTGGAGCTCCACAACTTCGCCCCCAACGCCATCTCGCAGGCGGCCTCGTTCGTCGCCGTCTGCGAGGGATTCTTGGGGATCCCGGCGCACTGGGACCTGTGGGTCCATCTCTTCCGGGCGAGCTCACACGCCGCCACGGGAGAAGAAGAGCGCGGCGGTTCGCGGCGGCTCACACTCGCAGACGGGACCTCGGGAGGGTACATCCCGTGCCGCGATGACATCAAACAACTCCGATTGGGAGAAGGGATGGTTTTACCAACGATGGCGGCCTTCCGCCATGCCGGGAAGGTGTGAAGGCCGGACTCGTGGACGACGGGTGTCGCCCGTGAGCGGAGGAGGCTCGAGCCTCTCACCGACGCCATAAGCCAATTGGCGAACGCTGGGCTGGCGGTGGCGTCCGTCATCGCCAACTTCCACCACCGGCGGATTATTCCCTCATGGAGAGGGAACTCTCATCTTCGAGATGAGTGAGGCGCCAACCCCGTGTCCTTCACGCTCACGGTTGCCGGAGGAGCCGCCGCCGAGGATACACGCCACTCGGCGGGCGCGATAAATCCCAAGGCGGTGCAGCACGACGACGACCTATGGTCGTGTGATGCTCCCGACGCCGCCGGTGAGTACATTCCCTTCGCCTTTGCTTTCCTTTCTTCCGTGCTTAGCGATAGCGGTTGCTTGGCGGCAGCGGGGGTCAATATCACTACGTCGGATCCGCCGACGCCTCGGCGCAGACCACCGCCAGGAGGGAGCAGGACAAGGCTCGGGCGAAGGAGAAGAGGATCAGAGGAGCGCCTCGATAGATACAACGAGGACTACCGGCGGGAGCGAGGGCTCTCACCCGAGGAGCCGGTGAACTCGCCTTACGAGGAGGAGAGCGAGGAGCGGAGCCTCGGAAGGTGGGAACCCGCACGCCCGTCACGGGTCGAGGGGTCGCCACGAGCCACCGAGGTGGGGCGCAGCGCCTGTCGGATCGGCGCCCGAGCGCCAGGGCGGGCTGAGGCGCCCGAACCCTCGAGGAAGCGCAAGTGGGGCTTCTAATTTAAGGTGTGTTGCGCCTCTCCATGTTCTCGATGTCGTGCGGCGACTCATCTTTCTTTCTTCCCGCCGAGTG
The DNA here is from genome assembly GCA_022644695.1 of Cenchrus purpureus. Lineage (NCBI taxonomy): Eukaryota > Viridiplantae > Streptophyta > Magnoliopsida > Poales > Poaceae > Cenchrus > Cenchrus purpureus. The sequence continues at coordinate 12,847,187 of CP053458.1, forward strand.
GCGCGCGCCACGCGCCCGCCAAGGCGCCGGGCGCCGGTGACGAGGCCCCGCCGGAGAGGACGCGAGTTGCGGCGGGTGCGGCAGCGACGGGCGCGCGGGCGGCCACGGCCGAGCCGCGCGAAGATGTGGCGGCGGAGGCCGCGGGTGTCGGTTGCTGCGATCCCCACCAAGGGGCGCGGCGGGCTCGGCAGGCGGCGTGGCGCGGAGGCGCTGAGGCCCTGGCGATGGGGATTCCCCGGTGGGGTCCGGCGGGGCGCAAGCGGATCAGCCCTCGGGCCCGCCCGGTGCCGGTGGTGCGGTCCGACTGCGTGATGATGCCGCAGCCGGCGCCGTGCCGGTCGACATCCGGTGCCGCGCCCGGCGATTCGATGGTGTCGCGCTGCGGTGGGAGCAGCCTCCCGGGGTGCCGGGAGTCCGATCGAGGCGAGGCCGAGAGGCGCGGTGGCATGCACGGCGCCTCTCTCGGCACTCGACCGAGGCGCCGGCTCCACGAGGCAGGTCGCCGAACTCTTTCGTAAGAACCTCGTCCGTCCCCGCCGCCGCTTCTCGCCGGGCGCTCGACTCGATTCCTTCCCTTGCCCTCGCTCACCGCTGCGGGAGCCGGAGGGCGGTGGACGAAGTTCAATCGCCCTCGCCGAGTGAGCTCGACCTTGATTGGTAGGGGATACGAGTCCCTCGGATGCCATGGTGGAGGCCTGCGGAAGACAACGGTGGCCGGAGTACATGCTCATGGGTATGGAGGACGCCTACACCGACACAACGGCCTGGTGGAAAAGCCAAGGAGGTCGAGGAGGTGAAGGCCGGCCCAAGAAAGGGAAGGCCGGCGACGGCGGTGAGCGCGGGGCGCGCCCGGCCGAGGCAGAACCTTTTGCGGGCAGAGGGAGGCGGCCGCCGAGGCGCAGCTCAACTCTCCAGACCGCACGACCCTCGAGGGGAGCGGTCCTGGCAGCTCAGCCGAGCGAAGGCCGGTGGAGGTCGAGAAGCCGGGTGCCGCTCTTGAGAGAAGGTCACGCCGCGGGGTGGAGACCAACTCCGAGGAGCGCGGCGCAGGGTGGAGACTCGGCCCAGCAGAGCGAGCCACGCTCGAGGCCGGGACGCCATCCGGCCGAGCGCCGGCGGAGCGGGAGGCGCAGGCCCAACGCAAGGCGCCGGCGCTGGTCGGCCTTGCTTTTCGAGGCGGAGGTCGAGCGGCTCACCGGGAGCTGGTCCAGAGAGCGTGGCCTTCGAGGACTTGAGGGTTGCCGAGGAGAAGGACGCCTCATCCCGCAGCAGCAGAGGCCGGCCGCGTGGACCTCGAGAGGAGAGGAAGCAAGTCGAGGGTGAGTTGCCGCGTCTCTTCGTTTGATCAGGTTTGCCGAGATTCGCCTCGACTTACCCTTTTTCTCTCTGTCGTGGAAAGCCCTGGGGAGTCGACGCAGCGGGAGTGCTCCAGCGGCCTACAACTCGTCCCAAAGAAGATTTGGGACTTCTGAGGAGGTGGCCCTCAAGCGTGCGTGAGCATCGAGGCGCCGGCCTGTCGGGAGCTCGGTGGCGAGTCGCCCTCTGGGCGGCGTCGCGGGCGCATGAAGGGCACCCCCTCCCCGTAAGACCCCGGTGTGGTGTAACGTGACCACGCTGTTGACCTCACTACCGGGCCACGGGCTACATCGCCGCAGACGACCTTGATGATGACGGTGCAGGAGGTGGTGAACCGACCGACGCCCGGCTGCTAACGCCGCCATGGACCTTGCTGACAAGCTGAGGAGGACCTCTTCCCGAACGCTCTTCCCGGGACCCTCGAGTCGAAGTGGCTTGCCACCGAGGCCCTTATTATTGTAATTAGAATTTGAGCCGTGTGGTTTTTGTAACAAGACAACCGCTTTTGACGCTTTGTGTTAAGTACGATTCTGCTTTGTTTATGCTGTCGTCCTTTCCCGCGCCAGGCAAGTTTCGGCCGGATTGATCGCTTTTCACGAGCACTGAAGGTGAAGTGGTGAGGAGGAGAGGCCGATCTTCTGGGAGGCGTGGGCCGCCCTTAGCTCACCCGTTTTACCTTTTGGCCGCTACCCGCTTCTTTCGGCCCAAGCTCCCAAGTTGGGACGACTTAGCATTTTTGAAAAAGATTTTTATGAAAAAATGGGACCGCTAGGGGATGCCCCGTAGTAGCCCCTCGAGGGGACTTGGCTGTGGGAAAGCCGAGTCACCCTTGACTTTATTCACAAACTTAATGTATGTACAACCGATCAAGCGCTTGGATATGCGCAAATCGACTTGAAACTTTTTAAGGTAAAAGCGACGTAGCTGTTGGATGTTCCAAGCGTTGGTGAGGACTTCGCCGCTGTTCATGAAGCTTGTATGTGCCGGGCTTGAGCACCTCGACGATGATGTAAGGTCCTTCCCACGGCGGTGACACTTGCAGACGGCCTCGATTGTCTTGTCGCAGCCTTAGCACTAGGTCGCCTCAAAGTCTCGTGCCGGATCTTCTGAGCTTGGTATCGCCGGAGTGCCTGCTGATATCTTACCGAGTGCATCATTGCCACGTTTCGGGCTTCATCTATTTGATCCAATGAGTCTTCGCGAGCACGCTGGTTCGAGCTTTCTTGATAGGCCCTGAGTCTGGGAGATCCGTACTCCAGGTCCGTGGGGAGGACAGCCTCTGCGCCATAGACGAGGAAGAACGGCGTGAATCCGTGGCTCGCCGGGTGGTCCCGAGGCTCCAAATGACCGACGATAGCTCTCGAATCCAATTTCGACCAAACTTGCTCAGTCTGTCGAAGATCCTAGGCTTGAGGCCTTGTAGAATCATGCCATTGGCATGTTCCACCTGGCCGTTAGTCTGTGGATGTGCGACGGCCGCCCAATCCATGCGGATATGGTGGTTGTCGCAGAACTCCGTGAACTTCGCCGTGAATCGGGTGTCGTTGTCGGTAATGATGGAGTTTGGCACCCCGAACCTGTGGACGATGTCGGTGAAGAATGACACGGCTTGCTCGGATCTGAGGTTAGTAATGGGGCGTGCCTCGATCCACTTTGAGAATTTATCGATTGCGACTCAAAGAAATGCGTGTAGCTCCCGGGCGCCTTCCGCAGGGGCCCGACGATGTCTAACCCCCATACGGCGAACGGCCATGTAATGGGTATGGTCTGAAGGGCGTGAGCTGGGAGGTGGGTCTTGCGGGCGTAGAACTGGCATCCCTCGCAGGTGCGCACGACTTCGTTGGCGTCGGCGACCGCCGTGGGCGATAGAAGCCTCGGCGAACGCTTGCTCACGAGGGTGCGGCGCGCGTGATGGCCACACACGCCGCGTGGATGTCCCGGATCAACTCGCGCCTTCGGGGATGGGGACGATCGCCAGATTCCGCGCGCTTGCGGCTACGCCGTCAATTACGGTGAACGACTTGGCCTTTCTGGCGATGCGCCTCGCCTCGGTTCGATCCGAGGGTAGCTCCCCTCGATCGATCCAGGCGAGGTATTTGCTCTGCCAGTCCTCCGTGGAAAAGGCCGTATCGGTTTCCATGGCCTCGGCCTCGGGCCCTGCACTCGAGTAAGGAGAGCACAAACGCCTCGTTCGAGGGGTCCTCGTCCATGGGTTCCGCACCCGCTGGATTTGAGGGAGCCCCCGAGGGTTCTTCCTGACTCGGGGAGATCTTGCTAAGGTTGATGGAGGGTTCGGCAATATCGCGCGTGAAGACGTTCGGAGGAACGGTGATCCGCCTGGCGATTTTCGCCAGCTCGTCCGCCTCCTCGTTGTATTTGCGGGGAACGTGGTTGAGCTCAACGCCGTAAAATTTTTCCTCGAGCGCACGCACCGCATTGCAGTAAGCTTCCATCTTCTCGTCATGGCAGCTCGCGTTCTTCATGACTTGGTCGATCACGAGCTGCGAATCTCCCCTGACGTCGAGGCGCTTGATGCCGGTCTCAATGGCGATTCGGAGGCCGCAAAGCGAGGGCCTCGATTCCGCCATATTGTTCGACGCGGGAAGTGCGCGCATCAGATACCTCATGTGCTCCGAGGGCGAGATGAAGAGCGTGCCCGCGCCCGCCTCCGGTTTTCATCACCGGTCAAGTAGAGGGTCCAACACTCGGCTTGGATCTGTAATGGGGGCAATTGAGTGTCTGTCCATTCAGCGACGAAGTCCGCGAGGATTTGGGATTTGATTGCCTTGCGGTGCATAGGTAAGAGTTTCACCCATGAGTTCCACGGACCACTTCGCGATTCTACCCGAGGCATCCGGATTATGCGGATTATCTCTAGCGGGAACGACGAGACCAGTGACCGGGTGGGCCTCGAAGTAGTGCCGCAGCTTGTGTCGTGCGAGTACCACCGCGTAAAGGAGCTTCTGGATTTGTGGGTACCGTGCTTTTGTCTCGGATAGCACCTCCCTGATGTAGTATACCGCCTTTGACCGGCGGGCGTGACCCTCGCCTCTCCACCACGATGACCGCGACCACGGGTGGTCGCCGCGATGAGGTTGTGGATTCACCGCCTCGAGGCGGGCGTGAGGATTGGCGCATGGGCGAGCGTTGCTCGCTTGTCGAGTGCCTCCGGGCCTCGACGGTCCGTGAGAAGCGCTGTGCTTCTTAGAGTCGGTAGAGGGCAAACCTTTCGCCGAGCCGTGAAATGAAGCGGCTCGGCGGCGTGCAGCCCAACACCTTCCTTCGCACCCCTTCAGATCTCGAATCGGCCCCATCCGGCCGAGGGCCGAGACCTTCTCGGTTGGGCTCGATGTTTGAGACAATGAAACCCGAGCATGCCGCGCTGCACCCCAAAGATGCATTTCTCGGGATTTAGCTTTACCCCGTTGGCCCGCAAGCAATCGAACGTGACACACAAATCGTTAACCAGGTCGTCTGCCTTCCTGGTTTTGACGATGATGTCATCTACGTATGCCTCCATGGTTCGCCCGATGTGATCCCCGGAAACGTGTTGCATACATCGGTATGTAGCTCCGCATTTCAAGACCAAATGGCATCGTTACGTAGCAAAACATGCTGAATGGCGTGATGAAAGAGGTCGCGAGTTGATCGGACTCCTTCATCTTTATTTGGTGGTAGCCCAAATAGGCATCAAGGAAACACAAGAGTTCGCATCCCGCGGTGGAATCCACTATTTGGTCGATTCGTGGCAAAGGAAAGGGAACTTTGGGACATGCCTTATTCAAACCGGTATAGTCAATGCACATCCGCCACTTCCCGTTCTTTTTCTTAACTAGTACAGGATTAGCTAGCCACCTTTGGATGAAACACCTCCTTGATGAACCCGCCTCAGGAGCCTCGCAGCTCCACTCCAATCGCCGGGCCTTTCCTCTTCAAAGCGTCGTGCTGCACGCGCCGCGGAGTGAGGTAGGGATGCCAAGGAGTGCTTTCGGCGACCTCCCTCGGAATGCGGCATATCCGAGGGGCTCCACGCGAAGATGTCTGCGTTGGCGCGGAGGAAGTCGACGAGCACCACTTCCTATTTCGGTCGAGGTGGAATCGACCCTCAACACCTTGCCCGAGGCGGCGCCGAGGGTACCTCCTTGGTTTGCTTGGCAGCCTCGAAGCTGCCTGCGTGCTTGGCGGGGGAGTCGGGGCCCTCGTTGGACAACTTCTCCATGTCCGCGACGAGCGATCGTCATGCGCCTCGGCGTGCTCGACGCACTCGATCAGGTCACGAATGCGTCGATCGACGAGCCCACCGTGATGGCGCCCTTGCCCGCATCTTCATCTTGAGGTGCGTGTAGTTTGGGACCACCATGAATTTGGCGTAGCACGGACGCCCGAGGATGGCGTGGTACGCGCCCCGAAACCCCACCACCTCAAAGGTGAGGACCTCCTTGCGGAAGTTGTCCGCTGAACCGCACCGGCGGTCGATGCCGAGGGGCCGGACGCGCTGCGGCGCGACACCATGGAAGGCGCCTGCGTCGGGCCGCGCAATGATCCAAACCGATCCCCATCGCGGGGTGTGTGCGTCTGAGATGTTGAGGCTGCTACCGCCGTCCATCAACATCTTGGAGAATCGCGCATTACCGATGATGGGGTCGACGACCGGTGACTCTTGCGGGTTGGGGATGCGGTTCGGGTGGTCCTTGCGGCTGAAGGTGATGGCCTCCTCCGACCAGTCGAGGAAGGAAGGAGGGCCTTCTGCGGTGAGAACTTCATGCCATTTCGTGCTTGCCGCTGGTGGACATGTCCACCGTCGGTCCCTCGAAGATGAGGAAGACGTTCTCCACCGCGGGGAAGCCGTCAGCGCCTCCGTCACCCCCATCCTTGTTGGCCTCGTCCTCCTTCGCGGCGACGCGGCTGTAGTACTTCTTGAGCATGTCGCATTGCTCGAGGGTGTGGTTGACCGAGGTCTTGTGGTACGGGTAGGGCTTCTTCAAAGATGTCGTTGAACACACCGGGGCCTCGAGGGGCCCTCGAGGGCCCTTACGGCAGTGGTCGACGGCGAGGGCCTCGCCGTCGTCTTCGCCGTGTCCCCGCGCTGGCTGCGTGGTGGGGCTTCTTGCCCCTCTTTGCTTCTTCGAGGGCTCCTTGGACTTGTTGCCCTCGCGCGTCGTCCGTCCACGTGCTTGCCTTTCTTGCCGTCGAAAATGGCCCCACCGCCTCCTCTCCCAAGCGGCGGGTGGCGATATCGAACACCTCATTGGAGTCGACCGGCGGGCTCCTCCCGAGCTCGCGACGAGGTCGCTGACAGTCGTGCCCACGAGGAAGGCGTGCACGATCTCCGATCTCGAGCGACGCCGGAGCTCGGTAACGCTTGAAAGCGCCGTATGAAGTCCCGGAGCGACTCGCCAGCTTCCGAGTGCACCTCGCAGTCCCATGAGTTCCTGTGGCGCACATACGTGCCCCGGAAGTTTCCAAGGTGCGGACTAGAGTCGCCCACCGTGGATTTGGCCGGGCGGCGGATGTTCGAGCCATGTCGGCCGAATCCGCAAGGTGCAGCGGCAGTTGCGGATGATCACCGCGTCGTGGTGGCGCCCGCCACCGACAAGACAGCGTAGTCGTTGAGCCATAGCCGAGGGTCTGCTTTCCACCGTGTACTTGGTGATGGTGGTGGGTCAAGGAAGCGCTGGGAAACTCGCCAGGCGGATCTCCCGAACACACGGGTTCCGGGTTCCGGCGTTGGCGAGCGGTCCTCCCGATCGTCAGCGACCACCTCGCCGAGGGTGGTAGCTCGCCGCCCGCGCCTCCACGCCGCCTCTTCTTGGCGTTCGTGACGCGGGCATCGCTGCCGTGGCCCGCGGCGCGTGTCAAGGATCCGCCTCGACAGCGCGCCCGTTTGCCGGCTCGGCCGCTGCCGTCTGCGCGGACGGATGCTCTCTCGGTCTCGCTGCCGCCGCCTTCGCTACCGGATCGTTGCATATGCGATGTGGAGCTCGGCCTATTTTACGGCCGCCGCTGATGAGACTGCGCCGCGGGCGCAGTTACGTGCTCGGGCGCCGATTGGCTCGTGCATGGCCCGGCAGTAGTGTCACCCGCTGATGAGTTTTTGGCTGGCCCGAGGCGGCGTGTGTGGGTCGCCCACGTTGAAGTCGGGCGTTGATGCACTCGCGAGCTCGCCTCCGGCTTCTCGGGGCGCCGCGCTACCGAGGCTTCCTTGCGATGGTAGCACGCAGAGCCGCACTGCCGTCTCCGCGAAGCCGCCGAGCTCGGCCGCGCTGGCGCGACATCCGCATTGCACCGGTGGGGCCGGTGGCGGGTTTGGCTCGATGCCGGGCCGCATCCCGCCGCCTACTCCGCTCGCGCTGGCCGATGCTCGTTGATGACGACAACGAGCACTCGCGAGGGATCGTAGCTCCTTCGCCGGAGTCGCCGAGAGCAACCGAACCAAGAGTCCGCAGCCAAGGAACCGCCGAATACCACGTGGTCCGACGCCGGAGAAGTCCCACCGCATAGCCATGCGAGGTTGCGGGCGGCAGCTGGTGGTCGAGCCATGGTACGACTCCGCTGGTGGTGGTGGCGAGGTTCCGGCCGACAGCAGTGATGGCCCGGGAGATCTCGTATGTGGCCATGTCGGTGCCGACGGATGAGGCGACGTGCGGCGGAGTTGCGATCCTGGGGGAATCATGCGCTGCGTGGCCGCGCTGCCTCCGTAGGTGCGCCGCCGTGTCGCCAGGCGGTGGTGCGCCGCCCGCCGCCGCTGCGGCCGCTCGGGCGCCGCCCGCGGCGCGGCCGACGCGAGCGCCGACCAGCGTTATGCGCGGCCGAGACGCCGAGGCAACCGCCGTCGGGTTCCGTGCCGGACGTCGCGTCGACGCGGGCGGGATCGGGCCCGCCCGTTGACCGCCACGGTGGAGTTCATCCCGATTGGTAAGGCGATGTGGTAGCGTTCTCGTAGCTCGAAGTTCAGCTCCCGATCCGGATTTCAATCCGGCGGGAAAGGGTCCGAGCGCCCATGGCGTACTCGACGTCATCTTGCGCGAATCACCATCAAGACCGCCGGTGAGGGGTCGATCACGCTGCTTCCCTCGGCGCGCTAACCGGTGTTAGGATTAGTCCCGACACTAACTAGTGAGATACGTGGTCGCCTTCGATGGTTGGTGCAAATGGCAACACAGGGGACACGGGTTTATTCTGATTCCACCGGGTCGACGTCTAGACAGCAGTTGGCGCGCTGTATTGATTCGCACTGGGTGTCTGCAGAGGGCTACAAGCAAGGCGGGAGAGGAGAGAAGCCTCAAGTCCTCGCTAGGTGATTGAGGCAAAGTGCCAATATCGGGGAACCAGTATGCGGGTGAGTGCGGTGTGTCGTGATGATCTCGCCCCCGGCCGGGTGACCGCCTCCTCCTTTATAGACCAAGGGAGGCGGCTTACAAATGTGCCGCGCGGGTTTTACACAAGATCGTAGATCTTGGTACACATCGTTTACGATTTGATGGTGTCCTGACGAATCTCAGTACTTACGGGTGTCGTGGCGGCTATGTACTTGCCGGGGAATAGCCGAGGGTAGCTCGCTCGGCGTGCACGTCCGCCGTCCGTACATCGATTCGAGGGTCTTGGCCGACGAGGCATCCGGTGTCAGACAGGCCTGCGTGGCGGCGTCCCATCGGGCGAGACCGCACAAGACCGGGATGGCTGCATAGCGCCCGGGATGGTGCCACAGGGCTAGGGATGTCCGCACAGCGCTGGTGATGGCCGCGGACCGGGTCGTTCACGCCCGGGATGGCGACGGAGTTAGTGGAGGGACGCTGCACGCCGTCAGACTGGCGGCGCGGCTCGTCTTGCGCCTTTGCCGCCGTCCGACACCCTTCGAGGATGATCCATGCCCTTCGAGGGCCTCGATGGCGGAGCGCCCATGCCATCTGGGCCGACGTGGTGGTGTCCCATTGTAGAGGCTCCACAGCCGAGGATGGCTCCAGTCACGGGATGGCCTGATCGGGAGATGATGGAGGAGACGTGCTTAGTGTGTTCGCGCGTGGTGCCGCCCGCATCGCGCCTGCCGCCGCCCGTACACCCTGAGGGTGCGCCCATGCCCTTCGAGGCTCGCCGTGGGAGAAGGAGCGAGTGGGCGGTGCGGTGCTTTGGAATGACAACGCTCGTCCGCACAAAGACCTGACAAAGGCTGGAATGGCGGTATAGTGACGGGTTTGGCCGACAGTGACAAGGTCAAGCCTGGCGGTGTCGTGGCGGCAGATAGGCGGGATTGCCTTTGACTAAGGCGCTGCGACGGGCGAGGGCATTTAATGCCTGTCAGTGAGACAAGCGGGCGCTGCTCGCTCGAGTGTCGGCCTCGGCGGGCGGATGCACCGCGAGGCGTAATCCCTGGCGGGCGCGCGCAGAGGCGCTAGTCCCTCGGCGGCGGAGACCGCTTCGGTAGCTCTCGGCGGGCGGAGTCACACTCACAGGCGCCGTGCCCTCGTGTAGGCGGGGTTCATCACGTGGCGTCCCTCGGCGGGCGGAGATCGCTCGAGGGTTGAGGATAACCGTTTGATGGGCCACAGAGGTTGTTGGGCGGAGGCGAAGTGGGCCTTCCTCGTTTTGGTAGTGGTGGTTGGGTGATGTCGTTGTGGTTTTGTGTTAATTCTTTAGGAAGGGTAATCTCCCCATAGTTAGGAGACCCCTATGGTCATCCCCGACACTAGAGGTGCTACTGATTACCCCAACCGCCGTTCGGTGGTGGTAGGTCCTACCGCCATTTACCACGACGGTTGGAGGCTACTTTTGCAAATTTTTGGATCCGCTATATATTTTTGAAAAATTGTGAAAAAATAAATATATTTTTTAAAAAATTCAGAGTTGTGCTAATTGATTGATTGGCTACTTCCTGGGCCTACAAGCCAGATTATTCAGACACCCAGATTATTTTAAAAAAAATTCAGAGTTGTGCAAATTGATCACTACATGTTACAGACACCCAGCAACTGCATTCAGTTCCAGATTATTCAGGGTGACATCGCACTGCCAGACAGGCGAAACAACTAAATACCGACTTTCTCAATATCCCCGCATCAAGGAAAGCCTATGTACATATTGCACGGTCAAACACAACAATTCAGACTCATCAGCCAAGATACAGTTCATAATTACACATGCTGCGAGCACAATTTATGTTACTAGACTACATGTATGGCGATTCCATTGAGTCTATTCTGTAAAACTACAACATAACACACAAGAAGAATACTGCCGCGCTAGCTATTGAGCTTCTCCACTAAGTATCATGATATATATTCCTCTGGGTGCATTGTAGGAGGCACGTCCCACATCATACCTTGGTATGTGAAACTGAATCTAAAACTTATGAGTTTGCTCCAACATGAAACGAGGGCCAGGTTGCAAAGATAAAAATTTGCCTGCTCTCGCTATGTCACTATGCACTCCTGGGGTCAGAGTTTTCCCTTGGTCCCTTTCTGCATTGCCATTGCCAAATCCGATGTAGAAAGCCTCATCATCATCACTGGCGAAATCCCCAGCAGCAGGTTCATTCTCCCTATGCAGTTCAGACTGTCTCCTATGCAACCTCAGCACGTGCATGATGACATCAGATGAAAGTGTCACTTCAGCTCGTGAAGAGTCAGTCTCTCTCCCCTGTTCATTAGAGGCTATTATCTGTTGAAATAAACACATTGTAAGAAGAAACTCTGAAGGAAACGTATCAAGTACACATCCTAATTACTTGTATTTATATAAGCAAAAACAACTTACTTCCTTTGCATTCTTAGGTAGTGACATCACTTTCTTTGCTGTGGGTGTCCAAAGCTTGACAGTTTTGTCAATCCCACTAGTAGCCATGAAAGGAAAATGCGGGTGTGGTTCAATGCAGTTAACTATACTTTTGTCACCATTCATCATCCTCATCAGTTCACCTCCCTTCTTCCTCCATATGAATACATTTCCGAAATCTGAACCACTCACAACATATTCATCGTTTGGTCCGAAGAAACTGACTCCCTTAACAGTTCGGTAATTCCTGTGACCTGAGTATGCTTGTGGCTGATCAAGCTGGTCGAAAAACTCAGGCTGTGCTGTTACAGGATTTGGACCAAGACCCATATTGTTTTGGAACAAATAGACATGCTCATCATTGTAGGATACAAGTATCTCCCTTGCATACGAATATGCAATACCGGTGATGTGGACCTTCCCACCCTTAATAAGGTGCTTGGGACAGAAGGTATCTATAGGCTGGTTTATGTTTCTTGAATCATCCAACTGGAATCTCCTCATGTCATACAACCGGACATACTCATCAGAACCACCAATTGAAAAATAGTAAGGGTTCTGCGGGTCAATGGCGATGCTATTCAATCTTACACGACGTCTGTCATTCAAGAAAGAATAGCAGGTGAACAGCTTTGTTGCTGAATCGCTTCTTAAGTCAAACTGTAAGTGGGAAAAAACAGTTAAATCAACTACATTAATTGTGTATATTAGCAACAGTGGCTTAGTGACATACATGCTGTACCAAGCCATCCTCTCCGCAACTGTAAAAGATGTAAGGGCTTCCTGGTTCGATAGCGACCTTATGCACCTGGGAATCGTGTTCCCCAACTAGTTTGGTTGTGACTTAGCCGCCTCCTTCAGTCGCCCAACTCTTACCTGGGTGGAGGAAGTGGTTCATTTGGTTGCAATGAAGATAAAACTTGGCAAGGTGTTTTAGCGTGGACTACAAGCAGCTGGAAGCCAGTAAAATCATTTCCAATATAATACACAATAAGAGGAAAAAAGTAGGCAAACACTTAGTTCAAAATAATATGTAGGCAAGAAACGCTAGTTAGCGACATGAATCCTTCAGGACTAGGCCATAAAGATGCATGCATATGCTGATGCACTCGTGGATGTCTAGTCCTGTTTGCGAAAATTTCTAAAATAATAATAATTTAATTATGTATAGCCCTAACTTTTGAAAGCACCATTCCAGTGAAGACAAAAGAAACTTTATCACTAAAAGCCTGAGATAAAAACAGAAATTTGTGTGATTTGCCTTTTGTGTTCTTGGTGAAGGATCTTGAGCAATGCTGATATAAGGATATAGATGCTGCTCTACATATGGAATAATAGTTGCCATCATGCCACCTAGGTTAAAGAACAAATTAGCACCACGGCAGAAGCTCAGCGTGGTTCACAAATGTGTTGCACAAGTTAATTAGACTTGCAATGTTGATGGCACAATCTCACCAGTCTTTTTCATAAAAACTGATTATGTTATTCTGTGCAATGACCTGAGTCTCTTTACACGTGGTTGACATTCCAAAAAATAAATCATGATACATGTACACTGACCCTGTTTATGGCTTGTAACTTGTGAGACAGCTAAGAAATGTATTATACATTCAAATCATTGTTGGTAGACAAACCTGGCCATCAGCAGCGACGGTTACAATGGTGCTATCATCAGTAAATGGCATCACACGAGCATGGAAGACATTTTCTTGGTGGCCAGACGGGTAAACAAGCCTTTTAGTTTTAGCAAACCAGTCCCATATTATGATGTTCGTGTCATCTGAACCGGACACGAGAAGGTCACCAGTAGGGTTAAAGCTCACGGTATTAACACAGCCATCATGACCACGCAATTTTCCATACTGAGTCATCCGCGTCACTATATGCTACTCAGACAAAGAAAAAGAAAATGACAAGCAGTTAGCCCGCATCCAAGAATGGTGGTTAAAGCTATAAACTCAGCATTGTAGAAATAAAGTATTAGATACTAAATCTATCACAAAATTCATCAGCATGATCTGTAATACAGCTCAGGTTGGATCACGTTTGCAACACATGTGATCCAGTGAGATATTTATCAAGCTTGAAAATGTATATCAACTAAAAGAAAGTAGATAACAAGTAGAGACCAAACTTGAACAAAGCATATAAATCTATACCCTCCGGGTTACAAACGATAAGGTAGAATTCATCAGTGTAACTGTGTCTAATCTATATGCCCTGACAATGGTTAATCTTATCAACAACCCATGAAATTTGAGATTTATATCAGTAATTACATAAATAAATTCTGCAAACTGAAGTTACTAAAGTGGTAAAGACAAGCGCACAACCATATCAATAACACAACCTACCCTCCAGCCATCATATTCTACCCAGCCGAGAGAGATATGAGCGCGAACACCTTTCTATCAACGTCCACCCAGCAGACATGCTCGAATCGAAGATTGGAAAGTGCTAGGATCAAAAAGAAAAGAACAGAGAAGAAAAGACCTCGGAGCCGCTGATTCGGCGGGAGGAGGCGCGGGGGTACGAGGAGCCGATCTCGCGCCGGCCGACCTCAAAGAAGCAGCTGGCCTTCCGGCCTCCAGCGGCTTCGACGGCGGCGGCCATGGTGAGCGGTGGAATGCGACAAGCCCAGAAGCGAGTGGGGAAGAAGGGGATTTTGCGTGGGTTTTTAAAGTGGTAGAACCTGCTAGTCGAGGCTCAGGGATGGTTCTGGCTCTGGGATTTGGACCCCTTCTATCACAAACTTTATTAACTTTATTACTTTCGTGCTTCTTTCCTTTTCCCCGTTTCCAGTTTGAGGAAAAACGAAAGAGACATAAGGTTTTTTTTTTGGTCTAATCTTAATCTGGGCAGATATACTGTAACACGTTACCTGAAATTGTGACGTATGATGCGACTCAGTTATTTGTACACATTTATGCGGTGCAATTCACGTGAATATTGACACGTCTCCAATATACTCGTAGTTTTATCTTTTTTGTCTAGTAGGTGATGTTATGATTTTGTGGATCTGAAGATTTATTGACCCAACCTTTCAAAATCGTAAATAAATTAAGGTAGTTAATGTTCATCTATCGATTATAGAAAATAGACACGAAGAAAAGTGTGAGATGCAAAGCAAGAGCATGAAGAGTTGGAATGACCAAGAGCATAAATTTTTTCTCAATTTTCATGGTACAGATGTCTTCATTAGAAAATCGTTTCATTTAAAGCGTAGACTTCTCTGCGAAAAAGATAAGATTGCAGCAACATAATCGACAGTACGAATCTCATTTTGTTGCTGCAGCGTCCCTGTTATTCAAAAGATGGAGCCAAATCACACAAAGGTGCCGTCATACTCTGCGCGTACTTGCATGTGACAACCTCGTGCACGATCTCATGCTGTGCAGAAAAGCAAACATACGCTTGAAGATGATTTGCCGTTCGGTATCGATGGCACGGATTATTGTTGTTAGATATCCGAGACTCTATATTCCGTGGTGGCTGCGGCGGCCTCGTGGCTACGTCGTCCCAATTTCTCACCGTCCGATCGGCCGATCCGCGCCCACTGAGCGCCCGTTGTGGAATTTCATGAAAAGCCCTTCGTGTTGTGCGTAATTCGATTTCGTGTCCAGGGGTCCTTCCAGCTACGGGAACCACGGCCATTTTATTTGCAACAAACTCCTCACGTTCCAAAATATTTCTCTACCAAGAAGACGAAATTCCGATTTCGGCGTTTTCTGAAAACCGCTTTGTACATTTACAAACCCCCGCCATATCGTCCGCCGCCCCCTCTCCCATCTTATCCCTTCCCTCCGCCCGCTCGCTCATGGCGCCGCCCGCCGTCCGCACTCTCCCTCTTCTCCGCTTTCTCCCGAACCTGGGAAACCCTAGCTGTTAGCGCCCTCCCGCCAGCCTTCTTCCTCACCCTTTCTCCGCGGATCCGACGGGGAGACGCGAGGCTCAGGCGTGGCCGAGGCAAATCGGAGCGGCGGCGCGATGAAGAAGTCGGCGCCAGCCGGCCCCACTTCCTCCTTCTCGACTTCCTGGCTCCCATGGCAGGCGGTCCGAGCACAGCTTACGCGGGGCACTCGGCCCAGCGCAGGGCGCGCCACAGAGACGGCGTGTCTCGCGCCCGGTGGCTCCCGTGCCTCGCGCACTAGCAGCCGCGGCTAGACAACGCAGCGGCGGCCGCCGTGGAGGCAGGCGAGGCGAGGGCGAGGAGGCGATGGCGCCGCCGCTTCCCATGCTCTCCGGTTATTGCCGTCATCACAACGCGCTGCCTTCTTCGTGTTGTGTCATCCCTCTCCATGGCGAGAAGCACAAGGAGGTGGAGCACGGGCCCTTCCCCATCGACAGGCTTCAGGTATAGACACGGATGCCCTCATCCCTTGCCGAAACCCTAGCTGATTTACGGTATGGTGTTTGTTCTTCCCTATGACGTCCCTCCCCTAAGGCTCAGCTTTATTGAGGGGTCTGTGGTCTGTGGCTGAGGAGAAATAGAAATGGAGTCATCATAATTTAGGTTCTTTACTGGATTTTTGTCCTAATAATTTCTCAAAATTGCACCAGGTTTTCTTCATTTGCTTGTTCCTTCTTGGTGGAGTCAAGATTGAGCTTTTCTTCGATTAACAATATTGAATCCTTCCTGTATTGGAATGGGACTAATGATTATGTGACATAGATAAGAAAGTAATGATTTGGTCTCATGCCTGCATCATTTAAGTTGAGCATCAATCTATTGCACAAGGTATTATTTCCATTATTCGATACCTTTGCTGTACTCTCTTTTGCTGACTTAAATTTCAGTTACGTGAAATTTTGAATGTATATGGTCCAGGGCTTATGTAATTTTCAGAAGAGGTGTTTGAATTTTTTCATTAAGAATTCTTAATAGTAATTGTTTCTGTTGCCATTGATAGGATAGGCAGGTGGACAAATTTCAAAAATCAAAGCTACCAACTCTTATGTCAGTCATGAAATCGGCATGTAAGTTTTGACTCTATTTCGTAAGTAATCAATTGCTCTTGTGCCTGCATCATTTAAGTTGAGCATCCACCTATTGCATAAGACATTATTTCCATTATTTGATACCTTTGTTGTACTCTCTTTTGCTGATTTAAGTTTTAGTTCCGTGGAATTTTCAATGTATATGGTCCAGGGCTTTGCAAGAG
The DNA here is from genome assembly GCA_022644695.1 of Cenchrus purpureus. NCBI lineage: Eukaryota > Viridiplantae > Streptophyta > Magnoliopsida > Poales > Poaceae > Cenchrus > Cenchrus purpureus. The sequence goes on from CP053458.1 coordinate 12,863,473, forward strand.
GAGATGTGAAGTTGTGAACTCCTGTAAATTTCAGAAAGGATCTCTGAATTTTTTGATCAAGAATTCTTGATAATAATTGTTTCTGTTGCCATTGATAGGAAAGGCACATAAACAAAGTTCAAGAATCAGACCTACCAACTGCAGCAATGCATATAATAAAATACACTAGCATCAAAGTACTCTTTGGTGACAAATTTGCCGGTATGCAATCATTTTCATGTCACAGATTGACTAATTTTATGCATGTCTTTTTGTCGATGTTTGTATGGTTAGTATATGCCCACATCGTCTATCAGCTAGATTTTACATTATACTAATAGCCAACTAAGATGACTATCGAGAAACGTTGGAGGGCTAGGTTACTAAGTCATCATGCTAGGTATGTCAAAGATAATGATTTTTTTTTGCAAAAGAAGTTGTTCTCTTTAATTGGGCAGAGAAGGATTTACTGAAACTGTTGAGCATTTAATCAAGTTAAAAATAACGATGGTAGACTCGCTAAAAAAATTATCATGTTTCTTATATGAGTATCAGTGCATAAAAAGTTGTCTTATAATGTAGGTACAATTGTTTTATTTTATTATCCCGATGCAGAATAGCATACTTCTTTAGGTATCAGTTATCTATTCATGGCTTATTTGCTTCTTTCGATGGGTCATTAGTGGTGTTAAAATAAGGAAATAGTGTATTTTGGAACTGTTGGGCACCTTGTTGGCCGCCAAGATGTGAATTTGCACACTACGTAATCTGCTTTCAAAGCATACATGATTTTGAGAACTGTCGATTATAACTACTATGGGGATGCTATCATGTATATCCTTGGCGGCGCCATGCAGCATATGTGCGGTGCAAATGAAATGTTACTAGGAAGTCCGCTGAATGAGAGGTCAAAGAAAGGTTAACTATTTCCTTATATATTATCAAGCATTAGATTATTGTTTGTCTTACTTTGTTTAGTGTCCAAAGGAAGCATATTGCGCTTGCTTGGAAAATTTATGACTATGCTAGAATGTACTTTTACGAAAGGTAGCAAAAGTTCTATATTCTATAGCTCTTATAGCTGAATGTGCACTTGTGTTATTCATTTGGAGTGTACTGCAAATTTATTTTCATGTTTAGTCTATCCATTGTTTGAATTATATACGAAAACAAGCTTCACTTTTTCTTAATGAACAACCAAACGAACTTGGTTTTATGGAGTTGTCACACCACCGACTGCGTAAAGAGTACATTGCATTGGTCGTGAATCAAGTGTAGTTGGTATCTTTGTTGGGATGCTTCAAATCTTTAAAAAAGTATAAGCATGCAACGATTCAGAGTTTTTTTGCAAAATTTTTTAGGACTTGCTTATATTAATGAAGAAATTCCAGATAGAGTTATGTGCATCAACGTCTTGAAATATTTTTCCAAACCTCATCAATTTTCGATTATTGTTGTTCATGACGGTATATATGAGATCTTAAAATGTAGTCAAGAATTTTACCATGAACCGACATAAGGCTAAAACATTATATTGTGCCCCAGTGAAAACCTAAGGTTCACAAATAAAACAAATAACCTTGCCTATGCTGAATATTGACAAAATGATAAGATGGCAGCATTGTAGAATTATGAGTTAAGATCCTTATTGTGCTTTGTTTTAGATGATATACAAGGAACTGTGTCACTGAACAGTCTCAAACCATTTTCCGTGCAATCTTGAAAAAGTTGGGATAGTCCATTTGCAGTACCACCTATATAGCGGAAAATATGGTGTTTCTAGACAAGAAGACAACCATCTGTAACAGAGAAGATCTGAATGAATAGTTACTTTCACGGCACATTGGGGGACTTCGTTGATGATCAGTATCGTCTCCATACAGTGAAGATAATTGTTCGTGTCAATAGATACGATCGGAGGAAGTTAGTAATTATTATTAATACTATTATAAATGACCACGATACAGGATCATTACTGATAACATTGTACTATACAAAACTTAGTTTTAGAGAAAGTAAGACAAGTAGTATTATAACATTGTATGTATTATAGAATCGAGCCATTCATCATCCTGTGTTTTAACGAGAAGTGTTAGTTTCGAAGAAGCTGAGCATAAAGGTTGGAGTTTTTTCATCACAACCTTATTGTTGCGTTTCTGAAGTTTCTGTTTAGTCCCTATGTACGTATTTTGTATGATGGAGCTCTGCAATTTGGATTTCTTCAACTTTTTTTATAGTTTGAGCCAAGTTTTTGTACGATTTCTTCTATGGTGAATTTAAGTTTTGGCTTGAATTATTCAAAATTCTTTGAATAGAGCTATTTACAATTTGCGTCGAGCTGTGCGACTTTGCCACCGTCCTCTGTTATCATGAGGACCGTTGGAACTGGAACAGAAAGCAGTGCTTGGCCATCTTGCCAAACCACACAGCTCTCGCACCTAATTTATTTTTCATGCTGCAAGTCGTCGAAACTTCAGATGTTGTACACCTGGCTGCACGTGGACGCCGTCATGAACATCAATGATGTTGTCGTGCACTCAAACACTTGATACGCGTTTCAAAGTGAGTCGAAATATGGCGCGCCGGAGGCACGGCGGTACACAGCGTTCGCGTGGGGATGGACCGCATTGCCCCGTTCGATCGCGGCCGTCCGAATGTGGCAACCTGCCAACCCGTTCCAAGCGGCCAAGCGGGGGGTACATGCGTCGCGGCACGCCGCGATCCGGCCACGTCGAGCACGGCAGCGCGCGTATGTAGAAACGCACCCGTTCGACAGGCAAACGTGGTCGATCGGGGGCTCCAAGTGGTCGATGGTGGAAGTTGCCGCTGTGGGTTGTGCGTCAGTGTCACACACGCGCGCGGCAACGCTTAGCGTCAGTACATGGCCGGGTTGGTGGCAGGTAGGGATGCAAGTGGCGCGGGTTTCGCCGCTAACCCGCCGGGCTCGCCCGCGCCGCAAACCCACGTAGCACGTCGTTTTGACCCGCTTCGCACAAGCGGTAGTATGCGGGCTGCCCGCATCTCCCAGCGGCGCCGCAGAAACCGCAAAAGGTCAAGCAGCGGAGGGATTGCAGCGCACCTCAGCTATTTTTCATGCTGGCCGCGCGAGCACATCGACGACGACGTCTCCGGAGTCGGGGCGGAAGGTCTGCTCGCCGACGAGGGGAGAAAGACCGCGATCGTGGCGGCAAGAGAGGACTGCAGTGCGCTCACGACCGCCGTCCAAGAAGAACAGGTGCTTGGTTGTCTTGGGAATCTGCACCTGAAAGCTGTGTGGAAACTGAGAATCTGGGATAAGGCTGAATTCGAATCGAATCACGAGAACATGACCCGTTGCCACCATTGTTTTTTTATGCTATCTCCATCCTAATCCTTGCGATTTGAGAACACCTATAGGATCCAATCGAGAAATCGATATCGTTGCTGACGAGGGCTTGGATTAGGGACCCTTAAACAGCAAGATAATCACTCTCAAGGTAGAGTCGTCTGACACCATTGACAATGTCAAGGCTAAGATCCAGGACAGGAAGGGCAACTGATCCTTGTCAAGACCGTCACTGGCAAGACGTCTTGTTTCCGACCATGAGGAAGCTTCCCCGAGGAGTCTCTGTCCCGCACAAGGAGTCTCCGTCCCGCACGAGGAGTCTCCGCCTCGCCCGAGGAGTTTTGGCTTCGCCTCCGACAACTCACTCGCACGAGGAGTCTCCGCCCCGACCGCTCGTTCGCACGAGTAGTTTCTGTCTCCGACTAAGACGAGGCCCACGCGCGGAGGTCGGGGCGAGGGATCAGGGGCCGCACACGAACGTGGCGCAACCCCGACGCCCGGGCTCTCCCGTGACGACACGCGGGGCACCAGTTCCCCATACCATGCAAGTGCTCCAGCTGGCGGCTGCACTGTTCAGCCGTGCGGCCCCCGACGCGTCGTCCCATCCGACTCTGCGGCACGCCAACCCCGTCAGAGGCACTCAAGTACCCTCTACGGTCGTGAAAGTGCATCTTGGCCCCTAATTGTTTTGGTGATAGTGACAAACACAATTTGTGGTATTTAACGTTTGAATAAGATGTGTGCAGGATTTACCTAATTGAAAATCATGGTTTTGACCAAAAGAAGGCCCCCAACTCCAATTCGGCATTTTCAACTCAAGCCAAGGCTTAATTTAATTTTGATTTTGAATTTGAGTATAGGAAACACCGTACTATAAAGGGGGATGCGAATTTATAGTCAAGAGATGCTAAAAGTGCTTTAGGAGATGACTCAAGTGAGTGAGAAGAGATTAGAGTTGACACGTGCACATTTGCTTATCTTATCTCAACTTCTCAGCCTATGTCGGTAGTCTGACGCCTTCGGTAGTACCGATATGGCTTCTCTGGCAGTTTTAGCGGGGCTCGAGTACCGACCCGGGCCCAACTACCGATATGTGCCTCCAGTTGGGTTTCTGCGGCACCCCTCGGTAGTTCCGACCCCGTGTCGGAAGTACCGAGAAATCCTGTTTTTGCATAGTAACGGCTAGTTTTCAGGGTTGGGTATAAATACCCCTCTCCTCCCTCCTCACTTATGTCTGACCAACCACGGGACAACCCCCACTTGAGCATTCACTCCACTTCTCCCCTCCCTCCTAGAGCCAAGATTTGATTCCTTTGAGCTAGAGCTTGGGTAGAAGTGATTCCTAGTGAGGATTAGAGAAGCTTTGAGAGCCCTTCATCTCCCCATCTCAAGAGCACTTGAAGCATCTCCGCAATTGATTCGTGTTTGTTACTCTTGAAACTTGCTTCTAGACGGTTAGGCGTCTCCCGTTGAGTGCCCTCTTGGTGTGGAGCACCCGGGATCGTTTGTATTACCCTCTCCTTGGTGGAGAATTCTTAGTGAGCACCAATCTTCCTTTGTGGGGATTGGAAGAGGAAAAGAGGCTCTTGGTGATAGCCCTCCTTTGTGGGGCCCTCAACGAGACGTAGCTTCCTTTGTGGGAGTGAACTTGATTAAATTCTTGTGTCTCCATTTGCTTGCTTGAATTCTTTGTCTCTCTCTAACCCTAGAACTTGTTTTAGCCCGATCTCTAAATTGGTCATGCTCCAACTCATATCTTTGGTTGCAGGTGGTTCTTAGCTACTAAACTAAAGCTTTGATTCAATTAGAATTGCTAGAATCGCATTACATTTCAAATTTCGTTTTAGTCTCCTCTGTCATCGGTGGTACCGGGTCCTCAGACCTAAGTACCGAGCCTCAGTGTTTTGAAATTTGAAGTGATCCTATTCACCCCTCTAGGCATCACAAGGTCCTTTCAATTGGTATCGAGCCTAATCCCTTGATTTAGGCTTAACCGCTAGGATCAAGATGTCGGGAGCGGAGACAACCAATCCGCCGAAGAAATCGCCGCCAAGGAAGCTCAAGAGAAAGAGCTTAAGGCAGCCCAAGACGTCACCGGGAAGGCCCCAAGCGTTCCAACGGAGAAAGTTCGATGACTCTTCATCCGACTCCGACTTGGACTCGATTCGACTCAAGTGATGAAGGCGTCAAGGATGATGATGCGGCAAGGAAGGCGAAGAAGAGAAGAAAAGCTAAGAAGAAGAAGAAGGCCAAGAAGATGGCCAAGAAGCTCCTCAAGAAGATGATCAAGAAGGAGCAAGCAAAGCATTCCCACTCCGCTACTATGAAGTGCCATTCCACTACGAACAACCTACGGGCAACAATCCTAACGAAAAGTTTTATTAGTACATTTGGGAAAGCCTCCCACTTGATGGGAAAGACTATCCCAAATGGGCTTATGATATGCAAGTGCACCTCTACGGGCTTCACCCTTCTCTTTGGAAGATTGTGGTTGTAGGTGTGACAATCCCCGCCGAAGGAGAAGCTCTTACACTTGAGCATGAGCAAGACCTCCACCGCATAGCGTGCAAGCAACAAGAGTAATCACGGGATCCTTGTGTGCTCAAGAGTTCAACAAAGTTCGGAACATCCAAATTACCAAGGTGATTTGGGACACACTCAAGGAGGCACATGAGGGTACCGATCAAGTGAGAAGAGGCAAGATCGACTTGATTCACGGAGAGCTTGAGCTTTTCGTCATGAAGGATGGAGAGACCGTGAGGGAAATGTATGATAGGCTAATACTTCTTGTCTCGGACATCAAAGCCCTAGGAAGTAATGATTGGGATGATGAGAAGGTCACAAAGAAGTTGCTAAGAGCCTTCACACCGAAGAATCCAAACCTAGCAACCATGATAAGAAGAGATCGAACTATCACAACATGACTCCCAATCAACTTCTTGGTGAAATCTTGCATCAAGAGCTAGTTGATCAAGACGTGGAGAAGTCACTTACATTGAAGTTGAACAAGAGTCTAGCCCTCAATGCTAGCTCTAGTGAAGTGGTGGAAGTGAAGCCAAAGACTTCCAAGACTAAGAATGAAGACTCAAGTGAGGAAGGAAGCACGGATGAAGAAACCGCCTTTGCCATAAGAAAGTACAAGAAGTTCTTGAAGTCCAAGGCATCAAGGAAAGGTGGTGATGATAGAAAGAAGAAGTCACAAAGAAAATGCTATGAGTGTGGAAGAGCAAGGACAAGAATGAGGAAGAGATGAAGTACAAGGAGAAGAGCAAAGAGTACAAGAACAATTACCAAGGGCGTGCTCACGTGGGTCAACAATGGGACTCAAGTGATGAAGATGAAACACCAAAGAAGAAAGGCATGGCAACACTTGCCATGGCACAAGGAGCATCTTCACCATGCCTCTTCAACAACTTCTCCGACGATGAGGACAACTCTCACTTTTGTCTCATAGCAAGAGGGAGCAAGGTACAAGAGTCAACCACCTCATCCTCTCTCACCTCATCATCTTCCACACCTAGTAATGACATAGACAACCTAGATGAGGAAAAAGAAATGGAGGCAAACATGATAAAGCAGTTTGGTAAAAAGGGCCATAAAGAAATTAAAAACTTTTGGACAAATTAGAGGAAAGGAAGGAGATTCTCCATGAGCAAGAAGACTTGCTTATCTGTGAAAAGGAAAGAAACCTTGCTCTAGAGAAAATCCTTACCGAAGAAAAGGCTAAGGTGGAGAAGTTGACCACGGACTTGTCCTTGGCTAATGACTCCAACAAGAGGATGTCAAAGGATTACACTTTGGCAAATGAATCTCTAGCTTCCCTAAAGGCTACTCATAGTGAGCTTCAATCAAGCTTTTCATGCTTGATGGATAAACATAAAAATCTTGAGGCAAACTATAGTACCCTTTGGGAAAGTACCAAAGTCAATTCTAAGGCAACACTTGACTCTAGTGCCTCCACTAGCAAAGGTTGTTCTATTTGCTCTAATGTTGATATAAATGCTCTCAAGACTAACCATGCAAGGCTTGAGGAAACAATCAAGAGCAAAGACAAAGAAATAGCCCGATTGAACATGTTGATCACTCAAGGCAAGAACGGTGCCAAATCCATCCCTAAGGTGGTTGACAAGCAAGGACTTGGTGTAATGCCCGCGTTTTTAGCCCTTAATAAATCACCTGCTAAATCACGCGTGTTTTCAAAACTTTTTCGCTGAGCTCGACCTTATCCTAAAACCCTGATCATCAACCCTTTTACCCGATAACTTCCCTTTTACCCGAGTTACCCGACCGTAACTTTTCTTTACTCGGGTCAATCGACCGTCGACACCATCATTTCTCCCATCGTCCTCCTCACCCAACCCGTCGGCGAATGCCTCGGGTTCGCCGGACCGCGACATCATCATCAACCCGGCCGGATTCGCTCGCCGCGAATTCGCTCGTCACGATTACGCGAGATGGCGAGATTCGTCCGGCGGTAACGATTCAGCGGAGACGACGGAAAACTCAGAAAATTCCGCTGAAAATCCTTTCTTTCCCTCTCCTAATTTTCCTAGGATTTCTTCCAATTTTCTAACCCTTTTTCTTTCTTTCCTCCTTTTCTCCTTTTCCTTTTCTCATTTTTCCCTTTTCCTATTTCCTTTTCTCCTTTTCTTTTCTTCTTTCCTTTCTCCTCCTTTCTTCTTCCTTCTGCCGTCTGCTCCGGCCGCGCCTCTGCTTCGGGGCCGCCCTGCCCTTCCTCTGGCACCGCACGCCATCTCCTCCACTCGACGCTCCACACGGCCGTGACGCGTCCCTGCCGGCCGCCGCGCCCGCCACGCCCTCCTGCCGAACCCGCGCCACGCCTCCCGCGCCGCAGCGCGCCGTGCGCCCGTGGCGGACGGCCCACGCCGCTGCCTTCTTCCCCCACGCGCAGCGCCATCACGGAGGGCGCCACGCACACTACCGCTGCGCCGCTGGCGTCGCGTCCGTCATCGGCCCACGCGTCGTGCGGCCTCCTCCTCGAGGCGCGCCGCGCCGCGACGCACCGCCGCGTAACTCCGCCCGCCCTCCTCCGCCACACCGCCACCACGCCCGCGGCCGCCCTTAACTGCCCGTCCGTCCTTCGCCACCATCACCGCCACCGCTCGGCCGCTAGCTCGCCGCCACACCACCCGGGTCTTGTCCACATTTACTTCCCACCCGAGCCGTCGCCTCCAAGCACCATCGCCACATAACCGCCGCCTCACGGCCGTCAAGCCACCGCCGATCCGCACCGCGTGCGTCGCTGCCGACGGATCCCATCCAACGGACCGCATTCACTCCGCGCGAATCCCGCCAAGGCGGACGCCTCGGCCGAGCCGCCTTCACCGCCATTCTTGCCGCCGCGTGGTCCGTGCAAAGGCGCCGAGAACCGCCTCTCGCGGCTATAAATGGACCTGACTCGCCCGCCTCGCGCATCCAGCCACCTCCATCCCTTGCGCTCCTGCACGCACAGTGCAGTACCACCACGCCCGGTAGCCCGTGGTCGAGCCGCCTCCGCCACCTCAGCCCAAGGTGAGCAGGCGAGATCCTCCGTCTCCTCTCCATTTCCCCTATCTCGGGTGCCACCGGGTGAGAGCACCCACCACCGGGTCGACCCCTCTCCTCTGCGATTCGATGGAAGAAAAGGGAATGACCCTTTGCACGAGGCCCCGCCTTCTCCCTTTTTCAGCCTCTCTTCATTATTCCTCTCTCTCTTTTCTTTCAAATGAACCCTATCCAATAAACCGATTTACGAATCAGCCCCTACTATTCCAAAGACATTTACAAATAGGATCCTAGGCTATTCTATTTAAACCTCACCTTATTGATATATTACAACTGAGTCCTTTTCTTTTAAACTTAATTACACTTAATCCTTAATCTCTCTCAATTAATCCTAATGACGCCTTTAACACGTCATGTCTATACTCCACGATCAATTCCATCTTGCCCCTTTTCCCTACATTTCGAGCCACCCATCCTTTCCCCTAAATAATATTTATTCCTCCTTTTCTATTTATTTTCTCCTCGAGCTCAGCCGGTAAATCTTTGTGTGCTTGTATTGATTGCATGCTTGCTTGTGTGTGCGCTATAGGCGGAAGTGAGCGAGGAAGTGTACCGCAGCCGGAGTTTGGAGCCGAGTCTGAGGCCGAGGTCCCGAACAGAGAACTCCCAGGGACTTGAAGACCAAGTTCAATCTCATCCTTTGATGCATGCTTTGATCCCAGTTTATAAATACAACCCTATGACCCGTTTATAAATTGCATGTTTCTTGTTAAAACCCGGTAGGATAGCCACCCTTGATTGCTATGATTGATCTTTGATTGCCCTAAATGATTTCTTTAAAATGAGTGAGTGCTTTAAAAGCGGAATGGGATATTTTGGAAAATGAGTAAAGCGGTAGGCGGGATGGACGTGTGTCGGGAGTATGGGTGAGCTCGTACCTTTGTGGTTGAGCGTGTTGGAGATGTCCATCTTGTCGTTAAGGACCGGGTTGCGTGACATCTCACGACCCAATTATCGTACTACCACTCGGCCGTTGTATGTGGCAGCGGCTTAGCATAAATCCCACTAGCTAATCTACTTGCCATCGGGGCGGGTGAGCGGCGGAGATCAAGGAGTAGAGTGCGATCTCGTGAGTGCATACGGTTATGAAAGATAACCCCTTGGTTGCTCCGTGGTGGCTCGTAGGGTTAGCTAAGGTGGGTAATGGCTTTGATAGGATCCGCGCACTAAGGTGTTCGTGTGGCGGTACCCTACTTGTGGGTAAAGATGTACAACCTCTGCAGTGTAAAACCTATTCGAATAGCCGTGTCCACGGTATTGAAGTCACGGTGTGGTCACAAAGCCGGTGTTTGGGTTTGGGATGATTTTCATGGCGTGAGTTGATTTGAAAAGTGTGTGGTGTGTGCAGCTCTGCGGACGGGGAGTTCGGTAGTCCTCAATGGTTTCTCAAACCAAGTGAGTTACTTGGGTTATAAAAACTATTTGCGAAAACCTTTTGAAAAAAAACCCTGCATGAGTAAATGTGATTGCAAAATAAACCTCATCCGATCCTTGATATATCATGTGCATGATCGCTTATTAGCCCCTCGTGGGTGGGGTTGAACTTGATGCGTATGTACTCATCCTTGATTAACTTTTTGGAGGAGGATCCCGACTTTGTGCAAGAGCGTCGAGTAGGTTGCTTTCACACCCAACCCGTGCACGTGGATTCGGTCTCCACGAAGCTTCCATGTGCAAGACTCAAGATATCCTAGATGTTGTTGCTATCGTAGTTTGGTCATGGTTCTTATGTTGCTTCTCGTGGCGTGGCTCCCATGCCCACCTCGGCGTGTTTGACCATGAACCATCGATGTAATAAATGTGTTACCGACCTCCACAGGGTATTTGTATCACATTTAGTCACCTCGATGAGGGGCCTTCGTGGTATCGAGGCTGAGGTTGGCCGTAGGATGCAACCTTGAACCAAGACCCTTCCTAAGCCTTGAAACCTTCCCTAATTCCTTCTCTACTAGATCTTCCTTGCTTAGCACACCACACAAAGCACTCACCATGGCTTTGTTGGTCCCAGATGGTGACAATGAGTGGAGCAGTCGCCCCCATCTGGCCTCCTAAGTTGCTCTTGCTCAACTTGGAGCGCCGATTCGAGCCCAGTACCTCTATCGGGATATGAACTCGAAGCACCTTCGGTGTGATGTGATGATTTTCGTGTCTAGGAGCACGTTGTACCCTGTGAGCCCTGGTACATCAAAACCACGTCGCTTCGACACCACCACAGGGAAAAGCCCTTCACCGTCTGAGTGGTCTATAAGCACCTCTCGGACTCAATGGGATCCTTTCACGGAGGAAGGGTCGCTCATGGATCGATGAGGAGACTTGGCCGAAGAAGAAGAGCTAGGACACAGTTTCTCACCTATCCATCTACCTCACCGGCCTAGATTAGCTTTAGGTGAAGCGGCCTTGAAGGAGCAAACTCGCGGAGCGAAAAGCATTAATAGCGCAAGCGAGAAAGTGGTAAGAAAAGCGAGATCGACCAAAGAGCCTCGAAGGTTTGTGGCGGGCCTTTGCTAAAGCTCGTGAGGAAGCACGTCAAGCGAGGAGCGGGCCCGCGAGGAGCGGATCTGAGCCTAATTAACTCAAGTGGAACCAAAATGGGTGGATATCGGAAGAAGAAGAAGAAGAACCCATGGAAACCCATTGGGATAAAGGCACTCCCAGAAGAGGAGATCGAGCAATGCCTTCAAGAAGCGTCACATCCGAGTGAGGAAGAGTCCCCATGAGGGGTAGAGTACCTAAGTGAGAGCTATGGTATAATAAGAATAAAGTGTACCCACAGTGTACCCAACCTTGTTGATAAATAAAACTATCTATCTTTTGTACCCTTTGCACAACTCGTTCAACTCTACCCTTGTTTTGGATGGTGAAGATGGATGGACCCAAGGCGTGTGCGAGGAGCTGGTTTTGCTCGCCTTCTTATCAACTCCCACAGTGCGCCTCATCCGGCGCCCAGGTACTACATGAAGTACGAAACTCGGCACTCTTGTGTAGGTGGTCCTCCATCACCGAAGCACCGCTACCCCAAGAGCGTGCGCGTGGCCGCCACAGTTTCGACATGGATACCTATCCTTGGCCCTCAGGAAAACTCTCCGTTCTGCGGGATCTACGAGCACCTTGTCTCCACATGAGGCTTTATCCTCCGCCATCCGGACTCGAGCAGATGAGAAACACGGGCAGCGCCGTCACCAAGAAGATCTTTTGTACCATGTAGTTGCCTACCTCGTCTCCTGGATAAACTCTTTGATGATCGGGCCAAGTTCCTAAGAGAGCAAATTGGTGGTGAGCAAGCGATGATAGGATGCACCAAGTTGAGTAGGTGAAGCAAGGAATGCCGTCATGAGTGATCTGCCATGAGAGCCTCAGGCGGATCCGGGATATCAGAATGGACCAAGGAACACCGTTTGTGGAGCACAAGTCCTAATTGGGACACCTCATAGGATGGGGAGGAGTTCGAGACCCCAACACTCAGGCCGAGCAACCAACATCAACTCGAAGGAACTTCCGCCCAAGCAGGAACCCCGGGGATGATGCGGTGATGGGCTCATTCATTGAGCACACCCCCGAAGATGGCTCGCCCATAGCATGTAAGCCCTTGCCAAGGATGAATCGGTCCGTGCTTGAGCCGCACCCTTAGCTTTTGTCGTAATGCCAAGTCGTGTAGTGTAGCGTTGTACCGGTCGAGTAGCTAGGATGTATCCTCCTCTCATGGTTGAAATAAAGTTTTTGTGCTTGTTTGTTATGTGTGCTTGTTGTGTGCACGGCGGAATCGATCTGTCTTTTGAAAAAAAACCGTCTTAATCAACTAAAACATCACATAAAATCTAATTGGAACCCGCTCCCCCTAGATGGTTTCAAGGCGTCTGCCGAGCTTCCAAGGCTCTCGTATGGACCAAAGCGGAAGGATCGCATCTTTGAGCGAAGGCGCCATAACAACCGTGAATCGGGCGAAGATGGAGGAGAAAACATGGTTCGCCACCGCCACCCGTGAACTGGCGTAGTGTTGGCCAACCGATGCGGAAGCCATAGCCAATGCCATCAACCCCAAAGCCCGTGTTCGGGCATGAATGAGAAGCGATAGAATTTCTCGGACAAAGCCACCCACTTTTGGCGGATCGTGAATCCCGGATCGATGGTGGTGAGGCCATCCTAAGGGAACTAGAGCCATTCAAGCGTAAGGATCGAGACAAGGTTCTTTTGGCCACTCACCACTCAACACTTTAATGGTGGGAAAACTCTCTGACCAAAGATCCCTCCACCATCACAGGATGAGTTTGTGGAAGAGTTTCGTGCTACCACATCCCGAGCCTGCTGAGCGCAAGGGGCGAGTTGTGAACCGTCAAGGCAACAAGTCCGTGAGGAATACACCTACCCGACATAGAGTTAGCCCGCTATGCCCTTGAAGAAGTGGACAAGGACTCAAGAAGCGGGACATGTTCAAGAAGCTTGACTCGAGCGAGGACCACCCCCCTTAGATCTAGGACTTCAACACCTCATGAACATGGCCATCCTCACAGAGAGCCAGGGGAAGAGAAGAAAACAAGCGCAAATTCATGAAGAACAAGGCTCGCAAAAACGTTGAGAGGCTACGGTCACCCCATGTCAGTTCCAAGCCCCATGCGATAGAACCGGACACAAGCCACGAGCTCAGGCCCCGAACCCGGTTTAACATGCAACAACGAGAACACCATGAAGCCTCCACAAAACAATAGCTAGGTCACGCCAACAACAACAACACGAGTATGTTTCAAGCGCGTGACTTCTTCATAGCCCATAAGCCAAAAGCCAGCGACTTCACTCTCCAACTCGTGAACGGGCCGAGGCGGTTGTATCTGGAAACCGTGTCTTGGGTTCAGCAACAACAACTTTGGTAACAACAACAACATGAGATGAGCCCGGTCTTATGGGCGAGCCGCGTCAACCACATCAGCATAGGAGGCTCAAGAAGCACAAGGCGTGGTGCTCGGTGAGTTCACTCTCGATCTTGGCAACCATATTATTTGATTCGGGAGCATCACATTCGTTCATATCTTCAAGTTTTGTGGAAAAGCATAATATACCTCTGATTACTACTAAAAGCACCCTTGCTTCAGGAGGTGACATCAAGTGTCAAGGTTGCTCCGGTGAGAATCATTTAAGTGGGGTAGAGTTCTAGAGACCAGTAGTACTAAAGTCCAAAGGGATAGACGTGATTCTTGGGATGGGTGGTTAAGCCTTCACCATGGCCTTATAAGTTGTGCCGATAAGGTAGTACACCTAACCAACCAGACAGTGCAAGTAACTGCCGTGCAGGAAGCAGACGGACATAATGGTTTTAGCATGGAAGTCAAGTCCTTAGAAGAAATCCCATATGCAGAATATCCGGATGTATTCCCGAAGAACTCCCGAATGCCACGAGATAGGGATATAGAGTTTGTCATCGACCTCATCCGGAACCTCTCCAGTAGCCAAGAGACCCTATAGGATGGCAGCCACGAGTTGGCGAGTTAAAGAAGCGGTGAGAGAACTCCGGAGAAATGGGTTCATCGGACCAAGCTCGTCACCATGGGGAGCCCGGTGCTCTTCGTCGAAAAGAAGGATAAAAGCACGAGGATGTGCGTGGACTATCACTCACTAAGCGAAGTCACTATCAAGAACAAGTATCCTCTCCCGGGATAGATGATTTATTTGACCAAGAATGGAGCCAAATATTTCTCGAAGGTCGACTTAAGATCGATACCATCAACTCAAGATTAGGAGAGTGACATCCCAAGACCGCCTTGTCACCCGTTATGGACAATATGAGTTCACCGTGATGTCCTTTGGACTCACTAACGCACCGCATACTTTATGAACCTCATGAATAAGGTGTTTATGGAGGAGCTAGACAAGTTTGTCGTAGTTTTCATTGACGACATACTTGTTTACTCCAAAAGTGTGGAGGAGCATGAGCAACACCTTTGAGTGGTCTTGGAGGCGAGGCGCACAAGGCATGCGCTAAGTTCAGCAAGTGTGAATTCGGTTGGAGAAAATATCCTTCCTTGGACATATTCGGCGGAAGGAGTAGCGGTAGACCACAGGAAAGTCGAAATAGTTTCCAATGGCGACAACCAACCAATGTGAGCGAAATCGAAGCTTTCTTGGTTTAGCGAGGATACTACTGGGAGGTTTATTGAAGGATTCTCCAAAATTGCCCGACCCATGACAGAGTTGCTCAAGAAGGAGAAGAGGTTCGTCTGCGAGTCATGTGAGAAGAGTTTTCGAGGAGTTGAAAAGAAGGCGACAACCGCCCTAGTGCTAACCTTGCCGGACATTCAAGCGGGATTTTGTCGTCTATTGCGATTCATCCCGACAAGGACTAGGATGTGTCCTTATGCAAGATGGGAAAGTAGTGGCGTATGCTTCCCGCCAACTCAAGCCCCACAGCGAGAACTATCCCACCCATGATTTGGAGTTTGCACCGTAGTGCATGCCCTTAAGATTTGGAGACATTACGATTGGAAATAAGTGCGAGATCTACGGACCACAAGAGCTTGAAGTACATTTTCACCCACCGACCTGAACCTAAGGCAAAGAAGGTGGTTGGAATTAGTCAAAGACTATAACCTAGAAATCCATTACCACCGGGAAAAGCCAACGTAGTGGCGGATGCCTTAAGCGAAAGTCCTATGGAAGCACCTAAGAATGCCCAATTGCAAGAGGAAATGGCATGACTCAATGTGCACATTGTTCCCCAGGGCTACGTCCACCAACTGAGCGTCCAGCCCACCCTGGAAGACAAGATCAGAAAAGCCCAAGGGACCGATAAGGAGTTGATGAAGATCCGCAAGCACACAGGGGAGAATAATGCCCCAGACTTTAGGGTGGATAGTCACGGTACACTATGGTATAAGAACAGGATATGCGTACCTGAAGACGGAGATTTCCGGCACCATCATGGATGAGGCACACAACTCAGCGTATTCCATCCACCCGGGATCCACTAAGATGTATAGGGATTTAAAGCAGAAGTATTGGTGGAATGAAATGAAAGCAAACATTGCACCTGATTAAATGCCCACCGTGATACTTGTGTCGAGGATTAAGGCGAGAACACGGAAGCCAGGCTGTTGCAACCCTTGCCCATCCCAGTATGGAAATGGGTTGAGATAGGCATGCACTTTGTAGTGGGTGAAGGATCGATTAGGCGAACCAGAGAGGGGGGGAGTGAATGGGAGCCGATAACAATTCTTCTCGAAGGAGATGAGAACTCCAACAAGATGAACACGGCTTCCAAATCACGTCTCCGACTCAACTACCCAAGTTGGCCAAGACCACGCAGCCGGAGTGCTCGGTCCTAGGAACCAACAACCACCTTCACCGACTCGAGAACGCAGTGGAACTAGCAACTCGAGCGCTACTGACCTACACCGGTCGGTAGGTGAGCACCACCGGTCGACCGGTCCCCTGGCAAAACCAGGAACTTCCACGAAGGCCCCTACACCGGTCAGCCGGTGTAGTTCACCGATCGACCGGTTCAAGCCAGAAACCCCAAATCCTCCAAACAGCCTCGAGCTCCAAACCGACCCAAACTCGAACAAGAAGCAACACGGGCAACAGGAACTCACCAAGACGTTCACCCGAGCAAAACTCAACAAAGAGTTTAGTCGGGGCCAGGTGAGAGGCACCGGTCAGACCGGTGTGACCGGAGTTCTCGGGATGAACAGCGCCCGCGGGTCAACTCCCCCAAATCCAACTCCCGATCTCCCGAATCGCTCCACGGTTTTACAAGACTTTGGGGATAGTAGGAACACCTCATGGGCGCTCCATAGCCAAGATTTGGTCCACCAAAACTTGTCAAATCAAGAGGAATCGAAGAAATCCCACCAAGAACACCTCTAACCCTAGAGCCACGAAAACCCCAAAATCGAGTCCTTTGCTCACGGATTTGGGAGGGAATCAAGGGAAAAGAACCACGAAGGGTTCATGCATACATCCCCACCAAATCCCAAGAGAAAGGCCTCGAAATCGCTCAAGAAAATCGCCAAGAAAGGGCTCGAAAATCACCAAAAGGAGAAAGCAGGAAAGACACATCCAAGCCTTGAGGAACCACGCGAATCATCTATACATACCAAAGAGGTTCATACAAGGTCTAGCTTGCCGATCATCCTTCCCTCTCACAAGATCTCACCATGAAGCTCTCAAGCTAGTCCTAAGAAAATCCTAAGGAAAATAGGAAGAAAATAGGAAAGCAAATGAGCTAGGGTTCCAAGAGATGGCTGCCATCCTCTCACCACTTGGGTTATATGGAGGCAACGAAAGACTAAAATACCCTTACTAGCTAACTAGGGATACATGCCCTCAAGGCGAATTCGAAATCTTTGTCTTTGCTCCATCGGACGGATGCCCTGACCGCAAACTTGCTTAGCCTCGGCGCAAGCCTTGCGATCTCGAGCGTGTCCTCCGCTTGAAGATTCCGGACTGCATCGTCGCTGCCGTCGGTCGGGGGTGCTCCTCACCGGTCGACCGGGCCACGCCGATAGCCGGTCGAGACCCACCGGTCGGCCGGTCTTGCACCTCCTTCTTGGTTCTTGGTCTTGGCTTTGTGGATCAACCAAGGAACCCAATGGTTTTCGGTGAACCAGGAAACCCGGAACTCGGTGTAGCCTCCGCCATTCACCACTCATGACTCGGCTCCCACGTAGTCCGGCTCGACCTTGGTTTTGAGGCTCAACCAAGAAACCGTCCATGACTTCATCTTGCCGTTCTTGCCACCATGCGGCCCGCACTTGACCCCGGCCACCGGGTCCCTCAGAACCAAGCCTACTTGTCTTCTCCACACAGGCCTCACCAAGCAATGACCTTTGCGCTTGTTCTTCACCTGCACTGCACCGGTCAAGCCGCAACTGCACACAATACTTAGCCAAGAATCAGTCCACACACGTTGTCAATCACTCATCACACCGAGGCGACCATCCACCGGTCCTCAAACCACACATAGCTCTCAATCTCTCCTTGATGAGTGCATTGACAACACACCGTTTTGGTAACCAAGAGAAAGAAAAAGAAAAGAAAAAGAAACTCCAACAAGCGATCGAAAGCCAAAGAAAAGGCAAAGAGCAAGATCACTTGAAGAAGACAAGTCTCGGACCCCTTAGGCAAGGGCAACGGCTCGACACATCGAGACAAAACATGCTCAAGCAAAGAGCACAAGCCAACAATCAAAGCTCGAAAACCACAAAGAGCTCCCCGCACATGCAAACTCCCCACAGACTAATGCAACTCCCCACAGGCGAATGCATGCAAACCACCTCGCAAAAAGCAGGCAGTTGCTTGACTTTGCTCGACCGGCCGGTCGAACCAGCCACCTCAGGTCAGACGGTGGACAAGATCGTCCACAGAGACTACACCGGTCGGAGGTGTACCTCACCGGTCGCGATGCCACAGACTGCCTGAGCTCAAAAATAGCCCGAAACCACTTGAAACCTTCTAAATGCATGCAAGCCAAAACATGCTCAACCTTCTCCCCTTGTTGACAATGCATGAATCAAGCCAAAAATGCAAAAATACAACCTAGAGCTTCTCAAATAGACAAAATTCAACAAAGGATGCTACACATGTCCAAATGAGCAAGTTAGATACTCTATAGCTTCGTAATGACATAAACTTCATGATCACCAAGTTTCACAACCATTGGGCGAAGCTAAAATAGAATTGAACAATTTTGCGAAAAAAATCCTCTCATGAGCAAAGTCCTAAACATGATCAAAACATGTCAAAATGGCAAAAGCCACACAAACTTCATGCTAGGACAACCATTCTAAGCATAAGACCATCATAAACACCCACAAGCACCTCATGTCATGTCAAAAGCATGGAGCCATGTGCTTACTTCTATGTATGAGACTTCTCATTGGTAAGCAACATGCAGCAGTTTAACACCCAAAGCAAAGTAAATTAAGCACATATGACATGGGAGCACATTTTCCAAGCAATTTCCATTTCATTTTCAGATTTATAATTGGTACATGAAATGTCTTTGCGACAAAAGGAACTTATGCCCCTCCACAAGATGAAGCATGGGGCTAAACATTCATGATGGCAAATGAGCCTTTGGCCTCATATGATCAAAATAAGCTATCCAACCACAAATTAAGCATAGTCAAGCCACAAAAGCATGTCAAGATCATGTAAAGGCATTTACTCACAAGAGAGCATACATAGTGACATTTTCAAAAGCATAGCCATCAACCATGGATATAAATCAAGATTATCAAGAGCTAAGCCAAACTAACCATAGCTTACCAAATTAGCTCACAAAGACATATATATCATTCCATGGTGAACAATGTATATAGGAGAAGCCTTTCCTAAACAATGCATATGATACAAACTGCATGCAACCTAAGATACAAAGATGCCTATACATCATGTTACATATGCCATGCCAAATGCAAGAAATGCACAAAGGAAAGCTATACATATGCTACAAGGAGCTCCCACCCAACTCAAGAAATCAAACAAACACCAAGCTCCCCATAATGAGTGAAAGTTGCTTGATCTAGGGGTTTGGTGAAAATATCGGCTAGTTGGTCATGTGTGGGTACATGGATCAAAGCTATCTTCCCTTTGTCTCGTTGTCTCTCGAAATGATACCTCACTTCTATGTGCTTGGTTTTGGAATGGAGCCTTTGGGTTCTTTTGCAACGCTTATGGCCTTTGGTGCTATCACATTGAAGTGGGACATGGGTATACTCCTCACCAAAGTCACTCATGGTGTATGTGATCCAAAGGAGCTGAGAGCAACAACTAGCTGCGGCCACATACTACCGCCTCGGTAGTGGATTGAGCAACACTTTCATTGTTTTTGCGGGAAGACCAAGACACCAAAGAAGAACCCAAGAACTCAAGTCCCAGTGGACTTCCTATCCAACCGACACGGCAAAATCCACGTATGAAAATCCATGAGCGCCAAAGAAGAAGGCCGAGTACCAAAGGCCGAAGTCGGAGGTGTCGCAAATACACGAAAATGCGGCTTGACGCTTGCCGATCGAAGTCCTCGGACGCTTGAAAACAGCATGCACAGGAATTGGATGTCGGCCTGCTCGTCGTCAAGTAGAGGAGGTGACCCGATCATGCTCGGTACTCCTTTTGGTCCATGTGTTCACCTTCCTCATCCCGCATCAAGAGCTGATCGTACTCATAAGCGTCGCCATGGCCTTGGAGTCCTCCATCTTGAACTTCCTCACAATGTCCTTGGTGTACTTAGCTTGGTGCACAAATGTTCCTTCCTTTGATTGCTTGATTTGTAGCCCAAGGAAGAACAACTCGCCCATCATGCTCATCTCAAATTCCTTGCTCATGTCTTACGCAAACCTTGCAACAAGAGAGTTAGGCGAGCCACCAAAGACAATATCATCCACGTATACACACAATCGGGATATCTACGCCTGCACGAGGAGAAACAAGGTCGTCGACCTTCCCCATCTCAAACCCTCTCTCAAGCAGAACCCCTCAACCTACCATACCAAGCTCTAGGCGCTGCTTCCAACCCATACACGCCTTCCTCAACTTGTACACCCGGTGGGGTACTTCTCACTCTCAAACCCGGTGGTTGCCTCACAAACACCTCTTCCTCCAACACACCATTCGGAAAGCACTCTTCACATCCATCTACAACTTGAACCCTTTAGCCACGGAAAAGGCTAGAAGGATCACGATCGCCTCCAAAGCGAGCTACAGGAGCGAAAAGTCTCCTCGTAGTCGATCCCTCTTTACGTACCCACAGCAACAAGTCTCGACTTGTTCCTCACCACTTCTCCTTCTCTCCCTCTTTATTTTTCCACACATTTTGTCCCAATCGGCTTACACCACGGGAGGGTCAACCAACACCCAAACTTGGTTCCTCTCAAAATTCTCCAACTCCTCATGCATCGAGTTAACCCAATTGTGATCGATAACGCGTGTCCAATGTCTTTGGGCTCAAAGGTGGCAACAAAAGCGGCATGAGCGAAATGAGAATTGTTAACCCTCGACCAGTGTAGTCGTTAATTCATGTCGCCGATGATTCTCGGTGGGTGATCCACTTGCACTCGCCGGGAGGTTCTCGCCTTGATGCTACCTCCCCTCAGCGGACTTCGCCTTGATCCGGGTTTGTCGTTGAAGGTGTGGAGAGGGTCCATTCGATCGTCGTCGAGTAGTAGGTACATGTTCACCGGGCACCACACCGCCTTCATCATCACCATGTTCATGCTCCTCCTCTGAAAGATCTCCTCGCCAAGTTCGCCGTCACACCGCACACTCAAAAACAAGGCGACTACGTGGGCGTGTCTCGTCGAAGGTTACCTCGCAAGTCTCCACGATTTGGTTAGTTTCAAGATTGAGCACGAAATGCTCTAGAATGAGATGCATAACCAAAGAAAATGCCATCGACGAGACCTAGCCTCGAACTTGTCCAACTTCTTCCCTTTCTTGATGAAGCATTTACAACCAAAGACATGGAAGTGACTCACCTTGGGTGTGCGACCGTGCATCAACTCGTAACAAGTTTTCTTCTTGTGAACCCTGAGGTAGATCCTGTTCGACACATAGCACGCGGTATTGACCGCCTCAGCCCAGAACCTTCTCGGAGTCCTATGCTCGTCGAGCATCGTCAGCCATCTCGCACAAGGTCCTGTTTTCCTTTCCACCACGCCATTACGGGAGGCGTATACGGACTCAGCGGTGTTCAAGACCCAAGTCATGGCAAAAGGTTTCGGAGCGAGAGTTTTTGAATTCCGAGCCATTGTCACTGCGGATCGCTCGTATGGCATCTCCGTGCCTCTCGTTTCTTAACCTCAAGACAAGATCTCGAACAAAACCAAGCGTCTCCCTTTCTCCTCAAGAAAGAACACCCACGCATAGAGTAGTCGTCCACCACAACAAGGACATACCACTTCCCACCGCAGATCGCACACAGTGGGCCAACAAGGTCCATATGGAGCAGCTCGCATGGACGCTCGGTCATCACATCGGTGAGGCGGGTGAGAAGAGGCTACCATCTTGGCATGCCTACACGGCACAAACCAACTCTTTCTCAAACCTCAACGTGGCAATCCTCGGACCAAATTGAGTTTACTTAAGCGTGACAAAGGTCAAAGCTCAAGTGACCCAACTTCCTATGCCACTTCCACAACTCACTCGAAGAACCGGCCAAAAAGCAACGCTCCACACGGAGAGGCGAGAGAAATCAGCTCGGAACACTTGACCCTCGGGAGCGACCATGCAAACAAGGTCCCTCGAGAATCTAAATTCGAGAACCACCGGCCGAAACAACACCTCAAAGCCCTCATCCAACAAGCGGGACACGGAAAGCAAATTGAACCCCGGCGATTGAACAAGAGCAACACGCTGAGAGTGACCTTGTCACTTACCTTGATCTCACCTTACGATAGCACACGCCTCGCCATTGTCCCCAAAGGTGATGTATGTCTTGGACACCAGGACGAGACTTGAGAACCACCCCTTGTCTCCGGTCATATGCCTCGAACAGCAGGGTCAATCAACCAAAGCGTTCCTCAAGTCTCACACGAAATTCAAAAGCGAGCACGTGAGTGAACAAACGACTCGACAGGGGTTAGTACCAAAAGAGTAAAACCGGTCGAGCCATTTGCTCCAAAGTGGGGTTAGCACAAACCAAATCATCACGCCTATCAAAGCTACCATCACGAACACCACCACGGTAACCACTACGAGGAACCAACCCTCTCTAGGCGGAGAAGGGCGAAAGCCATGAAAGGAAAACCGTGGATCGTTCCTCCTCTCCATCTCAAAGCTACGACTCCTCCCACCCCCGTATTGAGCACGAGGTGGAGAACGCCTATGCAAGCCCGACCACGCAAACTTTCCGGACCAACCACGAACCACGACCTCCGAGAACCAAACCGAGCATCCTCACGAGCACGAAACCGACTCATTGCGCGGACTGCATGCACCGGACGGCGGTGTAGCTCGGCCAACGGACCACCTGCCTCCTTCCGGTCTCCCCAAGCGGGAACCGTCCTCACAATCGCCTTGGCCACAGGCATCGCATACGAGGCTCGGTACACCATTAGAGGGTGGTACACTTTAGCCCACTCTCTAGCCATTCTCTCCTCATGCTTCCTCTTGAAGCAAAACTCATCCTTGTGACCATCTCTCCCACAATACCCACAATGGAACTTTATGGGCTGTGGCTTAGGCTTTGGCTTGGGTTGGGGCTGCCCACTCGGCTTCTCACCCTTCTTCTCTCCTTCCTCACCTCCTTTGGGCTCACAAACTTCACGGTTTACGAAAATCATTTGTTGGGTGAGGGAATATGGGTGGATCTGGAGTAGTCTAAAGTTTGTTTCTGAGATGGTTAGGCTTGGGCTCAAACTTGTTCTTATGTCTGTTTGGTGGTGGGATAGGAATCTCTCCAACTCTCTCAACTCCCTCACCACTGTTCTCTCCAAGCTTGTAGTGCGACCATCATAGCGTTTGAAAGCCGCTATCATGATACCAAGGAGGCTCCGACGACAACCAGCTCATACATTTCCTCGACTCATCATTCTCATCCGCAAGCGATCAACATAATGTGCAAACTCCAAATTCTTAACCGCATGCAATTCACAAGTAGAGCAAGAAGTGGGAATAGGCTCTTTCAACTTAGCCTCAAGCGAACAGTGTAAGCATGCATCTCATCAATCTTTCCATGCAAAAGCAGGCAAGAAGTGCAAGCACCTAGCAAAGCGGTCTAGACTTAAGCTCGACCACTTCAACCCTAAGCATTTCTAGTTCATCACAAGTAGAAGCATGCTTATCCTTAAGAGCGATAAGATCGACTAGATACAGAGCAATCACGGCAATCAATCTCATTAGAAACCACGGGAGAAGCCTTAAGCGAATCAATCTCAAGCTTAGCATCTAGGTTACGGGTTTCTAGCTCACCACGGTTCCTAGCATCTTCTAGTGAGGCCCTAAGCTCTTTCCTCATCTTCTTGGCCTCTCTAAGCATGTGATCGTGATTATCAAGCAAGTCAACCAACTCATCATTCTCCTTGCGCGAAGAGAGCTCATCACATACCTCATCCTCGAGTCGGTCCGAGTCGCCTGGTGACTCTTCTTCTGCTTGAGCTACGAGCCATGCCGCGAAGCCATCTCCGGGCAGCTCAACCCGCTCAAGTTCTGGATGACTTCTTGTTCTTGCGCGATCACCTTCATCTTCCGCTACTCGAGCTCGAGGAAGAGTAGGCGAGCTGAGTCGGCGTCGCTCGCTCGACCATCACTTAGGCCTTCCGCCGCGTCCTTCTTCCTCGACCGTCGCTCGTCCTGTGCTTGTTCTTGTGCTTGTGATCGCGCCTCGATCGGTGCCTGCATCCTTGCTGCTCGTGCACTGTGGCCGTCCTTGTTCTTCGTCTTCTCGGGCGATCGGCGGCAAGTGTCTGGCTGCACCGAAAGCTGCGTCCGTCTTTGTCCTCCTCGTGTTCACGGTTCTCGTGCAACCTCTCAACCGCTTGTCAAGAACGCCACTCGTCCTCTCCAAAGCACGAACTCCTCGTCGGCAAAGACATCAAAGAAGACAGAGTACATCACGGAGGATGCGTTAGCGTTAGACTTAGCTCCTTTGCCAACGAGGCGAGACTATGAGAATCGATCGGGCTCTCGATCTTGGCTGTCATACCACGGTCCAACTCGGTGACTTGAGCTTGAGCGACTTGTTCACCGTCAAGGTGTCATACTTCTCGGACTCAATAATAGCCTCAAACTTCCGTCCCATACGATGCGATCCAGCGAGTGCAAGAGCTTCACGGCTCTATCATGATCATCGTGTGGGAGCACGCACATTGGCTCTCATGTTGTTCACCACGGTAGTACCTGAAAAGGGCATCGACGGACTCCGGGAGATGAGTGAAGTTCTCGTACTCTCTCGGTAAGTCGCGACATCCGAGCCTGAACACGAGCATTCCGGCATGAGCATCCTTCAATTGCTCCCAAATCCTACAAGCTAAGTCCTGCATCGAACCCGATCAGGTCGGTGACACGAGCCGCGAAACAAGTAGTCGAGCCTTGTTGTTGGCTTGAACATGTCCTCGATCACGGAGCAAGGAAGTTCATCGGGTGAACATAAGTTGTTCACCGTGAGTGGCGTCCCAAAGGATCGACCCTTTCCGGAGGAACGCCATCCGCCTCGCCACATCCGGTAGTTCTTCCCATCGAAGTGCGGAGGACCCGAACCCCATTCTGATGCGCCATCTTTGGATCTTAGGCGGTAAGAGTCAATAAAGACCCGAACCGCTCGATACCAATTGAAGGACCGATTAGGCGAACCGAGAGAGGGAGTGAATGGGGCCGATAAAAATCTTCTCGAAGGAGATGAGAACTCCAACAAGGCGAACACGGCTTCCAAATCACGTCTCGACTCAACTACCCAAGTTGGCCAAGACCACGCAGCCAGCAGTGCTCGGTCCTAGGAACCAACAACCACCTTCACCGACTCGAGGCAGCGGTGGAACTAGCAACTCGCGCTCTTGACCTACACCGGTCGGCCGGTGAGCACCACCGTCGGGGCCGTCCTGGCAAAACCTAGGAACTTCCACGAAGGCCCCTACGGTCGGTAGGCCGGTAGCTCACCCAGTCGAGCCGGTTCAAGCCAGAAACCCCAAATCCTCCAAAGCAGCCTCACCGAGCTCCAAAGCGACCCAAACTCGATACGGCGGCAACACGGAGCAAGCAGGGAACTCACCAAGCGTTCACGAGAAAAACTCAACAGAGTGCAGGTCGACCGTGAGAGGCAGTCGAGGCCGGTGTGACACGAGTTCTCGGGATGAACAGCGCCCGTGGTCAACTCCCCAAATCCAACTCCCGATCTCCCAAATCGCTCCACGGTTTTGCACAAGACTTTGGGGATAGTAGGAACACCTCATGGGCACTCCATAGCCAAGATTTGGTCCACCAAAACTTGTCAAATCAAGAGGAATCGAAGAAATCCCACTAAGAACGCCTCTAACCCTAGAGCCACGAAAACCCCAAAATCGAGTCCCTTTGCTCACGGATTTGGGAGGGAATCAAAGGAAAAGAACCACGAAGGGTTCATGCATACATCCCACCAAATCCCAAGAGAAAGGCCTCGAAATCGCTCAAGAAAATCGCGAAGAAAGGGCTCTGAAAATCACCAAAAGGAGAAAGCAGGAAAGACACATCCAAGCCTTGAGGAACCACGTAGATCATCTATACATACCAAAGAGGTTCATACAAGGTCTAGCTTGCCGATCATCCTTCCCTCTCACAAGATCTCACCATGAAGCTCTCAAGCTAGTCCTAAGAAAATCCTAAGGAAAATAGGAAGAGAAAATAGGAAAGCAAATGAGCTAGGGTTCCAAGAGATGGCTGCCATCCTCTCACCACTTGGGTTATATGGAGGCAATAGAAGGCGAAAATACCCTTACTAGCTAACTAGGGATACATGCCCCTCAAGGGCGGTCGAAATCTTTGTCTTCGCTCCATCGGACGGATGCCCGTGACGAAACTTGCTTAGCCTCGGCGCAAGCCTTGCGATCCCGACGCGTGTCCTCGCTTGAAGATTCGAAACTGCGTCGTCGCTGCCGGTCGGCGTGCTCCTCACCGGCCGACCGGTACCACCTTAGACCGGTCGAGACCGTCTGGGCTGCGCACCTCCATCTTGGTTCTTGGTCTTTGCTTTGTGGATCAACCAAGGAACCCAATGGTTTTCGGTGAACCACTGAAACCCGCGAACTCGGTGTAGCCTCCGCCAATCACCACTCATGACTCGGCTCCACGTAGTCCGGCTCGACCTTTGTTTTGAGGCTCAACCAAGAAACCGTCCATGACTTCATCTTGCCGTTCTTGCCACCATGCGGCCCGCTTGACCCACGGCCACGGGTCCCTCGAACCAAGCCTACTTGTCTTCTCCACACACAGGCCTCACCAAGAACGACCTTTCGCGCTTGTTCTTCACACTCTGCACCGGTCAAGCCGCAACTGCACCACAATACTTAGCCAAGAATCGTCCACACCACGTTGTCAATCACTCATCACACACCGAGGCGACCATCCGTCCTCGAACCACACATGGCTCTCGGTGGGCTTGCCCAAGACCACAAAGGATATAATTCCATATGGGTAATAGTGGACCGACTCACTAAAGTCGCTCACTTCATACCCGTCGTAATAATTATATGAGAGAAGGTGGCCGTATATAGCAAACATAGTGTGCATGGAGTACCTAGCAGGATAGTTTCGAGATAGAGGACCCAGTTCACCTCTAGGTTTTGGGAAAGTTTGCATAAAGCCATGGGTACCAAGTTGGATTTTAGTTCGCTTATCACCCGGACAGACGTGTGAGGTGAGAGGGTAAATCAGATTATGGAAGACATGTTGAGGCGTGTGTCCTTACCTATGGCAAAGATTGGGAACGAGCCTACCATATGCGAGTTTTAGTACAACAAGCTTATCAAGCCGCCTAGGCATGTCACCATTTGAAGCCCTATATGGGAGAAAATGCAGAACCCCATTGATGTGGTCAGAAGTGGGGGAACGTGCCTTGGTTGGACCCGCACTTATAAAGGAAGCCGAGGAACGAGTAGCTGAGATCCGAGAAAATTTGAAGGCTGCCCAATCCCGGCGGAAGAGCTATGCGAGATAGGAAGAGGCGTAAGCTTCATCAGAGACTTTGCTTATCTCAAGGTTTCACTTATCCGAGGAACTCGAAGATTTCAAGTTCACGGGAAATTGGCCCCTCGGTACATTGGACCATACAAAGTGCTGAATAGAGTTGGAGCAGTAGCATACCGGTTGAAGCTACCAGAGGAAATGGCAGATATACATCTAGTGTTCCACGTTTCTCAGCTGCGGAGGTGTTTGAAAGTGATCGAAGAAAGCAGTGCGGTAGAAACAATTGATTTGCAGCGGATCTTAGGTACTAGGAGGTGCCGTCAAGATTTTGGACACGATGGTCAAAAGGACAAGGACATCGAAATGCGGTGTGCGAGTCCAATGGAGCGGAACACGGAGTAGAAGAAGCCACGTGGAGGCGAGAGCCGAAGAAAGAGTTTCCCACTTGTTTAGAACTAGCCGAATCTCGAGGGCGAGATTAATTTTAAGTGGGGTAGGTTTGTAACGCCCGCGTTTTTAGCCCTTAATAAATCACACCTAAATCACGCGTGTTTTCAAAACTTTTCTGTGAGCTCGACCTTATC
This sequence comes from Cenchrus purpureus, assembly GCA_022644695.1. Taxonomy (NCBI): domain Eukaryota; kingdom Viridiplantae; phylum Streptophyta; class Magnoliopsida; order Poales; family Poaceae; genus Cenchrus; species Cenchrus purpureus. The sequence goes on from CP053458.1 coordinate 12,891,505, forward strand.
CTAAAACCACGATCATCAACCCTTTTACCGAAGCGGTAACTTCCCCTTTTACGAGTTACCCGACGTAACTTTTATTTTTACTCGGGTCAATCGACCGTCGCTCGACACCATCATTTCTCCCATCGTCCTCCTCACCCAACCCGTCCGGAATGCCTCGGGTTCGCCGGACCGCCCGACATCATCATCAACCCGCTTTTCGACGCTCGGCACAGATTCGCTCGCCCGACGAGTCGCTCATCAGCGCGATTACACGCGAGATGGCGAGATTAGTCCGGCGATAACGATTGATTGAGCAGACGACGGAAAACCCGGAAAATTCCGCCGAAAATCCTTTCTTTCCCTCTCCTAATTTTCCTAGGATTTCTTCCAATTTTCTAACCCTTTTCTATTTTCTTTCCTCCTTTTTCTCCTTTTCCTTTCTCATTTTTTCCCCTTTTCCTATTTCCATTTCTCCTTTTTCCTTTTCTTCTTTCCTTTCCTCGTCCTTTCTTCTTCCTTCTGCGTCCACTCGGCCGCGCCTGCCTTCGGCTCGCTGGCTGCCCTTCCTCTGGCGCACCGCACGCCTCCTCCACTTGGACGCTCCACACTGCCCGTGACGCCAGCGTCGCCTCGACGCCGCAGGCCGCCAACCACGCCCTCCTCTGCCGAACCCCACCGCCGCCACCTCCCGCACCTCGCGGCCCGCCGTGCAGGTGGGCCGCGCCCACACGCGCCTTCTTCCCCCACACGCCGCGACTCCATCACAAGCCGAGGCGCCACGCACACTACCGCACTGCGCGCTGCGTCGCGTCCGTCATTGGCCCCGCCTGCTGCCGTCCGTCTGGCCCTCCTCCTCGAGGCGCCCTGGCTGCGCGACGCGCCTGCTGCCGCGTTAACTCCGCATCACCTCGCGCGCCACCACCTCGCAACACGCCGTGGCGCCATTAACTCGCTACACGTCCGTCACCTTGCGCCACCATCGCTGCGGCGCCGGCCGACTCGCCGCCACCACACACCACCGCGGTCTTGTCCACATTTACTTCCTTGCCCCGAGCGCCGCCTCCAAGCACCCGCCATCACCGCAAGCCGCCTCGCCTCACGCCCGTCAAGCGCCACCGCCCGGTCCGCACACCGCGTGCATCGCTACCGGATCCCATCCAACAAGACACCGCACTCACTGCCGCGAATCCGCCAAGACGCGGACGCCTCGCCGGCCGAGAGCCTTCACAGACCATTGGCCGCCGTGGTGCGTGCAAGGCGCGGCCGAGGAACCGCCTCTCGCGGCTATAAATGGACCGTGACTCGCCCATCCCGCCCGCACATCCACGACCACCTCCATCCCCTCCTTGCGCTCCACCACGCCGCCACCCGAGCCGCCGGTAACCACCACCGCCCGTGCCGGGTCGAGCCGCCTCCACCGCCACCTCAAGGTGAGCATGGGGCTGAGATCCTCCTCTCCTCTCTATTTCCCCATCTCTGCCCGTGCCTGGGCCGGCGACACCCCGACCGGTGGCCGGTCGACCCCCTCTCCTCTATTCTGATTCGATGGAAGAAGAAAGGGGAATCACCCCTTTTGCACGAGGCCCCCTGCCCTTCTCACTTTTCCACCGCAGCCCTCTCTTCATTATTCCCTCTCTATCTTTTCTTTCAAATGAACCCTATCCAATAAACCGATTCTGAATCAGCCCCTACTATTCCAAAGACATTTACAAATAGGATCCTAGGCTATTCTATTTAAACCTCACCTTATTGATATATTACAACTGAGTCCTTTTCTTTTAAACTTAATTACACTTAATCCTTAACCTCTCTCAATTAATCCTAATGACGCCTTTAACGCGTCATGTCTATACTCTCCATGATCAATTCCAGTTCTTGCCCGGCCTTTTCCCTACATTTCACGAGCCACCCATCCTTTCCCTAAATAATATTTATTCCTCCTTTTCTATTTATTTTCTCCTCGAGCTCAGCCAGTAAATCTTTGTGTGCTTGTATTGATTGCATGCTTGCTTGTGTGTGCGCTATAGCTGACGAAGTGAACGAGGAAGTGTACTGCAGCCGGAGTTTGAGCCGAGTATCATGGAGACCGAGGTCCCGAACATGCAGGGAACTCCCGAGGACTTCAAGACCGCAAGTTCAATCTCATCCTTTGATGCATGCTTTGATCCCGCTTTATAAATACAACCCTATGACCCGTTTTATAAATTGCATATTGTTTTACTGTTAAAACCCGGTAGGATAGCCACCCTTGATTGCTATGATTGATCTTTGATTGCCCTAAATGATTTCTTTAAAATGAGTGAGTGCTTTAAAACGGAATGAGATATTTTGGAAAATGAGTAAAGAACCGGTAGACTGGGATGGACGCGTGTGTCGAGTATGGGTGAGCTCTCGTACCTTTGTGGTTGAGCGTGTTGGAGATGTCCATCTTGTCGTTAAGGACCGGGTTGCGTGACATCTCACCTGACCCAATTATCGTACTACCACTCGACCGTTGTATGTGGCAACGGCTTAGCATAAATCCCACTAGCTAATCTACTTGCCATCGGAGTGCGGGTGAGCAGCGGAGATCAAGGAGTAGGGTGCGATCCGTGTGAGGTGCATACGGTTATGAAAGATAACCCTTGGTTGCTCCGTGGTGGCTCGTAGGGTTAGCTAAGGTGGGTAATGGCTTTGATAGGATCCGCTACCGACACTAAGGTGTTCGTGTGGCACCCTACTTGTGGGTAAAGATGTACAACCTCTGCGAGTGTAAAACCTATTCGAATAGCCGTGTCCACGGTATTGGACGAGTCACGGTGTGGTCACAAAGCCAGTGTTTGGGTTTGGGATGATTTTCATGGCGTGAGTTGATTTCTAGAAAAGTGTGTGGTGTGTGCGGGCTCTCATGACGGGAGTCGGTAGTCCTCAAATGGTTTTCTCAAACCAACTGAGTTACTTGGGTTATAAAAACTGTTTGTGAAAACCTTTTCGAAAACAAACCCTGCATGAGTAAATGTGATTGCAAAATAAACCTCATCCGGATCCTTGATATATCCTGTGCATGATCTGCTTATTAGCCCCTCCGTGGGTGGGGTTGAACTTGTAGAGTACGTATGTACTCATCCTTATGATTTAACTGTTTTTGAGGAGGATCCCGACTGCACCAAGACGCCGAGTAGGTTGCGTCACGCACTCCAACCCCGTGCACATGGATTCGTGGTCTCCACAGAAGCTTCCATGGCGCAAGACTCAAGATATCCTAGATCTTTGTTGCTATCGTAGTTTGGTCTGTAGTTCTTATGTTGCTTCTCGTGGCAGTGGTGCTCCCATGCCCACAGCCTCGACGTGTTGTACGGCCATGAACCATCTGATGTAATAAATGTGTTACCAGCCTCCAGGGACTGGTATTTGTATCACATTTAGTCACCTCTGATGAGGGGACGCTTCACTTGGGCACTACAAGAACAACAAGGTCAATGGTAGGGTGGTGGTTAAAGGGCATGAGATCCCCTTGTGGAACAAGGGAGGCTACCTCAACACTATTATGGATATTGCCCATGGAGTCACCACCTCCACCACAACAAAGGACTAGCCAAAGATTGTGAACACCACAAAAGGGAATGGTGTGGTTAATTCTCCATCAAAGGCATTGAAGAATGTGGTTGAACACAAGCCAACTCCCAACTACACTTGTGACTATGTTGTGACCTTGGACCACAATGGTAAAATGGTGGTCAAGTATGTTGGGGCCTACACAAAGAAGACTATGAGGAAGAGTGTGTGGGTTCCGAAAGTTTATGTTTCTAACCTCCAAGGACCCAAATCCTTTTGGGTACCTAAACCAAAAGCCTAAACTTGTTTTGTAGGCCTACTCCTCTGGTGGAAGCGCATGGTTGATTGATAGTGGTGCCACTAATCATATGACCGGAGATGAAGGCTTATTTGCATCCCTTGATCATTATGACAACCCTACTAAGCTATCATCTATGGAGACAATGGTCAAGGAGATGTGATCGGTCTAGGTAAAATTGCTATCTCAACAACAAATTCAATTGAAGATGTTTTTCATGTGCAAGGTTTAGGGTACAATTTGTTGTCGGTTTCACAACTTTGTGAGAAAGGCTACAATTGTCTCTTTACCAAAGAGGGTGTGACCATCTCTAGAAGTGAGGATTCCTCTATTGTCTTTATGGGTCACCTAAGGGAAAGCTTTACTATGTGGACTTCACAAAAGTAAAGGTGGACCCTAAGGCTTGGTTAGTGGCAAAATCCGACATGGGTTGGCTATGGTATCGCCGACTAGCCCATGTTGGCATGAGGAACTTGGCCAAACTTCAAAAGGACGAGCACATCCTAGGACTAACAAATGTTGTTTTGAGAAAGATAGGTTATGTAGTGCTTGTCAAGCGGGAAAACAAGTTGGAGCGCATCATCCCGCCAAGAACATCCTATCAACATTAAGACCATTAAAGCTACTACACATGGACTTGTTTGGACCAATTGCCTACATAAGCATCGGTGGTAACAAATATGGTTTACTAATTGTTGATGATTTTTCCCGTTTCACTTGGGTATTCTTTTTGCAAGATAAAAGTGAAGCAAAGGGAATTGTGAAGAAGTTCATTAGAAGAGTTCAAAATGAGTTCGAGCTCAAGGTCAAGAACATAAGAAGTGACAACGGCTCAGTTTAGGAACACTCAAGTTGAAGAGTTCCTCGATGAAGAAGGCATCAAGCATGAACTTTCCGCTCCATATACTCCTCAACAAAATGGCATCGTTGAGAGAAAGAACCGTACGTTGATTGAAGCGGCAAGGACAATGCTTGATGAATACAAGACTCCGGACTCATTTTGGGCAGAAGCCATCAACACCGCATGCCATGCCGCCAACCGCCTCTACCTCCACAAGTACTTGAACAAGACTCTCACGAGATCATCACCGGTAAGAAGCCTAGTGTGCATTACTTTAGGGTCTTTGGGTGTAAGTGTTTCATACTTAACAAGAAACCCAAAGCCTCAAAGTTTGCATCCAAGGTTGATGAAGGTTTTCTCATTGGTTATGGAACTAACGAACATGCCTATCGTGTTTTCAACAAAACCACCGGTTGTGTTGAGACCACGGTAGACGTGAAATTTGATGAATCCAACGGCTCTCAACGAGAGCAAGTTAGTGAAAACCTTGTAGATGATGAAGAACCCCCAAGTGTGTCAATCTTTAGAATGGAGACCAGTGAAGTTATGCCTCGTGAGGCTCAAGTTCAAGCTCCGAGTGACACAAGCAATCAAGATCCATCATCATCAACAAGAGTGGAACCACCAAGTTCTCAAGTTCATCAAGATACAAGTCAAGTTCATGGTGACGATCATGGACGGGGCTTTGATCAAGGGGGAGAACAAGGTGGTGAAGCTCAAGGAGAAGCTCCACAAGTTGAAGAAGATGATGATGGACCCATTCAACGACAATCTCAAGCACCACACCCAAGAGTGCATCAAATGGTTCAACGGGATCATCCCGTCAACAACATACTTGGGAGCATTCAAAGAGGGGTAACAACTCGCTCAAGATTGACAAACTTTTATGCATTTTACTCATTTGTCTCCTCTTTGGAACCTCTTAGTGTGGAACAAGCTCTTGAGGACCCGGATTGGATTATTGCCATGGAGGAAGAGTTGAACAACTTCAAGAGAAATGAAGTTTGGGAGTTGGTGCCAAGACCAAAGCAAAATGTGATCGGCACCAAATGGGTCTTTAGGAACAAGCAAGATGAATTTGGTGTCATCACGAAGAACAAGGCAAGGCTAGTTGGCAAAGGGTACACTCAAGTTGAAGATTTGGACTTTGGAGAGACCTATGCACCGGTAGTAAGGCTTGAATCAATTCGTATCCTTTTGGCCTATGCTACTCATCATGACTTCAAGCTTCATCAAATGGATGTCAAGAGTGCATTCTTGAATGGACCTCTCCAAGAAGAAGTATATGTTGATCAACCACCAGGCTTTGAAGATCCAAACTTTCCCAACCATGTGTACAAGCTCCATAAGGCGCTCTATGGGCTCAAGCAAGCTCCTAGAGCATGGTATGAATGCCTTAAGGATTTTCTTCTCAAGAACGATTTTGAGATAGGCAAAGCCGATTCTACTCTCTTCATTCAAAGAAATGGAAATGATATCTTTGTATGCCAAATTTATGTTGATGACATTATCTTTGGTTCTACTAATGATAAATTTTGTGAAGAGTTTAGTAGGATCATGACCAAGAGATTCGAGATGTCTTTGATGGGTGAGTTGAAGTTCTTCCTTGGGTTTCAAATCAAGCAAATGAAGGAAGGGACTTTCTTGTGTCAAACCAAGTATGTAAAGGATATGCTCAAGAGGTTTGACATGGTCGATTCCAAGCCCATCAAGACCCTATGGCACTTAATGGACATCTTGATCTCAATGAAGAAGGGAAGTCGGTCGACCAAAAGGTATTTCGCTCCATGATTGGCTCCCTCCTTTACCTTTGTGCATATTGGCCCGATATAATGCTTAGTGTGTGCATGTGTGCAAGATTTCAAGCTAATCCTAAGGAGTGTCATCTAATGGCCGTTAAGAGAATCTTTAGATATTTGGTACACACTCCTAACCTTGGCTTGTGGTATCCCAAGGGCTTCGCTTTTGATTTACTTGGCTATTCCGATTCGGACTATGCCGGTTGCAAAGTAGATCGAAAGAGCACTACCGGGACTTGCCAATTTCTTGGTAGGTCTTTGGTTTCGTGGAGCTCAAAGAAGCAAAATTCGGTTGCTTTGTCCACGGCCGGTAGTATGTGGCCACGGTGCTTGTTGTGCACAACTCTTGTGGATGAAGCAAAGCGTTGAGTGATTACGGTTGTGAGTTTAGTAAGATTCCACTCTTGTGTGACAATGAGTGCCATCAAGCTAGCAAACAATCCGGTCCAACACTCTAGAACAAAGCACATAGATATTCGACATCATTTCTTAAGGGATCATGAGGCTAAGGGAGATATTGCTCTACGTCATGTGAGCACCGAGAGGCAACTTGCCGATATCTTCACTAAGCCTCTAGAGCAAAGATTTTGTGCTTTGAGAAGTGAGCTAAACATCTTGGATTCTCGTAACTTGGCTTGACTTGTTGCACACAAAATTGTTTGATGCCTAGATAGAGAGAAAAATGTTTTATTTTCTTCACTTTGTGTGTGTCTTACAAAACTTGGTTCTTCCCATAGTGTTTGGTGATTATCGCTTTGATTGATTGATTGTGTCTAATCACCAAGCCCTATGGTTGCTCTACATGTCCATAGCTTTTTCCCTCTATCTATTTCAGCTAGTCTCTCAATTTGATCTTCAAAATTCTTGAAATCACGGTGCCTCGGCACAAGGTCGGAAACCGATAAGCCGCTCACGTTGGAATTTGAAAACCACGGTACTACCGACACGAGGCCGTAATACCGATGAGAGCTCTTGTTTGGAATTACGCAAAATCAGCGGTAGTATCGGTGCACACCGGTAAATTTTCGATAGGACCCACCAGTGAACACCCTGCATACCGATATGGACTCTCTGGCTCAATTTTCTCGGACCCTCGGTAGTACCGAGCCCCTGTCGGTACTACCGATAACCGTCACTGGGGTATAAATACCCCCCGAACCAGACAGGTTCTAGGGTTCTTCTTTTAGACCGTTGCCGCCTCCCTCTCCTCTCTCAAATCCGTGAGAACTCCGAATCCACCCGTGAAAACTTCAAACTAGCCACTCCTTTGGATTCCCCACCCTTCGGAACATCCGATCCTCGCCGGGAGTTCTTCGATTCGCGCGGGCACGCTCAAGGTATTACATTCAAAATCCTCTCTAATCGATCTCTCAATGTCGTTGTTTCTAGGAGGAATGCTTTAGGGAATCATCTTTATATCCATCCTAGAACACTTGCCCATGATCTTGTAGCGTTGAGTTGGTTGAATCACTCGGTTCATGGATTTTTCGCCTTTGCAGCAGCACCCGTAATCTGACCCCATGTCTGTAGAAATCGGCAGTGCCGTCACAATCGATGCTCATGAACTGAGCCAATCCTTTTCAATCCTTCACATCCATCTTATGCAATCTTTTCAAACCTTATCAGATGAGTCGGGCCGGCAAGCAAGTGATCCAAGAAGGCTCCGATGAGGATGACGTCCCTCTCGCTCAAAGGAAGAGGAAGGTGGGCACGGGTGCTCAACGCCCACGTGGTTGTGGTCGTACAAATCCTCCGGTGCTCCTCGTCGCTCGACTAGTCAAGGTCACCGTGCACGTACCAAGCAAGCTCATGAACCGGATGATCATTATGATGACTATGAAGATATCTCTTTGGACTCTCTGGCGGGTTTCGTGCTTAGGCCCTCCGTGCCTCCTCGTCCGGCAACTACAATGGGAATCATGAAGATGGTTGACTACAAGAGTGGGTCACATGACGTGTACAAGCAAAGGTACTCCGATCCGCTCAATGGCAAAAGGAATTTGAAGATATCCGCTTTTGGCTCAAGTTCAATGCCGATTGGTATGAATCGGTTATCTTATGCAAGGAGCACATGACTATTGACATGAAGTCCATCAATTGGGAAGCTTTGAGGTCATTCAACATCCCGGCTGTCAATGAGGCCATAGATATTTGTCATGCAAAAGGGATGACCTCCATCATGTCTATGAATTGTGATTGGAATGAGGAGGTAGTGGCCCAATTCTATGCCAATCTCTATGTTCGACCAAGACCTTTCATTGGCTCCTACAAGGAAAGCCTCTCTCGGTCTCATATGAGAGGTTTGCTCAAATTCTTGGATTTAGTGCGGAGGATCTTGGTCGTGAGAAGATTCATGGAGGAGAAATCCCACTTGATAGTGAGATGGCATTCATGTACGACACCGCTTATGGCAAGGTTGAGTTTGGTACTACTCATGGTATGAAGCCCGTCTATAGGATGTTGAACCAACTCTTTCGATACACTCTCACTCCTAAGATAGGTGACAACTACAACATCTCCAAAATTGCCAAGGATATTCTTGTGAGGATGGCACCGGACAAAGAAAAGTTTAGTGTGTTTGATTTCATATGGGAGGAGATCATTGTGTGCTCGTCCGCTAACAAGAGTTGTCAAGTATGCCCTTGGATCTTCAAGATGATATGTGAGGTGACCGGAGTTGACATTCTCACCGACAAGACTCACACTTGGTACAAGCCAAACAAGGGCAACATTGAGCGTCTTCTCAAGTTGGGCAAGCATGCCCCTCCTAGAGCTCCTACCTCAGCTGGACCTTCTTCCGGTGATCCCTCCTCCTATGAGGCTCCCTCTACCTCTCGTGGACCATCCTCAACTAGAGGCACCGTCCCCCAAGAAGAAGAGCAGCATATTCAACTTCTTATCTCAGGGCCTCTTCGCCTGTTTCAATGTTGGGAAGCACAATGCTCGAAATCCGTGCTCACAGGCGTGTATGTGGATGAGCGCTCATCAAGTTGGAGACTCGCGGAAGACCTTGCTCACTCAAGCCAACATTGAGCACTCTCACTGTTCATGAGCCCATGGACTTCCCTCCTCCACCGGTCTTCTACAACCCTTGGGAGGTGTACGGCGACACATCCATGATGTATGGAGCACCCTCGGTCGATATCGACGATGAGGACTTTGGTGGTGGTGAGACCGAAGAAGACGACTCTCCTCCGGTGGCCCACTCTCCACATGGTAGTGATGATTGAAGGGCCTCCTCTTTTGGCGCTTGATGCCAAAGGGGAGTGAGCTCTAATTATCCATGTGGGGGTGGTGTGTATCTTCGCTTTTATCTATTTATCTTAGGTTGTGGACATGTATGAACTATTTGTGTGGTGTGATGGATGGTGAACCTAAAACCTTTTAAATTTGTAAGACTTAATCGTGCTAGTGTGGAACCTCGTGTATATATTTGTGATGCTTGGTGGTTGTTATTTCTCACTTTGTTGGTTTGAATATCTTGTCATATGCATCACGGTTATTATATCACACTTATGCACTTGTGTATGCAAATTGAGAGTGAAGTTTCTTCTAAATGTGTGATAGGCATTTGAGGCCTCCATAAAGACCAAGCACACATTTAGGGGGAGTTTCGCTTTAAATTGTTGGATACACACATCTTTATTTGAAAATGAATTGTGTTGTCATCAATCACCAAAAAGGGGGAGATTGAAAGTGCATCTTGGCCCCTAATTGTTTTGGTGATAGTGACAAACACAATTTGTGGTATTTAACGTTTGAATAAGATGTGTGCAGGATTTACCTAATTGAAAATCATGGTTTTGACCAAAAAGGCCCCAACTCCAATTCGGTTTTCAACTCAAGCCAAGGCTTAATTTAATTTTGATTTTGAATTTGAGTATAGGAAACACCGTACTATAAGGGGATCTTGAATTTATAGCCAAGAGATGCTAAAAGTACTTTAGGAGATGACTCAAGTGAGTGAGAAGAGATTAGAGTTGACACGTGCACATTTGCTTATCTTATCTCAACTTCTCAACCTATATCGGTAGTACCGGCCTTGGTCGGTGATGGCTTCTCTGGCGAGTTTTAGCCAAGGGCTCGGTACTGCGGTGGAACTCTTGATATGCCTCACATTGGGTTTCTGCGGCACCCTCGGTAGTTCCGACCGTGTCGAATCGAAATCCTTTTGCACAAGAACGGCTAGTTTTCGTGGTTGGGTATAAATACCCCTCTCCTCCCTCACTTATGTCTCGACCAACCACGGGACAAACCCCACTTGAGCATTCACTCCACTTCTCCCTCCTCCTAGAGCCAAGATTTGATTCCTTTGAGCTAGGGCTTGGGTAGAGAAGTGATTCCTAGTGAGGATTAGAGAAGCTTTGAGAGCCCTTCGAATCTCCCCATCTCAAGAGCACTTGAAGCATCTCCGCAATTGATTCATGTTTGTTACTCTTGAAGCTTGCTTCTAGGCAGTTAGGCGTCTCCCGTTGAGTGCCCTCTTGGTGTGGAGCACCGGGATCATTGTATTACCCTCTCCTTGGTGGAGAATTCTTAGTGAGCACCAATCTTCCTTTGTGGGGATTGGAAGAGGAAAAGAGGCTCTTGGTGATAGCCCTCCCTTTGTGGGATCCTCAACGGAGACGTAGCTTCCTTTGTGGGAGTGAACTTGGATTAAATTCTTGTGTCTCCATTTGCTTGCTTGAATTCTTTGTCTCTCTCTAACCCTAGAACTTGTTTTAGCCCGATCTCTAAATTGGTTGTGCTCCAACTCATATCTTTGGTTGCGGTGGTTCTTAGCTACTAAACTAAAGCTTTGATTCAATTAGAATTGCTAGAATCGTATTACATTTCAAATTTCATTTTAGTCTCCTCTGTACTGTCGGTAGTACCGGTGCAGTGCACCGTACCGAAACCCCCTCGATAGTTCACCGTGCGTGTAGTAACAGTGTTTTAACTGCATTTGTTTGAAAATTGAAGTGATCCTATTCACCCCCTCTAGGCATCACAAGGTCCTTTCAGGTCGGCGCCCACCTACATTTAGGCCCCGATGTGTCGAGCCTAATACATACTAAGGAGGGTTGAGTCACCCGCAAAGGAGCTCGGAGGAAGCGCCAAGTACTTGGAAATGAACAGTGATACCTGGACACGCGGCGCCCTACAGCTCCAACACGCTCGGCCCCTTCAATGCTCCACGGCAGACGGACTTGCAGAAGACCTCCCATGCGTGAGGCACAGCACATTTTCGTTTTCCTCTTTTGCCCTTCAGCCCTGAGACTATAAAAGGGAGAGGAGGGCAACCGTCCTGGTGACGAACCACACACTCAACACCCCAGGGACTTGGGCTCAGAACCCTCCCCCGACCAGTTTGTAACCCCTACTACAGACATTCCTAGCGCGAGAACACGGACGACCTTTGGGCGTGGTATTACTCCCGAGTCCCGAACCAGTCTAAACCCCGTGTCTCTTGTGCTAACCATACAGGTCGGGTCTCGATACAAATTCTTGCATCGGCGGTAGAGAACCCCGACGTTGGCGCGCCAGGTAGGGGGCACATCGTGTGTCTCACCGAACTTCACCACGATTCGGATGGAGGGCCGCGGGGTTTCACTGACTCCCGGGGCCACCATGCTCTTCGGCTCCCTGGCCGTCTACACGGTCGGCGGAGTCCGTCGTCAGCGCACCTTCGACCGCCACCCCAACGCCTTGATGGCGGCGGTGGGGCGCGCAACTTTCATCCGAGGCTTCTCGGGCGAAACGATCATGGCCATGTTGGGGCCAAACCCAACACAGGAGCGTTATAGGCTCGCCGCCTACTACCTCGACCGCCTTCCCCGGCGCCGAGCCGGCCACAGGGGCGGTTCATGCAATGGTACACCGCCATGCACCCCATGGACAGCAGGGTCTCCCGAATGACCCGGTGACGGCCTACGTGGACGTGCTGCGGGCGTCCTACACCGCCGGGCTCGCGGCGGCACCCGGGCACCACCCCAGCGCGATTTCACGCGAGTGTTTCGTCTGCGTGGCGCGAGCTCAGCGCGCTCCACCGACCGGCCCGCGCGCGCGCCGCGAATGCCGAGCGCCCGGCTCGATGAGAGCTAGCCAATCTCCAAGAGCTCGGGGAGGCGCGGCCGCAACCCGCCACCACCGCCCGGCAAGTCCCGTGCGGGACCGGTGAGGGAGACGGCGAGCGGCAGGAGCGTCGCCCGGCTGCCAGGCAGTCTAGGGCCCGCACCCCGACACCGCCGGTTCGTGGCTGCGCGCGCGACAACAACCGACGTGTCAACGAGGACGCCAACGTCGACGGCGATGGCGGCCACTTTCAGCGTCGTCCGAACAGCGGCGCGGCCATGCTTCTGCGCGGCTGCCCAGAGGCAGCCACCCCCGAGGAGAGAAGGGTGCGACAGCAACTTAAGGCCCTCCTCGAGACGGCAGCAGCGCAGCAGGCGGAAAGTTTCGTGTCCCGCCAGCGGTACGCACGCGATGTGAGGGCAGCCCCGGTCGAACTGCTGCTCTTCAGCGGCGCGGAGCCGTGGTGAGGAGGCTGGTGGCTCAGATCAGCGGCGTCTCGCCCAAGCGAGATGCCCGCGACACCATCAAAGCTCGTCGCCGAGCTGCTGGTAACGATGGCTACGACCGCGGCTACGGCGACGACCGTGGCCATCGCGATGAGCGCCGCCCGCGCCAGCGAGACGACCGAAGGCGCGGCGGGTGCTACGACAGCGATGATGACCGGGACCGCAGCTGGTCGCCCAATCAGAGGGGGCCACGAGCTCTCGGGCAGGGGATACGTGATGCTCGATTCCCCGCGCTTGGGCTCACCAACATCCCACGATACGGGAGACCAACCTAGCGTGTGGTGGAAGATTACAGTGCGTACGCGTGGGGAGCCGACGACCTCTTCATCATCAAAAACCTGCCGCTTTACCTCCCCGACCCCGCGCGCACCTGGCTCGAGCACCTACCCCGCGGCATGATCAACGACTCGACGGAACTGCGCAGGACCTTTGTTGGCAACTTTCAGGGCACGTACACCCGCCCCGGCAAGTAGTGGAAGCAAGCGCAAGCGAGGAGAGCCTACGCAACTACATCCGGCGCTTCTCCAAGCGCTGCAGAAACTCCGGGTAGCGGACAACGACGCCATCTCGGCATTTTAGAATGGCACAACTTGCACCACCCTCATCCACCGACTAGGGCGCCGGACTCCCCGAACTACTCGGGAACTCCTCGACATCGCGACTAACCACGCGGACGGCGAGGAGGTGGTCGCGGCGACCCTCAACACCCTTCAGGGCAAGGGGAAACAGGTTGTGCACGCGGCCAGGGCCATCTTTGCGCTTCAAGAAGAAGAAGACAAGAGCGCGGCGATGGCGTGCCGACAAGGCCACGCAGAGCCCAAGGCCGCCCCAAAGCAATCCACCCAAGGCGGTCCCCAAAGGACCGCCGGCTCTGGGCGCGTGCACCCACGAGGTGTCATCAAGCGCGCTCAAGGACTGCCGTTTGATGAAGAACTACGTCAATGGCACGCTTAAGCCAAAGGCGGCGAACCCACCGAAGAAAGTTGCGCCTCTCCCCGACAACAATACGACGACGACGGCGGCGCTACCGGAGAGGGCGGGGTCCACGTGATCTTTGGGAGGTCCCCGACACGACCCTCGAGGCGCCAAGAGAAGCTGATCCGGCGCGGGGTCTACAACACCGAGTCCGGGATGCCGTCCTACCTCAAGTGGTCGGAGGTTCCGATTACCTTCGACCGCGCGGACCACCCAGCGTCTGCGGCCGCAGTGCTACCCTCTGTGGTGGCTCCTTTGTTCAAGACCAAGTGGATCCATAAGGTCTTGATGGACAGGGGGAGCGGCATCAACGTGCTCTATGCGTCAACACTCGACGACATGGGCATCCTGTGGTCCCAGCTGCGGCCGTCACCTACGCCGTTCCACGGTGTCGTCCCTGGAATGGAGGCACTCCCAATCGGGCAGATCGATCTACCCATCACGTTTGGGACTCCGCGGAACTTCCGCACGGAAACCCTCACCTTCGAAGTAGTGGGGTTCTCGGGGACGTACCACGCCATCCTCAGGAGGCCGGCCCACGCGAAGTTTATGGCCGTGCCTAACTATACGTACCTCAAGTTGAAGATTCCCGGCCCGAAGGGGATCATCACGGTGGGGACCACGATGACGCATTCGAGTGCGATCTTTGAGTCTTCCAGTTCAGGCACTCATCCGGTCAGAGGCTCCCGCGAACCTCCTCGAGGACCAAGACATCCCCAGTCATCCAAGCGCGAGCTGGTTTCAAGCCCGCCAAGGACGTTAAGGATGTGGCTATCTCCGATGATGGCCACACGCTCCATATCGAGACGGCGCTCGATCCTAAAAAGGAAAGCGTGCTCGTCGACTTCCTCAAAGCGAACCTCGACGTGTTCGCATGGAAACCCTTGTAACACCCCAGGTGTTTATTAAAGATAAATACCTTAATTAGTTGTGTTAATCATGTTTAATTGGCTCATAAACATGTTTGACATGATCTTGCACACTTTTGCACAAAAGACCCTGGTCAAAGTTCAAATTCTTGGTCAAACCCCTAAGTGCTCCTTAAAGCTGATTTGGTTTTCTTGCGCGTTCTCCAAATTTCTCTATAGAAGTTCAAAATCGGCCAATATAAAAGTTGTCCCTTATTTCCGGAAACACATTTCTCATAATTGGCGGACATTCCAATTTTGAGTGCAAAGCCACGTAAACTCGAGATGAAGTTCCTGTGCACAGTATTTCCGGGCCGAGTTTTGCTAGAAGTTCAAAACGTTTTTCACACATTGATCAAAACTGTTGTAGGTCGAAAGTAGTAGTGCTTTAGTTCCTCTACAACTTTTAGTTTTGGAGTTTTTCAAGTTTGTTGACACTTTTTGGAGTTTTGCAATTTCGAAGATGCTTAAGTGGAATAGAAAATGAGGCGGACGACATCGTTGTTGCGCCCAGGCAGACGCTGCCTCCGGACCGCTCGCCACGTGGCTCCGGTGGTCACGGACACATCGTAAACGACGTGGACCCGTGGGGACGGACTGGACCCTCCTCACCGTTTTCACCGCCCATCCGGCCAGGACGGCGGGCACCTTGGCCGTCTTGTGCGCGTGCCGAGGCACGTCCACGCATGCGCCGCGACACATGGCCGCCTAATGGCCAACGCGCCCTTACCCTCCCGCACACCTTCTTGGGCGCCGTCTCAGATTCCGAGCGCCGACGGGCCGTCGAGCTGTAGCAGCACCGCCGTTCCCTAGCGAGCGAGCCGCCGCCCGGCGCCCTGGCGCCACCGAGCCAACACTCTGCACGGAGCAAGCAGCGGCCGCCTTCTCCTTCCCTTGGATCCCGCAGATTCCTGCTGTTGCATTGCGGCCAGACGCCCCTCCGATGGCGACCACTGCCCATGGAGGAGCTCGCCGTGTCTCCGGCCGGGCCAGCGACAGTGAACCTCCTCGAGCTCATGGGCCCATCCGCGCGTCCCTCCTGCTCCTCCGGCGGATGTGCCCTAGGGCACATTATGAGGATTGGAAAAGGTCCAGGGTGTTTTAAACTAGGGACCGTTATGTAATTACAAAACTTATTCCGTGGACCCGATCGTTTAGGGTTTTCATTGAAACTTCAAAAAATCATTAAAATCGTAGAAAAATCAAAAAATACAAATCCAATTTTGTTGGGTTCCTGGTGAAGAAACCTACCTTTTCTAGAAAGCATGTATAGGGTTTTTCTGTGTAGTTTTGAATGAAAATTCAAACTCAGTTTGAGGTGTTTTTAGTGTAGTTTAAAATATACACATGCTATGGACTTGAATTTTGGATATGTTGCTCTTTATGGCATTTAGATCTGTGACCAAAGTTGGCATGTTTTGGATGTGTAGGTTTTCAGATATGATTTATGCAAGCTCTAGGCTAGTTTAAGCTTGATGCTTTTATAGTCCCTTAATTAAACTTTTCTGTAACCACATGTGCACCCTAGGGCTTTACCTTGTTGAGTTGTACCTCTGGTAGAGTGGATATGATTTTAGGAAATTGTTTAATAGGTGATTTGCATTTAATCTTGTGTAGGAGTTTAAATTCAAAAGTTGAAAAATAATTTGAATCTGCACTTATGCTTTGGTCAGAAGCTTATATTTGGCATACATGACCTGTAGGAGAAAGTTGAGATCAAAAGTTTATTAAATCTTTTTATATGAATTAATGGTGATTTACTAGGCTAAGATTTGTCTTTTTCATATAAATTATTTTATAAATGTTCTTAATCTAAATTTTGGTGTGTGAGCTTAGAATGAGTATATGATGATGTTTGCAGAAGCTTAGGCTCATTTGAAGTGTTTTTGATTTTATATGGATTTATGGTTGAAAGGCTTGTTTTATGGAATTAAATAAGGAAATGGAGATTAAAGTGTAAATTGTGAAATCATGTTTTGTTCCTGTTTTAGTAATTTAAAAACACCCCCTTACTGTTTGGTGAAGTTAAATAGCTCAATTTGCTTAGATGTGTACGCAATCACCATCAAAGCTCATCTTAATTTAATGCATATGCATGTATACGTGTAGATTTACCGGGACGGAAGTACACGCTCACCCAGGAGGAGGAGGGAGCAGCTAGCGGGGAAGTGAACCAACTTGGTGAGCAGCAAGACCTGGACCAAAGTCCAGAAGAGCCCAAGGCTAGTGTTAGTGCTGTAGTAGAGGAAGGCAAGCACCGGTTTCATCTAACCTTTTTGGGATAAAATCTCCACTTTTACTTTTCAGTATTTATTGTTTATTTTGTGCATTTACGTTTCAGGAGTTGTGTTGAAACCTAGATGCATGATCCTTAGGACTCCTATGCTCTTTTACTAGTATGTTAGAAGCGCTAGTGCCATGCTTTAAGGACACGGTACAAGTCGAGTAATGACTCATTGCTCGCGAGATATAGGATGCTTATGTTGGAATCATAAGTTGGATAAATTGACTCGCTCATGTGGTAAGAGCAATGGGTTCGGTCTCGGCAAAGTAGCATGGTGCTGGTCTAAGCTATTGAACGTACCAAGTGCTTGTCGGGAATGGGACCGGTAAGCCTAGTACCTAATGAACCAGTGCAGGGACTTTATCGTTACTACTCTTGAGATGCTTCTCCGGTTTGCTCCCGTAGTGCAAGTGTGATCTGGACGTGCGTGAGAGGCGTTCGGTAACCTTAAAAGTTTGTGCTTGTCCTAATCCGGGAATGGCCAGGAACCGCTTGGTTGGGGTAGAACCGCACTTGGTCTACCTTCTTCCGTGTATCTTGGGTTTACCTTGCAAGGATATAAATCGATCGATCGTTTCACTCGCCGTTATCTCGAGTCGACTTGACCAGGCTACCCCATATTTATTTATGGAACATTTCGGATTAATATTGTTGGATGATTAATCTTGTTTGTACAACCATGCTTGCTTAGCTAGGTGCTTACCTAGAATGGTTAACATACTAGAACTTGAGCTAAAATTTGAAAGTAAGGATCAACTCTTAGTTGCTTTTGGTAAAACAAACCCACCACCAAAAAGCCTTGCATATCTAGTGTGTCTTTTATTTTTGTCGGTCGTCTTCTTTGAGTATTAGTATACTCACTTCTTTCATTGTTGTTTTCGGTAATCTCATCCTGGATCTATTCCGGATGGATGAGAACTTGAGTGGGAGAACGATGTTGATGAGTGATACTATGGATGGCCTCCCATGTGTATCTTCCGCTAGATTTATTTCATTGTTTAAACTCGAATCACCTTTACTTTTATGTACTCAAAACTTGGTTTGTAATTTTAAGTACTTGATCTTTTATGTAATGTAATGTTGTACTCTGGTCCTTCGTGTGGGCTTAGCGCATAATTCGATCCTGTGTAAGTGATTTACCGGGCATGCCCCGAGGCAAATAGTTCTTTATTATTGCTTAATGGCCACGTGGGCGATGTGCTTAGGCGATAATACTGAATTATTTTAGGCGGTTCATCACGTACGAGGCGAGTTATGCACCGTGAGTAATTAAAATAACTTACCAAACTTGTTTTGAATAAAATTTGCCAAGATTAATAATCTTGCTAAGTGAGTAGGACGTTAAGGTCTTATCTAGTCCGAGAGGCCCTAGAGGGAATTTTGGGTTCTTTCGGTGGCTAGTACTCTATGGTGTATTTAATCGACTTCCAAGACATTTTATTCTGTCAAAACTTACTTTCTTGCACAACCATACTAGTTCATCACGTTTTGCCATACGTGGTGGTACCACGAGAAAGTCTGTGAGGGACTAGTGGGACCTATTCCAATGGGTGCCACGCGTCGCGTCTGCGTCTCGTCACGCTTTTGCCATATGTGATGGTGCCACGGAAAGTCCGTGAGGGATGGATGGGACCTATTCCAATGGGAACCCACGTCCGTCTGTGTTCAGCCATGTTTTGCCATACATGTGCGAACCGCAATAGGCGGAAAGGACAACTCCATTCAAGCGGAGGTGTCCGAGGTTGGACGCTGTCCATGCAGCATGGATACCGTTTCTATAGTGAGCGGTAATGAATGTGGACGCTTTTGTGAGTGCTGGCACAAAAGTCTTGAATATCTGTGATTTTCTGCAGGTACACTAACCACGGTTGTTAGGAGAACGGTAATTTAAACAGTAGCTTTCGACTAGCTATTATTATAAGGAGAGACGATATGTATGCCTTACCACCGGCACTAACTTCGTTTTGAGCTTAAAAGCTTTGTGAGGAAGTTTAGGACGCTTTTGCATCATGTAAAAGCTATCAAACCAAAACTGAACTTAAATTATGTGTTGCTTGGTCTCTTTTAATTTGTGCTTCTTAAGGACCAATCATGCTAGTTTGATGTTTTGAAGTGGTATTAAGCAAAGATTGTAACTAGATGCTGTCCAAATTTTTCTAAGGATTATCTAGAAAATTTCTGGCTAGGTGCTCTATAGGGAAATTGTTCATCACCTAGTTATGATTGCTCTCTGAAATTCTCATGAATTTAGGATGTTTAAAACTGAAGTTAGGATCAATTTTGTTAGGCAAGGTCATGCTGAAATGCTGTTGAAATTTCTGAGTTAATCTGAAACTCGAATTTTACACCTTGTTCCGAATAGATTTTATTTTAGACAATCTATACCAAAAATGTTCCATTGATAGCCTACTTTTGTGCTGTCAAAATCTCATGGTCATAGGGTTCTCAATTTTTGAGATATGGTCTTTTTAGTGAAGCTCAGTCCTTCTGAAATTTCTGGGCAACAGCACTCTAAAAATGGACCTTTTCCACCCTTTTCCAATCTGTTTTGATTCGACCTTTGAATACCAAAAATGTGAGTTTTAACATCGTCGAGTTGCTCACAAAATTTCAGCATTTGTGCATGTGTTTACTAAGAGTTATCAAATTTTTAGTAAACCTCTGTTCTGCTGAATTCCTGAGGTGCATCGATCTGAATCATGCTTAGTTAGACCTTCTTCCCAGCAGTTTTATCTTGGCCTTTGATTACCAAAGTTGTTCCAAATTTTGTTTTGAACATGCTCACAAGAATTTAGCATATTTGCATGTGTATATTAAGAGATATCGAATTCTTATTAAGCTCCTGTTTGCTGTCCAAACAGCTAGGCAGAACTTTGGTAGTCGAATTTTTCGACCTATTTAACCTTTGATTTTGTCTCTGAGTTGAATACCAAAGTTGTGGCTTATGAAATTCTACACATGCTGACCAAAATTTAAAGATTTTTGACACTTGAGCTGAGAGATATGAATTTATTTCTCAGAGCTGTTGCTGTCCAAATTCTGGGAAAGTTCCATTTAAAGCTTCCTTAGACATGCATACTTGTCATTTGTATTGGCAAACTTATGGATATGTATCTAGGGAAAGCTCACATGGTTTTGGTGGTTGGAAACACTTGCGCTAATTCAAGAGGGGTAGGTGTTCAAGAGGCAAGTGGTAACAATCCGCCACCACCATCGAACATGTGCTACAAAGGTGGCTATTACCTCCCTTTTGGTGTGGTAATCGATGTATGAAACTAGCTCCGCTTGAATATGCTCTCAGCAAGTGCATAATTAGCACATGAGAGCATAGCCCAAAGACTTGGTACTAGATGTAATCACTTGATAGCTGTGAACTTTCTCCAGCAAAATCGTGATGAAATCTTAGTCTAGTTTTCTTGTATTTTTGGGCTGATTCGAGAATATCAAAGTGGGTTGAAACTTGGTGTTAGGCATACTCATCAAAATTCAGCTTTCTCACGTTTCTACTCTAGGAGTTGTGAACATTTTCTTGACCCTGGGCTTGTTGCCCAACCGCCAAGGCAGTGGAGATCTTGGACTTATGAGCATGGTATTTCAATCGGCGTGTTCACACGTATCATGTGAATATGCTCTCTGAAGCACTTGGCTATTCTGGGATGTTGACATTCTGATCTTGATCCCAATTAATCACTCAACCTTGAAATCTTTCTTGTTAACCTTGCTCGTCCTAAATTTTTTAGCAAGTAAGAACAATGATACAAAGTGTCAACACCTTCTTACCTATATAATGGCATGCCCATATCCTAACCCAGTCAACTGGAACTCCGTTGTACTCTAATTGCTGCTTCTACCCACTTTCACTAGAAAGGCGATAACTCCCCAACTTCTATTGGCCACGAAATGTTGAGCACACAACTTTCTGGCATTAATGTCCCTACTCTAGTTGCTATAAATTCTCAGCCCTTGACCTAAAAATCCTTATGCTTGCTCACAAACAAATAAATGAGAACATGATTACAAGGCATCAAAAATCTGTTGGTATGCATAATGAGCATCATTCCAGCATGCATATGCTGCATCCCTAACAACATAATTCATGAGCATGGAAATGCATTACACGACATGTGCATCTGAAACCGGTTTGGACTAACATGCATACATGCATACTGAAAGTTTCACCCTTTCTACTCTATTCTCCTTACGGTGGTGATGTTGTGATCCATGAGCGAAGGTGCTGCGATGGAACCTAGTGTATCATGTGCAGCCATGATGTGATTACCACTAGAGCACGCTAGGTATCTTGTTTGTGAGAATGCGACTCACCGGATCCTAATTTCTCGTCATCCAAGCCACTATCTAATTTCGTGAATAATGCAAATCATCGACACTGCATCATGAGCACCATATCTCATGAGCATACGCATCACGCATTCATAAACATGTGCATCATCATGCATGCACCTCATCATATACACATCATGTGCATCTCTCACTATGCACCATAAGTTCATATGCATAAACATCATATGCTCATATACATGTACATCATACTATATGCACTTCATCATGAGCATACACATTGCACCATCCCATTGTTGCACGAGTCATTTCCCATATGCATAAGCATTGTCATCCCATGACTCATCAAGTGCATGAGTTTCAGCTCAAAATCATTACACCACTGTGGTGCATAAAGTAATTAAAATACTTCATTAAGATAAACCTTGAGCAAGAGTTTTTTTTCCTCACTCCCATCCCAATTTTGTTTCCAAAATCTTGTCACTTGCCATTGACAATTGTACTTTCCAAGATACTCTAGGAGTTGACCTTTTTACTGATCTCCTAAAAACAAATTCATGAACCTCCGTAAACAAATTTACCCAAATATTTAAGGTTTCCTTCTTTATGGGAATCTTTTGGAACCTTTCGACTTGGTCTTCTTCCTTCTAAATTTCAAAATTCACCTGGTAGTAACTCAACTAAGCTGGTTGAAGGAGTATGAGCAAGTTCTCCAAAAGTTAAGATAAGAGGAGCCTTCTCGAGTCTGATCTTTGGTCCTTTAGCACGTTTCCTCCTAATCAAAGGAACCGGATACCAATAAAGGATGGGCAAAATCCTTTGATAGGTTTTCCTTGGTACAATCCCAATTTAGGATGGTAGATACCCCAACTCTTCTCTTTCTCCCAAAGTCACGGTCAATCCTCTCGAGGGCCAATTTGACTCCTCCGTATCCATGTCGCTTTGTTCTATCTGTGTTGGCCGATCGTGGCGTCTTGTCGTCAAGGCATCCAATGCCGGCCACCATCGTGCCACATGCCGCCACCACACCTCCTTGCCACCGGTCCCTACCCAAGTGGTGCGAGCACCACTGCCACTACACCATGGTGAGCATCATTAAAAGGAGCACCTCGCCGACATTCACCGCTCAGAGTTGCATCCACTTGAGCCACCATATCTCGTCGCCATCCCTTCTCTCTAGTTGTTTTCTTTGAGCACACACCGGCCACTTTCGCCGCTTACGACGTTCCTCGTCGATAAAACTCTTTTCCTCTACCTTCCCAGCAATGTGGAGAATCATCAAGCTCCTCCATATCGATTGTCAAGTCCGAGCCTTTCCTAAAGCTCGCCCACCAAGGTTGGTGCCAACATCACAAAGAAGAAGCTCGAGAAGAGAGCCACAAGAGAGCCAACCCCACATCATCAACTATGGGTTGTTTTTGAGATGTTTGATTCCATCTCTGGACTCTAGTAGGATACGTGCTTTGTGTTCCAATTCTTGATGATTTTAGCTTTTCATGTGACATTCATCGCCCGCTTCCTCACGGCGACATTGATGATGTGAGGCAGCCATGTACCTTTATCATCCTTGAGATTTAGATATGGAAGAGTTTATCTTTGCTCGTGGTTTCCTCATGAAACCCGTTATCTCCCCAAGAGGTTTTCCTCTAATCTTGTGTTGAATCTCGGGACGAGATTCCTTTTAAGGGGGTAGACTGTAACACCCCAGGTGTTTATTAAAGATAAATACCTTAATTAGTTGTGTTAATCATGTTTAATTGGCTCATAAACATGTTTGACATGATCTTGCACACTTTTGCACAAAAGACCCTGGTCAAAGTTCAAATTCTTGGTCAAACCCCTAAGTGCTCCTTAAAGCTGATTTGGTTTTCTTGCGCGTTCTCCAAATTTCTCTATAGAAGTTCAAAATCGGCCAATATAAAAGTTGTCCCTTATTTCCGGAAACACATTTCTCATAATTGGCGGACATTCCAATTTTGAGTGCAAAGCCACGTAAACTCGAGATGAAGTTCGTACATTTCCTATTTAGAGTTTTGCTAGAAGTTCAAAACGTTTTTCACACAAATCTGTTGATCAAAACATAGGTCGCCCTTTGTGAAAGTTGTAGTGCTTTAGTTCCTCTACAACTTTTAGTTTTGGAGTTTTTCAAGTTTGTTGACACTTTTTGGAGTTTTGCAATTTCGAAGATGCTTAAGTGGAATAGAAAATGAGGCGGACGACATCATGTTTTGCGCGACGCGCCGCGCTGCTCCGACCAGCCGCCGTGGCTCGCTAAACTCCGTGTACGGACATCAGACGCCGTGGACCCGGACGTGGACCCTCCGCCTCACCGTTTTGCGTCGAGCCCATCCGCCAGGCGGCGCCGATACCCGCCGTCTTGTGGCGTGCCGGGGCACGCCCAACAAGATACGCCGCGCGACATGGCCGCTTAATGGCCAACGCGCCCGCCTTACCCTCCCCGCACACCATTGGGCCGTATTCCGAGCCGACGCCATCGAGCGAGCGCCGTTCCTGCCAAGCGAGAGCCGCCGCCGCCGTGTCGCTTTGGCGCCACCGCCGAGCCAACACTCCTGCACTGAGCAAGCACCGCCGCCGCTCCTTCTCCTTCCTTGGATCCCTGCACGCCGATTCCGTCGCGCGCCGCATTGTGCCTGTGACGCCGACACGCTTAAGCCCGGCTGGACGGCGACCTGCGCCGCGGAGGAGCGCCGCGTGCCTCCGGCCGGGCCGGCCCAGCGACTTCGGGTGAACCTCCTCGAGCTCACGGCCGCCACCGCGCCCCTCCTCCGCTCCTCCGGCCGGCGATGTGCCTCACGGCAAGGGCACATTGCGAGGATTGGAAAAGGTCCAGGGTGTTTTCGTAAACTAGGGACCGTTCGTAATTACAAAACTTATTCCGTGGACCCGATCAGAATCTGTTTAGGGTTTTCAGCTGAAACTTCAAAAAATCATTAAAAATCGTAGAAAAATCAAAAAAATACAAATCCAATTTTTTTGGATTCCTGGTGAAGAAACCTATCTTTTCTAGAAAGCATGTATAGGGTTTTTCTGTGTAGTTTTGAATGAAAATTCAAACTCAGTTTGAGGTGTTTTTAGTGTAGTTTAAAATATACACATGCTATGGACTTGAATTTTGGATATGTTTCTCTTTATGGCATTTCTAGATCTGTGACCAAAGTTGGCATGTTTTGGATGTGTAGGTTTTCAGATATGATTTATGCAAACTCTAGGCTAGTTTAAGCTTGATGCTTTTATAGTCCCTTAATTAAACTTTTCTGTAACCACATGTGCACCCTAGGGCTTTACCTTGTTGAGTTGTACCTCTGGTAGAGTGGATATGATTTTAGGAAATTGTTTAATAGGTGATTTGCATTTAATCTTGTGTAGGAGTTTAAATTCAAAATCTGAAAAATAATTTGAATCTGCACTTATGCTTTGGTCAGAAGCTTATATTTGGCATACATGACTTGTAGAAGAAAGTTGAGATCAAAAGTTTATTAAATCTTTTTATGAATTAATGTTGATTTACTAGGCTGAAATTTGTCTTTTCATATAAATTAATTTATAAATGTTCTTAATCTAAATTTTGGTGTGTGAGCTTAGAATGAGTATATGATGATGTTTGCAGAAGCTTAGGCTCATTTGAAGTGTTTTGATTTTATATGGATTTATGGTTGAAAGGCTTGTTTTATGGAATTAAATAAGGAAATGGAGATTAAAGTGTAAATTGTGAAATCATGTTTTGTTCCTGTTTTAGTAATTTAAAACACCCCTTACTGTTTGGTGAAGTTAAATAGCTCAATTTGCTTAGATGTGTACGCAATCACCATCAAAGCTCATCTTAATTTAATGCATATGCATGTATACGTGTAGATTTACCGGACGGGAAGTACACGCTCACCCAGGAGGAGGAGGGAGCAGCTAGCGGGGAAGTGAACCAACTTGGTGAGCAGCAAGACCTGGACCAAAGTCCAGAAGAGCCCAAGGCTAGTGTTAGTGCTGTAGTAGAGGAAGGCAAGCACCGGTTTCATCTAACCTTTTTGGGATAAAATCTCCACTTTTACTTTTCAGTATTTATTGTTTATTTTGTGCATTTACGTTTGAGTTGTGTTGAAACCTAGATGCATGATCCTTAGGACTCCTATGCTCTTTTACTAGTATGTTAGGAACGCTAGTGCCATGCTTTAAGGACACGGTACAAGTCGAGTAATGACTCATTGCTCGCGAGATATAGGATGCTTATGTTGGAATCATAAGTTGGATAAATTGACTCGCTCATGTGGTAAGAGCAATGGGTTCGGTCTCGACCGAGTAGCATAGTGCTGGTCTAAGCTATTGAAGCGTACCAAGTGCTTGTCGGGAATGGGACCGGTAAGCCTAGTACCTAATGAACCAGTGCGGGGACTTTATCGTTACTACTCTTGAGATGCTTCTCCCGGTTTGCTCCGTGGTGCAAGTGTGATCCCTGGGACGTCTGCGTGTGAGGGTTCAAAGAACCTTGTACTTAAAACTATGCCTTTGTCCCTAATCGGGAATGACGGAACCGCTTGGTTGGGGTAGACACGCACTTGGTCTACCTTCTTCCGTGTATCTTGGGTTTACCTTGCAAGGATATAAATCGATCGATCGTCGGTCACTTTCGCCGTTATCCGAGTCGGCTTGACCACCGCTACCCCATATTTATTTATGGAACATTTCGGATTAATATTGTTGGATGATTAATCTTGTTTGTACAACCATGCTTGCTTAGCTAGGTGCTTACCTAGAATGGTTAACATACTAGAACTTGAGCTAAAATTTGAAAGTAAGGATCAACTCTTAGTTGCTTTTGGTAAAACAAACCCACCACCAAAAAGCCTTGCATATCTAGTGTGTCTTTTATTTTTGTCGGGTCGGTCTTCGAGTATTAGTATACTCGACCTTCGTTGTTGTTGTTTTCAGTAATCTCATCCGGCCCGGATCTATTCCGGATGGGTGAGAACTTGAGTGGGAGAACGATGTTGATGAGTGATACTCTATGGATGGCCTCCCATGTGTATCTTCCGCTAGATTTATTTCCGCTGTTTAAACTCTGAATCACCTTTACTTTTATGTACTCAAAACTTGGTTTGTAATTTTAAGTACTTGATCTTTTATGTAATGTAATGTTGTACTCTGGTCCCGCCTTACGTGTGGGCTTAGCGCATAATTCGATCCTGTGTAAGTGATTTCGGGCATGCCCGGCGAGGCGGAATAGTTCTTTATTATTGCTTAATGGCCACGTGGACAGGCTTAGGCGATAATACGGAATTATTTTGGGCGGTTCTGTCACAACCCTCCGACATGAAGGGGATCCCGAGAGAGGTTGCCGAGCACAAATTAAACATCAAACCGGGATCGAAGCCGGTGAAGCAACGCCTACGCCGCTTCAACAACGACAAGTGCAAGGCGATTGGCGAGGAGATCAAGAAGCTTCTTAGTTCAGGGTTCATCCGAGAAGTATTCCACCCCAGTGGCTTGCTAACCACACTTGTAAGAAGAAGAATAAGAAGTGGAGGATGTGTGTTTACTATACGGGCCTTAACAAGGCGTGTCCCAAGGATCCGTTTCCTTTGCCTCGCATAGATCAGGTAGTCGATTCGACAGCTGGGTGTGAAACCCTCTGTTTTCTCGATGCGTACTCCGGGTACCACCAGATAGTGATGTGCATAGCGGATCAACTCGCAACTTCGTTCATTACCCCGTTTGGCGCTTATTGCTACAAGATGATGCCTTTCGGGCTCAAAAACGCGGGCGCCGCGTTCCAAAGATGCATGCTATGTGTCTTTGGCGATCTTATAGGGTGAATCATCGAGGCGTACGTCGATGACATCGTAGTCAAATCAAAGAAGACAGGTGATCTGGTTCCAGACCTCACGGAAGTTTTCGCGCTAAGAGAGCACGGGTGAAGCTTAACCCAGAAGTGTGTTTTCGGGTTAGGGGCATGCTCCTTGGCTTTGTCGTGTCGGAACGCGGCATTGAAGCTAATCCCGAGAAGATCTCGGACATCACAAACATGGGACCAATCCAAAATTTGAAGGGCGTTACGCGTGTCACGCTGCCTCATAGCCATTTCATTGCTCGACTCGGAGAGCGCAACTTCTTGTCAATGTCGGCCGATGAAGAAGTCCGACCACTTAGCATGGACGCCTTCGGCTCGAGCGCCGACTCCTCAAGAATCTCTTGAAGAGCCCACCGATACTCACAGCTCCTAGGAAGAACCGATGCTTCACAGACATTGCCGCGACAACCTAGGTGGTCAGCGCTGTGTTGGTGGTCGAACGAGAAGAACCCGGGAGGTCGCTCAAGGTTCAACGCCCGGTTTATTTTGTGAGCGAGGTACTCTCCGACTTGAAGACCCGCTATTCGCAAATGCAGAAGCTGGTATATGTTGTCTTGATCACCAAGCGTAAGCTTCGCCACTACTTCGACGCACATCCTATCACGGTTGTATCCAAGTTTCCACTTGGAGAGGTGATTCAGAACCCCGAGGCCGAAGGGAAGATAGCCAAGTGGGCTCTTGAATTGATGGGGCAAAACATCTCGTACGCACCGCGATGCACCATCAAGTCACAGGTGTTGGTGGACTTTGTCCCTGAGTGGACGGAGATCCAAACTCCGCCGGCACCCATCGAGCACAAGACATGGACAATGTACTTCGACGACTCAATCATGAAGGAGGGAGTCGGAGTAGGCCTTGTCTTCATCTCGCCCTTAGGCGTGCATATGGAGTATGAAGCGCTCGTCAACGGCTTTCGAATCGCGATCGAGCTCGGAATCCGCCGTCTCGAGATCAGAGGGGACTCGGAGCTTGTCGTGGAACAAGTCGTGAAAGAGAAAAATTGTGTTGATCCGAAGATGGCGGCGTATTGTCGCCGCGTGGTTGGAGGACAAGTTCCATGGGCTCGAGCTTCATCTCATGTTGTGCGATAACAACAAGGTCATGCGACGTCCTCACCAGACGACTTCGAGCCGCGCAAGCGACCAGCGTGTTCAGCGACCGGCACGCCCGTCTATTTGTGTCAAAGGCGAGCGCCCACAGGAGCTTGGGGAGCCAGAAGTCATGGAGATCGACAAACAACCCGAACAAAACCTCGAAGATCCGGACTAGCGTTTCCCCATCCTCGAATGGCTTGTCGAAGGGAAGCGCCTTCGACGCGAGGCGTCGCATCACGCGTCGTGTGCCAAGGCATTCGTCCTCATCGGTGAGCTCTGGCGGGCGTGGCGAGGCATACTCATGCGCTGCGTCTTGAGAGATCAAGGAAACGAGCTACTTCAAGAGATCCACGACGGAACATGTGGACATCACATGGTCGAGAACCCTTGTCGGGAAAGCTTTCGACAAGGGTTTTCTTAACCTGGTGGCGGACTCAAGGATATCGTCTTGCTGCGAGGATGCCGGTTCGGACAAACTCACCTCCGCGGCTTGAGACCATCCCCATCACATGGCCATTTGCTGTGTGGAACCTCGACATGGTGGGGCCGCTCCGACAAGCGCCCGGGGGCTTCACGCATCTACTTGTGGCCGTCGACAAGTTCTCCAAGTGGATCGAGGCTCGACCCATCGTGAAGGTCCGCTCAGGAGGTCAGAGCGTTCTTCACCAACATCATTTATCGCTTCGGCATCCCAAATACAATCATCACCGACAATGGCACCCAGTTCACAGGGAAGAAATTCCTCAACTTTTGTGATGACAACAATATTCGTGTGGACTGGTCCGCTGTGGCACACCCGAGGACGAACGGACAAGTCGAGAGGGCCAACGGCATGCTCCTGCAGGGATTGAAGCCTCGCATCTTCAAACGCCTCGAGAAGTTCTGAGCAAGATGGGTGGCCGAGCTGCCATCTGTTCTTTGGAGCCTGCGCACCACGCCTAGTCGAGCTACCGGCTTCACGCCGTTCTTTATGGTGCACACGTCGAAAGTTGTCCTTCCTACGGACATTGACGGCAGCGGTAGTGCGAGCATACAGGAAGGCAACCAAGTCGCGCTCGAAGATGCCATCGACCCGACGAGGCGGTAGACGGCGTAATCGCTACACTCGACGTGCCGGCAATCGCCACGGCGCTACCACAAGCGTAACGTGCATAGCCGCGAGTTCCATGTCGGGGACCTAGTCCTCCGACGAGTTCAAGGCAGCAAGGATCGACACAAACTCGCGCCCCCGTGGGAGGGGCCATTCATCATCAACCAAGTGCTCGGGCAGGACATTCAAGATCCGATCACGAGGACGGAAGGGTCATCTCCAACGCGTGGAACATAGAACACTGCGCCATTTTACCCTTGAGTAATGTTCCCCATTTTTATCTTGTGAATCAATGAATAAATGCCGCATGCTTTTGTTCATACATACATGAGTTAGTAAGCTTTTACGTTTGGCATCTTCTTTATATGCTGCAACATTTCAAAGGTGGCGGCGAACACTGTGCGGCAGCGCCACCGCCGGACTCTTGTGACAACCCGCCCAGGAAAATACCGTACTATCACCTAAACCAATCCACTTTGGTCATTAAGCGATAATAAAGTACCCTCCGTTGGTTGGTTGGGTCGAGCCGATAAATCACTTGGATATCACACAGAGGATCGAACATATGCATTACAACTCACATGAAGGTGAGTCCAGAGTACAACACAATTTAAACCAATGGTACCCCTAAGGGTTAAATTATTACAAACCATTGTTCATGACATGACAAGTAAAGGTTCAGAGTTCGAAGACAGCGGAATAAATAAACTAGCGAAACGATAAACATCACAGGAGGCCGTCCGTGATGCCATCACTCATCGCCATCCACCCATTCCAGCTCCCAGCCGGGTGGAATCTCACCAGGCCAAACAACACCTGCAACAACATTGATATAGCAAGGCTGAGTATACTAATAGAAGACTTAACCGTCGGTGATAACTACATCACCAAACTCTAGACATGAGAGGCTTTTGGCGGTGGAGTTCTTTTGAAAAGCAACAAAGAGTAGATCCTTACTTTCAATATTTTAGCTCCAATTCTAGTTAATTACCATTTCTAAATGAGCCAACTAAATCAATCAAGAATTGTACAATACAATTAATTCACGCAGAAATATTCACATAGTTCCATCATTACGGGATATCATGACCAGTTGATTAAGCAGTCTCAGATAATGGTGAGAGGCCGACAATCGATTGATTTATAACCTTGCAAGGTAAACCTAAACACACGGTAGGGTGACCTCACAAAGAGTTCACCAACCAAGCAGTTCCCAAAAGTCCTCGGCTTGGGATCGAAGCTTCTGATCCGGTACAAGGCTATCGGTATGCCCCACACGGACATCCCTCACACTTGTACCCCCCTCCCGGTGGCGAGCCGGGCAGGTGAACACTCAAGATTAGTAAGGGTAAGATCCCGCACCGTCTCATTAAGGTACTAGGCTTACCGGTCCCATTCCCGACAAGTGCTTAGTACGTTCAAAAGCTTAGCCCACGAAAGTGTAACACCCCAGGTGTTTAAATACCATTAGTTAGTGCTAATGACCCTCTTAATTAAGTCAACACACTTTTGTGGTCAAAGCTTGGTCAAACCCAAGCTAAAACCCTAGTCAAACCCCTTGTCACTCCTAGTCCTTCTAGAACTTTTGCCGCGTTCCCCAAATTTCACCTAAACACTTCAAAATCTCCCAATATAAAAGTTGTCCAGTTTTTCGAGGGACACAAATTTCATGTTGGGTGGCATTTCAAATTTTGAGTGGAAAAGGGTGAAAAACTTGGTCAACTGCAGCTTTCACTATTCCTCAGCGCCATGAAAACCAGCAACTTTGCTGCAGTTCATGCTCAAAAGGTTGATCAAAAACACCGCCTTTGTAAAAGTTGTAGAGGATCTTTGATCTACAACTTTGCTATTTACCACTTAGTGCACTTCAGTTCAAAATTTGGGAGATAATCGTGGTCAAAAGGGGCTAAACTGAATTGAACCGACAAGCGTCTTGCCACGGCGTGTACGCTCAGGCGCCACGCGTGTATGCCGCCGCGTCGACGTGCCGCGCAGACGCAGGCGCTTGCGACCGCTTGCGCCGTGCTCGTGCTCGCGACATATGTGGACCCGCGCCACGCCCTCACTCGCCCGCCCGGCGCGCGTCGCGTCCATCGGTCGTCCGGCGTCCCTCTGTGCGTGGCTGGGCCGCTAGACACGGCTTTAATTAGCCAAGGGCCTTGGCCTTGACTTTGCCCCCTGCGCTATAAAGCCCCGCCTCCTCTCGCGGAGGCTCGGCCGTGCCATTGAAGGTCGCCGACGAACTCCCTCGTCCGGCCACGTCGACCACAGAGGCTTCCAAATCCTTTCCCTTACATCCCCAGAGCTCCTCGGCCCGCGTGTGGTCTTGGCCGTGGCCTCGCCGAGCAGACGCTCCAGTGCCGGCGCCGCCGCTGTGCCGAGCCAGCCACACACATCCCCGACCCCGTCTCTTGCCACAAACCGGCCCGTGGTAAGCCCCTGACCATCCTCCACCTGCCCTCGACCTCCTCCGCGAGCTCCTCGATGGCCGAGCGGCCACCTTGCCCCAAGGGTCGCATTGCAAGCCTGGAAGTAATTCCGTGGTCTCATAACCAGGGGTACTTTTGTAAGGAATCAAAAGTTCCCAGGGACCTCGGTGAAAATCAGTTTCTTAAATAGTATATGTGTTTTGCTGATTCTTGTAAAATGCGTAGAAAATCCTAGAAAATCAGAAAAATGAAAACCCAATTTTGTTGGATTCCTTATAAAGAAAACTACAACTTCTGTAAAGCATGTCCATAGTTTTTCCTGATAGTTTTTGCATGAAAAATAGAAGTTTGATAAACCTAGATCTATTGTATCTCAAAATCTACATGTGGTCTGTAGCTGAATTTTTGATATATTGTGTGTCATGTCATTTCTAGCTCCTGTACCAAAAATGGCACAAAGTTATATCGTAAATATTTTATTATGAATTGTTTTCTATTTATGCAGAATCTGTCTAAATGATTTTTGTAGCTAAAAATAAAAAGATTTTTGTGCCCAACTTCTGAATATTGTCTTTTTATGCCAAAATGCACCTCTGGTGAATTAACCATGATTTTATAATTGTCAGAAATATTTATTCTTGAAATATGCATAATTTTCTTTGTAAATGCATAACTCAAGATCTATAGTAGTTCTAGGTGTATAGGTTGCATGCCTAGCTTAGATTTGGACCAGAGGCCATGTGTGAGAAAGTTTGAATCATTTTGATGTGTATTTGTTTTTATATGCATTTATCTTGTTTTGGTAGCTAGCTTTTGTTATTTTCGGTATATTAAATTCATAGCTCTCATAAGTGTACATGTGTGTGCAGTGGCTTTGTATAGGTTTGTGATGCTTCATAACACACCCCACTGAATTTTATTAAGTTGTTTTGTGAATAAAAGCTATGGTAGCCTTTTAAAGCTTAATATTAAATTGAATTGGAAAAGCACCAAATCACACTTAATGACCTTGTGTGTGTGATGTGAATCATGCTATGAAGCTAAGTGACACACCCTGGCTGTTTGGTGAAATTTAAATTATTGATCTACATAAATATGTACACAATCACTATCAAAAAGAATAAATAATGAAGCACCACAGTAAATTACTTTAATAGAAAGTTTAAACCAAATGTGTGTTTGTCAAGGTGAATCTGGTCAACCATGCACCCCATGGTTGTCATTTGTTGTTGGGTAATTAATCAAATTGAAAACCGTCAATTAAATCTTGCATTGCATCCCGTGTAGATCTTCCCGACGGTGCGACGCTTTGTCTTGGGAAGGAGGAGACGAAGGAGGACGGAGACGTGTACTACGTTCTTTGTATAGCAAGACTGGACCAAAGTCCGAGGAAGGGCCCAAGGCCAACCTTGCCCGGTGAGGCAAGCCCGGATCATTAACCCTTCTTTTGGAAATTTTGCAATCACCTTTGCTATGATTGTGCATTTACGTTTCAGGAGTTGATTTGAAACCCTAGATGCATGATCCCTAGGTACCTATGTTCTTATACTAGCATGCTAGGTCGATAGCTGCTATGCTATAGGACCGATACAAGTCGAGTGATGTTCGTCACTTTCGCGAGAATAAACTCTTATGTTGGAATCATAAGATCTTTATAAATGGATTGCTCATGTGGTAAGAGCATGGGATTTGGGCTCCGGTCCAGTGGCTTTCGTAGGCTAAGCTTTTGAACGTACTAAGCACTTGCCGGGAATGGGACCGGTAAACCTAGTACCTGATGGACACGGCAAGGGAACTTTTCCCTACTACCCTAGGACACCTTGTGTGTCCCCCCGCTCGATTGGGGTACTGTGCGAATCTGGGCGATCCCGTGGCGTTCGATAAGCCATCTTGAGGACTCGAGTCGATCACTGATCAGGAGAAAGATGGGAACCGTCTGGTCGGTATATACCCCGTTTCGTTTTTGTTGTAGTTCTTGGGGTATGCACCCTCCGTGTGTTTAGGTCCACCTTGCAAGGTTATAAATCAATCGATTATCGACCTCTCACCGTTATCCGAGACCGCTTAATCAATCGCCATGATATCCCTTAATGATGGAACTTTGTGAATATTACTGCTTGAATTAATTGTATTGTACAATTCTTGGTTGAATTAGTTGGCTCACTTAGAAATGGTAATCAACTAGAATTTGTGCTAAAATATTGAAAGTAAGGACGTACTCTTTGTTGCTTTTCAGCAAAAGAACTCCCCCAAAAAGCCTCTCATGTCTAGAGTTTGGTGATATAGTTGTCACCCGTTAAGTCTTCTTGAGTATTAGTATACTCGACCTTGCTTTAAAAATGTGGTTGCAGGTGTCGTTTGGCCTGGTGAGATTCCACCCGGCTGGGAGCTGGAATGGGTGGATGACGATGATGATGGCATCACAGACGGCCTCCTGTGATGTTTACCGTTGTGCTAGTTTATTTATTTCCGCTGTTTTCAAACTCTGAACCTTTACTTATTGTCATGAACAATGGTTTGTAATACTTAAACCCCTTCGGGGCAGATTTGATTTAAATTGGTGTAGTGTACTCTGGACTCGCCTTCGCGTGAATTTTAATGCATATGTTCGATCCTTTGTTGATATCCAAGTGATTTATCGGGTGTTAACCCGGCAACTAACGACAGGATGATACTTTATTATTGCTTAATGACCAAAAGTGGATTGGTTTAGGCGATAGTACGGTTTTTTCCTGGGCGGGTTGTCACAACTAACGACAGGATGATACTTTATTATTGCTTAATGACCAAAAGTGGATTGGTTTAGGCGATAGTACGGTATTTTCCTGGGCGGGTTGTCACAGAAAGCCATTGGACCGGAGCCCAAATCCCATGCTCTTACCACATGAGCAAACCATTTATAAAGATCTTATGATTCCAACATAAGAACCTATTCTCGCGAGTGATGAACATCACTCGACTTGTACCGGTCCTATAGCAAAGCAGCTAGCGACCTAGCATACTAGTCAAAGAGCATAGGTACCTACGGATCATGCATCTAGGGTTTCAATTCAACTCCTAAAACGTAAATGCACAAACATAGCAAAGGTAATTGAGTAATTTTAAAAGAGGGGTTAATGATCCGAGGCTTGCCTTGGCAAGGTTGACCTTGGGCCCTTACGGACTTTGGTCCAGTCTTGAGCTACGTCCACGTCTTTGCGCTCACCGACACCTTCGTCTCCTCCTTAGACAGCGTATAGCTACCGTCGGGGAGATCTACGAGGATGCAAATGCAAGATTTAATTGGGTTTGATTTAATTATAAAACAACACATGACAACCATGGGGTGCATGGTTGGCCACATTCACCTAGATAAACACACATTTGGTATATTCTTCCAATAAAGGAACGATACGTGGTTCTTTATTAATTAGTCTTTTTGATAGTGACTATATACATATTTATGCAAATTAATTAATTTAATTTCACAAAACAGCAAAGGGTTGGTCTTAAGCTTCTTAGCATGATTTACATCACATACACAGGGTCATTAGGGTGATGTCGGTGATTTTCCCAATTTAACTTAATATCTAGCTTCAATTGGCTCCCATTGCTTTTATTCATAATTAAATTCATAAAATTCAGCAGGGGTGTTTTATAAGCTCTATAACTCTAAGCAAAGCCACTGAACACACATGCACACTTAGGAGAGCTATGAATTAATTATATCAAAAACAACAAATTCTAGCTACCAAAACAAGATAAATGCATATAAAAATAAATAATCATCAAATGGATTCCAACTTTCTCTCACTGA
This sequence comes from Cenchrus purpureus, assembly GCA_022644695.1. Taxonomy (NCBI): domain Eukaryota; kingdom Viridiplantae; phylum Streptophyta; class Magnoliopsida; order Poales; family Poaceae; genus Cenchrus; species Cenchrus purpureus. The sequence goes on from CP053458.1 coordinate 12,927,251, forward strand.
TTCTGTGGCTCAAAACTGAGCTAGGAGATCAACAAACACATCAAGAGCTACTCTAGATCTTGAGCTATGCAATTACATTGAAAACTAGGCATAAAACAAGATTAAATATTTCTGCCAAATATAAAATCATAATCAATTCACCAGAGGTGCATTTAGGCATAAAAAGATCACATGCAGAAGCTGAGCACAAAAATCTATTTATTTTTAGCTACAAAAATCATTTGGGCAGATTCATCATAAATACAAAATAAATCATATTAAAAGATTTACTCAGTAACTTTCTGCAATTTTTGGTACAACTCCTAGAAATGGCTCACAACATATCCAAAATTCAGCTTGAGAGCACTTTTAGATTTTTAACTACAGTAGATCTAGTTTTAAAAGAATTCAATTTTTCATGCAAAAACTAGCACTCAAAAGTAGGGTCATGCTTTACAAAAGTTGTAGAGTTATTCATATGGAAACCAAAAAAATTGGTGTTGCATTTTTGTGATTTTTCTGTGATTTTCTACGAATTTTACAAGATCTGGTCAAAAGGGTTCAAAGGTTAAAGAATCTTTTGCGGAAAGGCCCTTGGCTAAAGTTTCTCTTTCACAGTTATGCCCTCGATTTATGAAAAACTCCCTGGAAAGATCAGGGGTTCTGCAATGTCACCCCTATTGGCGGCCGGCGGCGGTTCTCGCCGGATTCCGGCGAGGTCGGCTGCGGGAGTGGCGGGGAAAGGGCAGGGGCACGACTAGAAGCTCACCCTGGGTCGATTTGGGGCCGGAGATGGGCGGGGGACGGCGCCGGCGAGCAAGGACGGCGGAGCCATGTGGCGGCGGCCGCTGGAGCGGCGGCTCCAGCGAGACGGCGGTCAATGCGTGTCGGCCCGCGGCTCGGAAACCTTAGGTGGGTGCGTCTGGTGGTGATGGCGGGTCCCAACAGTTGTTGGGAGGTGCTGAGGAGGGAGCTCGGCGTGGGAGCAGCCATGGCGGCCACGGCGGACGGCGTGTGCGCGCGGGCGAAGCTGTAGGCGCGGTTTTATAGAGTGGAGGAGCCTTCCTTCACGACGAAGCCAACGCTGGCTGGGGCAGTAGTAGAAGGACGGCGGCGTCGTGGGGGTCACGCCAGGGAGGGCGCATGCGAGCGGTGGCGCGGCGCGTGGCGCGCGGCGTGCTCGGCGTCCGGGCCCTGTGGGGGACGGGGTCATGACGACGCGAGGAGGTGGGGGCACGCGTCGCGGTGGGTCCGCACGGTCGCCTGCCGGGTGGCCTCGGCGTCTAAGCCCCGGGCCCCTGAAAGTGCATCTAGGCCCCTAAGTGGATTTTGGTGAATTGAATGACAAAGTGATTAAAGGACTAATGTATTTATCTAAGTTTGTGAGCAGGTTTTATTTATATATTCATGAGTAATTATTGGAGTATTTATTTGTGGATGAATATTATATGGCTCACATTGGAGAAGACAAATATATGGATGATCCTAATGCATATGTGACCAATATCAAGCAATAAAGAAAGATAAATATTGATATAATTTGAGAAGGTCAATTCATGGTCTCCTATAATAGACATAGCTTGATTAAAATTACAAGGATCACAAAAGAGAAGATGGTAATTCTCTAAGTCAAGTGCAAGGCTTCATGTGATAATTGAAAGAGGACATAAGGATGAGTGTAAACATTATGGTTCTTAATTGGAAGCTTGCATATTCGTTGTCAATCAAAAACAAGCATTTGAAGCGGGATTTTCAAATGGAATTTAATTAAGGATGAAGCAAAGTGGAACTCAAAGTGGATTGGGTAAGTGATGAAGAGATCAACCGAGATGTTTAGGGTGAGGGACTAAGCAATCTTTGGGGCCGTAACTAAGCTGCCATTAGTGTTTTGCTAAGGTGAAGTTCTAGCATCCGTGGGGTCTTCAAGTATCATATCCAAGCCTTAACCGAGGGAAGCAATGCAAGTCATCAATATGGAGTGACTCATGGATCCAAGTGTGCATTCCTACGCTAGATGGAAAGATCCTAAGTCACTAGCTCAAGTATGGACGTGCTCAAGTCAAAGGCTAAGTTGAAAGCCCTCAAGTGGATATTGCTCAAGTATGGCAAGATTGAAGACATTCAAGCTCAAGAGGTTTACAAAGTGTTTTTATTTATTCTTGAGTATAGGTATGCCGTACTATCATGAGGGATGCAACATTAGCGAGTTGACAAAGTCAAAGTGCTCATTAGTTGACCTAAGTGAGATCTAGCCTTAAGAGCCTTAGAGTGTGCTAACAAACCCTCCTAACTTAACCTGAGCCACTTCATCTCTATGGTGAAGTGATAGTTTCATAGAAAGGGTTTTGGGGGTGCCTCGGGCCTGACCGGTCCAACCGGTCAGGGGCACCGGTCTGACCGGTGCCGCTAGCCCCAACGGCTAGTTTTTCAAACACCGATCTGACCAGTGTGGGGCACCGGTCTGACCGGTGTGCCAGGCTAACGGCTAGTTTTCTCCTTTGAGGTATAAATACCCCAAGCCTTCTTCGATTGAAGGTCAGCTGTTTCTAGTGGTGTTGCTGAGGTCCTAAGCCATTTCTAGCAAGCCCTAAGCCTTAGTGGCTCTCCCCAACCCTCTCTTTGTGAGATTTGTGGATTCAAGCCATATTCTTTGTGTTGGGTTGAGAGAGTGAGCTCAAGAGCATCTTTGTGAGCTAACAAGAGCATTTCCATAGCTTGAGCACTTTGGTTTCACGTCTACGAGCTTTGAAGCATTTGTTACTCTTGGAGGTTTGCCTCCTAGACGGCTAGGCGTCGCCGGCTAGCTCCCAAGGTTGTGGTGAGCAGCGGGAAGTTTGTGAGGGCTGTGATCTTGCCTCTTTGTGGAAAAGATTGCCTTAGTGGAAAGGAGGAAAGTGGTTGAAAGAGACCCAGCTTGTTGTAGGAATTCTCCTTACAAGCTCCTCAATGGAGACGTGGGGTTCCTTAGTGGGCGGTGAACTTGAAACAAATCCTTGCTTCTTTGTGTGGTTTGCCTCTCTAAGTTGTTTTTCTAGCATATTTGATTTGCTTCCGCTTCGATCTACTTGGGTGTGCTACTTATGTGTGCAGGGCTCATTACCCTGCTTGTGATCATCTACAAAGGCTACTCATCAAGTTTGGTTCGTGCTAGAAGTCAAGAGGTGCTTGAAGTTGTTTTGCGGTGCTCATGCTACAGTCGACCGTGATACGCACCGATCGACCGGTGCCTCTGTGAAATCCGGTGCGTGGCCGGTCGGCCGTAATCACCCTCGGCCGTGGACGGCAGTTCAAGTTTTCGAGGACGAAAAGTTTAATTCGGCCGTCTCGCCTATTCACCCACCCTCTAGGCGACATCAAGGTCATTTCAGCCCCGATGGTGGAGGCCGCGCGACGCGTGGCAGCGGCGCTGGCTGGTCGGTCTTGACGTCGCAGCCGCCGGAGCACCTTTCCCATTCGGATTAGCCCGGTTGACCAAAAGTTTCTGAAAATTTGGTAGTGAAACTTTCGCCAAAATGAAAGTTGTAGAGGAACTATAGGAGACCATTTTTTTGTAAAGGCCGACCTAGGTTTTGATCAACGGTTTGAGCACAAAATGCTGGCAAAGTTCCTGTCTTTTATGGCTCGGTAAAAATGCAGATGCTGGCGTTGACCGAGTTTTAGCACATTTTCCACTCAAAATTTCAAATGCCGCCAATTATGAAAAGTGTGTCCCTCGAAAAGACGAACAACTTTTGTAATGGGACAATTTGAAGTGTTTACGAGAAATTTGGAGAACGCGGCAAAAGTTCTAGAGGGAGGTCCAAAGGCATTTGGGATTTAACTAGGTTTGACTATGCCTTTGACCAAGGTTTGACCGAAAGTGCGTGTTGACTTGATTAAGATGATCCTTAATGATGGTGGGCTAGGTTTTCGAGGTGATGACCCAGGTTGACCAAGGTTTGACCAAAGTCAACGATTTGACTCGGCTGACTTGCGGTCATTAGCACTAATAATGCTAATTAAAAACTCCTGGGCGCCATAAATACCCAGGCACGAATGCCCTCCTTTTGTTTTTCCGTTCTTAAAACAAAACTCATTGACAACTATGTCGTAACAGATCGCACGCGCGAGAAGTTTTTGGTGAACGCCAAAGCCATGCGAAAAGGTGAAGATGGCGATTTGCGCGGGTTTGGCGCCGCTGCCGCTCAAAGCTCCTAGCACCAACGCCTCCGTGGCTACGGTGCGAAGATTTGAGAGCACAGTCCAGGTCCACAGGTTTCCATCCGACCTCTTTCAAAAGCGCTCAGGTAACCGCTCGGGCTCCGGCCTAAAACGACTTTAACGAAAAACACGCGAGTTACTTTTCAAATTTTCCCAAGGCACTACTGGGGCTACGAACACGTGGCACTTTGGGGTTGGGCTTTCCAGCTCCTATGCCCCAGCTCAGAGTGAAGCTCGATCAGCTTGGGTCCCTAAGTTCTGCTACTCGTTTCCGCAGTCGTCCCCTAGTGCTCGAGAGTGTTTGAGCTGTAACCCATCTGGACAAATTTTCGACAAAATGAAACTGTTTGAGGCAATGTACATATGAACTGTTCTTAATTGCCTACAAAATGACATGATACATCTAATGTGAAGGCCTGGAGTCATCTTCGGCTTCTGGTGTGTCTTGTGGAATCAGGTCCAGGTACTTCATCGCTGTGTCGGCCATGGCGTGAGTGAAGGCGGCGCTGTCCTCTTCGAGCTTGTCGCAATGGTCGTCGGAACAGCCGGGAGCCCAACTGCCGCTTAATGTTGTACGGTCTAGTCCCTGGTAGTGGGAATCGAACATCGCGAGCACCCGGTGCACTACCTTCCGAGCGGTTGACAGCTCTTTCTCTTTGACCACTTCCGGGAGGCGCTCGACCTGTTTCGCAAGCGTCCCAGGAAGCATCGGGCCGAGGGAAATGCCAAGCTCAGACAAGATCTGACCGACAAGCCGTCCGAACTTGGCGTGGTCCAGGATGTTTTGCTGGCGTAGCGCCTCTGACTCGCGCCGGGCCTTGCTGGCCCCCTCAAGCTCGGTCTTGACCTGTTCCTGAGCTCTTCGGGGCTCCTCAAGCTCGGTCTTGACCTGTTCTTGGGCTTTTCGGGACTCCTCGAGCTCAGTCTTGACCTCTGAAGAAGGACGAGAAGTTGTAATAGTAGATACAGTGCAGCCAAGCAAGAAGAAAAGCAAGGCAGGGTCAAGGGGACTTACTCTCAAGCTGCTCCGACAACCTCTTGATCGCCCCATCCTTGTCAAGGATCCTGAGCTCGGCATCATTCACCTCCTTCGCCTTCTCCGTGAGCTTTACGCTCATCACGGTGCGGGCCATACGCAGCCCTGCACCCGCGAGAAGACGCGTCAACACCGACGAAAACCGATGAAAGAAAGAAGCCTGCAGCAACCAGAGGCGTTCAAAGTTCACTCACCGTCGACATCCTGCTCCAATTTGGTGTTGGCACCCCAGAGCCGGGTCCCCTCGTCGGTGGCCTCCTGGAGCTTGGTGGTCAGGTCGGAGAACTGCTTGTTGGCCATCCTGAGGTCCGCACCAGCGATGACCAAGTCCTGCTCCAGCTCGGCCACTGACTCGGCGCCGCCTTCTCGGCGGCGGCGGGCGGTCTGGGCGGTGGCCTCATTGGCAGTCGTCACGGCAGCTCGCAGCTCCGCGGCTGTCACCTCCGCTTGGGCCAGCTTCGCCTCGAGGGACTCCCGCTCCGTCGCAGCAGTAGTCGTGGCTGTCTGAGCAGCCATGGTGTGACAACCCGCCCAGGAAAATACCGTACTATCGCCTAAACCAATCCACTTTGGTCATTAAGCAATAATAAAGTATCATCCCATCATTAGTTGCCGGGTCGAGCCGGTGAAATCACTACATAGCAACAAAGGATCGAATATGCATTAAAACTCACGCGAAGGTGAGTCCAGAGTACAACACATAATTAAGTCCAAATCTGCCCTGAAGGGTTTAATTATTACAAACCAAAGTACTTGACACGATAACGAAGTTCAGAGTTTTGAAAACAGCGGAATTAAACTAAACGGTGCGAGGAGAATCACAGGAGGCCTGCCATGATGCCTTCATTCATCGTCTTCCACCCACTCCAGCTCCGGCCAAAGGATTTCTCCAGCCACACATCACTAAAGGCATTACGAAATCAACAAATTACAGCAAGGCTGAGTATACTAATACTCAGCAAGACTTACCCGTCGGTGACAGCTACATCACCAACTCTAGACATGAAAGGCTTTTTGGCTAGTGGGGTTCTTTGCCGAAAAGCAACGAGAGTAGGTCCTTACTTTCAATATTTTAGCTCAGGTTCTAGTTGATTACTCCTTTCTAAATGAGCAAGCTATTGCAAGCATAAGTTGTGCAATTCAATTAATCAAGCATAAATATTCACAAAGTTCCATCATTAGGGATATCATGGCCAGTTGGATAAGTAGTCTCAGATAACGGTGAGAGGCCGACAACCAGTTGATTTAAACCTTGCAAGGTAGACCTAAACACACGGTAGGGTGTACTCACCAAGAGCCCACCAACCAAAGCGGTTCCTAAAACTCTTACTGGCTCAGATCGAATCTTACAGGTCATTGGTCAGTTATCCGCATACCGCAAGGCACCCAGAATCACCATGCACCACCGGTAGCTAGCCGTGAGACGCATCCCAAGATGAGTAATAGTAAGATCCCTCACCGCGTCATTAAGGTACTAGGCTTACCGGTCCCATTCCCGACAAGTGCTTAGTACTTTCAAACACTTAACCCACGAAAGCCATTGGACCGGAGCCCACATCCCATGCTCTTACCACATGAGCAATCCATTTATAAAGATCTTATGATTCCAACATAAGAACCTATTCTCATGATGTGACAAGTATCACTCGACTTGTAATGGTCCTATAGCATAGCAGCTATCGACCTACCTTACTAGTAAAAGACATAGGTACCTAGGGATCATGCATCTAGGGTTTCATTCCAACTCTTGAACGTAAATGCGCAAACATCCATAGTAGTTGCATAAATTTCCAAAACCAATAGGTTAATGCAGGGCTTGCCTTCGCCAAAGTTAGCTGGGGTCCTCGGTGTCCTCGCTCACTTCCACGCATCTTGCAGCTCCGCCGCCTCCTCCTTCCTCGGCTTCCGCACGGGCGTAAGTTACTGGTCGGAAGTTCTACACTGAATGCAATGCAGAGTTATTGAGTGGAGTGAGAGTTTAACCATCACATCCAACTCTTGTTGGCCATATTCATCTTGACAATCAATTAATTAGTGTTTCCTTTCATTAAGGTCATTTCATGTGAAGGTTTATTATTTTAATCTTTTAATAGGGACTTGTGCACACATTTAAGCAAATAAAATTATTTAATCATTCAAAACAGCAAGGGTGGATCCACAGCCCTTAATTAAGGTAAACAACAATTTCACAAGGTCATTAAGGAAGCAGGAATGATTTTTTCCTAAATAAACCTATTAGGGAGCTTATGTGGATTCCAAGCTTTTAATTACAAAACAAAATATAAAAACAGGAAAAGGGGTGCATGGCTGGTCCTAATGACCCAAACACGCTGCTGGTCCAAGATACACATTTAATTGAGTCATAAAACATATACATCAAAATGATATTTCCTAGCTAATAGAAATATGAGAAATGCATAAATAAATAAATAAATAAAGCATTGCTGCAGCCAAACTCATCCCTACAACATCTCTGACCTAAAACAAGCCTAGGAAACAAACAAGCACAACAAGATCCAACATAAAATTTGAACTATGCATTTAAACTTAAATCTAAGCATATAACAAGAATAAATACTTTTGGCATAGATAAAATCATGGTAAATGCAAGAAAATTGAATCTAGGCATATCATGAGCATACCCACAAGTTGAGCACAAAAATCTATTTACATTTTGCTACAAAAATCAATAAGTCAGAATTAGCATAAATGCAAAGTAAATCATATAAAAAGATCTGTTTAATAACTTTGTCCAAATTTTGGTCCAAAGTCTATACATGACATGTCTAACAACATATCCAAAATTCAGCTCCATAGCTTCTCTAGATTTTGAACTACAGTAAATTTGTGCCAAACTGAGTTTGAATTTTCATTCAAAATATATAAGTCAAATGTATGGTCATGCCTTGTAGATGTTGTATATCTACTCTCACTGAGACCAACTAAATTGAGTTTGCATTTTTCTGATTTTTCTATGAATTCCTATGATTTTTCTAAAGTGCTGGACTAAGTTGCAAAGAAACTAAGTTAAAGATCATTACAACCAAGCCCCTGGTTTACAAATGCGTCCCTGGACTTCACATCCATGCCCTTGCCGGCGGCGGGGGAGGTCGCCGGTGGCGCAGGGCGAGGGCAACAAATGGAGGGGGCGTGCGATTGACCTCACCCCGAGCCGATTGGTGGTGGTGGCGCGGTCGGGGACGACTCCGGCGGCGGCGGCGAGCGCGGCGCGCGCGGTTCACCAAAATCCGGCGAGGGAAGAGGTAGTGCGGGTCAACGTGCGGCCGTGGGAGCTACACAGGGACCTAGTGGAGCGGTTGGAAGGGTTGGCCGGCGACGGGAGCTAGCGGGAGCTCGAGCTCGCGGCGGCGGCGGTAATGGCGGGCGGGCGGCGTTCGCGGGAAACGAGAATGACTATTTATAGCGGCGCGCATGGAGAGGAAGTGCTTGGCGGCTAAAGCTTCCGGCGTTTAATCGTGGTGCTGGCGGTCCTCGGCATGCGTCTTGTGAGGAGGGGAGCGGCTCCAGCAGCGTGCCGCAGCGTGGCGCGGGCTCCTCCGGCCGAGGTGTCGTCTCGGGGCGCGCACGGGAGCCGACGCAAGCCCAGGTCATGCACGGACCTCCATGACCGGCAGTGTGCGGCGCGGCGGCAGCCGATGGCGCCTTCGGCCCGGGTCCGTTCAATGGTGCCCTGTTTGACTGTAAATTGTTCAAGATTTAGAATTGCAACTGCAAAATCTGTAGATAGGATAATCGTAGACGAGTCATCCCTCTGCACTATGGCACAAGCCGAAATGGATTTGGATTTGAACGAGTGAGATAATTGAATGCCAACTTGAAGAATTTCATGGCTCAGGTGAATAGTAAAATGAGGTTTGACTTGCAAATTTGAACCCTTTCCACTCAAAAGTTAAAATGCCATCCTGAAGATGAAATGTGCTCCACTAAATTCTGCACAACTTTTATATTAGCATATTTTTGAGTGTATAGACAAAATTTGGAGAACGTGGCCAAAGTTCTAGGACAAAGAGGTAGACATTAAGGGTTTGACCACTTAATCTAGGGTTTTGACCATGGTAGATGATGTTGACTTGCTTAAGGTGCTAATGGGTGATTGTTGGCTAGGTTTTCGAGGTGATGACCCAGGTTGACCATGATTTGACCAAGGTCAACAAGTTTGACCAATCATTAGGGTTAATTAAAAACCCGCGGCCACCACCCCTTTGCGGAATCTCGTCCCGAGATTCGATTTTAAAGAACAAGATATGACAAAAAGAAACTTACGGTTTCGAGATTGTAGAAAACCCGGGTACTTGGTGTTGAGAAAATTTTTCGTCTCCCAAGTCGCTTCTTCTTCCATATGATGACTCCATTGTATCTTGTACATCCTTACGGTATGTCTTCGGGTCTTCCTCTCCTTTTGGTCTAACACCCTCATAGGATGCTCGATGAGCGAGAAATCCGGCTCAATCCAAGCATTTGCTTCCGTGATTACCTCGGTCTCGTGCATGTGCACGCCTTTCTTCAATTGGGTCACTTGAAACACATTGTGGACCGCGGAGAACCGCTCCGGAAGTCGGATGCGATAAGCCACTGGCCCACATACCTCAATGATTTCATAAGGTCCAATATAGCGTGGAGCTAACTTTCCTTTAACACTGAACCTTTGCACACCTTTGGTTGGTGAAACCTTTAGGTAGACATAATTACCAACTTCATATTGTCGGGGTGCTGTCCCTCTATCGTGATAGCTCTTTTGCCTCATCTGGGCTAACTTCAAATTCTCCCTTATCACTTGCACCTTCTCTTCAGCGTCCTTGACTAAGTCCGGACCAAAGAGTGTCCTTTCTCGCTTGACCGACGGTTCAAAGTGCAGCACCTCCGTCCATAAAGAGCGTCCAAACGGTGCCATCTTCAAACTAGCCTGGTAACTATTGTTATACGAGAACTCTGCCAAGGACAAACACTTGTCCCAACTCTTATCAAAATGCATGATGCTTGCCCGTAGCATGTCTGCAGATGATAGCTCGAACTACGGATCAATTTGGTTCCTAAACATTCATGCAACTGCTCCCAGAAATGAGCTATAAATTGAGTTCCTCGATCAGAGATTATGGTCTTTGGAATTCCATGCAAGCGGACTATTTGGTCCATATAGATCTCCGCATAGGCTTGCACTGAATAAGTGGTGTGCACTGCGATGAAGTGAGCAGTTTTGGTGAGCCTGTCAATGATAACCCAAATAGAATCTTTCTTTCTGGTAGTCAGGGGTAAACCCACAATAAAATCCATACTTATGTCATCCCACTTCCACATAGGTATCGACTAGGGTTGGAGTACACCCGCCGATTTCAAGTGGCTTGCTTTCGTCCTATGACAAGTATCACACTCGGACACATACTTTTCCTTCAGATCTTGATACATTTTGGTGCTGCCGGGATGAATAGAGAATTTGGAAAGATGAGCCTCATCAAAAATTTCCTTCTTAATTTCCTAGTCAGCAGGAATCACAAGACGTTTCCTAAACCATACCACATCATTTGAATCCCTCTGGAAACAAGTATACTTGGGGTCTCCTTCCGCTAATTTCTGTTTTATTAGCTGTATGCCCTCAGTATTGCGTTGAGCAGTGACAATTCTATCATAAAGATTAGATTTTGCAGCTATGGCATATAGATTTCCTTGTTCTACCACTTCCAAATGAAGCTTCCTCATGTCTTCACATAAAGTGTCACTATACGGCTCCACCTCTAGATGGTTGCAGTGAACTTTGAGGCTAAGAGCATCCGCGACAACATTGGCTTTCCCGGGATGATAGTGCACTTCTAGATCATAATCTTTAATCAACTCAAGCCATCTTCTTTGTCTCATATTTAGGTCTGATTGAGTGAAGATATATTTGAGACTCTTGTGATCGGTGAAGATGTTGCAACGATTGCCTATCAGATAGTGTCTTCATATCTTGACAGCATGAACAACCGCTGCTAGCTCTAGATCATGAGTAGGATAATTTATCTCATGGGATCGAAGCGCCCGTGAGGCATAGGCAATGACTCGGCCCTCTTGCATAAAAAGCAACCGAGACCAGTGCCTGACGCATCACAGAAAACTTCAAAAGTTTTGGAATTATCCGGTTGTACTAGCACCGGGGCTGAAGTTAAGTGTTGTCTCAACGTGTGGAAAGCTTTCTCACAGCTTCACTCCACACAAATTTCACCCTTTCTTGAGCAGTTCGGTCATAGGTTTGGCGATCCCGAGAAGTCGGAATGAACCGACGGTAATAACCCCAGACGAAATGCGAATTTGGTGTACGGACTTGGGTGGTTTCCAATCCATCACCTCTTGTACTTTGCTAGGATCTACGGATATGCCATCTTTGGAAATAGTGTGCCCCAAGAATTTCACACTATCCAACCAGAATTCGCATTTGGAGAATTTAGCGTAGAGTTTGTGATCTCTCAAGTAGAACAATTCAAGATGTCCGGCATGTTCCTTCTCATTTTGGAATAGATCAGAATATCATCAATAAAGACCACTACGAATTTGTCAAGCTCCGGTCATGAATACGGAGTTCATGAGATACATGAAGTAGGTCAGCATTGGTGAGACAAAAGACATCACCGGATACTCGTAGAGACCATATCAGTGGAGAAAGCAGTTTTGGGAATGTCACAAGGTCAAATTTTGATTGGTGATCCGAAGATCGATCTTGGAGAAACCTTGGCTCCGACCAATTGATCAAAAAGAACATCAATGCGGGGAAGAGGATATTTGTTTTTGATGGTCACCGCATTGAGAGGTCTGTAGTCAACACATAACCTCAAACTACCATCTTTCTTTTTGACAAAGAGTGCGGGACAACCCCAAGGAGAAGAACTTGGGCGAATGTAGCCCTTATCTAACAATTCACAGAGTTGATTTTTCAGTTCAGTTAGCTCTTTGGGAGGCATATGGTAAGGTCGTTTGAAATGGGCGCAGCGTCTTGGAGTTCAATCACAAACTCGACATCCCGGTCTGGTGGCATGCCAGGCAATTCATCGGGAAAGACATCAGGATATTCACAAACTACTAGAATTTCTTCAAGGTGAGAGATAACGGTCACATAGGCACAAGGGTCTGCACCGTCCTTAAAAGGTAGGTACAGGGTGGTGTGTCCGATGGTAGGTGAATTGATCGCTACAACTCTACCCGAGATATCTAGAACCACCTTATGTCGGGTCATCCAATCCATACCCAAGATAACATCCATACCCTCTAAGCCTATGACAATGAGGTTTGATTGCACCGTCTTACTTCCCAACTTCAATGGCACTCCGAAAGCTACGGTGTGAGAAGAGATTTTTCCACCCGGAGTGACAATGGTAAAAGCATCCTTAACATGCGAACCTCTTAAACCCAATTTTTCTACCAAACTCCCACTAATAAAGCTATGGGTAGCTCCAGAATCGAACAATATCTTAATGGGGATGTCATTGATAGAGAAGTACCTGTAAGCAAGAAGCTCCTTCTGGAATGTCACTCATGGTGGTGAAGTTCAGTTTACCTGACGGACTTGCACCATCGGCTCAAGCCGGCCCCTCATCGAGGTGACTAAATGTGATACAAATACCGGTCCGGGGAGGCGGCAACACATTTATTACAACAGTGGTTCAGTCCCTTACATCACGGCGGCATAGTGGGCACGGGAGCGCCAACGCCACGAGAACAACACAAAGCTAAAGACCAAACTACAACAGCGAAGGCTTCTAAGGCCTCATCAGAGTACCACGCCATGGAAGCTCTCTGTGGCGACCCTGAGTCCATAGGCACGGTTGGGTGTAGGGCAACGACCTACTCGACGTCTTCGGAACAGTCGGGATCCTCCTCTGAAAAACAGTTAATCAAGCAAGGGTGAGTACATACGTACTCAACAAGTTCAACCCCACCCACGGAGGGGTTAATAAGATCATGCAGGGATATATCAAGGATCGGGGATAAGGTTTATTTTACAAACACATTTACTCATGCAGGGGTTTGCTTTCGAAAAGGTTTTCGCAAACAATTTTTATAACTCAAGTAGCTCAGTTGTTTTGTGAAAACCAAATGAAGACTAGGACTCCCGTCGCAGAGCCCGTGCACACACCACACATTTTTCCAGAAAACAACTCACGCCACGAAAACATCCCAAATCCAAACACTAGTTTTGTGACCCCACCGTGACTCGTCCAATACCGTGGACACGGCTATTCGAATAGGTTTTACACTGCAGAGAGGTTGTACATCTTTACCCACAAGTAGGGTACCGCCACACGAACACCTTAGTGTCGGCGCGGATCCTATCAAAGCCATTACCCACCTTAGCTAACCCTACGAGCCACCACGGAGCAACCAAGGGTTATCTCACATAACCGTGGTGTACCTCACACAGATCGTACTCTACTCCTTGATCTCCGCCGCTCACCCGCACTCGATGGCAAGTAGATTAACTAGTGGGATTTATGCCGCTGCCACATACAACGGGTCGAGTGGTAGTACGATAATTGGGCTGTGAGATGTCACGCAACCCGGTCCTTAATGACAAGATGGACATCTCCAACACGCTCAACCACAAAGGTACGAGCTCTCCCATACTCCGACACCGGCGTCCATCCCGTCTACCCAGTTCTTTACTCATTTTCAAAATATCCCATTCCGTTTTTTAAAGCACTCACTCATTTTAAAGAAATCATTTAGGGTGATCAAAGATCAATCATAGCAATCAAGGGTGGCTATCCTACCAGGTTTTAACAAGAAACAATATGCAATTTATAAACGGGTCATAGGGTTGTATTTATAAAGCGGGATCAAAGCATGCATCAAAGGATGAGATTGAACTTGCCGTCTTGAAGTCTTGAGGAGTTCCCGCCGGGTTGGGATCTCGCTCCTGCTCAGATACTCACTCAAGCTCGGCTCGTGGTACCCTCCTTCGCTCACTCCGTCGGCTATAGCACACACAGTGCAAGCATGCAATCAATATAAGCACACACAATTTCTCCTATGAGCTCGAGGAAGGTAATAAATGGAAAAGGAGAAATATATATGATTTATGGGGAATTGGTGAATGGTTCATGGGAATAATCCGGAAAGGTGTGGTGAAATTTGGAATTAATTGGGAGTAAAATTGTGCATGAAATGTCGGGTTAAAGGGAGTTTATAGGGGCTAAGGGCCTATTAGTAAATAGGCTTAATAGAGAGGTGGACTCATTTGCAAAATGTAATTAAGGTGAGGTTACGGAATGGTCCAGGGGCCTACTTGAAATTAAATGGGGCTAACTTGTAAATGTGTAGGGTTGTTTTTGGTGTAATAATTAAAGGGTAGGGTCTTATTGAAAGAAAGGAGAGAGAATAGAGATGAGAGGAGGGGCTCGGTGGGAAAAAGGGAAAAGGGTAGGGGGGTCACGGGCAAATGCCCTTCTTCCTCCCGATTCGAGGGAGAGGAGGCCGGTCTGGCCAAGCGGCGATGTGTGCTCGGCCAGCGGCGGGGCAGGGGGAAAATGAAGAGGGGGTCGAGGGCTATCTAACCCTTCCCTCACCTTGGTGAGGGGCGGCCCTTGTAGGCAGCTCCTCGGCGTGGGTGGCGGCCGACAATGGTGGTTGAGGTGGTGGTGTTTGGAAGCTCGGGAAACAGGGAGGTTCGGCTGTGGCGGTGCGAGGTGAAGTGGGAAGCCGCGCAGGGCCCTTTATAGGCGCGGGAAGGCGATTCGGCTTAAACAACAGCGACGGGTCACGTCGCGGGCAGCAGTGCGCAGGCGGGTCGGCGTGGCGTGTTGGGGAGGAGGAGGGCGAGGCGGTTGGCGCGGCGCTCGGGCAGGCTACGGATCGAAGGAAGAAGAAGGAGGAGGAGAAGAAGGAAGGAAAAAGAAAGGAAGAAAGGAAAAGGAAAAGAAAAAAAAAATAGGAAAAGGAAAAATAGGAAAAGAAAAGAAAATAAAAGAAGTAGGAAAAAGGAAGGGAAAAGAGGTTTAGAGAATTAGGAGAATTTCTAGGAAAATAGGGGAAGGGTGTTGGGGGTTTCCGATTTGGGCGTCGGCGTGATTTTGAGACGGTGAAGGCGAGGCGGACGGCCGGGGGACCGCGATGTATCGCGGGATTCCGGTGTGGTGGCCGACCAGCGGTCTGGGCGGCACGCGTGGGTGATGGCGGTGCGGGCATGGGCGGGATTGCACGCCGAGGGTGAGAGAGGAGAAGGTGGCCGGGGTTTCGAAGGGGGTAAATGAGCTCAGGAAAGTTTTGAAAACAGCGTGATTTATTAGGTGATTTATTAGGAGTTAAAAGCGGGCGTTACAAACCTACCCCACTTAAAATGAATCTCGTCCTCGAGATTCGGCTAGTTCTTAAACAAGTGGGGAAACTCTTTCTTCATTGCGTCTTCTCGTTCCCAAGTAGCTTCTTCTACTCCGTGTCTGCTCCATTGGACTCTGCACACCCCGATGTCCTTGTCCTTTTGACCACCGTGTCCAAAATCTTGACGGCACCTCACGGTACCTAAGATCTGGCTGTAAGTCAATTGTTTCCACCGGCACTCGTTTCTTTTCGATCACTCTCAAACACCTTCGTAGCTGAGAAACGTGGAACACGGGATGTATATCCGCCATTTCCTCTGGTAGCTTCAACCGGTATACTCGCTCCAACTCTCTTCAGCACTTTATGCGGTCCAATGTACCGAGGGGCTAATTTCCTGCACTGAAATCTCCGAGTCCTCGAATAGGTGAAACCTTGAGATAAGCAAAGCTTACTTCTCGCCTTCCCTATCTCTGCATAGCTCTTCCACGGATTGGGCAGCCTTCAATTTTTCTCGGATCTCGCTACTGTCCTCGGCTTCTTTAATGAGTGCGGGCCCAACCAAGGCACGTTCTCCCACTGACCACATCAATGGGGTTCGCATTTTCTCCCGTATAGGGCTTCAAATGGTGACATGCCTAGGTGGCTTGATAACTGTTGTTGTGAAAACTCGCATATGGTAGGCTCTGTTCCCAATCTTTGCCATAGGTAAGGACACATGCTCTCAACATGTCTTCCATAATCGATTCACCCTCTCATCTGTCCGTCATGCGGTGATAAGCCGTACTAAAATCCAACTTGGTACCCATGGTTTTATGCAAACTTTCCCAAAACCTAGAGGTGAACAGTCCCTCTATCTGAAACTATCCGCTAGGTACTCCATGCAGCCTCACTATGTTTGCTATATACGACTTGGCCAACTTCTCCGTCATAATTATTACGTACGGGTATGAAGTGAGCGACTTTAGTGAGTCGGTCTACTATCACCCATATGGAATTATATCCTTTCTGTGTCTTGGGCAAGCCTACTACAAAGTCCATGCCTATCTCATCCCACTTCCATCTTGGGATGGGTAAGGGTTGCAACTGTCCCGGGCTTCGGTGTTCCGCCTTAATCCTCGACAAGTGTCACGGCGCATTTAATCAGGTAATGTCTGCTTTCATTCCATTCCACCAATACTTCTGCTTTAAATCCATATACATCTTAGTGGATCCTGGGTGGATGGAATACGCTGAGTTGTGTGCCTCATCCATGATGGTCTGCCGGAATTCTCCGTCTTCAGGTACGCATATCCTGTTTTTATACCATAGTGTACCGTGTTGTCCACCCTAAAGTCCGGGGCCTTATTCTCTCCCGTGTGCTTGCGGATCTTCATCGCCTCCTTATCGGATTCTGGCTTTTCCGATTTTGTCTTCCAGGGTGGGCTGGACACTTAGCTGGTGAACGTAGCCCTGGGGAACAATGTGCACGTTGAGTCGTGCCATTTCCTCTTGTAATTGAGCATTCTTAGGTACTGCTTTTTCATAAGACTTTCTGCTTAAGGCATCCGCTACTACGTTGGCTTTTCCCGGGTGGTAATGGATTTCCAGGTTATAGTCTTTGACTAATTCCAACCACCTTCTTTGCCTTAGGTTCAGGTCATGGGTGAAAATGTACTTCAAGCTCTTGTGGTCCGTGTAGATCTCGCACTTATTTCCAATCAGGTAATGTCTCCAAATCTTAAGGGCATGCACTACGGCTGCAAACTCCAAATCATGAGTTGGATAGTTCTGCTCGTGGGGCTTGAGTTGGCGGGAAGCATACGCCACTACTTTCCCGTCTTGCATAAGGACACATCCTAGTCCTTGTCGGGATGCATCGCAATAGACGACAAAATCCCGTTGAATGTCTGGCAAGGTTAGCACTGGGGCGGTTGTCAGTCTTTTTTTTTCAACTCCTGAAAACTCTTCTCACACGACTCGGTCCAGACGAACTTCTTCTCCTTCTTGAGCAACTCTGTCATGGGTCGGGCAATCTTGGAGAATCCTTCAATAAACCTCCGGTAATATCCCGCTAGACCAAGAAAGCTTCTGATTTCGCTCACATTGGTTGGTTGTTGCCAGTTGGAAACAGTTTCGACTTTCCCGGGGTCTACTGCTACTCCTTCTGCTGTCAGAATATGTCCAAGGAAGGATATTTTCTCCAACCAGAATTCACACTTGCTGAACTTAGCGCATACTTGTGCGCCTCGCTCAAGACCACTCGAAGGTGTTGTTCATGTTCCTCCACACTTTTGGAGTAAACAAGTATGTCGTCGATGAACACCACGACAAACTTGTCTAGCTCTTCCATAAACACCTTATTCATGAGATTCATAAAATACGCTGGTGCGTTGGTGAGTCCGAAGGACATCACTGTGAACTCATCGCCCGTAACGGTGTGAAGCGGCGTCTTTGGAATGTCGCTTTCCTAATCTTGAGTTGGTGGTATCCCGACCTTAGATCCACCTTTGAAAAATACTTAGCTCCTTTTAGCTGGTCGAACAAATCATCTATCCTGGGAAGGGGATACTTGTTCTTGATAGTGACTTCGTTCAGTGAGCGATAGTCTACGCACATTCTCAGGCTTTTATCCTTCTTTTCCACGAAGAGCACTGGGGCTCCCCATGGTGACGAGCTTGGTCTGATGAACCCATTTCTGAAGTTCTCTCAGCTTCTTTAACTCGCAATTCAGGGCTGCCATCCTATATGGTCTCTTGGCTATGGGAGAGGTTCCGGGGACGAGGTCGATAATAAACTCTATATCCCTATCTGGTGGCATTCCGGGGAGTTCTTCAGGGAATGCATCCGGATATTCCCGTACTACTGGGATTCCTTCTAAGGACTTGGCCTCCATGCTAAAAACCATTACGTCTGGTCTGCTCCCTTGGGTACAGCAGGTTACTTGCACTCCGTCTGGGTTGGTTAGGTGTACTACCTTATCGGCACAACTTATAAGGCCGTGGTGAAGGCTTAACCAGTCCATCCCAAGAATCACATCTATCCCTCTGGACTTCAGTACTACCAGGTCCGCTAGGAACTCTACCCCACTTAAAATGATTCTCACCCGGGAGCAACCCAGTTGACACTTGATGTCACCTTCGGGTGTTCGGGTTAATAGGGGTGTTTTTAGTAGTACTGTAGGTATATTGTGCTTTTCCACAAAACTTGAAGATATGAACGAATGTGATGCTCCTGAATCAAATAATATAGTTGCCAAGACTGAGCTGACCAGGAACTCACCGAGCACTACACCTTGTGCCTCTTGAGCCTCCTGTGCGTTGATGTGGTTGACGCGGGCTCGTCCATAAGACTGCTGGGGCTGCCTCATCTGCTGGTTGTTATTGCTGAAGTTGTTGTTCTTTGTGTGGCACGCGGGTTGGCTCAGATACAACCGGTCTCGGCCCATTCTACGAGTTGGAGAAGGCTCAAACTGTTGGCTTTTGGCATATGGGCGGTTGGCGATGAAGTGTCCGGTCTCACGGCGGTTGAAACACACGGTGTTGTTGTTGTTGTTGGCGATGACTTTGGTATTGTTTTGTGGAGGCTTCATGGTGGTTGTTATCTGTTAAACCGGGTTCGGGGCCTTGAGAGCCCGTGGCTTGGGACTGGTTCTCAGATTGCATGGGGCTTGGAACCGGACATGGGGTGACCAAGCTTCTCCGCCTGGGAACGTTCCTGCTTGAGCCTTGTTCTCCATGAATTTGCGCTTGTTTTCTTTCTTCTCTTACGCCTTGGCTCTTTAGTGAGGATGGCCATGTTCATAAGGGTGTTGAAATCCGGATAGATCTGAGGGGTAAGCAGAGTCCTCAGCTCCGGAGTCAAGCCCTTCTTGAACATCTCCTGCTTCTTGGAGTCCTTGTCCACCTCCTCAGGAGCGTAACGAGCCAACTCTATGAACGATAAGTGTATTCCTCCACGGACTTGTTGCCTGGCGGAGTTCACGGAACTCATCGCCTTGCGCCGGTGTGGCCACGGGATGTGGTGGCGGCGAAACTCTTCCACGAACTCATCCCAAGTGATGGCGGAGGATCTTTGGCCGACAGAGTTTTCCCACTGTGCTAAGGCTGTTCGGTGGTGGTGGGTGGCCAAAAGAACTTTGTCTCGATCCTCACAATTGAATGGCTCTAGTTCCCTTAGGATGGCCCTCAGCCAGTCATCTGCATCCAAGGGATTCACGGATCCGCCAAAAGTGGGTGGCTTTGTCCGGAGAAATTCTATCAGTTTCTCATTCATGCCCGTAACGGGGCTTTGGGCGGGTGATGGCATTGGCTATGGCTTCCAAAGAATGTGGTCCGGTTAGCCAATACTTGCGCCAGTCTACGGTGGTGGCGGTGGCGGAACCATGTTTTCTCCTCCATTTTCATCCTGATACACTTCTTGGTCGTTAGGGCGCTCCCTTCGTCCTGCATGCGATCCTTCCGCATTTGGGTCCATACGACCGAGCCTTTTGAAGCTCCTGGATGCCTTGAAACCATCTCGTAGGGGCGCGGTTTCTATGAGATTTTAGGTGATGTTTAAGTTGATTAAGAGCTTTTGAAAAGACAGGATCTGACTCCTGCCGTCAAGCACACAACAAGCACACATGACACACAAGCACAAACAACTTCATTTCAACCATGAGAGGAGGATACATCCCGAACTACTCAACCGGTACAATGCTGGTACACTACACGACAAGGCACTACGACAAAAGCTAAGGGTGCGGCTCTAAGCTCTGGACCGACGGCTTCATTCCTTGGCAAGGGCCTGCGGGGCATGCTACTCGCGGGGCGAGCCATCTTCCGGGGGCAGAGTGTGCTTCCAGCGGAATGAGCAGCTCATCACCGTCATCACCCTGGGGGTTCCCGTTCTCTTGGGGCTGGGCGGAAGTTCCTTCTTCGACGGTTGATGTTGGTTGCTCGGCAGCTCTGCAGCGTTGGGGTCTCAGGAACTCCTCCCCATCCTATAAGGGGTGTCCCAACTAGGACTTGTGCTTCTCCAACGGCCGGAACGGGTGTTCCACTGTTGGTCCATTCCTGTATGCGTTGGTCCTGGATTCGCCTGAGGCTTTCATGGGCAACCCGCTTCACCGCTTATGGCGGCGTCCTTGCTTCTGCTTGGGCCACTCGGACTTGGTGCATCCTCACTGTGACTTCAGCTTGCTCGGCCCGACTGATTTGCTCCCTCAAGTGCTTGGCTTGGTCATCGAAGAGCTTATCCAGGGAGACAAGGTAGGCAACTACGTGGTACAAAGAGGTCTTCTTGGTGGCGGCGCCTGCCTGGGTTTCTCATGCGGGCTGCGGGCCCGGGGTCCGGATGGCGGGAGGATAAAGTCTCATCGGTGTGAGACAAGGTGCTCCTCGAGATTCTCGAGTAACGGAGAGTTTTCCTGAGGGCCAAGGGATAAGTATCCCGATGTCGAAAACTTTGTGGCGGTCACGCGCCACGGCTCGGCGTTGGGGTAGCGGGTGCTTGGCGATGGAGGACCACCCTACACAAGAGTGCCGAGTTGCTCGTACTCTCATCGTAGTACCTTGGGCGCCTCGGATACCGAGGCGCCGGGAGTTGATAAGAAGGCGAGCAAAACCAGGCTCCTCGGCACACGCCTTGGGTCCATCCATCTTCGCCATCCGAAAACAAGGGTAGAGTTGATCAAGTTGTGCAAAGGGTAGGGTACAAAAGATAGATAGTTTTATTTATTCACAAAGGTTGGGTACACTCCTCAGGGGTACACTTATTATTATGACGATAGTTCTAGCCTAGGCACTCCATACTCTTCTTATGGGGATTCTTGCTCGGTGAATGCGACGCGCTTCTTCGGTGGGAGGTCTTGTTCCAACATGACATCCTCGGTGCAGGTTCCCTTATCGTGGGTTTCTTGAGGTTCATCCTCCATCAACCCAGCTTCTTCTCTTCTCCCTCGTTCCTTGTGGAGCTCATCCCATAGGTTCTTGTGGAATACTTCAGAGCGTTCCCTTTCTCTGGCGTAGTCTCGCTCCATGTTGCGTAGCTCAACTTCCGCCATGGTTGTCTTAATCCTTTCCAGCCTCTATCCTTTGCTCGCTCTTTCCGCTCTGTCAATCTGCTTGATTCTTTGGGCTTGCTCTGGTAGAGGTGGTCTAGGCCATTGAGGTAGATGGTCGGGTGAGAAATTGTATCTTCTAGGTCTTCTTCTTCTCTTCAGAGTCCTCTCATCCGGCGATCCATGAGCGTCCTCTTCCTCCGAGGGTGGGAAAAATCCCATCGGAGTCCGTCGAAGGTGTTGCCTATAGACCACTCGTAGGCGTCGCAGGGCTTTTCGGGCAGCTTTTGGGTATGTGTCGGTGAAGCGAAACCCAGTGGCGGAGACGAACCAAGGTTCTGTGTCGGGGTAGAGTGTGCTTCTTCCACGAAGATCGCAGCTTACACATCGGGTGCCGGCGTTCGTACTCGATAGACGAACTCCGGCGGATCCCTTACTCCGACGCGTTCTAAGCTGAGTAGCAACAGGTTAGGGAGGCCAGGCTGGACGGGGCAGATTCCTCCGTTCCATTCGGGGTTAGCCATCTGGAAACAGGCAAGGATCAGGGTAAGGATTTGGGAAAAGATGAGCTTAGCAAGGGAAAGGTTAGAGAGGGCCAGAGGAGGTCTCGTATCCTAGGGGTCGTGTCCTACGGCCAAACCTACGGCTCTGATACCACCTGAAGCGTCCCCTCATCAGAGGTGACTAAATGTGATACAAATACCAGTCCCAGGAGGCTGGCAACACATTTATTACAACAGGTGGTTCAGTCCCTTACATCACGGCGGCATAGTGGGCACGGGAGCGCCACTGCCACGAGAAACAACACAAAAGCTAAAGACCAAACTACAACAGCGAAGGCTTCTAAGGCCTCATCCAGTACCACGCCATGGAAGCTCTGTGGTGACCCCGAGTCCAGCACGGTTGGGTGTAGGGCAACCGACCTACTCGACGTCTTCGGGAACGAAGTCGGGATCCTCCTCTGAAAAACAGTTAATCAAGCAAGGGTGAGTACATACGTACTCAACAAGTTCAACCCCACCCACGGAGGGGTTAATAAGCAGATCATGCACAGGATATATCAAGGATCAGGATAAGGTTTATTTTACAAACACATTTACTCATGCGGGGTTTGCTTTGAAAAGGTTTTCGCAAACAATTTTATAACTCAAGTAGCTCGGTTGTTTTGTGAAAACCAAATGAAGACTAGGACTCCCCGTCCGCAGAGCTGCACACTGACCACACATTTTTCCAGAAAACAACTCACGCCACGAAAACATCCCAAATCCAAACACTAGTTTTGTGACCCCACCGTGACTCGTCCAATACCGTGGACACGGCTATTCGAATAGGTTTTACACTGCAGAGGTTGTACATCTTTACCCACAAGTAGGGCGCCATTACACGAACACCTTAGTGTCGGCGGATCCTATCAAAGCCATTACCCACCTTAGCTAACCCTACGAGCCACCACGGGAGCAACCAAGGGTTATCTCACATAACCAGGGTGTACCTCACACTGATCGCACTCTACTCCTTGATCTCCCGCTGCTCACCCGCACTCCTGATGGCAAGTAGATTAACTAGTGGGATTTATGCTAAGCCGTTGCCACATACAACGGTCGAGTGGTAATCACGATAATTGGGCGGTGAGATGTCACGCAGGTCCCTTAATGACAAGATGGACATCTCCAACACGCCAACCACAAAGGTACGAGCTCTCCCATACTCGACACACGCGTCCATCCGTCCTACCCGGTTCTTTACTCATTTTTCAAAATATCCCATTCCCGTTTTTAAAGCACTCACTCATTTTAAAGAAATCATTTAGGGTGATCAAAGATCAATCATAGCAATCAAGGGTGGCTATCCTACCAGGTTTTAACAAGAAACAATATGCAATTTATAAAACGGGTCATAGGGTTGTATTTATAAAACTGGGATCAAAGCATGCATCAAAGGATGAGATTGAACTTGCCGTCTTCGAAGTCTTCGGGGAGTTCCTGCTCGGGGTTCGGGATCTCGGGCTCCTGCTCGCAGTACTCAGCTCCAAGCTCCGGCTCGTGGTACCCTCCTTCGTTCACTCCGTCGGCTATAGCGCACACACAGGCAAGCATGCAATCAATATAAGCACACACAATTTCTCCGGCTGAGCTCGAGGAAGGTAATAAATGGAAAAGGAGAAATATATATGATTTATGGGGAATTGGTGAATGGTTCGGCGGGAATAATCCCGGGAAAGGTGTGGTGAAATTTGGAATTAATTGGGAGTAAAATTGTGCATGAAATGTCGGGTTAAAGGGAGTTTATAGGGGCTAAGGGCCTATTAGTAAATAGGCTTAATAGAGAGGTGGACTCATTTGCAAAATGTAATTAAGGTGAGGGTTACACGGAATGGTCCAGGGGCCTACTTGAAATTAAATGGGGCTAACTTGTAAATGTGTAGGGTTGTTTTTGGTGTAATAATTAAAGGGTAGGGTCTTATTGAAAGAAAGAGAGAGAATAGAGATGAGGGAGGGGGGGCTCGGTGGGAAAAAGGGAAAAGGGCAGGGGGGTCACGGGCAAATGCCCTTCTTCCTCCCCCCGATTCAGGAACAGGGGAGGGAGGCCGGTCTGGCCGGCAGCGATGTGTGCGTGGGGCCGGGGGACAGGGGAAAATGAAGAGGGGTCGAGGCTATCTAACCCTTCCCTCACCTTGGTCGGGGACGGCCCTTGTAGACGGCTCCTCGGCGTCGGGTGGCGGCCGACAATGGTGGTTGAGGTGGTGGTGTTTGGAAGCTCGGGAAAACAGGGAGGTTCGGCTGTGGCGGTGCGAGGTGAAGTGGGAAGCGCAGGCCCTTTATAAGCGGGGAAGGCGGTTCGGCTTAAACAATGTGACGGAGGTCACGTGAGCGGTGCTGGGCGGCTCGGCGTGGCGTGTTGGGAGGAGGAGGGGCGGCGCGGTTGGCGCCAGGCGCTCGGGCAGGCGGCTACGGATCGAAGGAAGAAGAAGGAGGAGGAGAAGAAGGAAGGAAAAAGAAAGGAAGAAAGGAAAAAGGAAAAAGAGAAAAGAAGGAAAAAAATAGGAAAAGGAAAAATAGGAAAAGAAAAGAAAAATAAAAGAAGTAGGAAAAAGGAAGGGAAAAGAGGTTTAGAGAATTAGGAGAATTTCTAGGGAAAATAGGGGGAAGGGTGTTGCGGGATTTTCCGATTTGAGCGTCGGCGTGATTTTCGACGGTGATGGCGAAGCGGACTGCCGGCGGGACCGCTGATGTATGCGGGATTCCGGTGTGGTGGCCGATCAGTGCCGGGCGGCACGCGTGGGTGATGGCCCGGGTGCGGGCGGTACCGGCGGGATTCGACGCTGCCGGTGAGAGAGGGAGAAGGTGACCGGGGTTTCGAAAGGGGGTAAATGAGCTCAGCGGGAAAGTTTTGAAAACACGCGTGATTTATTAGGTGATTTATTAGGAGTTAAAAACGCGGGCGTTACAGCTTCTTGGCTGGATTGACCGGCTTGGTCCCGGAACCTTGATTCTGCTGGTTGGGTTTAATCTGCTTGGGCTTTGGGCAGTCACTTATATAATGCCCGGGCTGTCCACAATTGTAACAACGGCAGTCACCGGTGTTGCGTGGGGGTGCGTTGGGCTTGGAAGCTTGCTGCTGGGTGTTGCGGAACTGAAAGTTTCCTGAAGGTTTGCTCTGTGATGGCTTCATCGTCCAGCGTCCAGTTGAAGATTGCTGGGACGAGTTAGGAACATTCTTCTTCACAAAGCGAAACTTTTTGTTAGTCCCGCTGCCCGAAGCAAAACCAGCCTGCCCCTTCTTGTCTCTCTGGGCCTTCTTCATGGCATCCTCTTGGGATATAGCCTTGTTCACCAACTCATGGAAGTTGTTGGGCTCTATCAAATTCAGCCATTCATACAACTCACCATCCAGGCAATCACGGAACCTCTCCATCTTCTTGGCATCGGTATCCACATGATACCCACCATATTGACAAAGGCTATTGAATTTCTGTGCATAGTGATACAGGTGCGACTCCACGCGAGGGTCAGCAATTCCCTCATCTTCCTATCCATTAGTCCCTTAGGAATGTGATGGCTTTTGAAAGCTTGCTTGAATTCATTCAAGTGACATGCATGCCCTGCTGCATGGTCTTGAAATGTTCCCACCACATCAAAGCTTCACCTCGGTTGCAAAGGCGGTTGGCCTTGTTTTCCTCCAAGCATGGTAGCACAAAGGCAGAGAACTTGGCCTCAATGGCCTTGATCCACGCCTCAGCTTCAAAGGGGTCTTCCGCCTTGGTGAAGGTCGGGGGCTTCATCCCGATGAACTGAGGGTAGGTGGTGACATGATTTGACCTCTCATGATTTGCCCCATGGGGCGGTCTTTGGTTCAGCTGCTGGGCGATCTGCTGCTGCGTCTGCAGGATCTGGCGCAGCACCTCGGTCTGAGTAGCCATGAATGCCTCCGACGGCGTCATGGGCGGTGGCGGTGGCAGTTCACCACTACCCGATGCTCCAAAACCGTTGGGAGAGCTGCGCGTTGGTCCCACCATCTGAAAATGTGAGCCTTTATTAGACATGTAGCCATAATCTTGCTTAGAAAGAAACGACAAGTGTAAACATGCATCACAAAAGCTCATTCGTGAAATTTTCTCGAAATGTGCAGCAACGCGGTCATGAGAAAATTTCATATCCAACAGCTTAGTCACTGAAAAATTTCCAATCCTGGTCAGTAGATGTAGGATTTCATGCGCTCCAAAGTTGGTATTCAACTCCGTAGCGAATTTCCAAGTTCGCGTGCCCGAAGAATTCGAATTGCGAAAATCTGTCTAGCTGTCCTGGCAGCAGGCCGACACTCACCGAAATTTCCGCAACTCTCAGTACTCTCATGCAAAAATGCTGAATTTTGGTGAGCACGGTCATCACAATATTCCGCACAACTTTGGTATTCAACGCATGACAAGATTTCGACGTTCAATTGCTCGAAAAAGTACATTTCCAACGTTCTGTCTAGCTGTTTGGACAGCAGCCAGAACTGGGTTAAAAATTGCATAACTCTCAGTAGGAAAGTGCCAATTGCTGAATTTTGGCGAGCGCGATCGTCATAAAATTCTGGAAAAGTTTGGCATTCAACACAGGACTCGAATCTGACCATAAATAGCTTAAACATTTTCCTTACACAAACACTGCAGGAATAGTGTTCAATCGAGCATTACATAGGTGCCAAGTTTTAGGGATCACCAACATACATCAGGGGTTACACTGCAGTCGTGCTGCACAAAAGAATACTCCTAAGTTAGCCTACCACAAAAACCAACCAAACAGCTACACACAGGAGTATAAGTCACCCCACTACAACACTACGGCAACCTAGTTGCCGAGCCATCGGCGGCGGGTGAAGCGGTGGGGTCGGTGGCGGTGGTCGGCGACTCTCTGGTCAAGACCCGACTGACCTGCTGCTCCCGGGAGGTGCCTCCACCGGAGGTGGTGGCTGCAGAGCCACAATGGCTGCGTGTCGCCACCGCACCTCGGCCTCCTCCACCACTCGCATCTCGATGATGTTCGCAGCGTGTCAACCTCTCGATGTCTCTAGCGTCCCACGCCTCACGGAGGGTAGTGACCTCGCCTCAGTCTAGGATTCTCTGTAAGCGGTCTCCTCTCTCTAATTCCAACTGGAACCTCCTAGTATGAAGCCAGTCGTTCTCCCGCTGAGTCTGGAAGAGAGTGAAGCCCTGCTGCTGGTAAGCCATCGAGAGATCGTGCCGGGCCGAGAGCCGACTCGGGCGGCTGATCACCAAGCGGGTGGTGTTACGCAGCCCCTGAAGTGTGAACACGGCGTCCAGCAACGTGTCGGTCGCGTGGCGCCCCAGTGAGCTGCGAGCAGCGAACTCCTGTAGGTGGTCCACACGGTCCCTCCATTCCGGTCGCGGGTTCACCACCGAAGCATCCGAATGGTGAGTGCTACCACCGTCGGGTTGTGGTCGCAGAAGTCCGTCAGCACCCAGAGGGCAGCCGACTCGAAAGACTCCTGCTGACGAAAACCCCAGTACACGGAGCTCAAGTCGAACCCGAGGGTGGTCCGGGTGGGTGAATGCGGTGACGGTCACCGCAACGAGCACGCCCAGGTGCTCGAACTCGAGCACCTCGTAGACGGGCGGAATGGTGTAGCCGGCAGCGCTGAGTGCCTCCCACGCAAGGCGTGGAAAACCCTCGGTGCAGTCCGGTCGGTGACGGACCGAACCGTCAGCGCCGTACTCGAGAAACAAGGGGGCAGCCATCTGTACAAAAATGTAACGCATGTTAGAACTCAAAGAGGACAACATGTCAATGGTGCAAAATTCTGGCAGCTGTGAATAAACATTCATAACTCAAAAACCAGAAACCCAAAATTTCTCAAATTTCACCAGCTACTCCGTAAAGTTTTTATGCACAATTTTGGTATTCAAATGTTGAGCTAGATCATTTAGGAACAAGGTCGAAAGATGCAATGTTCAGAGTTCTGTCCTCAGAAAACAGCTTGACCTAGGTTCACTAAAAAGGGTACAACTCGGAATCTACAGAAGCTATGACCATGAATTTTTGCGAGCAAAAACTAGATTAGAAATGTAGCAACTTTGGTATAGATAAACTAGTCCAAACATTTTTAGAACATGGTGCAAAAATCAAGCGAACAGCCATTCAGATTTTGGACAGCAACAACATCCTAGACATGAGAGGTAAAGCTAGGACACAAAAACCACACACTAGCAAAAACTTCCTTAGAGAGCATACAATTCAGATTTTGGGTACATTTTTAAGTTGTTTCAAAATTTTAACATGATGCAAGACGTCCTAATCGTCCTCACACGGCAATCAAGCCAAAAATCGAAGTTAGTGCCGGTGGCAAGGCTTTTATTTGTCTCTCCCTATAATAACTAGCCGAGAGCTATTCGATACTCACTTAGCGACTAACGGATCGTTGTTAGTGTACAGAAAGAACCTTCCATGCCAGCACGTCACGGAAGCATCCACATACGATTACCGCTCGCTATAAAACGGTATCCATGCGTCAAGCCCTTTGCATGGACAGCGTCCAACCTCAGATACTCTCCTTTGGAATGGAGTGCATCCTTGCCTCGCATATTCACAATGCGGAACGTTCACTTATGGCAAAACGTGGCGAGACATGACGCGACGATGGGTTCCTCTGGAATAGGTCCCATCCATCCCTCACATGACTTCCATGCGGTACCACCACGTATGGCAAAACGTGATGAGACATCGACGCCGACGTGGGTTCCCATTAGAATAGGTCCCATCCATCCTCACAGACTTTCTGTGGCACCACACCATGATGTGGAAAACGTGATGAACTAGTATGGTTGTACAGTAAGTTCGACGTAAATAAAATGTGAGTTAGCAAAATAAACCATAGATTTGTAAGTCACCTGAAAGAACCCAAAAAAAATTCCTCTAGGGCCTCTCGGTCTAAATCCATCCTTAACGGACCAACGATTTTGCAAATCCAAACAATCTTGGCAAATTTTATTCAAAAACCAGTGATTAAGGTTGTTAATTAAACTCTGGTGCATATAATCGCTCTGGTACCAGCTGTGACAACCCGCCCAGAAAAATACCGTACTATCGCCTAAACCAATCCACTTTGGTCATTAAGCAATAATAAAGTATCATCCCGTCGTTAGTTGCCGGGTCGAGCCCGGTGAAATCACTTACATAGCAACAAAGGATCGACGAATATGCATTAAAACTCACGCGAAGGCAAGTCCAGAGTACAACACATAATTAAGTCCAAATCTGCCCCGAAGGGTTTAATTATTACAAACCAAAGCACTTGACACGATAACGAAGTTCAGAGTTTTGAAAACAGCGGAATTAAACTAAACGGCACGAGGAGCATCACAGGAGGCCTGCCATGATGCCTTCATTCATCGTCTTCCACCCACTCCAGCCTCCCAAAAGCGGATTTCTCGTGCCACACATCACTAAAGGCATTACCGAAATCAACAAATTAGCAAAATTTGAGTATACTAATACTCAGCAAGACTTACCCGTCGGTGACAGCTACATCACCAACTCTAGACATGAAAGGCTTTTTGGCTAGTGGGGTTCTTTTGCCGAAAAGCAACGAGAGTAGGTCCTTACTTTCAATATTTTAACTCAGGTTCTAGTTGATTACTCCTTTCTAAATGAGCAAGCTATTGCAAGCATAAGTTGTGCAATTCAATTAATCAAGCATAAATATTCACAAAGTTCCATCATTAGGGATATCATGGCCAGTTGGATAAGTAGTCTCAGATAACGGTGAGAGACCGACAACCAGTTGATTTAAACCTTGCAAGGTAGACCTAAACACACGGTAGGGTGTACTCACCAAGACCCACCAACCGTGTTCCCAAAACTCTTCGGCTCAGGATCGAATCTTACGATTGGTAGTGCAGTTATCGGCATACCCGCAAGGCACCCAGAATCACCATGCACCACCGGTAGCTAGCCGTGAGACGCATCCCAAGATGAGTAATAGTAAGATCCCTCACGTCATTAAGGTACTAGGCTTACTGGCCTCATTCCCGACAAGTGCTTAGTACTTTCAAACACTTAACCCACGAAAGCCATTGGACCGGAGCCCACATCCCATGCTCTTACCATATGAGCAATCCATTTATAAAGATCTTATGATTCCAACATAAGAACCTATTCTCGCGAGTGACAAGTATCACTCGACTTGTAACGGTCCTATAGCATAGCAGCTATCGACCTAGCTTACTAGTAAAAGACATAGGTACCTAAGGTGCTAATGGGTGATTGTTGGCTAGGTTTTCGAGGTGATGACCCAGGTTGACCATGATTTGACCAAGGTCAACAAGTTTGACCAATCATTAGGGTTAATTAAAAACCTGGGGCGTCACACATGGCGCGATCCTCCGCAGACTTCACGGCGGCCTCGGCCTGACCTCGGCCGACGACGTTCGCCACCGCCCCGACGGCGGTTAGACGAGCGACCGCCAGCTGCATTTCCAGCTAAAATTGGTCCGCTCGGAGCTCCCCGATGGTGCGCGCTTGGCACCCACGAGCTCTGACGTCTGTGTGGGAGTCATCTATCGCAATACTTGCAAGGACAGGGAAAACAAGATCAAAGGTTTGGACTCAATGGGACTCACTGTCGTCGCGGGGAGGATGAGCTCGTCGAACGCTCGCTGCGCCTACCCGAGGCCTCGTTCGAGACGGTGACGGGCTGCGACCTCCTCGTCTTCATCATCATACGTGTCCGCCTCGCGGGCCACGGACCACGTGGAGCGCACGAGATCAGTGATCCGCGCTCCTCCCTCCGCCGGCTCTGATAACGGCCCTGCTGAGAAGAAGAGGTGGCCGCCGCTTTCCCGACCTCACGGATCTCGGGAGGCGCCGCCCGTTGCGCCCGCAGGGACAACGTGTTCTTGCGGGTCTGGGCGGGACGGGCTTGCGGTGGGTGCTCCTTCGACGTCAGAGACGGCGGGCCGGGGCGACGGCAACTCCGGCACGTTCGCGACGGGCGTCTCCGCGATCACCGCGGGGGTCGGGGATGCAGCGGTGGCCAGCTCTACTATGGCCACTCCGGCTACGGGTTCCTCGAGGTTGACCCCGATCACCTCGACCGCAGTTGTGGTCTCGAGGGTCCCAGCTCCTCCGACCAAGATCGGCCCCGACCGTTCGTCTCGGCCACTTCAACCCACGGGATCCTGGGGCGGCCAGCTTCAAGCCGGATGGCGGCCTCGGACACGGACACGCTCCGGCCAGCGGTGCGGCCTCAAGGGTGGACGTCCCGGACGCCTCGGCCTCCGGCTCCTCCGCTCACTTGAGCTGCGCTCCGGCTCGGCCTCGGCGGCCATGTCGCCGCCTGAAGGGTTGGGACCCTCGGGGCGGCGGTCTCTTGAGGCCCAGGCTAGTGCCTCGAGCCGCCCGGCACCTCCGCTGCGTCTCCACCCATCTGCGGTCGCGGCAGGCACGGACACCTCAACCACCGTTGGCGTCCCGGACTCGATCCGCCCGGCGGCGCTGAACGCACGGTCTCCTCGGTAGCCGCCAACTGGACATCACTGCCCTCAACGGCGAGCGCCACTAGGGGCTCGATCACCGCCGGGGGCTAGTTCGCCTCAGGGGTTGTATGCCCAAACCAAGTCGTAGGCTCACGACACTCGTGGAGGCGTCGCCCGTCCAACGACCTCGGTCACCGCGGCCGACCCGCTCCGGACTGCTTGGCCGTCGCAAACAGTGGGAGGAGATATCGGGCGGGGCGGGCGAGATCGCAGAGATCACGCCTTTTCGCGGGCGCGCTCTGCGGTCTGTTGAAACGCCGTGTCGGTTGGTGAGACATGCGGTAAGGGGCGGCGAAGATAAAAAGTTGGAGCGACAAGACCTGACGGTATGCGCGGCCCCATAGGACCTCATGCGGGCCCGCTAGGCGAGCTGTCGATGTGTGCAAACTCGGGCTGGCCTCTTAACTCCAGGGGGTCGGGATTTGGTTGTTAGCTTCTCGGCTCGGCTCGGGGCTTCCCATCACGACACGGGAGCGGTCTCGGGCCCCGGCGAGCTAGGGGCTGCCTTCTTGTCCTCTGCCGATCTTGGGTAGGCGACTTTCGACCACCACACGGTGAGGGGACACCTGGCCGAGGCCCGCCCCCGGATCACCAAAGATTGAAGGCGCCATGAGAGAGTGCTCGAACTTCCCCCCTGCGGTGCGCCCTGCGCGGATGTCGGCGGCGTCGACCTTGCCTTCGGTGACGACCGCCTCCTCGGGGTGGCGGGCTCCCGGCCTTGCACATCCTTTGGAGGAGCAGCGGGAAGAGAATCGTGGCCCGGG
This sequence comes from Cenchrus purpureus, assembly GCA_022644695.1. Classification (NCBI taxonomy): domain Eukaryota; kingdom Viridiplantae; phylum Streptophyta; class Magnoliopsida; order Poales; family Poaceae; genus Cenchrus; species Cenchrus purpureus. Next base: position 12,959,587 of record CP053458.1, read on the forward strand.
CTACTGGGCGGTCGTCCGAGAGGATCCGTCGCTCCCGGGAGCTCGGTGGTCACCGGGTGCCGCTTTGAAGCAGGGCGGCCTCCGGTCCTCTCGGGCGAGCTTACGGAGCCGTGGGCTCGCGCCACCTTTCGGGCGGGGTACCGCCCGCCTCGGCGGACCTCGGCGGCTGGGCGGAGAGGCTGGGTGACCGGACGGGGTGCTCGATCGATGTTCGCTCGGTTCGCCGCCACTCCGCAGCGGCGGCGGCGGATCTTCATTTGAGGCGGCCTCCATTTTGTGGCGCTTGATGCGGTGATTGTTCGCTCATGCCAATCTCCATCTCTTTGTCTTTGTGGCTTTGCAGCTCGGCCCTCGGCCTCTCGCGGCGCGGCCAGGTGGTTGAGGATCACGTCTGAGGAAGGGGCTTGGCGGGGATGAGGTCGGCGCACTTCAACTAAAAATGAGGAGGCGAAAGAAATCTTTACAACCATCAAAATCTCCAGAAAATATTTGATACAACCCAGGGCTGGCTAGAAAACTAGTCGGAAGGGAGAAGCACTACAAGATTTTCGGTCCCTCGTTGGGAGCATGGGCGAGCGTGGCGGCGGCCACAGTCGATGCCCGCCTTGGAGTAACCACCGCCACTCGACTTGGATCTCGTCCAGTGAAGGCGGCTCGAGTATCACGGACCCGCGAAGGGGCCTGTTCGCCGTCATCTCGTAGATCTTGAAGGGCCGCCTCCGGGCGGAGCGATCCCAGCGTGCGTGTCTTGCCGATGGCCGTCGACCCGGCATTTGCGAGCGGCCGGCCACCACCAATCTTGCTTTAGCGATTTCTCTGCTCCGCCTGTCGGAGCCCGTCGCTCGATTCGCGGCGCCTTGGCGATGGAGCTGCCGGTAAACTCCGGCAGGGCGTGGTCGGGGTCGTTCTTGAGATCGAACCAACCCTTGTGCCACCCACTGTTGGAGCTCGTCGGCATGAAGGGGATGTATGTCGCCCTGCTTCACTTCATCAGAAGGTTGGCGCACCCGATCGTCGCCCGAGGCGAGCCGTCCTTGACGAGGCGAACTTGAAGAAATGCGAAGAGGTGCCAATGGCGCCGACTCCCAAAATACCCTCACTGCGCCTCGACGCCGCCATCTGGCGGGCGTTGTTGGATTGAGTCTTGTGCAGTCCATACTCGAAGAGCACACAGCGGATGAACCGCCCGGAGGCGTAAGTCGGCGCTCATGAAAGCGCCACGAGCGAGGCGGCGTAGCCCTTTGGTGGATGCGGCCGCGGTCTCATCCTTGGGCACCCTCCACTCCTCGGCATCGGTGGCGCGGCGGTGCCCGGCGGCGAGGTGGTGGGCGTCGTGCGGGACACGGCAGAGCAGGACCCGATTCGACATAACGCCGGCGAAACAGGCGCGATGCGGATGGAAAAAGCGGTGGCGCTGCGAGCATGAAGAGAGGAGAAGCGATCGGCGGCAAAGGAGATTGGGCGAATGAATCGAATCCCAATCGGCGGTTGATAAGGAGAAGGCGTGGAGGTCGGCCTTAAATCTTGGCCCCACTACTAAAACCGCCCGTTCGATTCGCGCGCGCCGAGAACAGCCCCTGGCGCCCATCGGTAGCGATGGTTCGGCGCTGGTGGGCCCAGAATCGAGCGGCGATGCGCCATCCCTTCCAACGACAAGTCGACGCCACGCCCGTCCTCCACGGCGCCACGTCTCGGCGCAAGCGCCACGCCGTCCAGGCGAGATCTCGAGAAGCAATAGCGGTGTTTACGAAGATTGAAACCCCTGGCGAGCCTACAACTCACTCGTGGGCTTGGGGGCTAGATCCGGCGGATATTCTCGCACCGGGAAAACCAAAGGAAAAAACTACCCGGACGCCTTTCTTTTGAGCTGCGACGGTCCTGAACTCCCGCCCGGGCTCGGGGAGCTCTTGACGAGGGCACGGATTAGGGCCCCTTAAAGTAAAGATAATCACTCTCAAGGTAGAGTCGACACCATTGACAATGTCAAGGCTAAGATCCGGGGACGGGAAGGGCAAGCGGTCCTTGTCAAGGCGTCAGCAAGGCGTCTTGTTTCCGACCATGAGGAAGCTTCCCGACAAGTTTCCGCCTCGCACGAGGTCTTCGCCCCGGCGAGTCTCAGCCTCGCATGACTAGTCTCAGCCTCGCTTGGGTTTTTCGCCTCGACAACTCGCTCATGCGGCAGTCTCCCCCGACCAGCTGGATTCGACGCAGTGGTTTACATCTCCGACTAAGGCGAGGCCAGCAGGCGGAGGTCGGGAGGAATCGAGGCCACACAGATGTGGCGCAACCCGGCGGGCTCCCGTGGCGACCGTGGGGCACCGGCTCCCATACCATGCAAGTGCTCGGTGGCGGCGCGCGTGCGGGCGGCGACTCGACAAAACATGTCTTGTTCCCGTCACGGCGACCCCGCGCCGTCCCATCCGACTTCTGCGACACGCCAGCCCGTCGGAGGCACTCAAGTACCCTCTACGGTCGGGCGCCCACCTACATTTAGGCCCAGGCGTGTGAGCCTAATACACACTAAGGAGGGTTGAGTCACACTTCATAAAGGAGCTCGGAGGCGCTGGGTACTCGGAAATGAGCAGTGATACGGACGCGGCGGCCTACGGCTCCAACACACGGCTCCCCTTCAATGCTCCACTGGGGCGGCCTTGCGAGAAGACCTCCAGTGCGTGGGCACTGTAGCACATTTTCGTTTTCCTCTTTGCCCTTCACCCACGAGACTATAAAAGGGAGAGGGAGGCAACCGTCTGGGCGGACAGACCACGCACTCAACACCACGGGGACTTGGGCTCGAGAACCCTCTCCCGGAGCAGTTTGTAACCCCTCTGTGTAGAGACATTCCTAAGCGAGAACATGGCTCGACCTTTGGACATGAGGGTATTACTCCCGGAGGCCAGACCAGTCTAAACCCGTGTCTCTTGTGCTAACCATCCGGGTCGGACACGCAGTCGATACAAATTTACTACCGGCGGTAGAGAACCCCGACAGTTGCATTCCATCCATCTTTCTGCATGCGCATGGAATCGAATACTGCATACAATTCATGGAACTCACGAACTCTGATTCCTCAAGCAGATATGACACGAACTAGATGTAGCTTCACCAAATTAATGTGTACAACGAATTCGATTGTTTATTTATCCTTTTAGCTGTTCATCTTGATTATCAAGTTAACGATTAAGAGTTCATGCCTAATTTAACGGCTACAGCCTTCAGGCCAACACACAGCTGGTGCGGCGTCAACCTGACTCTATCACATCTCGATTCTCGTCAACCTTGCTCGCGGCGCATCCAGCAATCGATGCTCATGGTAATCACCAGCACGAGCAGAATCCATGGTGAGCGGCGGCGGCAAGGACGTAGATTGGAAGAGGGAGGGAATTGTGGGGCAGAGGAGAGAGCAAGGAAAGCAGCGGCTTATGCGGGCTGCCACGTATATGTGGGCCGCCACATACGCCCGCGAAGGATCATGCGGCTCGTGCGGATGCGGGGCGGGCAGCCGCGAACCGCCCCGCTTGCATCCGTAGTGGCAGGTCACGGCCTGGGCATCACGGCTATGCCTGCCACTGATCGGGCAACGCGGCAGAAAACTGTTTAGCCTGCTCTGAGTGAGTATACTAGGAACTTTGCTCCCTCGATTTGGGGGCGACCGCTGTCCGCGGGTGTGCGGTGTGGCCAAGCCACTGCTTGTCGATTCTGTCTGCTTCTTTCCGCGTAAAAAAACAAAATAAAGCGATTTCGACTGGGATATAAGTACTCGCAGGCTACACTTTGACCTACAAGCACGAAAGTATACCATCTTACCAGCCCGTCAGCCCACCAACAACAAAGTGGCCCAACCCCACTTACCTACCCAAAAAAGGCCAAAACGAGCACATTTTGGATCCTCAACTAGGCCTAAGTGACAGGATCCTGGGCCTTCTGCCCCGATTTGCTATTCCCGTCCGTACGTCTAGAGGTGAGTGTGCGTGCATTGTGAGTGTCTCCGTTATAATGTGTAATTCGAAAAAAATCATCTTTTTACATATTATTTTGACTTACTTTTGAATATTTGAGATTTGTTAGGAATAAAATCTGTCATATCTCCATTAACCCTAACCCCCTCCCTCCCACCCCACACCCTCGTGGCCCTGGAGCCACAGAATAAGATGTTTGTTTTCTAAAAAGTGAAGAGTTTTTAAAAATATTGAAATAATTAAAAAAGGACAATTTGAGCTATGCTATTATAATTTTGCTAAATAGAGATATGACATCCTGATCCACATGTCATTGACTCATGTGAGCCCCACGTGTCGGTGAGATACCAGTGACATATCTCCAACTTTGCAAAATTATAATGGCATGGTTCCAAATTACACTAAAAAATGTTGAATAAAAATTTTAAAAAAAGTTTGTGCATTTTTTTCAAAAAATGTTGGATTTAAGTTTTCTAAAAAATTTAATAACTTTTTTACCGAATAAACTGGTCTAACTTTTATAAAATATTGGACAATTTTTTACACAACATATGTGATCTTATGTTTCCATTCGGGGACTGACAAGGAGAGTACGCGGCTATGCCTCGAAGAATTTTCATTCGGTGACTGACAAGACATCAAGACGAACAGCTAGCCTGTTCCAATCGGACAAGCATGCTGCATGCGCAACCTGCAGGCTGCAGCAAAGCACAACACAACACACACAGCGCCATGCACGCATGGCGACGTCGCGTCCCCGAAAATCCCCCGACACCTACGACCTAGCTTAGCGCGGAACAGCGCAAGCGCAACCGAGCTAGTATAGGAGTAGCTATCAGAGCGCGGATCCTGAGTTCCTGACTCTCCACTCGACCACCCAATCCGGCCAACGGGCCAAGCACGCACATGGAATCCTCATGTCATCTCATCACCAGTTAGCGAATGCATGCCTTAGAGCAAGTATATCAATGGACGATTAGCCCACTATTCGTGAGACCGTCACATCGAATCGTGCTGCTCTCTATGCACGCGGCTCAACACGGCAAAGTGTTAGCAAATTACTACTATTCACTAGTCGCTTCGAAGACAATTTACCGAGCTAAACAATGCCTGATTGACCAGTCTTGGTGGCAGTCTGATTGATCAGGCTAGGAGTACAGTACAAAGTAAACTCACGCTGATCCACCGGTCCATGCATCATGTAGCTAGCCCACACAGGAGCCGGTCGTCGGCGGGCAAACAACACCAAGTGGACGTGCTGAGGAAACCGATCTCGACACCAAACATTGGCTTGGTGGTCGTTGCCGATCCTTTGCAGGCTCCCTCGAGGCACAGGCACACCAGCTGTTACGCTACTTGTTTACTCCTTTTCTCGTACCCGACCGCGTGGAAGCGTGCCGTCGTCGTGCACCCGCCAATGCGTGTTCGTACTAGTATTACCTGCGTGCGGGCGGATCGATCCATCATATATTGTCGTCGAACGTGGCAATGGGTAACTGTCCTAGCTAGGTGGGGGCCCTCAAAGCGACACCGGCCCGTACGTTTGAATAGCATCCCCAACGTGGTGGCATGAATCGTTGGATGATGCAGACATGCGTGTAGATATATGATCAAAGTATATGTATGATCTATCAAGATCGAGCGCGCGGAGAGACAGATGGTCTCTCCAGATGGATGCCCTTCACGTCCATGATGCCTGCCGGCCAGCTCGCACACGCATGTGCACCGTCTGGTACGTGATCGATGGAGTTAAAAGGCTGGATGGCGCTGCTTCGACGTGTGGCCATGCCCGTGGGATCATCATATTTGTGTTTAGTTATGAGACATTAATTTAATTGCATTGTCCATGATACCCCCTTCTTCACCGTCAAGCTTCTTTGTTCTTACCAGTTAATTACCACCACATGCAAAGTGCACCCTTAATATACTTACTTTTTGTTACTGACTATTAAGCAGCAGCTAGAGGATGTACCTACCTGTGGTGTCAGTCAGAACTCAGAAGTTTCAGAGGCTCTGAACTTAAACTACCTGCTGGTCACTTTGGGAATTTACTTTGAACATACATACGGAGTATAATAGTAGTTCATGGAAATACTTTCATACACATACAAAGCCGCAGCCTTTTGAGCTTTCAAACTAAGCCGGTGGGGTAAGACCGCATCATGGGTTTTCATTAAGAAAAAGAAACATTTTCCCAATCTAGAAAATCTCTGAACCTTGTTTTCACCGGCGAGAAGATTTTTTTAAAAAACCAACTCCATAATTCACTCCAATGGCTCTCCTCGTTGCGACCATACCTCAACCCCTCTGACTAAGTTGCCTTTTGAGCTTTCAGAAGATTAAGTAGTTACGTACCGGTACATATGCTTCGTTAGCCGTGTGAGGCGCAGAAAAGGTTGTATCGCCGTGCAAATTGTGGAGCACAAAAGTTACTGCGTGCATATGCATGCCCAGATATAAGAACTAATAATACACGGGATGGGTCATCAGCTGTCCGTTGTTTATGTAATGCAAAGTTGCAAGACAAAGCAACGCAGCATCCATCGATCTCTGCTGCGTCCTGGCAGCTTTACTAAACCCCATCTGATGATGATTACCCTGGCGTTGTTTAGCGGGATGAGTGGCGCCATTCTCTCCCCCCACAACCCTCCGGACCTTTTCCTCCGGCCAGCTCACGGCTCAGGTCTTACAGCTAGCTCCCCAGCCCGACCCTGTCCCTACCGTGCTCCACTGCTTGTGCTTCGGTCCAGTCAAACCTACCACCGCGATCCATCGATCGATCTCCAGACTCCAGAGAATGCAGCGCAGTGGCAGGGCCGAGGTGTCCACTAGCATGCTAATCCACTGGTCCGGTCCGGTCAGGCCGTCAGGGCATGTGGACAGGAGTTACAGTTGTCCACGTTGCGGCCACGCAGCAGGGCAGCGGCGGGCGGGGTGGGCGGAGGGAGGGAGGGAGACGGCGAGGAGAGATTCTCGCGGCCGGGGGAGCATGTGCCCCGCGCTCCCGGCCCGGCGGGCCACTTGCGGTGTGCGCGCAGCGGGACGGTGTGGCCGTGGGATTCCCGCGATCCTGCCCATCCTGACGCGCCCGGCCGGCCACCGCGGTGTACCGCGCCGGCTGCCGCCGCGCGGCGCAGGGCGCCGGCCGTTGTGACTTGTCTGAAAGCCGCTACGCGCGTACCACTCCTACGGCCCCGTGCCACCGTGGGCGGTGGGCTCATCGCTCGTGGATCTGGTCTGCTCGTCAGCTGCTGCTGCACTGGCAAAGCATGCGACGCGATGCTGCAGCTGCTGCGCCGATGTCGGGGCCGCCACCACCCCACCCACCCAGACGTGACGGGTATTGGTGCACTACTAGGGAATGAGACTTTCGTCCTGTCAGAAATTAACATTAGTACCGGGTCATTCACCTACTAATGTTCAAAGAATCATTAATGTCCCGTGCCAAAAGAGGCGGTCGGAGCTATCTGCGATAAACATTAGTAAGACCCTCATTGAGCACTAGACTGTCTCTCACATTAAAGTGTCAACATAGGCTCATTAATGTGGTATGATATTAGCACCGCCCTTATTAAGAGCCTAATATCTCATCTCCATGGCGCTCTAGAGGAGCTTTTGCGGATTTGCGATCATTTCTCAACGATTTCACTTGTTGAAGTGGTCTAGAGGTTAGTTACTTCATCCTCCCTTGATTCATGCTTATTTTCTTGAGTTTCATTTGTCGAAATAGGAGTATTTTAGCACTTTAAAATGTACTACTTAATAGAGGATTTTAGCACTTTGAAATAGGAGTATGTTCTAATAGAGTTGATTGAAATAGATGTCGTGTTTGTTGGATGAGATGTTCTATATGATGATACAAATTAATTTTTTTGCATTATTTTTATAGAAATAAATATAATAAATGCTTTAAATGTACTTATTACTAAGAGAAACGAATGGAATATTGATATTAGAATTAGAGAAATAATTTATTTCTCAAAAAAAAGTTTGCTTATAATAATAATAATTTAAATTGAAATATAGTTTTCTCATTATAAAAATGTTTTCGTCCCATGAAAAATATTTTCTTAAGAAATAAAGTTTCTTTATTAAGAAAAGTTTTCTTCAATACCATCAAAATGGTTTTCTCATTAGAATAGTTATTTCTTAGTTAGAAAAATAATTTCTCAATAGAAAAATAGTTTTCTTCATTAGAAAATTGTTTGCTCATTAGAAATTTAGTAAAAATTTATATTTCATGTGGAATATGGATTTGAACACTATGAATTAGTGTAACACATATAATCTTGCACTTGTTACATGATAATAATATATTTTGTTCGTTATATATTCTTTATTTGTAGATGGACCGACAATGGATGTACACCGACAAGAGAATATCTAATTGAATTCTTTAATGGGCTTCGTGGATTTCTAGAAGTAGCGTAATCGTACAAGCCCCGTCCGGTTTCATTATTTGTCCATGCAGAAAGTGCGATTTGAAGGATTTCTCAACGACAAAGACTCTTCACGATCATTTATACAAATGGGGATTCATGCCAAACTATTTTGTTTGGACAAAGCATGGGAGAGAGGGGTTATAATGGAAGATGATGAAGAAGACGACAATATTCTGATTGGACTCAAGAAGGTGCCTTTGCAATGGGAGATGATCCAATGGGTGAGGATGATGTTGCAATAATTGAGGGAGAGCATGAACAAGGAGAAGATGAGCCGCTTGATGATCTAGGTCGTGTTGCGAGAGCGTATGAAGATTGTGAAAAGGTGAAGGAGGCAAAGAAGTTTGACCGTATGTTAGAAGATCACAAGAAACCATTGTACCCAAATTGCAAAGAGGGGCACAAGAAGTTGGGTAGCACATTGGAAATGCTGCAGTTGGAAGGCTAAACATGGAGTTTCGACAAGGGCTTCATGAATTAATGATGATCGTAAAGGACATGCTTCCAGAGGAGAATGAATTACCGAGTCAACGCATTTAAGCTAAAAGGTCGTTTGTCCTCGGGTTTGGAGGTTCAAAAGATACATGCATGCCCTAATGATTGTATCCTTTACCGAGGAAAAAATATGAGAAATTGGAGGCTTTTCCGTGCGGAGCACGGCGTTATAAGATCCCACGAGATGACCCTTACGATGTTGAGCGGAGAAGCGAAGAAGAAGAAAATTCCTAAGGTAATGTGGTACTTTCCAGGATACCACTAAGCGTTTATTCAGTGCAAGGCTAATGCAAAGTTGATACGTTGGCACAAAGAAGATCGTAGCGTATGACAAGATCGTACATCCCTACCGATGGGTCGCAGTGGAGACTAATTGATAGAGAATTCCCTGAGTTTGCAGAACACGTAAGGAACATTCGGTTTGGTTTAAGTACGGATGGATTCAATCCATTCGGTGAGTTCAGTAGTGGTCATAGCACTTGGCCTGTGACCTTATGCATATTCAACCTTCCGCCATGGCTGTGCATGAAAAAAGTTCATCATGATGCCAATAATCATCCAAAGCCCAAAGCGCCGTGCAATGACATCGATGTTTATCCGAGACCGTTGGTTGAGGATCTTAAAATGTTATGGAAGAAAGAAGGTGTACCTGTGTGGGATGAGTACAAACAGGAGACCTTCAATCTACGAGCGTTGTTGTTTGTCACCATCAATGATTGGCCGGCACTTGGTAATCTATCAGGACAAACAAACAAGGGATACCGAGCATGCACGCACTATTTAGATGATACTTGCAGTGTGTATCTAAAACACGAAAAGATTGTGTATTTGGGCCATCACGATTTCTTCCTCCTAAGCACCCGTTAAGAGAAGAAGGAAAAACATTTTGAAGGTGTTGGAGAAAACGTGAAGCCGATTAACCGTGATGGTAAACTTGTATTTTCTATGGTGAAAGATTTGAAGGTAGTGTTCGGAAGGCTTCGTGCCAAACTGCTCCAAACGACAAGGATGGACGTGCACCCATGTGGAAGAAGATGTCGATATTTTGGGAGCTTCCTTATTGGGAAATCCTTGAGGTTCGCAATGCAATTGATGTGATGCATGTGATGAAGAATTTTTGCGTGAACTTTCTTGGCCACCTAGGTGTATACGGAAAGTCAAAAGATACAGTTGAAGCTCGTCGGGATCTTAAATTTATGAAACAACGAAAAGCCTCCATCCCGAAAAGAGGGAAAAGGAAATTGGTTGGCCCACTAGTTACACCCTCAAGAAGGAAGAGAAGAAGATGATGTTTGATTGTTTGAACAATATCAAGGTCCTGACTGGCTACTCCTCAAATATACAACGAATAATAAATTACAAAGAGAAAAATTTATAAATCAAGGCTCATGACGCCACGTGTTGATGACACAATTGTCACTGTTGCACTACGGGTATTCTACCGAGAATGTGAGATTGACAATGTCAAGGTTTGTTCATTCCTCAACCAAATCTCTCGAAGGCAATCCATCCAAAGAATCTAGGGTAGTTGCGAGAAAGATGTCATGCAATGCCTCGTCGCCTTTGAGATGATCTTTCACCCTCTTTCTTTACTATCATGACCCACCTTCTAGTGCACCTAGTTGAAGAGATTTTTATCCTAGGGCCTGTATTTACACAACATGTTCCCTTTGAGCGGTTGATGTCTAGTTACAAGAAGTATGTCCAGAACCGTGTTTCGTCTCCAAGGAAGCATCGCAAAGGGATATGCTACAGAGGAGGTGATTGAGTTTTGTGTCGACTTTATTAATGAGCTTGCTCTATCGGACTCGTATCACGCCATGAGGGTAGACTCGGGAAAGGGTACACTAGGGAAGAAAACTCGGATGGATATGGATGAAATGTTATTTCAGACATTCCTTTGTCCTGCAACAATCATCACTAGTGGCTCCATACAGGGAGGAGCACAAGTCCATTGTACGAGCCTCAAACAAAGGGAAGTCGAGGTCCGATTACACGTCATCACAATGATAATTTTGCATCATGGTTGCGGAGAAAACTTATGGGTGATAACACTATTGGAGAGCAACTGCAATGGTTGGCTAGAAGTCTATCTATCTCAGTACTTACGTTCCAAGGATACGAGATAAACGGATACACATTCTACACGAGAGCCCAAGACCAAAAGAGCACAAACCAAAACAGCGGTGTCCGTATAGATGCAATAGACAATCATCACGTCAGCGGTGTCCGTATGAAATGTTATTTCGTACAGCACATTCCTTTGTCCTGCAACAATCATCACTAGTGGCTCCATACAGGGAGGAGCACAAGTCCATTGTACGAGCCTCAAACAAAAGGAAGTCAGAGGTCTGGATTACACGTCATCACAATGATAATTTTGCATCATGGTTGCGGAGAAAACTTATGGGTGATAACACTATTGGAGAGCAACTGCAATGGTTGGCTAGAAGTCCATCTATCTCAGTACTTACGTTCCAAGGATACGAGATAAACGGATACACATTCTCCACGAGAGCCCAAGACCAAAAGAGCACAAACCAAAACAGCGGTGTCCGTATAGATGCAATAGACAACGAAGGAAATGAACAAACATACTATGGTGTCATTGAAGAGATATGGGAATTGGACTACGGACCTTTAAAATCCTTCTTTTAAGTGTCATGGGTTAAAACCCTACAGGAGGTATAATAATGACAGACAAATTTGGGATGACAACTGTGGATCTCAACAAGATTGGATACAAAGATGAACCGTTCTTCCTAGCGAATGATGTGACTCAAGTTTTCTATGTGAAAGACATGTCCAAAGAAACCACCAATAATAAAGAAAGGTGATGATAAGGGTGTTGTTAATAATGAGCCAAAGCGTCACATAGTTCTACCGGAAAAGAAAATCGTTGGAGTTGAAGACAAGACCGACATTTCGTAAGATTATGATCAATTCGATGGTCTTCCTCCATTTTCAAAGAAAGATTGACCCAAGCATCCCGTTAGTCAAGAGGACACTCCATACCTACGCCGTGATCACAACCAAGGGACATTCGTGAAGAGGAAGATTGTTAATGTTGCACTAGATGATGATGTATAATATGTACCAAAGTATTGTAATATTTGAATGAACTAATATTTTGCTACTTTATTAACAAAACTTTCAATTATTTAACTTTTTAGCATTATCAGATATTAAATAATAAATTTACATAAAACATACATGAGCAAGACTAAATCATGATTTTTATATTAATTACACGATGTACTATTTAAGAAAGATTTTGCATGAAAAAATAAAATTATTTTCATTTGTTAAAGTGAAGAAAGAAAACGACAATTTAGAAGATATTAGTAGCTTATTGATAAGAAAATTTTAATTTTAATAGTTAAATTTAGAATGTCATAGTATCTATGTAAAGAAAATTAACCAAACTTGTTCTATCATTTTAAGCGTTATATATGATTTTTCATAAATAAACTACAATATAGAAAATAAGAACGAAAATTAAGAGGGGAACAGGGCAACAAATGAAAAACATTAGTACCGCTAAACTAGTACCAGACTAATGACCTTCCATTTGGCGGCAAATGAAAACACAGACAAGATGCTAACTAGCACCGGTACTAATGTGGACATTAGTACCAGGCCCCAACAAGCCCCGGTACTAATGTTCATATTAGTACCGGTGCTAGTTTCGCACCCTAATGTGGGAGGTTATAAGGCTGCCCCTTCTTCCCCAACACTTAGCCCAATTCGATCCCTCCATTCCGTCGTCCCTGCCGCCGCCCGGTGCCCGCGCGCCGAGCGCCGCCTCTCTCTCGCCCGCGCCCGCCCGCCCGCCCACCCACGCCCGCCCCATCCGCCGTCTCGCGCTTATCGCCGCCGCCCGCGATGTGGTGCTCCGGCCGCTGCCGTGCTGTGCTGCGCTGCCCGCTGCCGCCGTCGCCGCTCCGCTGGGCTCGCCACTGCGTCACGCCTGCTGCGCCGCTGCCCCGCGCCCGGCCGCCCGCCGCCTGCCCGCCACCGCCGCCACGCCCTGTGCGCGCCACCGCCGCCGCCCGCTGCCCGCGCTGCCGCCGCTTCGTTGCCGACCGCCGCTTAGAATTTAGAAATATATAAATTTAGAATTTAGAAATATAGATTTAGAGAATTTAGAAATATAGATTTAGAGAATTTAGAAATATAGATTTAGAAATTAGAAATATAGATTTAGAATTTAGAAATATAGATTTAGAAATGTTATTTATATGTGGATGTAAATGTTATTTAAATGTGGATGTAAATGCTTTTTAATTTCAAATTGACATGTTTGGTTCGATTTCACTGCTGACCGACTGCTCCCACCACGCTCCCGACTCCCCGCCACGCCTCCCGACTCCCGCCACACTCCCGACTCCCGCCACGCTTCCCACTCCCCCCACCACGCTCCCGACTCCCCGCCACGCCCCGACTCCCCGCCACTCCCGACTCCCCGCCACGCTTCCCACTTCCACCACGCCCCGACCCCCGCCACGCCTCCCGACTCCCCGCCACGCTCCACTCCCCCACTACGCCCCACTCCCGCCACGCTCCCGACTCCCCGCCACGCTCCCGACTCCCCGCCACGCTCCCACTCCCACCACGCCCCGACCCCCGCCACGCCCCGACTCCCCGCCACGCCCCGACTCCCCACCACGCCCCGACCCCCCGCCCACGCTCCCCCCACCACGATATTAATTGTCTCATCATTGGAATAGATGGTCCTCATATTATTTTTATTACATTATTTTAGTTACAATGGTGCGAATCAAGAGGACCGAGAAGCGGAGCAAATGATCATGGATTTAATTGCCGGCAATACTATGAATGATGCAATCAATGAACAAGAACAGATCACAGAGGCCGATGCTACACCGAACATGTTTGTTGATGACAATGAGGGGAGAGCAACCAATTGGTCAAGGAAGCAATGATGGAGAACCATCCGAGGTATAATTCATAAAACCAAGACTCGTCATGATTTTCGAGGAAGCTACTAATTATAGAAATGAGTTAATAGTTCTTAAATTTCCGTGAGCCTCGCATCGAGCAAAGAAGGAGTGGGTGGGAAACGCGCCCAAAGAAGAAGCTAGATAGGCGCTTCATCATCACTTAAGTATCTCCGATGGAGGAGACCACATGAAAATGTTGTCAAGTTGGTTAATCACATTGGGGCACTTGTTCGGGACAACATCCCAATAAGCTTTCGGTTTTGAAGCGGTGGCCGACTTGCTACCCAAGAAGGTGATCAAGCGAGCGGTGCACGAAGATCAAGATCGGGACGAGCAACATGAAGGAATGAACCCCGATGCAGTTCGGCCGGATCTTGTCCTCCTTCAGAGAAGAACATGATCCGGGCCGAGGTGAAAGCACACTTGGATTTCACGAAAACACATATTTGAAAGTCAGGCGCACTTGGGACCTGCAGAAGGGTGCAATTGCCTTTCAGACGTACAAGCGGTGCCAAGGAGTTCATCAAGCAGGGCTTACACCCGATTTTAAGAAGTCGGATATGCCAAGTTAAGAGATCATTGGGATGCATTTGTGCGGTGGCAAGCAATCGGAAGATGCCGCCAAGTTGATTGCAATCAACACAACCAAAACACGAAAAGAAAGAATTCCATCATCTTGGTCCTGGAGGTTACGCGATGGCACCGCCCAAATGGGATCGGATGGAGCAAGAGATAATGGCATGTGGAATCGCATCTAACTCGAGTGGCTCGACCGAGCGGAATTACTACTATGCACATGGTGGCATGCTCAATCTCAAGATGGATCATTAATACCGGGTGACCAACTAAGATGTACAACCGCAAGGCTTGTTGATTTGATCGTATGCTACCAAGGAACATTCATAGTCGATCGAGAGAAGGACGAGTCACGCAATAGGCACTAGAGAACATGGTGGACGCAGGCAAAGGTGTGGTTCCATGGAAAGTCGCATGGCATGAGCACATTGACTCGCATAAGAAGCGCAAAAGGAACAAGGACGAACAAGATAGGAAAATCGAGACAATTGCAAGAGCGTAGAAATGATCGAGGCAAGAATGGATGCCATCATTGACGAGCGTTTGGCCCTTGCTCTTAACAAACAATCATCTCGGCAAGGGCCCATAGATGAAATGAGCCCGCCATCTACTAAGGGGAAAAGTAGTGTCACTTCAACGGATGCAAAGACACCGAAACATGGAAGCACCGGTCAAGGAAGCGAAGCACCCCAAGCCTTAGCAAAAGCGGTAGAGTGCGCCACGAGCAGTTCCCGTGGATGACATCACGGTGAGGTCGCGTGTGAGCTTCACGCTCAACTCGTAAACAAGATGTTACTGGGTGGCTTATGGTGTTGAGGTCCGTAACCGGGGAAACATTCATGGGTGTGGAATTGGTAAATC
Source organism: Cenchrus purpureus (assembly GCA_022644695.1). NCBI lineage: Eukaryota > Viridiplantae > Streptophyta > Magnoliopsida > Poales > Poaceae > Cenchrus > Cenchrus purpureus. The sequence goes on from CP053458.1 coordinate 12,974,884, forward strand.
ATTTTACCATAAAGTTGCCGTCGACCGAGTGGTCCCCTTGGGAAGACCTCGAACTGGAGTTACCGGACCGATGGGGAAGAGGTGCTTGGAGATACCGTGCACGGTTGGGTATTGGGCCAAGGCTCACATAAAGATTATGAACCGGTCAAAGAAGCACCCTACCTCACCAAGCACCTCTTCCTCAAGCCTCATCTACACACCCCATGCCTCAAGGCGAAGATCATCGCTACCCTCATCTCCAACAGGAAGCATGAGTCCTCTAGTAGAGTCCGCCCGCCTCAAGCGGGGCAAGGGTACCAAACGACGAGCTACGCATCATCCGCCCCTCCTCCAAAGAAGCGAGACGAAGCCCGGGTCAAGAAGCCTCAACCGAAATTATCTTACCGTAAGACTCGGGAGGAGCTAGATGCTTGAAGCTGAACTTGATAGACAAATATTCAAAGCGAAGAAGCCACCGGCTGAGAAACCATTTGACCGGGTCAAATTTCATCGCTTCATGAAGAAAATGGAGGAGGAGAAATGAATAAATGCCCAACCACCTCCTTTGAGTGACTATGATGTATGTGCACTCAAGATTGACAAATGTAAGAAGTTTGCGAATAAAAAGCTAAATCTATTCCACAACTAGGCACCCAATCAAAGCAACTGCTCCCCATCAAGGTGCTTTCTCGCAAGAGCAAAGATATGCTTGTATTCAATAAGGAATCAGTCCGACTCTGGTCAAATCCGAGGGACGAACCAATCCCAATACATGAAGGGCAAATAGACAAGTATGAGTTGGGTAAACCTCTTGTGTGGCCGCATTGGTGTCGTATCTTCCAACGAGAATGCATGAACTACGATTGGTACATGGTCACAGCAAGTGGTGTAACATATGTGGAAATTACCATAGATGATCAACATTATTTCCGTGGTCGACAAACTTTTGGTGCGAATTTGACCAATTTTGGTTCTTATTCAATCAAGATGCAATTGACTCAGACTCATCGCTTTGGACTCTGTAAGTCTCAAAACAATGATCTAGCCATTCTACCTTATCTTAACTTGTGTTTAATTTGAATTTAATTTCAATCATGCAGCTTTGAGATGCGGTGCAGGAGGAGAGGAATAAAGGACGTCGACTTCATGGATCCACTAATGATAAATCGACTTGTGTCGAAAATGGGAGCTAGACACATTGGACTATATATATTTGTATCTAGAAAACACCATAAGAAGGGTATCATACTTCTACCATACAACCGGGTGAGCAACGTGTATCTCATCTATTTTATCGGTTTTCAAATGATATTGCATATATATTTCAAGAAACTAATACTTCTACACGTAGTTCCTTGGATTCTTTTGCATCGTAGTCTCTAAGCAAGGTCTTCATCTTCGACTCTTTGAGGGCAACATCGGACAAAAGCGCATATCAAGATGTCGTAGAGATGATCAAACTTGCATGGACTCGCCTGTAGAGCACCCGGAACATACAAAGAGAACCTTTATTTCCACTATGATTATCCAGTATGTGTATTCGCTAGTCCGCATATCTCATGTCTTCCAATATAATTAAACATATTTCATAACCTTATTTCACATGTGTAGTGCTTGACACAACCTTCGTGTACCAATCAGTGCGGATACTATGTATGCTAGTTCATGCATACATTTTCAAGCATCGGAAGAGGTACCAACCTTGAAGATGTGGTGCGCCACTAAACTAAACGACACATGCATGTAGTTCTTATTTGTCCATGTTCTTTTGTACTAGTTCTTATTCTTTGTTCATATTCTTTCGTAGATTGATGACATCAGCGGGGTTCCTCGAGTCCGAAAGAATCCGTTAATTCAAGAACAACTTATGGATTTCTTCGGATGAGGTGATTACGCCAGTGGAGAATTCTACTCGCTTATCATCCGTGATTGTAACGGGAAGTCCACGGAAGAAACATCGGGAAGTCTACCAAAAAGAATCGGGAAGTCGACGGAACAAGGTAGTCGACTGTGGGAGCAAGAGAGGAAAAGCTCAAAAAGACCAATCTTCGTGAAGCAAAAAACTAATATTAAATCTTGCTAACCTTTGATGCAATGTATTATATACACTAATATATATTTTTCAGATTGTATACACAATATTATATATGTTTTTGCATGGGATCAACTATCGGATTTGAGATAATACATGCATACGTATATGTACTAGTATAATATTATATTATACTAGTACATATACGATGCATGTATAGTATTATCTCAAATATTTTATATGGCACTAATATATATATTATAGCGTATCAAGCATTAGGATTAGTATACGTAAATACAATAGAATTAATAAACCGAAAACATTAAAGAAAAGAAAAAGGGCGGGCACATTAGATCGCCTCATTATCACCGGCATTAATGCCCGTGATTACACGGTGAGAATAACACCGGAAACCGTACTAATGAGGGTTATAAACCGGTACAAATGTGCGTTTTTGGTAGTGGTGTATGGGTGCAGCCAGGCAATGCTAACGACCCCGGGAGACTTGCTATTTTTAGGAGGCTACCCCCTTTGCCACCTTTTTCTGAACTCTGATAGAGTTGTTTTTGGTTGCTCATAATTTGATAGTATTGCCTACTCCTAAGTACGCTGCCCCCTACCCGGTCAGAATAATGTCGCTGACCGGTCATCGGAAGACGTAAACTGATGGAGCACAGCGGTGGCATCGACTGATTGGCGCCTACACGAAGAGATTCACATGTACACCGGCGTCCATCCAACAGCTACTACGGCGCGCGGTGACAGGAAAATGTCGTCGATCGGGACAGACGGCAACCACATGCGCTACCTGCTGCTGATGAGTGATGACAGTCCGAATCAGCGTACGCACTACATACTCCAAAACTGTATTATCGTCGTATTTTTTTTCCAAGGGTTGTGTATCGTCGCATCTTTCTGATTGTACGATGTAACTCTTTTGCTGCATGGCGTTAACTAACAGCAGATGCGCTTTGGACAGTCGGTGCCATTTTATTCGATTCGTCACGTACTACACACTACACAGACTAGCACCGCATTAGTCTGAGGAAGAAATTCGAGATTCCCATCTGAGCAACGGCATATCTGCATGATCCCTTAGACAATTTGTCGGCTCTCTTGACTGCTTTATATATGTTGTTTTTTTGTCAATTTGCCAAAGCCCAACAGGTTGCATGCATGCCCGGCCTGAAAACAAACCTGCAAAGGGAAGGAGCTGGCTGCCTTTACATACGAGGGAAAACAAGTCTTCAGTGCGTGCGACACCGTACGTGCAGCTAGCTGCATCCCGACGTACGCCGTATTCATCGACGGCTGAACTGCACGGAAGCTGTGCACGGTACGTATACACGCTCGCATCGCATCGCGTGTCCTTCTCAGAATCTCAGGTGTATCTGCGTGTGCTCACGTGAGGCGTACGTTCTCGCCAGGCTTCAATCCTTGCATTTGCGAGGCTCCCGTACGCCGCCGCGCGCCATGCAACCGGGCCAGCTGGTAAGCTAGGGGAGAATGTCCCCCATGTCCCGATCGAGCCGTGTCGCTGAATAAATCCTCGCCGTCCATCTACCCGACCCCTGCAGGCCTGCACTAGTTGCACGTACGAGCGTTACCAAAAGGGGCACCATCCGAGCGGGGAGCCGCGCGCCAGAACCACCGACGGCGCGTCGCTGGCCACGGCCTGATGGGATTTTTTTTAATTTTAACCTTTTTTTTAAATTATTTTTAAAAAGAACCCTGAGGGCGGCGTGAGGCGACGTGTGGCGGCTGCCCGCCAAGGCCACTGCAATCTGGAGCAGGCGGGCGTTGCTACTCCGCGCCAAGCGTGGCGGTAGGGCTTCCACAGCGCCATGCCCCTTTCTTCCTCCTCCTTCCTTTCTTCCTTCCCCTCACCACCCCCGCCGAACTGCCACGCGCCCCCCACTTATTCGGCCCCAAATCTGTGGATTTGGGGTGGGAAAAGTGGGAGAAATCGTTCTGGCCCTTGTGAAGGTATTCCCGCGTCCTTGTGAAGGTATTCCCTACTTCTCTCCTCTTTACCGTTGCATTATGTAGATCGGAGAAGATTTAGGTGACCTAGGGTTAGCTCTAGTATTTTGAAATTTAGACTAAAATGCAATTTTATTTAATGTAAATGATGATTAGTTCATACGCAGTAGTATCTCTGCCCGTGTTATTGACGTGTAGAACATGTTGCATGAATCGATTTAATGTTGTTGTTGGTGTTAATGTTTAGTGTACTCGATAATGGGTGAAGGTATTACATAGATGCATGTTTATTAGTGGGAATACCTAGCAATTTTGTAGAATAAGACAATATGCATAATGTGTACATAGATATATATATATATATATATATATATAACTTATTGAGATAAATATATTATTTGTTAGGTACCATGTTTACTTTACATGTGTATATCGTTGAACACTATTCTAATTTTGCATTTATATTTATAATAAAATGTCTATTTTAGTAATATGTAGTTATGAAACAAGGTAGTTCATGAAGTTGTTTAAATTTTGTAGATGGGTTGTTTAGTCCCCATGTTTCATGGGGGCCTAGTTAAAGAAAATGGAGAGTTTGAGAATATGTCAGAGTTAGTGGAAACATTTGATGGTCCGCCAACCTTTAAGGATGTAGTTGATTGTGCAATGGTCAACTATGGAGTTGGAATGCATGAGGTGACATTTAGAGGTCGTTTTGATTGTGGGAAGGCTAGAGCTCATTATGTCTTGATGAGCTTGTCAAGTGAAAGAAAATTGGAATCAGTATAAGAAGGTAGTTGGTCAAGCTAATGTGTCATGTCTGGAGGTTGTGGTAGATATTACTCGTGGACCTAGTGGTAATGTTAACATGAATGAGGAAGTCCCGTTGGAGGTTCAAAATGGTACACAAGAGTCTACAATTTTAGAGGAGGACTTAGGTTCTAGGGAACCTCGTTGGGAGCTTGGGATGTTGGACAATGATTTTCCCAATGATTGTTTTGAGCGGGAAGAAGAAACCATGGACGAGGATGATATATCCGACTCAAGAAGGTGAGTCTCAAGATGAGTCGATGAGGAGGATGTGGAAGAGCAAAATGATGCCAATGCACATGCAGCTGAAGCACTCCTTGGTTTACGTGAGGTTCACTTGGATGGTGTTCAACATGATGATGTTGGAGGACCCTCGGAACCATACAACCGCTGAAAGGGAAGTGCACATAAGTAGGCCGTCAACACTAGAAATGGTGATAGTGAACAACACCTACCTAGGCTCCCAACACTAGAATTGGTGAGAGTGATGAACACACCCCACCAAGATGAATTTGGACTCTTTCTGCTCGAATGACAGAGACTTAAGTAGGATCGATAGAGCCATTTGTGATTCTACTATGTTGTTCATGAAGGAATAATGTTTAGTACTAAGCCGTGATACATGAGAAAATATTGTTTGACTCCTTGAGGAACTTAAGTTTTCTTGGTGACTATGCGGTGAAGCATTATAGCCCTTTCACCGTTGTTCATTCGGACAGAATCTTAGGTATGAAGTAATGTGCAAACAAGGGTGCATGTGGCGTGTATGGGCACGATCGCAGAGAGGGACAGAAATGAAAGATTACAAAGGTTGTGGAACCTCACACATGTCATTCGAGTCGTGAAGGGAGTTCACGCACAATTGATCGCAACTTACATTGGAAGGTGTATCTTAGGCGTTGTTCGTGAAAATAGTGATGTGACGGCCAGGTTTGATCGAGTCCATATTGTTGTTTCTTTGGATATCGTGTGAAGTATTCTAAGGCATGGCGGGCTAAGCAACATGCAATTGCCTTGCTTTAGGCGATTGGAAAGAGTCATATGCAAAAATTCCAAGGGTCTTGAGAGCCATGAACCACTTCAATCCCGGGTTAAATGGTTCCCTTACATGACCGGGTTGCGTGTTCGTGATAGTTGTGTTTTGAAGCCCGTCCTTCTACGTGTTTTTTGGTGCTTTCCACAATGTGAAGTGGCTTTCCAACACCGTCGTCCTGATACTTGTAGACGGAACCTTCTTGACCGCAAGTCTGAGGTACACTCATGATGGCAGTTGTTGTAGATCCTGAACAACAACTTGTGCCTTTAGCTTTTGCCTTGGCCGAGAGTGAGAATGACGGCTTGGTCATGGTTCATGAGGCTCGCGCATTAACATACTTGGTCGAACGCGACATGTATGTATGATCTCGCATCGCCACCATGGCCTCATAAAATGTGCGAGTGACCACATGGATGGGTATCCACCACTTGTTCATAGGTGGTGCATGAGGCACTTTGCCGCCAACATGTGGCGTCGTCAAAGGAACAAGGAGGTAATAGGAAAGTTGAAGTTACTATGCTCAGTACATACGGAGGACAAATTTAAGGAACGCACAAAGACTTACTTAAGGACTTGAACGAAAGCTAAAGATTGGTTGGAGTATGAAATGGAGGATAAGGACAAATGGGCCCAAGCGTATGATGAGGGGTATGCGTTGGGGTATCATGACAACAAACTATTCGAAAGTGTGAACAACGATTTAAAGGAATAAGAAGTAGACTGCCCTCGGGATTATTGAATACTCATTTGAAAAATGCAACGCTTATTTTGTGGATGATGGCGGAAGGCACGTGATTTGTTGGATAACAGAGGTAAAATAGGATCCTTTGCGATGAGAAAATGTATGAAGTCGCTTTAAGATCCGTGAACCAATTTCCACAACCATACGGTCCGATAGAAAGATTTATTCTATTCGAGGTTCCTCTACTACTAATGTTGGAGGGAGAGTCATGGCGGTCGACACTATAGAGTGGACCTCCGTGCCAAGATTTGCACGTAACGGTCCTCAATTGTTGCATCTTTCTTGTTCTCACTTGATGACCTTGCAATGCTAGAGGTCTAGACTATGAAAATGCCATGTACATGTCTCCTTTGTTCTTTAGAGAACACACCATTAAGATTTTTTGAGGCACTTGATCCGCCACAATGGTTCGAATACGATGGCTCAGTACGTGCGCACGCCATCTTTGAAGAAAATGAAAAGGGTAGGAGGCAAAAGAAGCGCTTTGAAAGGGGACATGGACGCGTGTCAAGGAAGGCTTGCACCGATTATGACTTCGTGATTTTGAAGCTGATGCGGACAAGATGGAGTATCTTTGCTCAAAATGTCACAAGGAAATTAAAAACTGCAAGTGTCGGAAAAAAAAATCAAAGGGCAAGAAATCGAAGTCCACAAAATCAACGGGGACAAATACAAGGAAGGGTGCTTCCAACTCGAGGGTAGGTGTCGAGGTAGTATGTTAGTAGGAAAAAAATTATGAAATTTAGTATGCAAGCAATATTTTTTTACATTGTCCATTGTTTCTACTTCTATATACTTAGCTTCAATTTATTTATCATTGTTACTAACTACATTTAATTTTTTTTCAGGATGGCGCACCCAGTGTACCCGCTCCTTGAGGTTGTATATGATGGCAGCCATCATGCACACCTTCTCGCCGACCTCCATGTGGTATTTACATAATCTTCGTCATTTCCTTTACAATGTTCAGGTTCTTTTTTTTTGGACTACACACTGCTAATGTTGGAACTATTGAATTTTATTTTTTTTCAGGACTTGAAGCCGTTGAGAGTGCGAGAGCACTTTCCACTTCCTTGGGACGAGAGATACGCCTGCATTTGGCTAGAGCAGTTTCTTGGACATTGCCTCGTGGTGGTCGTGGGCTTATGATGGACGCCCGTTGTTGTCGGCCTGGATCGCTGCTGTTGTCGGCCTTGGTGGATCGATGGCGCCCGAGACCCACTCTTTCCACCTACCTTATGGGGAGATGACAATGATGCGGATACCCATGATCCTTGGTCTTCCACTTGAGGGGGAGTGGGATCATTCAGTCCTTGGTTGGCGTGACATGGTGGAGTTACACATTGGGGTGAGACCACCAGATGTCGATGAGGGGATGCGTCAAGAAGACCTCCGCGTCAACACAGCTTTCATTGAGGCAAGCACTTTCACCGTATGCCCCTGTGGAGCCGCCGAGGTCGTAGAGAGGCACTCACGTGTTTATCGTGGCACTTTGTTGCCACGTTCTTGCTACCAGATGCTGCGGGAAACACTGTGTCTTGGATGGTTCTGCCACTTTTGGGTCAGGATTGGGACAATATCCGTGGCTACAGTTGGGGTTCGGCGGTTCTGGCATGGCTGTATAGATGATGTGTGATGCCTCAGAGGCGGAGTGTGACGCGAACCTTGGTGGATGCGCTTACCTCCTGCAGATTTGGATTTGGGAGCGTATTCCAGTAGGTTGACCACACCGTGGGCCTGTTGAGGTACATACAAATCTTTTGTTCTTTATTCATGCAGACTTCAATTACATTATATTCATCATTTATTCATGTTTCAATTTTTGGTACTTTTTTGCAGGCATGGACTCGGCAGGATTCTCGACCCACATTTGGATTTGTGTGGAAGACAAATGATAGACGTGGTCCTCCGGGGAGGAGGTACAAGTTCTACACAAACGAGTTGGATTGTCTTACTCAGGTACAGGTAAAAACCAATGTCACCCATGTCCACCATGTCCACCAGTTCGTGTTCATTTTCAAAATTATGATTCATCACATATTCTCTAAGTATCCACTATTTTTGTAGGTGGATGATCGCCGTGACTTTCCTGAACACGCCCGGTTCTCACCCATGTGTTTAGAGAGACACGTGGAGGTCAACTGCCACTCATCATATACTATGTTGTTGAGTGGCATTTGCCAAGCAGTGGTGCTACGCCAGCTTGGGAGGGTACACCCGCCTCGAGCTTGTATCCACCGTTCCAGCCTTGCACAAGTAAGAAATTAACTCGATGCATTTTTCATTATTCTCAGTTGCCATAAGTTGGTTTGTAAATATTGTGACAACCAATTTTGGTATTTCAGGGTCAACAGGCAAAAAAGATACAAGGAGAATGATTGGACGGTGAAGCATGCTAGGTACTTGGACCTTTGGAACAATCGCCGAGGATGGATCCTCAAGATGGCCGCTGGCGGCCGGACCACATAGGGAGTACCTGAGGTGGTACCATACCTCTACAAGAACAAGGATCAAGCCAGCTTTGACGGACGAGCACATTGAAGATGCCCCCTCAGACTCCGACGATGACATAGTGGATGAGTATGACACCCTGACACGTGTGGGCACACAGCAAGAGCGAGCACCTTTGCACGACTACTTGGTAATTTTATCCCACGACAATGTTGTTTGATCACTCGGTTTCTAAAAATTTGTAGGTGTAACAAGATTTTTTTTGTAGGGACAACAACTTGCAAGGCTTGCCAATGAGGCAGAGTGGCCATGGAACATGCAAGTGCATCCGAAGAAGGTGGAGCCCTACGCAACTTTGCGAGGTAGTATTAGTTTTGAAAAAATTAATGCTTGATATCCATAGTGAACATATATTGAATATGTCTTGAATTTGTACCAAATGCATGGTGCGAGGGTCCGGAGAAGTTGCAGTATGGCAATGAAGTTGAACCGCATGGCGGCCCTGAGATGTTGCCCACGGCGGCAATGGTCGTGGCACTTCTTCGTGATCCCGCCATACTCCGCCCACCACGGGCTAGAAGCTCCACACGGACCCCATCTCGCAGCAGCCGGCCGCACCGCGCCGGCATCTGCAGTCGTGTTGTTGCTAGTGGCAGCCGTGGTCGTGGTAAGGCAATCGCCACCCCTCAGCCAAGTGATGAGGACGATGGAGACTACTCCTCCTCGATGCGGTGCTAGTGAACATGGAGACCCCACGTACCCGGTCCGGAGATTCCGATGGATGCCTTGTTTGATGCCCCACGTGCTACTCGGACACAAGGAGAGTCGAGTCGTAATGAATCTAATCACATTTCCTTCTAAGTCGCCAATTGTTAGTACCTTGCATTTTATAGTGTTATGTCCAATATTTGCAGCCCCATCCACCTCCTGCGAAGAAAGATCGCGGGCGTCGTCCCTGTGGGCTCGCGGACGTTGGCAATCCCAACGTCTTGGACACAGAACTGGGGAGGGATCGTCGACCGAAACAAATTTTCAGCCCCGAGGACCAAATCCGCCGTCGTTGAACTTATGGACTTTCCGTGATGTTTGTGTGTGTCGTTGAACTGTGTGCGGACTATGTCAATTGCCTATGCATGTGTTGGGATTAGGATGTTGAAGTTACGGACTTTCTGTGATGTTTGTGTGTCGGACTATGTTTGAACGTATGCACTTTGTATGGAACTATGTTTGTTGCATGGCAATTGTCGCCATCATGGCTTTTGGATGAGTGGAGGTGGTCTGTGGTTTTTTGTGCAGGTGCGTCGAGACGAGAGGGCAACAGAAACTCAAGAAAATCTCGTCATGGATCGGCATCGTGTTTGCCGTGCCATACTGCACAATGGCAACGTGCCCTTGCCGCGCCAGACGCGGTGGCGCGGGAGACCTGGGAAACATGGGCACGGGTAGGGATCATTACCCAAGATTGCCGCGCCATCCGTCCTTGGCGCGCAAGAGCCAGCTTTGCCGCGCCCGGCAAAGACAACCGGCGTGGCAACACGCGCGCCCGAGCGGTGTGGCACGCAACAGGCCCCACCACGTTCGTGGTCGACGAGCGTAGCGGGGCCGTGCTGCCACGCCGTCGCGCGCATGGCACGACATCAAGTTGCTTGCCGCGCCACTGCGTTCGATATGAAGTTTGGCCGGGGGGTCGTACTGATAGCTTTGCAAGTTAAGTGCGGCGGGCGATCTTGCTTGCGCGCCATGGGCTGGCGGCGGGTTGTGCGCCATCACGTGGTGCGGCAAGGACCACCATACTTCCCCTATATAGGAGGAGGTTGCTAGCCGCACTCCTACCTCACCTCCATTCCTCACAGGCAACCTCCACTCCTACCTCACCTCCATTCCTCCAATCATTTGAGAGTGTTGGTAGCCAAAAGAACCCCCAAATCCGAGATGGCAAGAGGGTTCCTGGACGTTAGGAGGGCCATGAAAGCCGTGCCCAAATGATCCCAATAGATCCATACTCAGTTTGAATATCCGCCCAAAGGACGAGATCCCCCCAGAGTGCCATTGTGGCATGAATGCAGGATACAAGGTCTCCGTGAAGATGAAGCGTATGGCGGGCGTTTACGGTCTTTGTCAAAACATTGATCAAGCTAAAAGGAGCTTGCGGCATTGGCGTAAAGTGACATCGTTACGTAGCATTATGTAGCGACTTCGTGGTGTTGACTTCTGACTTTATATTTACGTGGCCTATATTGTAGGGAAGCAGTAGATCTGTTGCTCCAAAGGTGATGAGGGCGTGCCACTTCAAGCAGTGGATCGATGACTTCATCAGTGGTCCAGATGCCGCGCTTTTGGCAAGGAGGAAGAAAATCGATGGAGACCCCACGAAGCTCGCTTTGAAGAAGGAATTTGACGACTTGAAGTGGAGCGATGACTTCATCAATGGCATGATTGTTGTTATGTATAGTGTGTGCCATTGCTTGTGTGATTTAAATTTCCTAAGGCGTGCTAGGATTAGTATTGGCACATGTGTCATGCATGCCACTGCAAACTTGTGTGATTTAAATTCCCTAAGGCATGGTAGGATTAGTTATGGCACATGTGCCATGCATGCCACTGCAAACTTGTGTGATTTAAATTCCCTAAGGCATGGTAGGATTAGTTATGGCACATGTGTCATGCATGCCACTGCAAACTTGTTATGTAAGGGAAATGTCTAATGAAATAGCAATGGCGAGAGTGTTGAAATAGCAATGCGTACTTCCATAGACTTTTCAGTTTTGCAGTTGAAATGATGCCTCACTGAAAAGGCTAGGGATTCCAAGGAACCTAGGGTTTCATGAGTGCATAGGCTTTTTTCAGGGTGTTGTCAAATCAAATGCTGTACATGACATGCTGGCTCACTGAAAAGGCTAGGGATTCCAAGTAGGCTACTGTTTCATGACTGCAGAGGCTTTTTTCAGGGTGTTGTCGCATCAAATGTTAAAGCACGGGTACATGACATATCGTGCCTCTCACTCAATAGGTTAGGGATTCCAAGCAGGCTAGGGTTTCACGAGGGGGTTGTCAATTAAAATGTTGTAGCACACGTACATAAGAAACACAAAGTTGCAAATGGCGCCGCTAATAACCTACGTAAACATGTGCCATTTGCGAGTACTAACTTACCATAGGGAAGTTTACAAAAGAATTACAACACTAATAATCTACCGATGAGAACCGTCAGGATAACATAGAGCCAAAACCATTTGGATTCTGGGAAGGCATGTAGTAGTTCCCAAATGGGGGTGGAGGTGGGGTGAAGGTGGTGGGGATGGACTTGACGGTGGAGTTTTCTTCCTGCGACATCTGCAGGTGCATAGCGCGTCGCCGCTAGATGGTGGATCGGGAGTCGGTGCCTCCGCGAGCTCATGCTTCAGCTTCTCGTCGCGCCTTCTAGGTACGTGATGTACTCTTCATATGGATGAATAGCTGGTGGATCGACCCATGCCGCGAAACCGCAGTTGTTAGGGTCATACGAGTACTGCAAATACCAATAGTATGTTACTTATCAAAATAAACTGATGGAAAACTCGTGCTAGTGTTGCTTACCCACGCACGTGACAAAAAAGCGACGACCGAGTAGTAAAGTCCAACTCCTCATAAACTTGCATTACACACAACTCATTGTGCATGCATGCATCTTGGCCACTTCACCGGGTTTCTTCGAATCGCACGGTCTCACATCACGCAAAGATCGGAAATAACTCTTCTTGGTGGGAAGTACTCCTTACACTCGGGGTCTTGTTCTGTCCACAAGTCTGTACCGAGAGAACTATCCTCACCTGACAAGGGATCCATTGCTGGTTATTGTGAACAACAATGGTTAACTGAAGGGTGACATATATAGGGAAAGAGAATAGGTGGTGGGCCATTCGATCCGTGGGAGAAAACACACCCTACCCCCTACCCTACTACATGTGATGTGAGTCCGAGAAAACACACCCTACACCCCGCGCCTTATATAGGGGCGGCATGATCGCCCCACCCTGCCGCCTCCTCCCTCTCCCCACGGGCTCATCTTCCCTCTTAGGTAAGTTTCCTCTCTTTATTAATTTAATGTAATTAGTTTAACTAGTTTACAATAGTTTCATTACTTTGGGATTTTAGAAAGTAATTTTCAATTTCAAAATTACTTTTTTAAATTGAGTTTACTTAGTTTTTTTATTTTAGAATCATTATGTTGTGTAAGAACGTATGCATAATATCGTTTTTATTTCACATGTTCATTTTTTGTAACAATAACTAGAGATGTCTGGGAGGGGGGGAGGATGGTAATGGTGGTGGTCATCCGAAGGGGAAAAACACAAATACAACACCTGATGCGAAGAAAATGAGCACGTTAGAAAGAGGCATGCTTCGATATATGCAAGGAAAAACTGCAGATGCCATTGCAAGAGGAGAGGAACCTCCTTGGAATGCTCTTTATGCTCCACCAGACATGCATCATTATTTGCAACGAAAAACTACATATGCCATTGCAAGAGGAGAGCAACCTCCTTATGGCGGTCTTTATGCTCCGGGTGGTCTTTATGATCCATCAGCAGACCCGTGTGTTGCTAATCCACCAACTAAAAAAGCTACCAAGAAAGGTAAACCTTCGTCACATCGCAAGGATGGCTAAATCCGGCACTTTGTATGATGTTCTAGTCTTTGATTATGCTGTGTTGTAATATTTGAACTACTATTTCGTTTGCATCATGGTACTGTAATATTTTCTATAAGAACTGGATCCTATTGTGATTGTGTTGTAATAATGGAACCAATATTCCTCAATTTCTTATTTTTTTAATCTCCTACTCGATTATTATAATTTCTTTGTATTATAATTTCCTACTGTCCTCCTTTGTACTCTCCTACTATAATTGAGTTTTTGTGCTTCTCAATTTGTGAATAAAACTCATTCAGAACTACATCACATAACAAAGTGTTTACTTAATACAACACAACCAAACACACTTGTTCATTGAAAAATAGTCCACTACAACACATGCAATTGACACTTGAGGACCATTCATCATCCTCCCACAATCCTCTTACCTTTCTGCTTACGCGGCCTTTCTTGCCGCTTCATCCTCGACCTATCCTCGGACCTCTCCGCCAATGCCTTCCACTCCTCTTCCTTTTTCCTCCTCTTCTCACTCTTCTCGCAAACAACTGGACGTATCCCCGTTTTAAGAACTTCTCCTCACAACGCCAATATGCCACAACCTTCTCGTAGTTGGCGTAACAACTACAAATTCCAGTGCACCCGAGCTTTCACGAACCATCTCATCACAAATTGGACAACTTAGATCCTCCTCTTAGGTAAGGGCACATCATATTTTGCTATTATCTTGTTTCTAATAGTTTCAGCTTGAAACCTCCTCCCAGTTCAAGAAGGCGTCCCAACTCTAACATTAACTCACGACGACCAAGAAATTGCTCCTAATCACAAGTCCTTCCCTCCCGAAAAGAAGGTCGTATCATACATAATGAAATCACAATGAAGACAACAACAATCGTAAGCTAACAAAAGCAAAAAAGGAGGTCATAGTATGCTCACCCAATAGTCTACATATGCATTGCCACAAAACATCCCAAAACCTAGCTCAGATGGCACAACACATTCCGTGGCTACTATGCCGACTTGCAAGGTGAAGGTGGATAGCTCATGCAAGGCTGTGGCTTCGTCCTGACTGAACTCTTTCACTTCAGCCTTGGCCACTCGAATCTTGGTCCATGTATGTATTCATTGAAGTCACACCTAGGCCACCCACTCAATTGCACAACAACCATTACTAACAATGAGCCATGCACATTTATAAAACTCAAATGATAAGAACGATATGGAATATACTTACAAGAGTCTTTAGGAGCAACGAAGAATGGTGTAAACTTATTCGGGCCCTCAATGTTTGGCCGTTGAAGATACGCACACACTCCACAATCACACAATGGAGGGTTGTTAACTCGCTCAATGGCCCAACCGCTTCTCCTCATAGGTCATCGGTGGAGGATTCGGTGGAGGAGGAACCCATCGTTGAAACTCATCATATGGCTTCAAGACATGACTCGACATACGGAAGAGACGTATCCTAGGATCAAACTTGTCCATCTGCTCATCCACCGCAAGAAATAACAAGGAGCACGGGGTGGTGCTTCCCTAATCCAACAAAAGAGAAGGCTCTACCAAGAGAGTAGCACACCCAGATGTTTCACATAAGCCGCACACCACATAAACAATTGGGCAGTGGAGAGCTCGAGGCACGGTGAGCGTCCTTCATCCCACTCTTCGAGGAAACCTTCCTTTACCCCTCAAAATGGCACAATAACGTGGGTTTTGGTGGCTCATATCTACTAATCCTGCAACAAATAATATTGAAATGAAGAATTTCAAATATGGTACAACAACATATGTAACATAAACAATATTAAAAATCAAACCTACACTAAAGCATCTAGTAATGCAACGTATTCCCACAATTAAAACGACCTCTAAATGTCACCTCATGCATTCCAACTCCATAGTTGACCATTGCACAATCAAGTACACTAAACATTAACACTAACAACAACATTAAATCGATTCATGCAACATATTCTACACGTCAATAACACGGGCAGAGATACTACTGCGTATGAACTAATCATCATTTACATTAAACAAAATTGCATTTCGTCTAAATTTCAAAATACTAGAGCTAACCCTAGGTAACCTAAATCTTCTCCAATCTACTTAATGCAACGGTAAAAGAGGGAGAGAAGTAGGGGAATACCTTCACAAGGACCGATTTACTTTTTCCCACCCAAATCCACTTGGGGCGGTGGCGGTGGTGGGAGAGGAAGAAAGGAAGGAGGAGGAAGAATGGGAGCCGGCGCCGCCTGTGCTGGCGGCCCGGGGCCACGCCGCTCCATGCCGGCCTCGCCAGCGTGCAGCGCATGCGCATGCAGGCGCAGGCCAGCCGGCCCAGGCCGACCAAAAGGTCACCGGTGCAAAAAAAGTTTTCCAGGGATCATTTTTAAAAATAATTTAAAAAAAAGGTTAAAATTTAAAAAAAAAAATCCGATGGGCGATGGCCAGTTGGCACGGGAAAAGGCGGCGGACACGGGGCCGCCGCCGGCACGCGCGCGCGCGCCCGGTGGCAGCAGGGTACGGCGACGGCGACGGGTCCGTCGATCCGTCGAGGTCGAGGCCTCGAGCCATGGAGAGAGAGGAGGACGGACACGGTCACGCGAGGCGTTTTCGGGACCGCATCTCACGTGCCGTCGTCCAAGGATAGTTTTCCCGGGACCCCGCGCGCGCGGGGGCGCGGCGTACGTCGCAGGCCCCGCGTTGGCGTCACCCACCTCCGGAAGTGTTGCCCCCACCCGTCGTCGATCTAGCTTTCGCGCTGCCTTTGCGGAGCCAGCCAGGAGGGCCAGGCCAGGGCCAGCAGTGCCGCGCGGCGCGATCCCGATCGAGCTGTTGCGAGATCCCGTACGTCCTGCCTGCAGCGGCCTCGCTAGCGTTCTTGCCACATCCGCCCAGCAGCGGCAGGCGACTGGCGCGGCACGAGGCCAGCTTGGCAGTTCCGTTCTCGGCTGAAACCTACGGCCTTTTGCCTGGTGTGTGTGTGTACGTCATCAGCACATACGTAGCGCGACACGTATAAAACCCGCGACGCGCGCGCGCGTATACAAGTAATCGTATACCACCCTGTGGTCTGGTCACGGCCGTAATGCTTTCTGAGGTCTGTCAGACTCATGTTTTCCTGTCAGGAGAACGTACGGGTACCCTGCGCTGCCCCCATCAGTCGGTCACGTGCTACCGTTTTGCTGTGATGCTATCGGGTAAGCGATCCGATGCGTACGTCTTTTCTGGTGTGTACCGTGTACGCTGTTGTATATTTCCCCTTAAAAAATACGCGTCGAGCGGCTTTAAGACTGCCGGTGTGTGTGTGTACAGAGTAGAATACTCCTGTTACTACTACTACTTGCGAAGGATAAAGGAAACGGAAAAGGATTCCTTTTCAGATGGGCTTGCTAAGTTGCTAGAGAGATTAATGCGATTTGTTAATCGGGCAAGGAGAAGGAAAGGCGTCAGCACGTTGTGTGGTAAAGGCGGCAGAACTGCAGCTGCGAGAGGCCACTAGGCCAGCTGTTCCCCCCACCCGTTCGCTCTTACAGCTCGCCCACCTCTCCCGTCGCCGATCCGTTCCGCTTGGCTGGCCACTCGCCCATTTGTTCTTGTCTCCGAGCCCAGCAGGGCTGTAAACAAATGAATGATTTCTATTCAGACTTGCTAGGTTGCATTGCACTACTAAACTCACTGCGTGGAATTACTCCCTGCACGACGGTAAAAAATGGATACACGAGAGGGATCAGGGACGTGGTTAATCAATAATCACGCTTGGTGGGGAAGACGACATGCACAGGCCTTTTCTGTTACAGTTGCAGTCTCGCAGAGCTGCTGCCTCTGCTGGTGACGACGAGACCACAGGGCGGGCGCCGGGGCAGAGGCCAATTGTTGCCAGGCTAGAGGACCAGGCGGCAGGCAGAGACTAGGAGTAGCTCTCCTGTTTCCGTTATCCGCCCGCCCAACCACCACTCTCCCTCCCACGGAATTACAAACCCCGCTCGATCTATATAAAACCCCGCACCCCGGCACACCTTCTCGCCCAGTCGCCTTCCTCCGCATCTGCATTTCCTTTCCACCCCCGCGCGCACATCTCGCCGTCACGAGAAGGTCGTACGCAGCGCGCGGCCCGGCCGGCAAGGCGATGACGATGATGGCGCCGCAGCCGCAGCCCCTGCCCCTGCCGCTGGCGCAGCCGCCGGCGGTGGCGGCGGGGTTCGGCGACACCACGCTGACCAAGGTGTTCGTGGGCGGGCTCGCGTGGGAGACGCACAAGGACACCCTCCGCGAGCACTTCGAGCGCTACGGCGACATCCTCGAGGCCGTCATCATCTCCGACAAGCTCACCGGCCGCTCCAAGGGCTACGGCTTCGTCAGTGCCCCCTCTCGGCCTCTCCCCCACCTTTCCTCGTCCCTCCCTTGTTTAATTCATGCATTGTCGCTTGGAGTTGGTGTCATTCCCATTCCCCTTCTGACGCGCGGGCGTGTGATCTGAAACCTTGTTGCATGTGTGTGGATGTCACAGGTGACGTTCAAGGAGGCGGACGCCGCCAAGAAGGCGTGCGAGGACGCCACCCCCGTCATCAACGGCCGCCGCGCCAACTGCAACCTGGCCTCCCTGGGCGCCAAGCCGCGGCCCCAGCCGCCGCACCTGCTCCGCCCCTCGCCGCCGGCCACCCCGGCGCCGCCCGCGCCCGCGCTCCAGTCCCCGCACCAGCCCGCGCCAGGAGGTACGTACAGAGAAATTACTGCTGTTACTGCAAGCTAATTACTGCCGTTAACGTGGGGGTCGTACTGATAAGAGATCACATGTGTTTGGCGCGAATTCACCTGCAGCCATCGCGGTGGGGTCCAGGGGCGTGTCGCCGGTGCCGTGGTACTACCACCCCTCCACGACGCCGCCGCCGGTCGCCCACTACGCGCACGGCGCGCACCAGCAGTACCACGGCGTGCTCCCCTTCTACCCCGCCGCCGCCACCTACGGGTACGTTCGCGCACGCCCCTGACGCGTGTACTAGGGCTCCGAGTTCAATTTCCCCGCGCGCGCGATAGCGCCTCGGTGACGCGAAACAAACAAACAAAAAAGGATCCGGCGTGCGCGCGCCTCGAGCGCCGCGAATTGTCTGCGCGGCGCGCGAGGCTCCGAGGATTTCGTGTCCGCCGGTGACCCGCGCCGGTGGTCAGGGGTAGGCGCGCGCGGGGACCGGACGACCGGTAGCGTGGGCGCGCACACACATGGCGTGGCAGCGGCCGGGTTCGGGGCGCGCGACAGGCGCGGGCACAGGCTGGACCTGGGCCGGCCGGCCGGACCGCGCGCCCGGCCAGCAGCCAGCTGCCTCGTCGTGCTCGCACGTGCCCACGTGCCGGCCTGCACGGCGGCAGGAAAAGGAGGGGGGCGAATTAAATAATTAATGCTACTAGCCATGTGTAAGTGTAATGTGTTAGGCCCAAATGACTCAGCTCAGCACCGTAGTTAAACGCTTAAAGTACACATGGATCTGTCAATTTTTTTCCTGCTACTAGTATGTTTTACCGTGTTAAACTTATGCTCTACTGGTACTGACTGATCTATGCGCGGTTTTGTGCGACGCGTTTCTGTTCAGGTACTCGCCGAACTACGTCGCTGACCTGAGCTACAACGCGGTAAACCACCTCACCCCTCAGATTTTTTGTTTCCCTAAACAATGTTACTGCCTGATTAGGGGGGCAAAGTGCTAATCACAACATGTTACCATTTCCGGGGATGCAGAAGCTAGGCCAGGCTGCGGCTGCCGGCACAGCCGGGTCCTACACGCAGGGGCACTTCACGTACCCGGCGGCGGCGGCGCAGGGCGGCATGGTGGCGCCCAACGGCATGATGCCGGTGTACCCGTTCTACCACTACCAGTACCACGGCTCGCAGGGTCTGGGCGTCCCCGCCGCGCACTTCTTCCCGCCGGCCTCCGCGGCCGCCGTCGCCACCGTCCCGGCCATCATCTCCAAGCCCACCGTCATGGCCCCTCCCCCCAAAGGTATATCCATATCATAGCACCACACCCCCAAATCAAACCAACCTCCGTAGCCAGGCGTCGCGCGCGTCGCGGCATGTGCGGCCGATCGGGCATCAACCAACCATCAGTGCGGCTTCGCGTCGCATGTGCACGGCGCCACGCCATGTCGCCATGACACGCTCCTGCCGTGCCGAGTTGGCATTGGCAGATGGCAGGCACACGACGCCACTAGCTAGCCTCGAGGTGAGATCTCGTGTCCAGCCAGCTAATGGACTCATCCTTTTGTACTGTGTACCCGCAGTGGAGCAGGTGACGGGTTGCAGCTGAAGGCAAGGGCGCATGATGACGGCTGGCTGGCTGGCGACGGTGAGCGGCGGCAAGGCAACGAAAGGGGAGAGGAGGCCAAAGGGTGCTCTGGGTTTTTAACAAGCTGCACATGAAGGGTGTCGTCCGTCTGTCGGGTGGGGGGGCCGAAGCGAAGGAGGCCGCCGCATTGCATTCGTTCTAGTCCCTCTGTCTCTAACACCAGCAGGAAACCACAAAAAAAAAAGAAGTCTGTAACAAATGATTCGATTCATCTCTCGTTTACCACCGTATTTTTCCAATGGTAAACCCCGTTACCAGTGTCTGTAGTAGAAGTCCGGTCGCCGCAGGGGGCAGTGAACCTCAATAAAAATGTCCAACTTTCGTCGTCTATTCCTGGTTCTTGTGTGCTTGAGCAGAATCGGTTTTTTTTTTATCACATTGCTGATTTAGCTCCTTCCTCTTATGATCTTATCTATTGTAGAGTGTAAAGGTAAGCACATGGCACAGCTAGAGCTAGGGACAGATTTTGCTACGGAGAAACTGCAGGCTGCAGATGGCTAGAGTGACCAGAAATGACTGAATCTTTCCCTTTTTCAGATACTACAGGAATTCCAATTGTCAGCAGATACCTCAGTAGAATATATGTAGCGATAGCAAGGACGTTTACAGATTTTGAACTTTTTATGCTCGCTTAATGAACCAAAGGCTCAGGGCAGAAAGGCACCAGTCCAAAAAAAAAAAACTGACTGATTCCTAGAAGAGAATGGCCAGAGATGACAGGTTTGCGCAGTCTCGAATAATTGTCCATGTGCAGAGACGCAGCGATCAGCACCAAATCACCGATCTGGAAAGAAACTCGAGCATCCCTATAAATACAGATAGGACTAAAACCAGAACATAGAAGCCTGAAATGGCCCAAGTTGCTCTTTCATTTCCTTGTACAGTTGTCTGTTTTGACGCCCTTCCCAGTACATAATGGAAGCCTTTTAATTCGCACTACTATCGGCAAACAAAGCAGTCCTTCAGCATACATGACCAGCAAACGAGATGAAAAAGCAAAAACTTTGTAACCACTTTGCACATCTTCCGTTGGAACAAAATTCTTACGTCGCATGGTTCATACTTTCATAAAAAACTGTTCGTCTGGCTTATTGAACACCAGTCAGCAGTATTTTTTTCTCAGAACAAACCAACCATACCAGCCAACAACCAGCCAGCAGAACAAATCAGCAGCAGCCACCAGCCAAACGAACAAGCTATTCGGTAGGGTTAAGAACACCTCTCTTCTCTCAGAACAAACCAACCATACCGACACCAACAAGCCGAACAAATCGAGGCACCCAAAACGAACAAGCTATTCGGTAGGGGTTAAGAACACCTCTCTTCTCTCGAAACAAACCAACCATACCATGACCAACCAACAACCCCCGTAACAAATCGAAGAACCACCATCCAAACGGCAGGCTATACTTCCATAAAAAAACTAAGTCGGTAGGGTTAAGAACACCTCTCTAATCCACTTCCATAAAAAAACTAAGTCGGTAGGGTTAAGAACACCTCTCTAATCCACTTTCATAAAAAAAACTAAGTCGGTAAGGTTAAGGTTAAGAACGCCTCCCCAATCCTGACTTACCCGATGATGGGATTTTTTAAAACCAATTTTATAATTTTGTTCAAAAAAATGAAAAACCGACTCAGGTCTCATATATCAGCCCCCTCTAACCAACTAGACTAGAAGACCTTTGGTAATGTTCATACTTTCATGGCATCATTCATTTGAGTCACACACATTTAGCAAATGAAATGATAAGAAATATAAGTTTACATCACATAATAACAAACATGAGCAGCCATACTGTCGTATCTAGTTTTGAACCAACAACATAGATTGCGTATTGGCAGTCATTTGATGAGGCAAGCTATACATGGCAAGTTTGAATCACCGACAGTCAGCTATGTGAGCTTAAATTCAGTGTCATAATATATTAGGTCCTGGAGCAAAAGTTTGGTACAGGCAGTCTTCAGAGCAAAAGAAAATGTAACTTACAATAGCAGATGAATAGAAGGGGGGCAATTTCCAAGAACTAACGTATTAACCAATGCTGGCAGGGGAGCCACAGTTCTCTAACACAAAAAATTATATTCTATCCATCATCACCATTAGCAAAACAAAATGCCTCCCAGATGCCAAGGGAGCGCTACAGGTATTATTGGACTTCTATCCTCAATGTCCAATCGCTGAGGCACCATCCAGCGCAGGATTTGTTGTGACCGCCCCGACGTAGTTCCCCATCACATATTAGCTCTGGGCACTGACCGGACAAAGAAAGGATTGCCATATTTACTGTCTTCTAGAATACTCACGGCTTGTTGCTGCGCTTTTTGGACTCACTGTAAAGAATAACGCCTATAACTGTGAGAGTGTAACCGAGCATTCCTGTTATCGATACAGGATTCCTGAATATCATAATTGAGACAACAACTGCCACAGCACCCTTGGCATTTCCAAGAACCTGGAGAGAAATGGATGTCAGATCTCTTTTAAACCACAATTTCCCAAAATTTTAAAACAAAACAAGTTAAGGCAAGACAATAAACAAGTAACCTTATTCCACTTGGTCAATAAAGCAATATAATGATGTAAAGATATACAAGATGAGTATAGAAAGCTTGTTTTTTTATTTGCATAGGTTTTGGAACCTGCAGGACAGTAAGGTATGTATGTTCCTTTTTGTGTAATGGATTTTCAAAAGATCTCCAAACAATTGCAGACCAAAGACATTCAAATTTTTATATTCTAAACAATTCACTTTCCAAGTATGTTTGAATAAAAAAACACAAGAGGCGCATGTCTGGATGCGCGCCGCGCGTGACGTCAAAATTAATTTAGCGGGCTTTGCGGCTGTCCACAAATTATTTCATGCTTTTGGCATACATATCGCGGGCTTGGTGGCAAACATGCAGAAACCCGCATGACCCACATGACGCATATGCAAAGCAGCTGGCTTGCTTGCTTTCACTGGCTGACGGAACTAGTAAAAAGATAGACGAGGTGTTCAGAGAACGGCAATTAAAGACAAGTGCGGGTTTTTGCGGGCTTCGTGTTGCTGTCCGCCTGTCCCGTGAGCTTAGCCGGTCAGGGAACGTTAAGCCGCAAGGGGATTGCATCTGCGCCACATGGGTCACAAACATCGATTTGGCGGGGCGGGAAAGCGGGTTCGTATAAGGACCCGCCCCACCTGCATCTTGAGGCGCATGCTATTAGTACAGCAATTTTATATTGTAGCCAATCACATACCAAGTTGAAGTCATGTGCATTCAAATCAAGCACTTCTAGCTATATACTTGATCAAGACAACAACTTAAAAACAGCAAATCTTAATGGTTTAAAGTAAAGTGTGGATTACAACACGATACTTATCCTAGCATCATTCCCCAACCATCTTAAATAGCATGGATAAAAATAAAGGTATGTTAAATATGGTTGTAATAGATGCAATTTGATTTTAAAATTTAAAACTTTCGGCAAGCCAATGTTGAACTAGATCATGAACAAAACTAAACTCTAATTGAATTAACTTTTGCAGGAAAGCAGAATTTATGAGTAAGAAAGCATTTGGTACCTGTAGAGTCAGTGCACTTGTATGCTTGGTCACCAAGAAATTGGTTAAATTGACAAAGTATGCCAGGCAAGAATTGAACAATAGCAACCAAACAATCGTGAAATCCTTTTTAGCCAGCTGAATTGTAATCCCAACAACATTATCCTCCATAAAGATAGTTGCAGGAAGCAAGAAAATAACAGCAATTGGAGCCATGTACAATAACAGATTCATAGAATTAAGCTTCTCCCTGTGAGATATCAGAACAGAGAAACACTCAGCACACACACAATGCACACAAATGGACGTAGTATATGAATCCAACACAATGTGTATATATAGTGTATAGAAAATACATAGAAAAAGGAAAATGGAGTTACCCCTCAGACGAGAGAAGAATTCCTTGCAAAACTGTCTTCAACGCCCTCGCTGCAGTGGCTCCTATGCACATGAGGAATCCAAAGAGATGAAAGCTAGGCTCGCCCTGAAAATTTAATTTGCATGCTCCATATTAGTTAGTGCTAATCTTCCAGAAACAGCTATACTCAATACATGGTAGCGTGCAATATATAAGAAACAAATACCTACTAAAAAGGTAAAAATCTTTCACACAGCAACCATGTATAGCAACAACTCACTATACTGAGATGCTGCGCACTAAAACAAGATTCCGCAGAATCCTGCTATAAGGTAAATGCGTCTAGTAGTTATCAGATACTTCACTAATCTAGTATGTTGTTACAGGGGCATATTTTTATTTTTCTTAGATACTTTTTATTTTAGTATACTTCTGCACGTGTTCAGTAAAGCCATAGCACAATGCAGTACATATAACATAAGAGAGTCAAGAATGTGTAGAGACTTTCGAGCAAATTTCAAAGTGCACCAATACTTGGATAACAAAGCATGAATATTGTGCAATCCCAATTTCAAATATATGAAGAACTTTCTCGTGCATCAAATTGAACCTACCAGGAAAAACACATAAGAGGTTCAAAAATTAGACTTGCACATCCACAGTTTCCACACAAGATTTATATAGAAAGACAAGCTATTCCTATCGTATTTCCTGATGAAACAATTTTATAAAATGATTTCCCTCTGATAAAGCTCGGCCAACAGGATTACTCTCTGGCTGATCACATAGTAGTGATCAGCTGTTATGAAAGTTGATCACTTATGGCCACAGCACCTGAATGGTTTCGTTTGATAATCCCAAAATCATATTCCCAACGAAGGGAGCATCACCCAATGGACTAAGGCTAGATGCCTGCCACTTTATTCAAATTACAGTTAGATGACAGATCCACCTCTCACCGCCAGCTCGGCCCTACTCTTGCCAAGCTCCGATCCAGGACAACCAGAGTTCCCCAGATCCAACCCCAACTTCAACAGATCTACCTAAACGAGAGATGAGGCTGAGCAGTCAGTGACTTACGCCGCTGGCGATGATGACTCCGGTGACGACGGGCACGAGGGTGAGGTAGGTGATCCATGACTCGCGCTTGACGGTCATGACGTAGGCGAACACGGCGGTGAAGAAGGGCGTGGTGGCGCCGACCGCCTGGTTGAAGGAGACGGGGAGGTAGCGCAGCGAGACGTTCCCCGACACGACGGAGCCGCAGAAGACGAAGCTGAGCGCGGCGATCTTGGCGAGCTGGACCCGGGAGCGCACGAGCTGCATGGGCACGACGCGGAGCCAGGCGATGGCGGCGTAGGAGAGCAGGGCGCAGGCGGACATGTGGCACATGGTGAGGAAGATTGGGTACTTGAATCCGTAGTTGCTGAGGAGGTACTTGTTGAGCAGGAGCACGCCGATGTTGGAGGAGTACCAGGCGGTGACGAGCCCCACCGTGAAGAAGCGCCCGGTCCCCGCCGCGGCCCCCGCGCCGCCGGGGGACGGCGTGGCGCCGCCCTTCGCCGTCATGGCTCCTCCTCGGTCGTCGCCGCGGGCGCCGGCAGCACCGGACGCGCGCGCGCGCAGGGGGGGAGGAAGAGATCTGGGGAGAGGGGAGGGAGGTGGGAATGCGTGTGTGCGGGGGTTGGGTCGCGGTTGAATTGGTTGTGGTGGTGGGTTTGGGCTGGGGAGGCGTCTGCGCGAGCCTCTCTGCGTTTATGGGAGCGGAGACGGAGACGGAGACGCCCCCCTCTCTGTCGGTGGGTGGACGGAGCTAGGGGAAACGCAGCAGGTGCAGCGGAGAGATCTTTTCCGCCTTCTCTTTCTGCCGTGCTGTTTCTTCTTTTTCATATTGTTGATTGGCAGCTTGGCATTTAGGGTTGGGGGGTTTTCAAACCGGCAATGCATGCTCTGATCATCATTATCCCCAGTGTTGTTGATACTTGATAGAGAAAAAATAAATCAAGTGAGAATTGCTTGCTCAAAGGTTTGACCATCGTGATCACCATCGTGATTTTTTCTTAAAACATATCAACCATCAACCAACATTACTTTTCTCTCTAAACAAATCAGCATCAACAATCAACCATCAGCCAAATGAACAGACCGAACTGTCATTAGAGTTCACGAGCACACCAATTCAAATGAACATCACGAATCAAATTGCATGCGCTTCCTCTCTCTCTTTTCGTCTAAAATCACTACGGAAATTTTGATTAGAAGCTGCCGTAGTGTTGTTATCATACCGGTAGCTATATTGTTTTGGCAAAAGAAATAGTCCTAACCAACAACAAGATAACTTTACAAGCCAGCCTCCCAATTTAACACTAGCTAGCAGCCTCCCAACGATCACACCATCACTCTCAAAGTCCTAACTACCTACTGCTCCACGAGACCTACACACACGCAGGTGCGTTTGGTCACAAGTTTGGCAGGTGGCAACGACTTGGAAGTCCGTTCGGCAGCCGAGCATGACAGCACCGGCCGCTCGGAAACCCAACCCAAATCATCCCTAGCTCCCCGTACCCTCGCTGATCTGGTCCTGGTCTTTCGCGAGTAGAAAATGTAGCCATACCCCCTGATCGCGAGGCGCGACGGCTACGTCTACCGCGCTTTGCTCAGCGCAGCTGCCTGCAGGAGCCGAGCTGGGCACGAGTGGTGGCTTGCCTGCCTAATTCGTGGACCCGGTCACCCGGTTCGGTGGCACTGGCACACGCGCTCAGCAGTCAGCACGAGCGCGTAGACTCGGTTGAGCAAGAGACAAAACGCCACGCCGAATACGACCCGACTCGACGACGCCACGACGGCCAGGTGACGGTGTGACACCTCGCTCGGTTTGCGCGTGTGCCAGAGCCAGACTCTAGAGGAAGAGGAACTAGGAAGCCAGGAAGGACGCGAGTTTTAACACTCAACAGTGACGTGCGTGAGGCCGTTGTGCTTTTCTCGACCTGTGGTGATGTGCTGGCACATTCGTTTTGTTCAAAAATAGAAAGAGGGAGGGGGTGATTGGAAGAAACCGTACGTGGCTAAGATCGGTGAGGTTTCGGCATCAGAAAAGGGAGACGAAGCTTGAGGGAGAAGAGGCATATTCCGAATGCTACCGTTGCGGAGGATTGGGTTCGGGTTCCCTTCATCCTACTCATCGCCTTTTTTGTGTGTGATGAAGATTGAAGGGGGTCAGCTCCAGGCTCGGATCAAAAGCGCGAAGGAAAAAAGGCTTACATCGTACGGCAATCAACTGGGAAAGAGAGCACAAAACTGTACGCAAAAACGGGAGGAGACCATTTCATCACGAGATCCAAAGAAACTGAGGCCATCTGGTCATGTGCATCAGCCCGTATTCGACAGTAAAGCCGTTGACCTAGTTTTCCCCAGCTCCAAATCAAGCTTCTTGCCAGTTCCCATCTCCACATGTTCGCTTTTACTCGGTAAACCTGACAGGATTGCTGATGCTTGATACCGGAGAGAGATGTTACACGAGGGGGACCGGCCGACACCGAAACACGGTCATTAGGAAAATAACCGGAATTCAAAGACGGGATCAAACGAGGCCGGAGAGCACATGGTAGATCTTGCAGCGGAGAACATAATCATATAGTAAGCGAGGAGCGCATGTGGGGTTGCTCGAATGTTTCGGCCAGGAGAATGCCTTTCCAGCTCCGAAATGAACTATACTTAACAGCAGTTACAGAGTAGCAAGCGCTAAACAAGAGTCGACATCCCGGCAATTACCTGGTAGGAGGTAGGAGTAGACTATAAAAACAAGAACAGACCCATTTGACCTTGCACAGATCAAGGCAACCAACCAAAGGAGCTCAAACATTTCTTCCACACACACGGAAAGTTAGGCCCCATCAGCATCAGCACTGCTGACGGCCACACCAGAGGCATATTGACCATCCCGAAAGGGCATCCAGATGAGCATCGAAACCACATTGCTCGATACTAGATGACCATTCAGTTGAAACAGATCGCTCGATACAAATCAGCATAATCCGCTTTAAGATCTGCCCAACGGACACCTTTCGTGCAGCAAGGTGGTAATAACAGACACACAATTCCACTATAACTGTTTTTTTTACCAACCAAATATCCAACCCTTTGATCAATAAACCTTTCATGCAGCAGGGCGGTTTAACAAACCAAACTCCAATAACAGATAGACAATTATACTATAACTATTTTTTACCAACCAAACATCCAACCCTTTGATCTCTATATGCATTCTAGCAAGTTCCCTCCTAATTTTAGATAAAAGGAGACAGCTCTTTAAGGTATCCTCCTCGTATAAAAGAACATTACCAGCAAGATATGTGCTTTTCTTCCCACTATCATCATCCCTACAGTTCTAATGTAGATATGCCTATTTGCTCCATCAAAATCAGCATCACCTGGATAATTGCTCCTGTCTTTTCAGCTGGCTGTCCATTTCCCCTAGTTTCTACAATTCCTGGATTACAAGGCAATTGTGAACTAATTACATCCTTGAGGAAATGAATCATTTATGTAGCGACAGAACTTTCCATATACATAAATTTAGTACTGTATTCTACAAATCTGTACCTCCTTCTAGAATGGCTTGATTTTGTTAAAGGCCCAATTAATATGATTAATCCATGAGGTTTTGTTTTTCTTTAAAGGCTGGGTCTGCTACTGTAACAATATGCTTTTATAAGCTGAATCCACAATCCAAAGCTAAAAGTAATATCTGAATTGCTCAAATATGAGCACACTCAAATAGGCCATATAATGGCATGTTTTTACCAATTAAAACTGAAAAATGTTGCTCTTCTTTCCAGCATCATACAATAGTCACAAAAACCAAAAGCAGAAACGGATATTCATTACTCACCAGCATGTGATGTGCAGAAGTACTAGCTATCTAAGGTTCGTTCACATCTGTAGGATAGCTTCCCAGAACTCTTAAAAAGGTTGCAAACTCCTGTAAATAAAGCAACATGAGCACAGTTCCCTTTGACCATATTATACTAAGCAAGAAAGAGCACCTTTAAATTGCCAAGAGCATTCTGAGTTTTTGGATCAGCCATTGAAGCCTCAAGATCAACATAAAAAAGATAGTCGAAGTTCCTGGTGCAACCCAGGATTGAATGGGTTAGTAAGATATTAACAGCCTAAACAATGCTCATATTCATGTATAACTGCAGGAAGAGAAATCGAATAATTTAGAAGGCCACAGGTTTGGCATCTAACTTTAAGAGACAGCCATCAGATACACGAAGAGGCCTTTCCTTGTGTGGACGACTTTCAATCTGCACATCCATTAAAAAACAGAGTACTTATAGTTCATTATTTCTACAGGATGGATGCGAGTTACAAGACAAAGTTGTTGGCCACACCTTTGTGAGGTTGATTTCCCTTAATGCGAATACAGCAAGTGCTTTGAAGAGCTGCCCAGGTCCTTCTTCTAGTGAAAAGACTATACTAGTCTAAAAAACAGACGATACAACAAATCAGCTGGGGTTGTTATAAGGTGAGGGTCGGATCCAGGCAGGTAAAAATAAAGATGGAAAAGAGTTTGCAGAATAATTTGTACCTTGAAGGGTTTATCGGTGCGAGGTATGATGGGTTCTCGAGCTAGCATCATAAATCGGGTTACATTATCTTTGTCATCCTAAAGAAAATGATTAGAGTAATGTTGAGAACACATAGAACATTTTCTGTCATTTTATTATTTTAGAATGAATTCACTGTACCTGAATATTCTCTGCAAGAACATCCAGTCCATACAATTTAGCAGCTAATGAACTAGCAATAGCACCAGTGTCCTGGAGCATTTGTTCTGCAACAAACTAAGGAAAGAAGAGTCCTGTTATGATTAAAGACAGAGAGTTCACTTCAAGACTAACTGAAATCATTCTATCTGAAAATCAAAATAGAGGTGCTAAAGGAGAATGAGAAAAACAGAGATATGTGCATTAGAAGGTGAAGAAAACATCACTCTACCTTTGCTGCACCAGCAGTATCATCAACAGCTTCTCTGTGCTCAATTCCTAACTCTGTCAATGTGTGCTCACATTGCGCAAGAGCCTAAGAATAAAAGAATGATATGTTCGCAAGTTTACATCCACAAAAAAAAGTATAAATAATATTAATGTCAGATCAACCAATCTGTTCACCTGGGGATGACTCATAGCACTTTTCAAGTTTTCAATCTTCACACCAGGATTGGCTAATAAGCAATGACGAACTGCAAGGCGAACTTCTCCAACAATGTGCAAACTATGCCGAAGCAAAAGGTCATAGTTCCGATGTATACTACCTCCCAATGAATTCTCAAGTGGCAGGACAGCCCTATCAGCAACCCAATTTTGAACAGCCTGTCAAAGGAACATACATGTAAAATCTGTCAAATCTATTCCCTGCTCTACAACACCTTATTCTGTGTATTCAAACAAAAAAGACAATGGCAGTGTCTGGAAGGCAAAATAGAAATACTAAGGACCAAACGTTAGGTACAAATAACCTCTCTTGAAAAATAACAGTTAGTTTTAGAGAAAGTAGACTCTGTTGCATAAAACCTACAGCGACCAGGCTGTTAAAGAGGTGCTCCCTTAATAGAATTAGATACACAGGTTTTAGTCATTTCTGGAAGTACAATTAAATCCTTATGAACAACATTTGCTGCCAAGGGATTTTCCCCGCAGCTCAACACTGTTCAAATAAAGCAACAATGTATGCATATTGTGTGCTAGTGATTAGCTATTTGGACTAATTATTATGTTCAACTAAAGCAACATGAAGCCAGTCCAATACAGTGTCAGTGTTTCAATTTATTGATGCATTTCATAAAGAAAACATTTAAACATTTCCAATTTGATGTCCTTCCTATTGAACCGCAATATGAATCTGCAAGATAACTAGGAAAAATGTTCCAACAAGCAACACCCACAGCTACCTGAAATGCAGTATCAAAGTGCTCGCAGGGCACCGTCTCGCAATTTGGATATGCCTTCCTTGCTGCCGCCTCGCTGTACGCCCCAGGGCAACCCTGAATCAGATACCAGAATCAAACTCAAATTCCCATTAAGATTCTTCCACACACACAAGCACAGCAATACGAAGGAAACTGAAACAGAAGAAGCGTTTAGTCGAGCACCTGGTACGCAACCTTGAGCCCCTTTCCATTCGCTTCCATGACGTCCGCACTAGTGAGCGGCCCTGAACACAATTGAAAATAAATAAATATAATAAATCCACATACAGCAAACGCGGAATCAAGTGATTAATCAAGCCGAGAATCAGCTAACGCGAGCATCGCCCGCGCCGGCTCAACTTACGAGGCAGCCAGTGGGGATCGCGGGCGCCGGGGACGGTGAGGCCGGAGACAGGCACGGTCGGGCGGCGCAAACCGTTAGCGTCCACGGACTCGACGCCGTCCGCCACCGTCGCCCGCGGCCGCGGCGGCGAGGTGGGAGAGATGGAGATGGAATGGGGCTTGGAGTTGTCACCGTTGGCGGCGCTGCATTTCAGGGAGGGGCGGCGTGGGGGCACGGAGGTAGCGGCTGGATTGGTGGAGTGGCCTCGGGCCCGGGCCGGGAGGAAGGGGATCCGGTGGCAGGCCGCGGGCGCCATTGCCGCCGCCGTGCTGCACGCGCAAGGGTTTTGCGGCTGCTCGCCGGCTTCGTGGTTGCTCACACTGACACGAGAAGGCAGGCAGCGGAGCAGAGGCGTGGCGATTTTTCCTTCTTTTGACACAGGCAACGGTGTGTGTGCGCTGTGCGTACTGCGCACATGCTTTTCGTTCTCGGGCGCACGCCGCCGACACAGGGACCCCCGACCTGACCTTTGCGTATCCCGTTTGCCGTCTCTCTCTGGTCGCGACGGAGAAAGACACAATTGGGCTGACCATTTATTACGGCCCAAAATATAAAATAAGCCAGTTTTAGCCCGGTCCAACAGTTAGAGGTGTTTATCCTAAAAAAACAGTTAGAGGTGTTTGATGATGGGATCCTTTTTTTTAAAAAAAATGATGCAGGGGATCTGCTTTAATACTAGGAATGGAGAATCATGTATATTTGTTTTTTTTCGGGTAATCATGTATATCTGTTACGATATACAAAATCTAAACGTTTTAAAAAGAGAATTCATCATTGGAGGTTATGGTACCAATAGAGCATTATCCTGGTCGTTACTTATTATTAGTACTTTATTAGTAAGCGGAATAGCCAATTCAAAGCTCAATTTCGTGTTTGAACTTCGAAAACGATTGTTTTGGTCCTCAAACTTTCGCATCTGACTCAATTTTGTCTCTGAACAACGAAAACGGTCGTTTTGGTCCTCAAACTTTTGCATCCGACTCAAATTCGTCCCTAGCTGATAGCCAAATACCCTTTTTACCCTTATATACCCCTACTGTTTCTCATTGCTAGTCTTTGGGGAACCCGCTCCCTCGCTCCTCACTGTCATCTCCGCTAAGGCACCGACGTCCTAGGTTTTTAATTAACCCTAACTGCCGGTCAAAGTAATTGACTGTGGTTAAATCATGGTCAACCTGGGCCCTCACCTCGGAAACCTCACTAACCCTCACCATTGAGCACCCTTGACAAGTCAACATTAGCTACATTGGTCAAAACCCTAGCTAAGTGGGTCAAACCCCTTGATGTCAATAGCTCACCCTAGAACTTTGGCCGCGTTCTCCAAATTTTGTCTAAACACTCAAAATTCTACCAATTTGAAAGTTGTGCAGAATTTGGTGGGACACATTTCATCTTTAGGTTGGCATTTCAAATTTTGAATGGAAGGAGTTCAAATTTGCAAGTCAAACATCTTTTCACTATTCACCGGAGCCATACAAATCTCCAAGTTGGCATTCAATTTTCTGTCTCATTTCAAACCCAAATCCTGTTTGGCTTGTGCCATTGTGCGTAGGGTTAATTTGTTTCAAATGTCCCATCTACGCTTCGCTGCTTGAATTCAAAAATTTGTTTAGAGCGATCCAAACAAGGCTACTTGAGCCTTTAAGATCAGGCGAGCGTACGGCTGACGCCACGCCTGCGTGGCGCCACTGTCCGCCGCCGCCGCCGTCATTGTGCCCCGCCGCCATCAGGCGCTACCGCTGCCGCGCCACCGCCTACCTCACGGGCCGCGGCCGGGTAGCGTGGCGCAGCGCGCCCGCCGAGCCGACCACACACGCCACGCGCCCGCCGAGGTAAGCCGATGTTACAAATATATTCGGGGATCGCTTAGCCTCGGCGTTGCACCCCCACGCGCCCGGCTATAAAGGCGTCCCTCGCAGCTCACAAGATGCCCGCCACGGACGCCATTACGCCCGTGAGCCAACACCACAACCAACCGCTCCGGCCGTCGCCCTACCCCTCGAGCCTCACCACTAGCCCTCGTGTGAGCCTCCCCCGTCGCTTGTTCGCGTGCATTGCAACCCACCTCGCCGAATTCAGCCGTGCGGCCGCCACGGCCTCGCCGCCGCCGGAGCCGCCTCCGGTCACGCCGCCGCCACCAATCGATCTCTGGTGAGGTCAATCGCAGGCCCACGCCATTTGTTGCTCACCTCCGGCCCCACCTCACCGGCGGCAACCTAGCCCCGCCGCCGGAGGGCACGGTTGTAAGATTCCAGGGGCATATATGTGAGACAGGGACCTTTTTGAGAGGATCTTTAACTTAGTTTTCTGACAGCTAGATCCAGCACCTTAGAAAAACCCTAGAAATGTGTAGAAAAATCAGAAAAATTCGAAACCAATTTTGTTGATTCCAGTGAGACTAGACCTACAACTTTTACAAAGCATGACCATAGTTTTGACTTATAGATTTTGAATGAAAATTCAAATTCAGTTTGACATCATTTTGTTGTAGTTAAAAATCTAGAAAGGCTATGGAGCTAAACTTTGGATATGTTGCTAGTTATATCTTTTGTAGGGTCTGGGCAAAAATTTGCACAAAGTTACTGCGTAAATCTTTTAATATGAATTACTTTGTATTTATGCTATTTCTGTCTTATTGATTTTTGTAGCAAAATTTAAAATGATTCATGTGCTCAACTTGTGGCTATGTTTATATTATTCCTAGATGCAACTTTCCTGAATTTATCATGATTTTATCTCTGTTAGAAATATTTAATCTTGTTTTATGCTTAGATGTACATTTAAATGCATAGTTCAATTTTCAAATGTGTTTGTAATGTGCATGCTGGTTCCTTAGACTTGTTTTAGGCTAGAGAAGTTGTAGGAAAGAGTTAGGGTTTAGGAGCACTTTGTTTATTTATTTATGCATTTCTCTTAATATCTATAGCTAGAAATGCCATTTAGGGATGTGTAGGTTTTGTAGCCCCTTTAATGTCCAAGCTTGGTCCAGTGGTATGCTTAGTAACAGTAGACCAGCAAGGGCCCCTGTCCTTGTTTTATATTTCTTTTTGCATTTAAAAGTTAGGGTGCGCATAAGCTTGTTATTAGGAGCTAATTAGGAAAAATGTGTCCTTTATCCTTGTAACCCCTTTTTAAATGGTTGCCTAGTTTATTTAGGGTCTCTAAATACCCCTTGCTGTTTTGAGAAATTAAATTGAAATTATTTACATAGATGTGCACACAATTGCTATTAAAAGATTAAGTAATAAATCTTCAAATGAAATAACCATAAGGAAAGTAAACATTAATTAATTGTTTATCAAAGGATAAACCCTTGTCTATAATAACCTTCACGAAAAAGAATTAGTAGTTAATGGTTTGTTAAGGTGAATGTGGCCAACAAGAGTTGGATGAAATAATTAATCTATCACTCCACCTGAACCCTGCATTGCATTCCGTGTAGAACTCCCTGACGGTAACTACGCCGCGTCTTGGGCAGGAAGGAGGAGCCGACGCGAGTCTGCGATCGTGGAAGTGATCGACGACACCGAGGACCCTCAGGCTAACCCTGCTGACGAAGGCAAGCCCCGGGCATTAACCCTAGTGTTTTTAAACTCTTGTGCAACTATCTATGGATGATTGTGCATTTACGTACAGGAGTAGAAATGAAACCCTAGATGCATGATCTCTAGGTACCTATGTCCTTTACTAGTATGTTAGGTTGGTAACTGCTATGCTATAGGACCGTACAAGTCGAGTGATGCTTGTCACTCGCGAGAATAGGTTCTTATGTTGGAATCATAAGATCTTTATAAATGGATTGCTCATGTGGTAAGAGCATGGGATGTGGGCTCCCATTCAATGGCTTTCGTGGGTTAAGTGTTTGAACGCATACTAAACACTTGCTCGGAAATGGGTACTGCAGTAAGCCTAGTACCTAAATGAGGCGGTGAAACTTTGCGCTACTAATCTTAGGGTTGCGGCCCCTGCTCGCCACCGAGTACATGTGTGAGGCTAGGTGACCTTGGTGGCGTAGCCTAGCAAGCCTTGTACTTAAGATCGTAACATCCGATCCCAATCAAGATTTTTGGGAACCGCCTGGTGGTTGTCCTCATGGGGCACCCTACCGTGTGTTTAGGTCTACCTTGCAAGGTTTAAATCAATCGATTGTCGGCCTCTCACCGTTATCTCGAGACTACTTATCCTGGCCATGAGATCCCTAATGATGGAAGTTGATGAATATTTATGCTTGATTAATTGTATTGCACAACTTATGCTTGCTCTAGCTTGCTAACCTAGAAAAGAATAATCAACTAGAACTTGTGTTAAAATCTTGAAAGTAAGGACATACTCTTTGTTGCTTTTCAAAGAAAAAGAAACCCCAATGGCCAAAAAGCCTTGCATGTCTAGAGTTGGTGATGTAGCTGTCACCGACGGGTAAGTCTTGCTGAGTATTAGTATACTCAACCTTGCTGTAATCTGTTGTTCCAGGTAATGCTTCCAGTGATGTGTGGCCTGGAGAGATCCCGCCTGGCTGGGAGCTAGAGTGGGTGGAAGACGATGAATGAAGGCATCATGACAGGCCTCCTGTGATGCTCCTCGCGCCGTTTAGTTGAATTCACTGTTCAAAACTCTGAACTTCGTTTCATGTCAAAGACTTCGGTTTGTAATAATTAAACCCTTCGGTGTAGTTTCGGATGTTAATTATGTGATGTTCTCTGGACTCGCCTTCGCGTGAGTTTTAATGCATATATGTCGATCCTTGTTGCTATGTAAGTGATTTCACCGGGTGTTAACCCGGCAACTAACGACAGGATGATACTTTATTATTGCTTAATGACCAAAGTGGATTGGTTTAGGCGATAGTACGGTATTTTCCTGGGCGGGTTGTCACACGGCCCCTCCAGTCTGGCGACCTGCTGCCCCGCCAAATCCACCACGCCGGCACCTCCTCCTGCGTCGGCGGGCGCAGATCTTAGGCGCGGCTGCGGCGGAGGCAGGTCATGGATGGGGCATGGGCGTGCTCGGCGAAGGAGACGCGAGGCCCCTACTCCATCTCAGGGGAGGACGACCTACAGCTCCGATTCGTCAGCAACGAGCGGTGCGTAGAGATAGGAGAAGGGTAAAAAGGGTATTTGGCTATCAGCCAGGGATGAAGTTGAGCCGGATGCGAAAGTTTGAGGACCAAAATGATCATTTTCGTAGTTCGGGGACGAAATTGAGCCAGTTGCGAAAGTTTGAAGACTAAAACGACTGTTTTCGTAGTTCAAGAACGAAATTAGACTTTGAGTCACAGCAGTCTTATTAGTATACGGGCTGCTCGATCCTCCTCGTTTTCGTCACATCAGAACATATGACGCACCTGTCACAAACCACACTTTGCATACTATCGTAATAGCATCACGCAAATAAGCTCTCAGCTTCCGGCACGCCAAATATGATATCTTATGAGATTGTATACTACTCTTTTCGTTTTATATTACTTATCATTGTTAACTTTTGATCATAATATTTGATAATTCGCCTTATTCAAAAAATTAGGCATATCACATTTTTGTTTGTGACTTTTATTTCGTTATAACATATTTTAAGTATAACTTGATGTTCTGCATATTTACGTTAATTTTGTGAATAAGATGAATGGTGAAACGTTGTTATCAATAGTCAACAGTGACAAATAATATAAAACGGAGAGAGTATTTTTTTCAAACTAAAATTCAAAAGATAATGCATGGATGCCCGTAGTTTCAGCAACTCGTCCCTCCTCTAGAATAGAATCCGAAAGAATGATAACAGGGACCGGGAGATGCTTTGCTCAACTCGCGCATCACGCCCTCCCTAAAATTTCTATTACTTCCTGGGCAGCATAATAGAAAGTTCGGCTTCGCAATCATAGCCTCGGTTTCTTAACCTCCCTTGTTCCAATCGTCCCGGGCGATACAGTACTGCGACCAGTACACATCGATTAGTTCCTGGTGTCGTTCCTCATCCGTTCGGCCATTTTTCTGGGAAATTATTTAGGGCCAGGTTGCGGCACTGCACCATCAGCTTGGCAGTAAAGTAATGTAGCCTGCAATCTTTTGCATCGAGCCGCCATGCCTCGACCTTGTCTTTATTTTGCATTGGCTCCCTGCTTAACGGTAAGAGTGTCCCCTTCGGCACTTAGGTATCTGTATATCTCATGACAGTGAAACTGGTGGGGCAAGTAATAATAGTAATAATCCTCGATGCGATCCTGATGCCTATTTTAATCGGCAGTACACGCAAACGAGTTTGTATTGTTCTAATTTTTTGAGCCGCGTATAGCAGCAGTTTGCATGGATTAAGAGTTCGTAACCGGCGGCCTTCGCTCGACGAAGCAATAATGATGGTCCTTCCCGTTCCCGATCATTTTCACCACTGGATGACAGATTGGCTGTGCCTTTTCTAGCTTCAAATCATTATCATTTTGCGAGTAATAAGCAAGCACGCACGGGATGGCCACTCCCACTTTCTTCGAACTGTTCCGACCACTCTCGATCCAGCTATCCACTGCCCCACGATCATTCAGGCGTGGTTGCCGTCGCCGTCTTGGTGATCACAATTACTTTCCCACAAGAAAGATCTCGGTGATCACAACAAAAACAGTTAGTTCCCGGAACTTTCTAACCCCGGCCGTCCCTATCCGCGCATTTTAACGACTCGTTCTTCTTTCTTCGTACACGGCTAATTCCCTTTTAGCATTGTGCGTTTCTAATCCGTGCCTGCACAGCATTTTTAGTGTCCAGAAGAAGATTTTGTTGGTGCCAACGTGCACGCGGCGCAGGAACACCGTGGCCTCGCCGGCGCCAGGGGCCAGGGCAAACGATCGAACCACGCCCACGACGGGGCACCCCGAGAGAGACGGGTCCGGTCTCCGGGGAGGGAATGGGAATCCCACACCCACAGCCCCGCGCTGCTAGCTCTGCCTCTGGCTGGACTTCGGGTGCCTTTTCGCGTTCCCCTTTCCACACGTCGCCGCGGTTGCCTTGAACCAGGACGACGACGACGACGCCGCCGCCGCGGCCGGTCAAACGCCACCGAGCACAGCCGGCCGCCCACGCAGACCGCATCATCCGCCCTGGCCCAACGGCCACCACCACGTCCGAGCCATCGCCCGCCAACCAAACCAACGCGTCGGCGGCTGGCTATCGGCCAACCCCTCTGGACCCACACCGCAGCCGCGCTCCGTCCCTGTCACCAATTCACCATCGGGAAAGAACACCGGAGGCACACCCTGACAAGGACGGGCCCCACCGCCGCCGCATGGCGCGCCTGGCCCCACCCGTCAGCCGAACCGCGTTGGGACGCAGGCAGGACTCTACCGTCCGTCCTCAATCGGGTCGGTGCGTCCTTGTTTGACCGTTCAAACGCCCGTGCCCGCCGTCGGATCCGGCGGCACCTCCCATCGCTGCCGTCCGTAGCAGTGCCAGTGCCACGCTTCACTCGTGTGGAAATTGGGCGCGCGGGGGGTGGGGTTCGTGTGGGTGTGGCGTGCGTCACGCAGTAGTCTACGCCGGCTCGCTTTCTCGTAACCTTCCTCTCAGCTGGAGTGAGTCCGTCTGGGCCTCCGGGGGTTGCAGGCCAGCAGCAGCAACGCCCGCGCTCGGCGCTCTGGCCTCTCTAGCCGCCGCCCCCTCTTTTATAAATCCCTCGCCTGCGCTTCCTCTTTTGACAAATCAGTCGAGAGGGGAGGAAGACGATAAAGTCAATCTGCTTGATTTGGGTTGGGCTCGTGCTTTCGAGGAGTGAGCAGGCGGTGTCTTCTTCGTCGTCGTCGTCGTCGGGAGGAGAGGAGAGCGAGGCTGAGCGGAGGAGGCATGGACGGGGCTCCGCCGGTCGCCGAGTTCCGGCCCACGGTGACGCACGGCGGCCGCTTCCTCCAGTACAACATCTTCGGCAACCTCTTCGAGATCACCAACAAGTACCAGCCGCCCATCATGCCCATCGGCCGCGGCGCCTACGGGATCGTCTGGTACGTTCTCTGTTCGACCCTTGCGGCCGATCGATTTCCTGCGAGTCGCGAAGCTGGTTGCAGATGATTGCTTGCCAGGTGTTAGGGTTATCAGTTTCAGTTCATAGGGGATAGTCATCAGGTCAATGATTCATGGATTGATAGGGCCAATCATTATATTTCATTTTCTTTACAAATACTAGAGTGAGTGCTGCTGTTGAAGCAAGTTTGGTTAAATTTAGTATCGCAGTGGTTGGTGAGCTCTCGAATCGAATGAGCACGCTTCACCTTTTTATTAGGAGTGGTTGAATTTGTTCTGAAAAAAGAAAATTCTGCACGGATGCGCGCAGCTCGGTGATGAACTTCGAGACCAGGGAGATGGTGGCGATCAAGAAGATCGCCAACGCCTTCGACAACCACATGGACGCCAAGCGCACGCTCCGGGAGATCAAGCTCC
This sequence comes from Cenchrus purpureus, assembly GCA_022644695.1. Classification (NCBI taxonomy): domain Eukaryota; kingdom Viridiplantae; phylum Streptophyta; class Magnoliopsida; order Poales; family Poaceae; genus Cenchrus; species Cenchrus purpureus. Next base: position 13,014,578 of record CP053458.1, read on the forward strand.
TCCGGCACCTCGACCACGAGAACGTAAGCACACGCGCGCGCGCGCGCCGCGATTTGCGTTTCAGTTTCTCCATGATGGTTAAATTTGGGCGCCTGAATCTGACGCTGGGGCATGAATAACAACAGATCATAGGCATCAGGGACGTGATCCCGCCGCCGATCCCGCAGGCGTTCAACGATGTGTACATCGGCACCGAGCTGATGGACACGGACCTCCACCACATCATCCGCTCTAACCAGGAGCTCTCCGAGGAGCACTGCCAGGTAACTACCAGCTGGGGTAAAAAGGCTGTGATCACACGCAAATACTGTATCTTGATTGATGGCAGAACCAGTCAGACAAGGCGCCATCGTTGGCGTCGCCGTCAGCTTGGTAACGATCTGACGGGGTTATCTCTGTACGTGTCGTCCGTCGTCCTGCAGTACTTCCTGTACCAGATCCTGCGCGGGCTCAAGTACATCCACTCGGCGAACGTGATCCACCGGGACCTGAAGCCCAGCAACCTGCTGCTGAACGCCAACTGCGACCTCAAGATCTGCGACTTCGGGCTGGCGCGCCCGTCGTCGGAGAGCGACATGATGACGGAGTACGTGGTCACGCGGTGGTACCGCGCCCCCGAGCTCCTGCTCAACTCCACCGACTACTCTGCCGCCATCGACGTCTGGTCCGTCGGCTGCATCTTTCTGGAGCTCCTCAACCGCCAGCCCCTCTTCCCCGGCCGCGACCACATGCACCAGATGCGCCTCATCACCGAGGTAACTTTCGGCCGCGGATCGATCGGCACGATGATCAGGTCTCGGGCTGTTGCACAATGGCATTTTCACTCCTGTATCTCTAACGCTTATCGACGACAGGTGATCGGGACGCCGACGGACGAGGAGCTCGGGTTCATCCGGAACGAGGACGCGCGCAAGTACATGCGGCACCTGCCGCAGTTCCCGCGGCGGCCGTTCGCGAGCCTGTTCCCGAGGGTGCAGCCCGTGGCGCTGGACCTCATCGAACGGATGCTCACCTTCAACCCGCTGCAGAGGATCACAGGTCAGTCACGCCGCCTCGCCGCCGCGGTTTAGCTTCGCCTTTTGTTTCCTCCTTGTGCAACTCGTGCGACTGCTCCGCTGAATCCAATCTTTGGGTATACCACACGTGTGTTTTTCTATTCTTGCGCCGTGTTGACCAGTGGTAGAATCACTGCTCACTACCGTATTGACGTCGGTGGTTAGTAGCACACTAGCACGTGAGGGCCACCGGCTACGCTGTGGAAACACTAGTTTACTGGCACATTTCCGGGTTGGCATCAAGTAGACATGGCACTGGCAGCCTCCGGTCAAAGAAAGAGGCGCGCCCTGAGCTAGGTCTGTCCGCCCAATTTTGAGTAGCTTGACTGTTCTGGTCAGGTTCAAATGCAATCTTCTTTGTCCAAACTAGAAGCGTTTAATAATCCGAAGGGTTTTGTCAGGGTTTGGTAGGTTTCTTCGTTAAATTGAGACATTCTGCCATTCTATCATGAAACAGTCTAACGGAAAAGGGCGGCGTCGCTTCTGCCATTCTGTCATGAAACATTTTAGCGCTATACCAGTAGTACTTGTTAGCGTGAGTATGAGGCTGTTCGGCTTACCTTAGCTTGGCTTATTTCGGTTTATCTCGACTTATCTTCTCTCACACAATACTATTCAATCTACCAGTCGAGTACTATTAATTCAATACTATCTCTTTTGTTCAGTTTGTTGCCTACAGTTCAACTGATACCAGTGGGTTTGCAAATATATGCAGCTAAGAAGCTGAACCATAGCAAGTTAGCACATAGACAAAAGAAGAGTCGTATAAATTACTATTGCCAGAAGACAAACCTTTTTATACATTTCTTAAGGAACTGTGCAACTCTTTTTGTTTTTCATTCAGTATATTTCAAATCTTATGCATCCGAGTCATCAAAGTTGTCCTAGCTGAGGAGAGTTCTCTTCTGTATATGCATCCAAAGTTTGTGTCCCTGCCTTTGTATTTCCTTATCCTCAAATTGCAGAGTTGCTGCTTTTACCAATCCTCCCTTATTTGTGCACTTTGGAGTATTCTCGGCATTGCTTTTGTCGTAAGTGGCGATGACCACTATGTGAACACACGTTCAATATGGGAAAAAAACAAATGCTACAGATAATCTATTACATTCCAGTACTGGCTCCAAACTAGGAGTGTTCACTACAGAGACTCCTTAATCGGTTTCAGACTATCAGAGTTTTACTTCAGAAATTATTCCTGTATTGGGTTCAGACTAGCAGAGTTTGGGTAATTCAGAGAATTCGTTTGGGTCGTGTCTGACTAATAATTACAGTTCTCACCAAAATTTCTTTTGCCGTGCAGTTGAAGAGGCGCTGGACCACCCGTACCTGGAGCGATTACACGACATCGCTGACGAGCCCATCTGCACGGATCCGTTCTCGTTCGACTTCGAGCAGCAGGCTCTGACCGAGGACCAAATGAAGCAGCTAATTTTCAACGAGGCCATCCAAATGAACCCCAATTTCCGATATTAGATTGAATACCCAGATGTATGGTTCCCATCTATGCCATGTTGTCTGTAAATAGAAGTAAGATTGAAGAGCCGGGTAGACTGAACATTGCATTTGTTTGTTTGTTGATGTTCGAGTCCACCATCCTGTCATTGTAAGCTGTTGCTACTAGTTTCAGGCGTTGCTGTAATCTGTTGTACCAATAATAAAAGGTTTGAGCATGATTTTCGAGCAAACCGATTCTCAATTTTGTTTGCTATAACACAGTGCGTTAACGAGTGCAAAGAATCAGAACACAATGGGAGGAGGCAGTACTAGGGCTTGTTTGGAACTAACTTGGGCAAGGCACCTCGAATATTGAAAATGACGTACCTAGGAACCTTTTAAAACTGTTGAAACTTGACACATACTTCATGTTCTGATGATAAAAAACCACGCAAAAACTCTGTAAGGTCTACACCTTGGGCTGGCTGGTGGCTTGTGCTGGTAATCCAATCATGCCTGGCTCGTGGCTCGTGCTGATTTTGTGTGAGAAAAGTACTGTCGTGTGGCTGATAATCCAATCGTGCCCATTAAAAAATAAGTTCAAACATCGGTCAAGTCTAATTCATATCAGAGGTATAGATTTCAGATGCGTAAGCACTACTCTATATGTTCGTAAACCAGACAGCATGCCCGGGAATACTATGTGTCGCTTCAGCGACAGATTGGCATCCCATCACGCCGCGGGCCCCACCCGGCCTTTCCTTCTTCTCCCTGCGACCTTAGAAGCTGCCGGCCAGCAGGGGGAGGTAGGCAGGCCAGGCGGCGGGGAAGGTCGTGGGGCGGCTTAGGGCCCTGGCGGCGGAAGAGGCGGCCGGGCCAGGTCGGGGCGGGGGAGTAGCTCGCCGGAGGACGGCAACGGCGCAGGAGGTGGACGACGGCGGCGCTGGAGGTGGGCGACGACGACGCGAGTACCAATGGGTTAGCGCGCGGGGGGTGAGGGGTCACCGGATCCGGCGGCGGGAGCCGCCGGAGACGGGGCGGGAGGGCGGAGTCGGGGGCGAGCGAGTGGAGGCGGCGGGGCGGGCGAGAGAAGAAAGGTGGAAGACAATGGTGCGGAGGAGGGAGGAGAAGATAAGGTTGGGCGCGTGATGGGCCGGTGTTGGGCCTTCAGCGACGCTCGGCGATTTTGTCGCCGAAGCGACACGCAGAAGCACCCCAGCATGCCTGTTGCCTAGGGTGATGAGGTGAGTGACCACGAGATGACGCCCCAAATCCGAACTGTAACTGCAAGGGAAAGCAGCAGTTTCAGTAGCTCAGAAACAGATTGATCCAGAAAAGCAAAAGCCTTCGAATCAAGAGATCCATTCCGCTCAACTCACCCCAAAATGCTCAACCCGTGTACACACCACCAGAGTAACCGTACAAAGGGCCAAACCAGTCAAGCAAAACTGACGATGCTAATGGGGAACCAGATGTAAAAACAGGGCAGAATAGCACATTTCAGGTATGCACAGATTCAAACATGCTCTGAGGCACAAGAACGTACTGCATTCACAAGATAGATCATAGATCTTGGTAGTTTTAGTGGCATACAGCATCCGAGTCTAGCCATTCAAACATTGAAGTACCTAGAACAGCGAGGGCGACAAACTTATTACAAAGATACTTGGTTCACACTAACTCCAGACGCAAAACAAGATTACACGATCCCATTCGAGTAGCAGTACATATAGTAGTCAAGGATAGGCCAATTACGCATCAGCGAACCTGCAATCCACAAAGGGAAAAACAATCAGATTTGTACCAATGAACAAGCACAAATTGAGTGGGCAATGGTTAGTTGGTTACTCACCCCAGTTCAGAGAGCCTGAGGTGGGCCTCCTTGTAGTCATCAAAGAAAGCCTTCTCATCCTGTAATGAGATCAACAATTAGCATTCATCTGTTTTTACAGATCTCCAAAATCAGGATAAACGTTAATTAGAGACAAACCGCAGCATATTTCTCCACAAGAGGGCGGAAGACAGGGTCGCTCAGCAGAGTTTTGTCACTTGGGAGCTGAAGGAGGCCCTCCTTGTCACCGGTCAGAAGTTCCCTACAGAAATATCAGATGGCTTATTAGTGTCTAATAAAATTTAGCTGCCCAGAATGAGATAACAAAGGTAGTTTTAAACATCTATTAATTAATTCCAATTCCTTTTCTGAACAAGCAGATAGACTCACTTGAAGTAAGAGTTGTCAAAGACCAAAGGGTTTCTAGTCCAGGGCCCCTCAAAACCAGACCGCTCCTTGTGGCACCTTCCCTGAAAAAAACTCAAGAAAACAACATCAATGCATGCATACATATTACACTACTATGAAGAAAACGTGAGTGGACAACAACAAACCAAGGTGTGGCCACCAGAGAGGGCAACAATGTCCTGATCACTCAAGCCCATCTGCTTGCCAAAGACTTGCCTCAGATGGTCAGAACCTGGGTAAAAAGATAGCAAGCACACTGTAAGAAATGATTCTTGTGCCACTTCAGAAACGAGTTTCAACATAAATGTGACAACAAAGCTCCCAAGGAGAATAACAATGCAACCAAACAGTTTAGCATTCATGGCCATAGTAGTAACGATTAGAAATCTACCCTTAGTAGCATCAGGAAGGCGACCCTCAGGTGGTGGCTGAGGCTTGTCCTGAAAAAGACAAAGGGAAGATGTAAATACACTGAGTACAAACAATGTCCTGACCAAAAAGGCGTCGAATAACTATCACAACAAACACTGTCATAGAGCAATGTTACCACCAAATGTTCACTGTCACATGACACTGTGCAAGCACAAATCACGGGAAAAAAATATCAGCTTTGGACAACCTACAGAAAGCTTATGGCCTATATGTGCATACTTTGACAACAAACCAACTAGGACCACATGTGCACTTATCTGCAGAAGGCACATCACCATCAGGACACAGCGATCAGAAGCATCTAGACACCCTGAGAACCTACACCCACACCATAAAACGAATATACTCATACCCAAATTATAGTGTGGCAGATTCATCACATCCAAGAACATGAAAACAGGACATCCACCCAAAGGTGTGAAACGTGGTTATGTATTGCAGAGCAGGGCATGATGAAATTTTGAACCAAATGTCAAGCAGCAATAATCGCAAGTACCAAAATAAGAAAGGCATGTTTGAAGGATCTATATAGAAATGAGAATTTAGGGTAGCTAGGAATGGCGACGATCGGCAAGGGCCCACTGGGTTCCGCCCCTGTTGTATTGGCCAACAAATATGTACAAGACAAATTGGTTGTGACACAAAAACTGACCTATACACTAATAAACCTGCCACTCAACAACATGTGCACAAGAATCCAACAAGAAGCCCTGAAAGAAGATATCATAATAGCCTAGTATGGCTTGCTGATGGATAGCATGAATACAGAATGATAAAGCAAAAGATTTTTCCCAAAATAAATCCATCACTACTATTCAAAAGGAAGGCTATTTTGGTAATTCTCTATTTGCAAAACCAGCTCACACAAGAGACAACTGAAGTAAGACCAAGTATTGTAAGAAATATATAGAGTAAAGTGCATTACCGGTCCATAAACTTATCTAGCTATGTCATCCCGGTCCATAAACTTCTAAAGTGTACCATTACTGTGCCTAAACTTAATTTGGGTCTCAAATTCACCGATTAACGGATCTGGCCCGCCTCAGATACATCCGTTAGGGGATTTGGTGTTGCAAATTTGCAACTGGACCCCTGTTTGCTTTTGATGTTTCAGTTCTGCTCCTCCCCTCTTCTCCTTCTCGTTTTGCCTCGCGCGACGACGACACCTCTTCCCCGCGCGGCGACGGCCCTGTCTCTGCGGCGGCCGGCGATCGGAGCTCGCCTGCAGAACAAAAAGGGAGCAACGCGAAGAGCGAACGCGACGCCTACGTGAATGCCATGCTCCGGCTCGCGTCCTCTGCCGCCGTCGCCGGCTACGGCGGCACCGGGCCCTACTGCACCGCTGCCGACCCCTTCACCAGGGATTACGACGAGAAGGCGCTCGTCGAGATCTACCGGGGTCGCTGCCGCTCGGCTTCCCGCGGTGGTCTGATGATCCGCCGGACCCGACGGGCGGCGATGCCGATGCCGATGCCGATGGGAGCGCACGGGAGCACGTCACGCTCCTCTGCGCTTCTTGTTCTTGCCTCATGCAAGACTCGTGTATGCTAGAATTTGCTTTTGTTACACAGCGCATGAACTTCAGATGTCATGAACTTGCATGTGAAAATGGGTATGCGACTGACTGCTCTGGCTTCTAGACGGAGCATGAAACCTGGAAGCAGGTTCTTGCCCCTCCGTGCCTTCTGCCACTTCCCCTGTTGCTGGTGAAGAAGACGACTTGCTGCTGCCTGAAGCCTGCGTTCGAGACGGTTGTGCGTGAGAGTGCAGAGAGGTGGTCGGCCACAGATTTCGGGTTGACACGATCGTCTGCCGCCACGAGAGGGAGACGGCCGCGGCGGGAGGGAGCCGTCGCCACGACGACACACGACGAAGGAAAAGAAAAGGAGGAGAAACGAATCGACAAAAAGAGATAGGGTTCCAGTTGCAAATATGTCACACCTCAGACCTGTTAGTGGGTTGATTAGAGACCCAAATTAAGTTTAGGCACAGTAATGGCACACTTTAGAAGTTTATGGACCGGGATGACACAGCTAGAAAAGTTTATGGACCGGTGATGCACTTTACTCAAATATATATATTGATGAAAGGTGATTAGTTAGGCCATCTTATACTACAAATATTAAACATACATGCAAATAGTTCACTCATGTGACTCACATATCACACGTCAACAGGAATCAAGGAAAAACAATTACAAACCTAAATGACAGAGACTCAAAGTTGTATATCATATATGGACAAACATTACAGTAAATTACTATGTTACGTGTGCCATTTCTAGCCGATACCCCTCTATTATTAAATTAGTGGGCATATAAATCCAAAACAGAACCCACCGCAAAGGATAAGAACAAGGCTTGAGCACAAGCCTCTTGATGATACCATCATGCACACTGAATGAACGGTTATATCAAGCGCCCACCAAACATAATCTCACCATGTTAAGCCTGATTAGAGTGATCTCGCAAAACTATTTTCACACCCTCCCCTTTGACATTGCAAATCAAGGACTAAACCCAGGTAAAACCCCAAAGGCTGTAGAAAAGGATGTAAAGTCTCACCTCCCTACCGGGGTGGAAGGGGATCTCAGGTCCACCGGTAACCTCCACGGCCACAACTCCCGCAAGCTGCAAGAACAGAGAACAAAAAAAAAGTCAGAAACCAATCATTTGGGGGCGGGTCGAAGCGTCCGACCAGATCGGTGCGATTTTGTGGGCGCACCTGGTACAGATCGGCGTACGAGAGGATGGGGAACTCCTCCTTGACGGGCTCGAGCATCCGCACCGCGATGTCCAGACCCGCGTTGGCGCCGTGCGCCTGCTCCGCCGGGTTCTTCATCGTACCGAAGGGCCCCCCGGTCTTCGTCGACACGTCGAACGTCCCCGCCGAGTGCCACCTGCGCAACCAAAACGAAACACCAGATCAGACCCCCCGAAAACTCCGCATAACGATCCGGAAGCACGCGCGGGGGTTGGTAGCGCCGTCGCCGAGAGAGAGAAAGGGAGTGGGGGCTTACGCGAGACGAAGCATGAGGGGGGCGCAGCTCTTCTCGGCGATGAGGGCGCGGAGCTTGCGCCTGGCCTTCTCGACGGCCTCCTGGTACTCGGCGCTCACGGTCGGGTAGCACTTCGCCATGGCTGCGGCGGAGAAAAGCTTCGGATCGGAAAATGCGATGCGGCGGTGGTAGAGATCACAAATGTGCTTCTGGGGCGGATGGCATCCACGCTCCTCCCCCCAGGGGTTTATATGGAAGACCGAAAGGACGCGGAGGACTGGAAAAAGGGAAGCTTCTCGTAGGGCGCATCCTGGCCACCGATCCGAGACGGGGCCATCGTGCGGCTGGAGGGGAGGTACATTTGGACGGGCGTGATTGGCCCGGTTGGCCTGCCATTTGGGCGTTTTAGAGTTTACGCATTTACCCCTGTACAGTAGGCAGGCGGGGGAAGGTCTGTCCGTCTGAATCGACACCAGAATAAGATCGGCCTCGAAATCACCTGCCGAAAGAATCGGTGGCGTTAGGATGATATTTTCGTCATTCCGTCCGCGCAGTAAGGGCGGCGGTTCACGGCTTCACGCACAGGAGCGCGCTGGCCACTCTGGTTGAAATATTGTTGCCTCGTGCAGTGTGCCGCCGGCCTGATCCATCCCATCTCCCACGCTGTTCGCCCGTGTAATTTTCGCCGTCCTTCCTTGCAAACGGGCATGCCCATGCTGTCGTGAATATGGATGGAACCAAAACATCTGAATTGTATAATAAATTGATTTTTTAAATTAGAATAAAATAAATTTGGTGCTAATTCTTTATGTATTATAACCAGTTAAGTACTGGAAAAAATAAAAAAAATTAGCTACAATTTTTTTATGGATTATTTGCTTTCGATAGAGAAAAAAGTGAAAAAACATCCGTATTCGAATCCGAATCCGAATTTCTTTTCATCATTTGATCAAAATATAGCACACATTTAGGGTTTATTTTGTATGAATCTTAACAAGCACAATGACAAGAACAAGAATATAAATTTTTAGATACAAAATATTATGCCTAATTTAGCTAAAATCAAAAAAGAATGACTAAAAAATGATATTCGAATTGGTATCCGGTTCCATCCCTAGTCGTGAAGGCGTGAACGGTGATGGACGGACGCGATCAGACGGACGACCAGCAATGGGTACACCGGACCACCGGCGCAGATCCGTTTCTCCTTCCACGCAAGTTTCGGTCTCCGTGTGATCCTTTTCTCACGCGGAACTCTCAATTTTATGGTAACCCGATAAATAGGACGAGCAGCAGCAAATGCTTGCGGCAGTTATTGAACGGGGTATGGATGGAAACACGCCGTCGCCGCACCCGCTCGATGACATTCCACCCTTGTCCCGAAAAGCCAAATCAAGAGTGCGCGACCTGCCATTGCGGCACCCATTTTTTTTCGATGCAGAACATGATGCCCATACACAGTGGCGGAGCCAGAAAAATAAACTAGCTGGGGCGAGTTCTAACGATGAAGGTCGGAGTTGCCGCCTGCTGTATAGGTTGTGCCCTGTGTGCTACTGCTGCATATTGTTGATTTAGAGATGGGCCATGAGCTTCATGGGCCTTTGAGGCTTTGGGCTCCTGCTGGCCGGAGGCAAGTGGCTAATAAAAGGCCCAGTTGGTATTATCTTCTACCTTGGACAGAATCACAGGATAACCAGCACCAGGCAACCGCCACTGCTCCCTCCATTCAGGGTCTTGCCGAAGCTCGGAAATGTCGCCGGAGAAGAAAGGATGTACTCGAGGTAACTCAGATTTAGCTGGGGCGGCCGCCCCAGCTCGCCCCAATGTAGCTACGCCACTGCCCATACATCACTAGTTTGAAATTTTGAAAAGAAAATCTTGTGTGCCTGGTCTGAAGCTGAACGTTCGGTCCTACCGGTCTCACAAAGAACTGAAGTTGACGGGTAGACGGGCGTGTGAACGGCGAACTGCAAAGACATCTTTCTGGAACTTGCGTTCCAGTTTTAGTCAGACTGAGTGGTTCCGTGCCAGACCACGGACGACCCCAAAGATGGGTTAAAAGTTAAACCAGGCGGACCAGCGTGCGAGCTTTTACGTACTCTCTCAAAAAAAAACTACTCCATAGTTAGCACGTGAAAAGCAAAGATGATTGGCCTGCCTTCGACTTCGAGTAGGCACAAACAAAAAAACTGTGGCCTCGAATCCACTGATCACGGCACTTATTTTGGACAAAAAAAAGAAGGCGTCGAGAAGAACGGTTAAAAGCACGGTATCAGCGAAAGCCGTGGCCGAGCGAACGGAACGGAACGGGAGCATCTTCTTATCCGAGCCGGCCAAGGTGGGTACTCTGTACTCGGGGCGGCTAAAAAAATAGCCCACCTCTCCTCGCCCCGTTGCCCCATTGGAATCCACACCAACTGCGTCAAAAGCGAGCGAGCGAGCGCCGCGACAACGGGTAATGGCGCCGCGCGGCGGTGATTCGCGCGGAACTGATGGCGATGGGGACGCCCATGGCAGATTCCCCGATCGGCTCGAGCCCGACCATGGCCCCATGCCCGCAAGCGCGCGCAGCCGCAGCCGTCCGGCGGCCGAGACGACACCGGCGGAAAATTGTTTTCCCTTTTTCTCCGGCAGCTCCACTTGGTGGGCGTGGACCCACGTGGGTTGCTTTGCGGGATTCGCGACGACGGCTCCCAACTGCACACAGGAGCGTTCGTTGTCAGCAATCAAAGCATGAGCTGCGCGCTGTCGATTTTTTATTTTCTTATATTTATTTTAAATGATTTTCTTTTTTTTAATTACACAGTACAACGCAGACGCTCACAACACGCACGCACACTCACCCCTATGAATACACGTATGCAAACTCTACCTCTATGAGTATTCCGACCGAGCACCGGCAGATCTCGAGATTCTCGTCACCACCTACGGCCGTCACGATTTTAACGCCGCTACCACTTAAAGCATAATGCCGAAAATCCCGAAATAAATCCAGGAAAGGTGCAGCACCGTGATTTGAACCCTGGTAGTCCCCACCCGACCGTCCTACCATTGGACTACAAGCCCATTCGCTTTTTTAATGATTTTCCGGAAGCACCGTCGTCTCCACCCGACGATGCATATACAACGCGCATCGACCCGTCGACTGTTTATCGGAGCACGTGCCCTCGTCGTCCTCTCGTGAGGCGACGACATGCTCGTCTTTTTCCGGTTTCTCATTTAATCAGCTTTGGTAATCACAATAAACCGCCAGACGTGACACATCATGCTGTACATGCCCTAAGGTCGACCGGCCTCGGTGGAGGGCCGTCGACAGCTTACCAAGATCAGAAACTAGAAAACCGTGCCCGCCAAGGGTCATGGTGATGACCCTCATCTCTCGTTCCATGACCTTCTTCCTCCTCTCTCCTCATAAATTTGCTGATGTGACACACTATTTAATGCTTATGACACTCCCACGACCCCCTCCACTGAGACTAGCCTAATATCCCTATCGTCGGTTCGAACGGCGGTAAGAGTTCGCATACCTTTAAAAATATATAACTTTTTCATATGAACTTGAATGGAAATAAAATTTATTCGAAAGTTGTAGCTTGTATTGAGAACTACAATTTTGTAGTTCAAAATATTTTCATTTGAAATAATTTTGATGCACAAAATAATCGATATACTATTCAGTTCTAAATTTTGAATTTTATACCTAAACATTGTGCCAATCATTTGAGCACCAAAAATGATTTTAAATGGACACACTTTCAAGTATAAAGTTGTAAATCTCATCGAGATATGAAGTTTGTGTAAAGTTTACCTCCATCTGAATTTATATGAAGACGTGATGATATTTCAAAATACGTTGTCGAATGAAAAAATTTTCATCGAATTTTAGATCTGAAAATAGTGTAGACTATTCGAGCATCAAAATGGTTTCAAATGGAAAAGGTTTCAACTACAAAGTTGTAGACCTCGACGAATGCTACAACTTTCGTGTATTTTTTATCTCCATCCAACTTAATATAAAATAATTATAATTTTTTCTGAAATATGATGTCAGCAGAAAAATTTTGTGTCTATCATTTGAGCATCAAAATGATTTCAAATGACAAAATTTTGGTCTACAAAGTTGTAGATCTCGACAAAGGTTACAAATTTTTGTAAAATTTATCTCCATCCGAATTCATATGAAAAATTGTGATTTTTTGAAAGGTTCATATGACGGTCCTGTAACGACGGCAGCGGTATAGTTTTATAAAAATTTTACTTTATCGTACATTTTTGAAAAAACATAAAAAATAAATATACAAAAAAAATGGCTTTCGTCTCGTTTCATTTCGTTGGTTTATATCACGCGACGCGACGAGCACGGAGCGAAAAGGCCGTGACTAGTTGGTTTGGGCCCATTTCGCAGCGAGCCTGCGAGCGAAGCAGGTGGGAGCCCATTTTCAGCAGGGCCGACCACACTCGCTCACTGATTGTTTTTTATTAGTATGCAGACTAGAAAAAAGACATCTGGAGGCCCATCCACACTCGCTCTGCTCGAAAGCTCTAAAATAGAACCGGAGGCCCATCCGTAAACACGCAGCAGAAAGGAAGCACATCAGAGGGAGTGATGAGTGTGAGTGGCATGTACTCGTGCATATGAAAGTACACCATACAATTTTGCATTGTAGGGATAATTTTAAACACAATTTCATTTACATAATGCTTATTTGGCTATCTTGCAAACATCGAAATGAAATTCTCCATTGAGATCAACCTAACCCAAATGCGATAAGAGGAAATGCGGCCGGTGGGGGCTAACTCATGGTGTCGCATTCATGTGCTATTGGGAAGATTTCTACGGCCAAGAAACGCATGAAAACCACTGTGTCGATTGGAATTCGATACCGCCATGGTGAACTCCAAATCGAATTAAAAGGTCCACGATGACACCAGCAACATGACGCAAGCCCGTGACGTGATGGGTGACGTCCACCATCGAGCGGGTGGCTAGCTTTTGGTCAAGCCAAAGTCCACGGAAAGTGAAAACCGGACGCCACCGACGAGCAAGCATGAGCTGTATCCGGACAGTCTTAACGCCGAATCCATCTAATAGTGCGCGCGTGCTCGATCATGAAGTACGGAGTACTATATTCTACTAGTAGGAGTCTAGGACGTGATCGAAGCGATGCTCGAGATGCTCGAATCCATCTAATAGTTTGAACAAGATGCTCGAGACGGATGCAAAAGCGATCCATTTCTTGATTTCACGTGAAGACCGCCCGCACGTGCGTGCGAGTGAGCAGGCCCAGAGAATTTACGGTATTCTTTGCTCAGAGATAATAAACAAAAAGTTAAAAACACAATTATCGCGGAACAAAAGGAAGGGCAAACTGTTTGTAGTAAATTGTAATGGATACAGCAGCATCGACCGTGACCTATCTGATACATGCATGCACGATTCGAGATGCCGAAACCCCCTGAAAGGCTGAAAGATAGACACATGTGAACCCGATCGATGGGAGAGGGAGACAACAGCAATTCAGCAGAGATTCCAGAGATAAACGTCGATCCGCTCGTCCACACACACGAGAAAAGAGCAACGACGATAGCAGAGGAGATCACTCGGTGCAGAAAGTGATGAACTGAAACACTCCAAGATCCAAAGTAGATGCGACCCCATCAGATTTATTTAAGACAAGTTACACAACCAAGCAAGCCCAAACACATGGCCAGTTTGTACACCACCATCCGCACGCTTCTTCCTCCACCCCACACGATCGATCCGCAGGCTTAATTTAATTAGCAACCGGCAGCTAGCTATCCTAGCAACAATCCGGCCGGCCGGCTGGCCACCGCGGCCGCCAAACTTGAGCAACAATAACAAACCATCACGGGGGCTCGCTCCGGCCGGCGAACGCGCCATGCGTCAGTAAGTGCCGTAGTAGCCGCCACCGCCGCCGCCGCCGCCGGCGGAGCCACTGCTGCCGGCGTCCCCGCCTCCGCCCCCGTTGCCGCTGTCGTTGCCGCCGCTGCTGCTGCCGCCGGTTAAGTCCTTGATGATCTGCTTCATGATGGAGCCCCTCTTGGGGTGCGGGTTCCCGTGGGCTTCGTCGTCTTCTGCTTGCTGCCGCCGCCGTCCTGCCCGTCCATGGCGATCCGAGCGCGCGCGCGCGCACCGGACGCGCGGCGGTGGCGAGCTGAGGGCGGAGCCGCCCGAGGCTGGTTTTGTTTTGGAGTGGGAGTGACGGCGCGAGTGATGTGTGGAGCTAGAGCTAGAGCTAGGGCGCTGGGCGTTGTGCACGGTTGGGGGTTATCTTATACTAGTACAGGAGTCAGGAGAATATTTGGCACGGCCGGCGACTAGTCTCCTCACAGAAATGAGAGCTTTGCATCGATCTGGGGATTAATGCAAGCATATGCATGAGCGTGATCATTGGCTGATGGCTGGCTTCGTGTCCATGTACTATACGCAGTTACGCATGATCGCTGCGGCAGAGGGCAGACAGGTGGTTGCGGATAGGGTGGGATGAGTTGATGCGTCACAGTCGATCAGCACACTCGCTCTCAGCTTCGGCTCTATTTAGGCTGTGAACTAAAACCTCTTAAGATCTATTAGAAGTATTGAACGTAGACTATTTACAAAAATAGTTACACGAATGAACCAAAAATTGCGAGATGAATCCATTAAGTCTAATTAATCTGTTATTAGAGATTAATTACTGTAGCATGACACTGTTGTCTAATCATGACATAATTAGGCTCGTTAGATTCGACTCGAAAATTAAGGTAGGAGTTGTGGAATTGGTTTTGTCAGTAATCCACATTTAATACTCCTAATTAGTGTCCGGAGATTGATGTAACGGGTAGTTGGTGAAACTTTTGGGAAGAAAACAAGACCTTCGTGCAGATCGTTACTACAGTAGGCGCTACTAGCTCAGCTGCAGAGCTGCTCAAGTTTGGCAATCTGGTCACACCTCGGAAAAAAAAAGCCGCCTTTGCGTCCAAAAGTTTCACTACTCCAACTAAACGGGGGCATAAGGTATTTCTTTTTGTCCGTGTTAAGAGTGCTCCATAGGCGTGATTGCGTGAATGGCTCACCTCTCTTGCGCCGACGGAGTCTCACACCGGAAATCGGAGCTTGTTTATTAGGCACACGCGCGCACACTTGTGAATGAAGGTGTTCTGGTAGATTTGGGGCAGAGCAGACTCGCCGCGGGTGAGATAGAAGGGATACGGCCTGACGTGTGGGCCCGAGTGTGACGTGGCTAAAGAGTCCAGTCAGCACGGTGATATGGTAAAAAGATTCCATGCTGTCAGTCAAAACCACTTGAATCCAGTCAAAACAGGGGTAGATGGCTGTTTATACCCGGTTTACAGAGTTGAGTGGTCAAAGTTATCTGGTTTTGGAATTGGATGGTCAAAATCAAACTGTGCCAATAGTTTAATGGCCAAAAATGGACTTTTTCCTAAAGAGATAGATGTAACTGTTATGAAATGACTTATTAGCAGATTAATAGATCATTTCGGAACGGATATACATCCCATATACTGGATCAAATAAAGACCATGGGCTTCCATCTTATTGTGATAGAAATGATCTATCAAACTCCCGGAACGATGGGAATAAAAAGTTAAGGGGGGCTGCTGCTTATTGCCAGCTGCTGGTCTTGGTTCCGATCCGGAACGACGTGAGCTCTGTCTGGTTCAGTGGCTCCTGTTCTCCGTCCCGGGCTCCCGGCACGTGATTCAGCGATTGATCATTCAGCAACCCGTGGTGTGTCAGTGTGTGTGGCCGTGTGGGCTAACACACAGACAGTAAACACAAGTGGGTTAACTCGCGATGACGTTGGCTCTACGTCCCTCCAGTGACGCACGAACGACAACGAAGTGTGCCTACCCTGCACAGGGTGCCCGGCACGACGAACTGAGACACAGATAGGACGCCTCTACTATTTTTCAAGTATATGAAAAAGTAAAGCCTCAAATATCCTACAGTACTTGTCGACTTGATGGAGTACTAGTTGTTCGCAGGCGATGCATGCAGGCACAGGTACAACTCGCCGCTACCACCAAAGATTATGCATCTGAAAGTCTCACGAGATGAAAGGATTGCCGCAATCGGCAGTCGCAGTCACACGGAGGAGGAACGGAATTGAATTGTTCTTGTTCTCCCAGAAAAAGCAAAACCCAAACAAACAGGTCACCGTCGTGGGCTCGCATGTTTGCACGACGCACGTGGGCACGTGGCCCCCGGACGACTTGTTGACCCCCGGGGCCTCCTGACCGACGACGGTCGTGGTGGGTTTTGTTTGGTGGGCTCGGACGGATCCTCTCGTCCGTCCTGTTCGGCGCCCGATCTTATCCACGGCCGCGTCGCCGTGAACCGACAGCCGAGACGACCGTCGCATCGTCAGGCTCACCGGCGCCGCCGTGCGCTGCACTGCATCACTGGCTGTGGCTGGACAAGTTGGCTAAAATTTCTACTTTTTCAACTCTCTCTCTCATCACATCACATTAAATACACCAAAGTATATTCGGAAGAAATGTAGAATAAAATTAACTAATCACACTTCACAGACATCACGAGACGAATCTTTGAGCTAGCTGGTTAGTGATCGGACAATATTTATCACAAAACAAACGAAAGTCGCATAAGTGTACAGAGTCAAACGATTCTTTCGCTATTTTTAACCAACTAAACAGGGCCCTGGCCTGGACGGTGGAGTGGAGCAGGATGGATGACTGGATCGCCTTCCTCGTGCCGTGTCTCGTGACCCCGCTTGGATTCCTGCTGTCTCCGTCCGTCTCATGATCCGGATGGATCCGCAGGCACGTTCAGGTTCAATGAACATGTGCAGGTAAGCATGTTGACGAGGGCCACCACCCCGTCCTGAGTCCTGACCGTGACCGGCCGGCATCTGATCCGGTGATCGGTGGTGATCCTCGGGGTGGGAGGGAAGGAAGTAGAGTCTCTCGTCGTCGAAACTGTTGCCGCCAGGCCCGGACGGGACAGAGGGCTCCTTTTTCTTCGCTCTGAAGTCACGGGACGCCGGGCGGGCGGGGCCGCAACCTGAGCCGGCGAGCCCTCCAACCAACCCTCAAGTAGGCAAGGACCCAAGCGCAGACCCGTCGTGGCCTGCTGGCCTACCATCCGCGATCTCGGGGGATTCCGTGCCGGGAAAAGCGAGATGAAACCGAGATCAGAAAATCAATCTCACAACGGGTTGCGGCCGCGTACGCTTTTGACCGGCACGGCGACATGACCCGTGACGTCGTTGTATAATAGCACAGCGTCATACAACGGCGTCACGCCCTTTAGCACCGTGCTGCTGGTGCGGGGTGGGGCTCGGAAACGGCCGCGCGCGAATCTTGGCGCGCCGCCGCCCGCCCGATAGCCCTTGCGGCCGCATGCCGTTCTTGGAAAACCGGGTTGAACCGAGATCCTGTATCTTGCGCCGTGTCGGAACCAAAAGATGGTGGCCTCGCACTGAGCTGGCAGCCGCTGGATTGTGTTTGCCGCACCTGTTGATTAGCCTAGGGCTCCTTTGAGGATTTGAGAGTATTAGAAAAAGTATTGAAAAGAAATTATACCTTCGCAAAAAGGAAATGATCCCCCACAAAATCCATGGAATCTCTACTTAGATGAATGTTGGGAAGAAGGAAAATAAACTAGCTTGGGGCCTGTTACTGGTTTTTGTAATGAAATAGGTAGTGTTACTGTTACCTGTTTGTTTTGGTTTATATGACCTCATTACTTAGCTCAAAGAAGCCTCAAATCACTCAAACACCCAGATGTTTGACATTCAACTTGCAAAGCTTAAGTAAAGAGTTTTGCACACGGGCATCATATGCAGCTTAACAGTTATGCGAGTCAGCACGGAAGCACTAGGAAGACCGGTGAATCACCTAGGAAGACCGCACGAATTTCGTTGCGAATATATTACCACCACCACGCACCAATTGGGAAATGTTCCACGATTAAGCACTGACGAAATCCAGGTGTTGATTGCCACCCCGAGCGAGAGAACCCACGCCGTTTTTAGCCAACCGGGGCTCGACACAACCACCTCCCGTCATCTCATACTCCGGTCGGATAAGGGGAAAAGCGCCGGACGCCGCGAAAAGAAAAGCAAATTTTGTGCCGCTTCAGTCCGAGTCGGACAGTCGGTCAGCCAGTGTGACCAAAAGGCTCGCCACTTTTCTTGTTCTCTGCTGATGCCGTGTCGGGCCCAATCAGCAGATAAGCTTCCAGGGCAAGGCTTCGCCGTGAAGCACAAGAACATGTAGCAGGGACAAGAGTCCAAAGAGTCAAAGACCCTCGAAGCAAAGGGAAATGCGCCAAATTCCAGAGCATCTGCCATCCGGATCCAAGGCTCAACCGCTCAAGAGCATTGATGACGCGAAACGGAACCAAAATGCGGAAAAAAATTGCATGCGCGCCGCGCGCACCAGCGACGCCGTGCGCACCCCCCGCGATGCCGCTCGTGCGGGATCGAACGCCCGGGTCCCCCGCGATGCGCGCTCAGCGTCCCTCGCGTCAGCTCGGCTCGCGTCGTCCTCGGCTCGCGCGGCTCCCGCTTCATGTGCTGCGACGCCTCAGTCCTCATCGACTCGTATTGGGCGACGAGGACGACGACCGCGACGAGGACGGCTTCGTGGGCGCCGGGGAGCTCTGGAACGTGATGCGGCGGCTCGAGATGACCGAGGGCGCGGCGCAGGAGGACTGCCGGCGGATGATCGCCGCCCACGACGGCGACGACAGGATCAGCTTCCCCGAGTCCAGGACCATGTGGAGAACTATCTCATCAATTATTCCTTCCTTGCGTGTTCCATCTTGTTCGTTACTGCTTTTTTCCCTGGAGATGACGGTCAGGCAGTATCATGGATCATACATATGATACACCCTCTGTCTGTGACTACTCGTAGCAAGAGTTTTCAAATTCGGAAAAAAAAATGTGCAAATTATGAGATTTAGGGTTTTGAGCATACAAAACTTAGTGAGAGTGCTTTGGGAGTTAAACTTAATCCCTAAACATCTCAATTAAATCTTCCAAGTTGATGACTATAGGTTACTATTCACAATCTGAAAATTTAGAGAATTAGTAAAGTCTGAAACATCATCATCTAGCTGTTTTTGAAAATTATTTTTGAGCAACTTTGCATCTAAACTTTGGCTCCACAGTAGCAAAATAGGATCTATGAACATTGGTGAACATGTACTCTCATTTGTTGAGCTAAATGTTGAAGTTAATTAATTTTAAGAGAGCTCCAAAATTTGATTGCAGCACTGGGCGCCTGACTTAGGTGACGTGAGTGAAGTCTGAAACAATATCATTTATCTGTTTTTGAAAATTATTCTGAGCAACTTTGCATCTAAACTTTGGCTTCACAGTAGCAAAATAGGATCTATGAACATTGGTGAACATGTACTCTCATTTGTTGAGCTAGATGTTGGAGTTAATTAATTTTAAGAGAGCTCCAAAAATTGATTGCAGCACTGGTTGCCAGACTTAGGTGACAAGAGTGAAGTTTGAAACAACATCATTTAGCTGTTTTTGAAAATTATTTTTGAGCAACTTTGCATCTAAACTTTGGCTCCACAGTAGCAAAATGGGAACTATGATTATTAGGGAACATGTAATTTTATTTTTTGAGTTAGATATTAGAGTTAAGTAATTAAAAAAAACTCTAAAAATTGATTTCACCGCTGAGCGTAGCAGCGAGCCGACTAGGTCGGGGCGGCATCCAGCCGTGCGGCGGGTGCCGGGGTCGAGCCGAGCGGGGCAGTGCGGGAGCGGAGCCGCGGGCGCGCGGCGCGGACGCGAGGGGCTCAGCGCTGGCGCGGCGTCCAACTGCGGAGCGCCACGTGGGGGCGCGCACGGAGCGCCCCGTGCGCGCGGCGCCCACACAACTTTTTTCCCAAAATGCACAAGGGGAAACGAAAGAAGCAAGAAGAACCCAATTGTGGTGCTTGTCCGGTAAGTATTGGAGCAAATCGGTGTCCAATAAGCGAGAATCTGCAAGTAACCGCGCGTCTTTTTTTTTTCTGTGAATATCGTTGCATCTAGATTGAAGAAAACTTGAACGTTTTTCAACAGAAAGAAACAGATTACAGTCAACACAAACCAGGAATTCTTCACCTCTACATCAAATGGCATATGACATTGTTTGATATGAACACCCACACGACAATGATCTCGAAAGGTAAGGGGTAAAACTTCAGCCTACTGCCAAAAGAACACAACCACCTCCCGTCATCTCATGATCACAAAACGTCGGGATAGGGGGAAAAGCGCCGCCGCCGCCGCGAAAAGAAAAGCAAATTTTGTGCCGCTTCAGTCCAAGGTCTTGTTTAGTTGGCAAAATTTTAGCAAAAATTTTGCTACTTTTTCAACTCTCTCTCCATCACATCACATTAAATGACATAAGAAATGTAGGTAAAATTACTAATTACACAGTTTTGATGTACTTTATGAACGAATCTTTTGAGCCTAGTGGTAGGATAATATTTACCACAAACAAACGAACGTCTTCTGATGTCTACGTGAGTTCCAAACGTTGAAAAAGCAAATTTTTCACCAACTAAACAAGGCCCAAGTCGGTCAGTCAGTGTGACCAAAAGGCTCGCCACTTTTCTTGTTCTCTTCTAATGCCGTGTCGGGCCCAATCAGCAGATAAGCATGCAGGGCAAGACTTCGCCGTGAAGCACAAGAACATTGATTTAGCAGGGACAAAAGACCCTCGAAGCAAAGGGAAATGCGCCAAATTCCAGAGCATCTGCCATCCGGATCCAAGGCTCAACCGCTCAAGAGCATTGAGGACGCGAAACGGAACCAAAATGCACAAGGGGAAACGAAAGAAGCAAGAAGAACCCATTTGTGGTGCTTGTCCGGTAAGTATTGGAGCAAATCGGTGTCCAATACGCGAGAATCTGCAAGTAACCGCGCGTCATTTTTTTCTGTGAATATCGTTGCGCCTAGAACTCTAGATTGAAGAAGACTTTAGCGTTTTTCAACAGAAAGAAACAGATTACAGTCAGCACAGACCAGGAATTCTACATCAAATGGCATATGACAATGTTTGATATGAACACCCACACGACAATGATCTCGAAAGGAAAGGGGTAAGACTTCAGCCTACTGCCAAAAGAACACAGGCTGACAGGCTGATGCCATAGTTCAGACTCCATTTGTTCACCAAAAGCTTCCGAATTCAGATTATTCTCACTGCCCTGCCTAAATTTTGAAAATCTTCCCTTCAAAAAAAAATCCTTCAGAAAGCGTGTTCAATGCTTATCAAAGGAATATCGGTGTCGGATACCTAATGGAGAAGAATCTTTATCCAATACATGGTCGTTATAGTTTCAATCTTTCAGTAAGCACCCACCCATCGTCATAAAAAGCTCAAGAATAAGAAAAGCTTGTTCGAGTGAAAGAAACAGAGTACAGAATCACAATGTTGAGTATAACGGAAATTCATAACCACTGTATAAATTGGAAATTTACAACGTTCCACATAAACACGAGATCTCCATAAACACCCACACCACACTGATCTCGAAAGGAAAAGGAGAAAATTCTCCATACTACTACATACTGTAACTGTTGCTAAAGATCACAAGAGGGAGTTCAGAGACTCCATTTGATCACCAAGAGCTTCTGGATTCAGATTATTCCATTCTATGTCTGAATTTTGAAACTCTAAATGCCACACTGCTATACAATTATCACGGATTCAGCTTACTCACGCGCACGCCACCACCAACCCCACTCTCCGCCGAGGACCGGCGGTGCGGTCCGGCGCCGCGGCATTTCTCACCGGGTCCAGCGACCCAATTCTTGATTCTCCAGAATCCAGAGGCCATCTTCCCCTCGCCCAGACCGCATCAACCACCGGGGAGACGCGGCGGCTGCTGCCTTCCTTGTTCTTGCCGGCTTCCTTGCGCGGTGCTGCCTTGGGGACGAGGCACCGGAGCAGGCTCGTAAAGATGCGCACCTTGATCTGGCCGCGCCGTGGAAGGGTCCGCCTGGCCGCCTGCTGCTGCGGCTGCCGCTCCATCGCCGCCGCGGGTGTCTTCTTGCTCAGGAAGGCGCGGAAATCTGGGGACAGAAGAGCCGTGTGCTCTGTGCTGTGGAGTGTTGTGTCTGATGTCAGAGGAATGAGTGACAGGATGAGGCGACGGCACTGCCTTTTTATAACCGCTGATGCTTGATCGGAGGAGGTTCTGGTTGGAGTAGGGGCCAAGGTTCCTTGAGGTGCAAGGAGCTCGCTCTAGTTCGAAAACTTCTGGAATCCCTCTGTGCTTGCACGTTTCAATACAAGACACAGTACTGACTACTGAGTCAACCTCATTTCTGTGTCTGAAACCTTGAAATGAACGAGCAAGACTCTGTCTTTGTACGTACTGTTCATTTGAGAAAGACCGTGTCTTCCATTCTCTAACCTCCATGCCATCTGGTCATCTGGGCATTGCCAGTTGTACAATGTGAAAAAAGCACTACCAATAGTAGGAAAAATCAACCGCATTTGCTGGTTGCCAGCAATCAAATCTGATTTACAGGAACAAAACATGACAGGCCAATCTGATGTTTCAGTGTGGTGGAACCGTGGAGTAGTCCCAGAACTGATCTGAAAAATGTCGGATTACGACTGGCTAGGTTCTCGATTCAGCATTCCAGCTGGATTGGAATAGAAAAGTACGCCCTTGTCTGGCTGTCCAATTACCCGTCGTGTTTCTAAGCATTAATCCGTCTCTAGCAAGGGGGATTCGAGGATGGATTCTCCAGACAAGAACAGGAGAATAAAAATAGAGAATCTTTCATGCAGTCTGGTCCTCTGTTAGACATGGATCGCCAAATCATGAAAGAAGATTTTCTCTCAAATCAAATCAGCATCACCAACCAATAACAGGCTGATATTGCAAGTGCCCAGAAAGCAGACATAAACTAAGACATCTTTTGATAATCGGTACAATAATGCACAATCAATCAACCATTAAAATACAGAAACATATGGACACAAGATTTTATAAGAAATTATTTGGACATCGAGAGAGAAGTTGACCGATTTATTCCGTTCACATTGGGGATAAAAGTTCTTGGTCACCAACATGGACCAATTTTCTGTTTGCAAGTGTCTGGAATTAAAAGCAGTGCAAGGGTAACAAAAGGAGAAAAAAAATAACTATCATGGTAATAATTCACAAAACAGTGTAACTTAAATGTTATCCACTGTTTTTGGCTGAAATGTAAACAATTTCTGTCATAAGTGAAGGATTGAAGGTAATGCAAAACCAGCTCCAGATACTCTCAACATTCTACTGTCTTAGAATTGCTAAAATTGCAGGCTTTAATTTTTAGAATCAAACCAATCTCTCTTCACTAGACCAAAACTGCAGCAACCCATAAGTGAGTCAAGACTTGGAGACTGTTCAAGTCCGAGGGATGAAACCCACTGTTTGACTTTATCCAAGATGCTGAATATAAAGATGCAACGAGTCACTGAATTGCATTTCCTCTATGTACTCAACAGGATGTTGAGACACACCTTCTGGTGCCTCTAATACAAGAGACATGCGCCAATTATCTAGGGCCTATGAAAAGTTTGTTACATTGCTTTACATCTAAGCAAGATTCCTGTCTGCCTGGGGCTTAATATTGTATGAAAGACAATGATCTGTCGTGTTTGACTTGAATCTGTCTGTAATGAGAAACGTGATTCTCATGAGCTCCATCAGTTTCTAACTGAAACTTTGCATGTCCACTTGCCCAAGCAATTCCAATACTACATACTACCTGTCACTTATTAATACAGCTAATATTTGGTGATCACACACTGCAGTTACTAAGAATACACACAACTCACATCAGGAGCATCGACATGGACTATGATTATTGAATACTGATCAACATATCATTATTCTACCTGACCCAAAATACTGATCAACATATCATTATTCTACCTGACCCAAATATTTAATATTTCTTCATTATATGAGTGATGAAGAATCATGAGTCAAGACTCAAGAGCAGCCACTGAATATAGAAGTGAAGAAAAACCTCCAAAATGGAACGGATGTGCTACCATATACTAATTGATTGCAGTTGAAGCAATACTTCTATAGTTTGTACAGTACACACAAAATGTACAATACAGACTTCCCAGTTGAAGTCTTGTCTCACAGCTTACCTTAGCTGCCACTTCTGCAGTTACTTGGGAGGGACAACTAATGTATAGATTAGTAATGTCAAGACGATGATAATTGCCCCCACCAAGGTAAACTGGGGACTGGTCCACAGCATCAAGTTAGATCTTTCAGTTCTCTTGATTGGATCAACCTCTTCTGACAATGGATACTCACTGCGCCGTGGGTTCCAGGTCACATACTTGTTTGGTGAGAAATCCGAAAATAGGGTCCTCTTCCTTTGTTCTTAAACGAAGACCAAGCCTTGTCCCAGTCCGTAGAAGTTTCACCTGACAAGTAAGAAAATATATGGTTACTACCTTCATATAGATATCCAAGTAAACTACCTATGAACAGATAAGTAAAAGTACATATTTCAGTTCTTATTTTAAAAAAGGAAGGCAGGAGTGTTGCCATCTTAATTAAAAAGGGAAACAAGTACCATTGGAAAGGTACATTGGATTGCATCAGAAGATCCAAAACTTACAATTTACAAATAAATGAGAACTGATTGCTCATACAGCTGTTCACAAAAGTTTAACCTCCAAATGCTAAATTGAGTAATGTCCTCTGAGATCAGGTAGTGGGTTCTATCTAGTTGTCAGAGTTGATTTTGAAACAGTATATGGTTTGGTTCATTCCATAGGTTCCCCAGGAGTAGATAATGATGCCGCTCACTTCCTTTCTTCTTCCCTTCAGAACAAATATTAGAATCCAGTACTGCCATCTGTCTATGGAGGCATTTTGCTGCAGACTAGAGCTTCAGTCAGTCATGCCCATCCAGTTATTTTTTTGGCCAAACATCCTGTGCAAAGGAACAATATAAGGTAGTATGATTTGTGTTTTGGGGCAGCTGGGATCAATGTTTGCAAGCTATCTGCAGTTAGAATTTTGTTTTGCAGGAGAAACCAAGTCGCCTCTATTAATGATATATGCCTTTTATGATTAGGAACTGATACTGGTACTTTTCAAGATATTGTCCTTAATCTTTGCAGATCAAAGGGAAACGAAGATGCTGGAACTAAAAAGTAGCTGTTTTACTTTTTTCTTTCTGTTTTTCCTTCAGGAGGGACTTGTAAATAACCTAAATAGTATTTTATCAATATAATCGACCATTAAATACTAGTTTGCTCTTATACTGTTTCTCGTCCAGAGGAGGAAAGAACAGCTTACATGTTACATGAAACCATTGGTCTGCTAATGTGTTTCTCATTTATCCATTCTATCTTCTTTTAGTAGTTTCATGTTAACACTAATTCTATAAGGCTCTGATTGGAACTGAGATGGCACAATCTTATCTGATTTCCTCTAATAGATTAGATTCCATAGCACAGGAAAATAATGATAACCGTAAGGGGTCACACAGAATATGCATAGCTTCATACCATTATACAATAGAGTTTCTAAAATTACTCTCAAGAAGGAAATTCACAATTCATCACCCAGCCATACCAATATTATGGACAGGCAAAATCAAAGCCAAATATTGATTACTCAGAGTCTAGCAATTAGTAACTTTTAGGGCAGATTATGCATAGCCTCGTGCCCTCGTATCTTTAGATAGAACAGACATTTTGAAAATACCTTAAAATAAAAGGGAAATTCACAATTCATCAGCTACTATCCACCAAACCAAATGTGTGGACAAACAGCATCAAAGCCAAATAAACACTATTCAGAGTTAATACTGGTAACTTTTTGCGCCAATACATCAGGTATAAAAAAGTACACGCAATCCAACTGCAAAAATCCCAGACAGCAGACACACTGTGTTCTCTTCTTCAAATCAAACATAGTGTTGACAGTTGGCAAAAAAAAATCCAGTGCAGTTAAGGAAATTTGCAACGTGCCCAAAGCCAACAATGAAGTAAAAATAGCTAAGATTAATCCAGTAACAACTGATTGGATTATGAACTGTAAACCTCACCTGGAGAGGTTTACTGGGAAAGAAAAACTAAATCTCAACCGGAGAGGCATATTAATGCCAGGACAACTACACAAAGGATAATCAACGTCACTTTTTCCTTGTCTTAATACATTTCTTTATATCAAACCCAAATGCGCACGCACACACAAAGGTGAAATTAATGGAAGCAAGCCCTACGACACTTGAAATTAACGGAAGCAAGCATTGCATTTAGCTCGAATCTTAGCACATGAAGCCCTACGGGATCCAGAGAGCGATCACGTTAGATTGAACAAGGAAAGCAGGCAGTTGCACAATCCTGGTGGGATGGTTGAGCTAGCGCTCATCTCTGACCGGTCAATACTCTGCTTGATCGACTGCGGCATTTTATCAAGCACCTACAGGGAGCATCAAGGAACTTGGCAGCCAGCTGATCGATTACCTTGTCGCTGCCGCCTTTACCAGGCGTGCCTCGAGAGCAGCGAGGGACGAGCGCGAGGGGCGGCCGTCGCGCCAAGAATCTCCCGGATCCTAGCAGTATATCCATGGGTTGCCTCCCTGTCAAGATTCTACTAGCCTGGCAGGCCTCCCGATCCAGATTCTTTCTTCGCCGCGCGGCCCCGTCTTATCCCGGTTGCAGTGGAGACTGGTGGCCTAGGAAGAGGCGTGGCAGGTAGAGCCGCGCGGTTCTACGACAGCGAGAGGAGCAGGTTGCTTCTTGCTTGCGTGAACGCACGAGGCCAAGGGGAGTCGTACTGCGCTGCAGTGTGTGGCTCTGGCTGTATGAAAGAACCGTCACGCCTTGGGCAAACTGTAGTGCAGGGAAACTACAGTGTCAGATTCATTGTTTCTTCAAAAGGCAATCTGCGAAAGTCCATAGAGTTTGCTAAAGTTTGGTAATGTCATTTATTTTGCTCGAAATTTATCGATTTCAATCTGGCAGGATGCGTACCATTTACTTGTAGCTAAGTCTCATTGATTCACAATAACTCCAATACATTGTTTATATGGAACGATAATAGTACTATAAGTTTATACGGCTGCACAGCCCAGTGGAAACGCTATTTTTTCCTCTTCAGATAGTTCTTGTGGTTTCACGTCACTATATTACGCTCGTTGATGCTAATAACCTTTCTATTTTCTTTGTACCCGTTGCACCAGCACCTCCACATCTTCTTTTTTTTAAAAAAAGTAAAACAGGAGCATTGCTGATTCATTTAAGAAGGTAGAATGATCTTGTTTTTTTGAAAGGATCCGATGATGATATCCTCCACCATACCTCATGTTCAATTACTAACAAGAATTCACACTTCCATTGCATAGGAGTATTAAAGGTTGCCTTGTTCGTTTGGCCAGGTAGCAGTACTATTCTCTCACACTAAATCAGCACCAGCCCCGCTAGTATCAGCCAGCCAATGATATTTTTCTCTCACAACAAATCAGCACTAGCCACTAACCAACCAACAAGATGATATATGGGTTGTCGTCTCTGCTTTTTTATCACATAGTGGTCGTTGAATGTTATATTGTCAATTTTCTTGTCGCCATCTTGTCAGATGTTAGTATCTTGCTTTCTACTGAGCCAAACAATGAATTTACGTTTGGCGACTTCCATATTACATTGTCGCCAAAGGTGTCGTAAGTTCCCAATCGCACATGATATGGTAATGTTTTTTTTTCCGGGTAACATGATATGGTAATCTGGATGTGTAAGATCGTTGTCCATCTCCAATTAATTTAGCCCTCTTGATCATTGAATTGAAACTCTTGCACATATCACCATCTGCTCTATTGACTACGTCTTTCATAACCTTTTGGTTCAGTTGTGATTGGTTAGGTCTTCTTTTACCGACTTGACTCGTTCTTCATCCATGCTAGCGTCTCCACATTCTAACATCCATAAAATGTCAGAGCATCTCCAAGAGTTTGCCAAATTTTACTTGGCAAATCTTATATTTCGCCAACTTCTAAAAAAATATGGTAAGTAAAAAAGAGTTCATCTCCAACAATTTAGCATAATTCACTTGGTAAATTCAGATCTAACTTACATCAGGTTCCTTGAGAGAGAACAAAATTATGTTTCTACCATTCCACCTCTTGAAAACTTAAATCAGGAACCTGAGAAAAACAAATTATTTTTATACCCTTCCACTTCTTATGATACGGAAGGATGCGCCGTGGATAGCTGTGCGCATATATGCGCACGCAGAGTTTGCTTTTTAGAACTTGGGATAAATGGCAACATGAGATACCTGGGATGGAGAACTGTTGGAGAAAGTTTTTTCTTGTTTTTAAAAAAAATAACAATGACAACTTGAGATAGGGAACTGTTAGAGTTGCTCTTAGGCGGAGATAATTTAGCCGGTAGTCAAGACCTTTGTTCTTCATATCCGCATCTCACCAGCAATTCTAGTAATTTAGACCTTGTTTACTTCCCAAAAATTTCACCAACCACCCGTCACATAATCTCTGGACACTAATTAAGAGTATTAAATATAAATTAATGACAAAACTCATTCCACAACCCCTACCTTAATTTTCAATTTTCGAGACGAATCTAATGAGTTTAATTATGTCATGATTAGACAATAGATTCGTCTAATTATGTCATGATTAGACAATCTGTAACCAATATATAATGATAGAATAATTAGATTTAATGGATTCATCTTACAATTTTCGGTTCATCATTTAATTATTTTTTAACATCTACGTTCAATACTCTAGAGTAGCTAAAAACTCATGGCAATCTGGCTGGCCGGGGCCAGCGTTCGGTTCATTCGACAACCGTTCCGCCGGTACCCCGGCCGCGGCGGACGGTTGCAGTTCCACTTCCACGGAGTCAGCTTTCTATCCGAAGAAACTCCGCGCCACCCAAAACCCCCTGCACACTTGGAGACACGTCGCCTCCATCTCCACTGCCACCCCCCATTCCCCGCCATGGCCTTGGCCATGACCTCCTCGTCCCCGCAGCCACCGCCCCCCTCCCACCGCCGCCGCCGCCGCCTGCAACCCGCCACCCCCACCCACAATGCCAAACCCCGGGCCAAGGCTCTCCACCTCCTCTCCGACGTCGGCGTCGGCCGCGACCCCGCTGCCATCAAGTCCTACGCCCGCGTCGCCTCCAACCTCGCGGGCGCGCCGCGACTTCCTCCTCGCCGCCGAGGGCCTCCGCGCGGCCACGGGCGACGACCCCAGCTTCGCGGCGCGCATCAGCGCCCGCCTCCTCTCGCGGGGCGTCGCCGCCGCGGTCCGCGACCGCGGGTTGCCCCACGTGCTCGAGTTTCTCCGAGATGCCCAGCGCGTGCGCGTCCCCGCGGCCGAGATGCTGGACGCTGACGCCTCCGACGCCGTCGCGGCCGCCTGCCGGATGCTGCTGGAGGAGCGACGGATGTCGGAGTTCGTGGAGGTCGTCGAGGAGCTAGCTCGTAATGTTGCCCCCCAATCTCTTCATATATATATATGCTTCACACAGCCTTTGTTTTCCCTCTACCCCGATATTGTAGCATGAAGTCTATGCTTCAGTCAGTTGATTCATCTACCAACTACCGTGGTGGCGCACTAGTCTCGATTTGCTTTGCTAATGTTGATCTATGCATTGATGATCGTCTGCTTACCATATTCTTACACTTACCTCAGGGTTGATCTTCATCAAATTTCTAATCAGTAGTAGTTTTCATGCTAGATGCATTGTTTGTCTGTAATTGAATGGTTTAGAGGTTTTGCTAAATTACCAAACTGTGAAGTGACGTGTCACTGTGTCAGTATTAAGACTCTGGTTAGAATGCTAATTTCAGCACAGAGTCAATCGATTTGATATTAGCTACCAGTTAGCGCATGGTTTCTACCGGACTACCTGTTTAATTGGTGTAACGGCAGTTTCAGCTGGTGCAGTACATCTCATCTTTGAGCGCAGGTGTCATTTTTTCATGTACATGTTTACTGCATCCTCCTATATATTTACATCTATAAATTGCAAGCATGCGTTCTGGGGTTCTGCTCTCTTTTTTAGTTCCTTCTTGAATTTCTTCAAACTTGGGAGCAGCACTGCTAAGAATAAAATGTTGTGAATCCTGATTCCTTTACAGACAGAAAAATATAAACTAGCAATATGTGCTTGCTATTTAGTTCTGTTTTTGTTCTGGAAATGTGTTTCATCATTGTACAATGTATGGATTATTACTAATGAGGGGCATTCATCTGCATGTTACTGCATACCATTTTACCATCTTGATTGGTGAAAGTTTTCATTGTGGTAGATCCTGCTTATTAGGCAACACGATTAATATGAACATTTTTTCTATTGATTCTCCCCCTACCCATTCTTCACATGGTAATTCATCTGATCTTAAATGATTCTTGTTAACATTGTGATTTGCTATTTTGTTTGTTTAGGATATGGATTCTATGTTCAAGGCATTGTGAACCCAATGGATGTACTGAAAATATTTGTCAAGAAGCGTGACCCAGATATGGCCATAAGGTGATCATAACTGTCACACATTTATTTAACTTACTTGACTTTTGTCAATTAAATATATAAAAAACTTGACCTGCGAGGGGAAAGCCGCCCCCCAGGCATTAGAGTTAGAAGAAGGCTTTCTTACGCAGGCCAAGAAAACCCCAAACCCCAGCCACGCTCTGATTACTTAAAGGTTGTTACTTGTTACTGTTAGTATGACATATTTTTTGTGGAAGAGATTTTAAGTTTATGTACTATCTGATGATTACATCTTTGGATTTTCCTGTTGGGATTAGTTAAATTCATACTCTTTTTGCAATCTTGATGCCTGCTTATGGATTTTTTTTTTGACATGTAGGTATGCACGCATATTTTCTAATTCCCAACTTTTACTCTGCAATACCATGGAAGCTTTTGGAAAAAGAAAGGAGTTGAAAAATGCTTTAACGGTCTTTGGAGCACTAAAGGATCAGCTTGGAGGCATAAACATGTTTGCATGCCGAAGTATAATAGATATATGTGGCCATTGTGGCTCTTCTGTACAGGCTCGAATTATATTTGAGGTACTTGATACCCCTCATTGATCACATTTAATCTCATTGTCAGTTGAGTTATTTTATTTACATTTACACATATTCCATGTATTAGAAATAGGTTACCTAAGTAAGTTTAGAAATTATTTCTTTGGTTTCAATTTAAGGTGTCTATAAAGGGATAACCCTGTATCTATTGTCATTTAAGCAAAGAAGAATTAAATCCCATGACCCTGAAAGAGGAAATACTTAACAAGTAGGCAAATTATATCAAATAAAATACTACATACTGTTCACCTTCTGTAGATGAATGCTTTTATAACACGAGGCAGTTCCAGCTCTCATTCATATATCACATGTGACTGGTATGCAGGGGCTGCTTGCTGATAAGATTACTCCAAATACCTACGTCTTCAACAGCCTTATGAACGTGAATGCCCATAGTTTGAGCTACAACCTTTCAGTCTACAAGCATATGCAAGTAATGCATCTTCTACCTTATTGTTGCTGTTCATAGGTAGGTTGTTTTAGCTCCATGCAAATTGATACCTCTGCATCATATTTTTTATCTCCCCTTTTGTCAGACTATGCCTTTTGTAACTAGTTCGTCTCACTTGCTAGTCTCTGGCCAATTTTTGGTTGCTATTGCATACTTCTTCATGTTGTTATTAATTATATCCACCCAAAAAATATTTACACTGCATTTGGTTGTTCCTATAATCTATTTTTTTCTGTGTTCATGACCAATCTTCTACAAGCTATGTGCATCAACATTAATTTCCTGTTCACTGTTTCTTTTTCAGAATCTTGGTGTTGCTCCTGATTTGACTTCGTATAACATTCTTCTGAAGACATGTTGCAATGCCAGGGAATTCAACATGGCTCAAGAGATTTATGAGGAAATGAAGAAAAGGAGTGTGATGGTCTTTTAAAGTTAGATGTTTTCACATACAGTACAATGATGAAGGTATAGGGCTCATACTGTTGCTGTCCATGCGTTTTGATGATTTATGGTTTCCAGAATTCTTTTCTCTTTAAATTCCAGGTGTTTGCAGATGCAAAAATGTGGAAGATGGCTTCCAACATCAAAGAGGATATGCAAGCGGGTGGTGTTCGTCTTAACCTAGTAGCATGGTCATCATTAATCAATGCTTATGCAAATTCTGGTCTGGTTGATCACGCAATAGAGATCCTTGAAGAAATGATAAGGGATGGCTGTCAGCCTACTGCCCCATGCTTCAATATTATCCTTACTGCATGTGTCAAGTCATGCCAATACGATAGAGCTTTCCGCTTGTTCTATAGTTGGAAGAAGTCTGGTATCAAGATATCTCTATCTCCTGAACAGAAAATATGTCTTGATGGTGCCTTTACATTCTGTAAAGAGTATCCAAGTGATGGTGATACTGTATTGGTGGTTCCATTCAGGCCAACAGTTACAACCTATAACATCTTGATGAAGGCCTGTGGTACTAATGCTGAACGTGCAAAGTCTGTAATGAACGAAATGAGGCGGAATGGCCTTTGCCCTGACCTTATTAGCTGGTCTATTCTCATGGATATTCATGGAACATCTCAAAACAGGGATGGGGCTGTTCAGGTTAGTCAGAGTTTTATGTTGATTTTTCTTTGCACAATAGAATTTTCTGTAAGATTTGGTTTCGATGTCCTGTTGATAGAACTGGATATGCTTCTGGTGAGCAAAGAATGAAATAAATAGACCATGCAACAGATATTGGATTATACAATTAACTTGTGGAGTTCTGGCGGCAATACATCCTTCCTGCATCTACAGATACAGTGCACATTATTATTTTTTAACTTTGTGTCTATAGTAGTTTCACTTTCTCTTTGTCACTGTTGCTGAAGATATTACTTCAATTTAGCATTCCTTTTCACTTATCTGGGTAAATGTAAACACTTGCTTCCTTAGTTTCACTTCCTCTGTCACTGTTGCTGAAGATACCACTATCAGTTTAGCATTATGTTTCTTTTCAACTAAAAATTTAATAATGGTACTGTTTTTTTGACATAGGCACTCAGGAGAATGCAGCGCATTGGGATAAGACTTAATGTCGCTGCATATACTGTAGCCATTAAGGTTAGTCTCTGGACAATGTGCACTGCCTGTTAGTTATAAACTTATGATTTGGCAGTAAGCTTTTGCTACAATTTACTCCAGGCATGTGTCGAAAACAAAGATTTGAAGTTGGCACTGCACTTGTTTGATGAAATGAAAGCACACCAATTGAAGCCCAATTTGGTGAGTATCTAACATTTATGGTATGAAACTTTGATGCTTTGCTTTTCATTGACGATGAGAATTGATGCTTTGATGTAACATTTCTTTTTGATGAATGACCTGTT
Source organism: Cenchrus purpureus (assembly GCA_022644695.1). Taxonomy (NCBI): domain Eukaryota; kingdom Viridiplantae; phylum Streptophyta; class Magnoliopsida; order Poales; family Poaceae; genus Cenchrus; species Cenchrus purpureus. The sequence goes on from CP053458.1 coordinate 13,048,166, forward strand.
TCGTACTTAGCAGCATCTGAGGTTCGAGCAAAGGATTAATCTTTGCTTTCTGTACTATAGTTGATACTTTATTTCATGCAGACTAGTTGGTGCCATTGTTGATTGTTCTAACTTCTAAATGCTTCAGACGCATGCATGACTTGGCATTAAATTATCTGGGCTGTTACTAGATAACATCGAGTGTGGCATATGACATAATGGTTCATTCTTCAGGTGACGTACAAAACTCTCCTGACAGCACGTAGCAATTATGGATCATTACAGGAAGTCCAGCAGTGCTTAGCAATCTATCAGGAAATGAGGAAAGCAGGGTATGTGACTGGAACATTAGTTGCCTTTGACACTCTTTTGAGTACAAGTGCTTTTACCTTTACTTCTTTCTACATTATTAGCTTACTGCTTTGACAGCAATTCATGATTGCATTAGATAAAAAATAAAAGGCAATCTGATGCACTAATGGTTGTACTAAATAAATCAAAGGTTTATCTGATAAACACGTTCCAGTGTACAACAAAGGTACTGTCTTAAAATACAGTTTTTTTTTTGGAGTGAAAACAAAGTATGAACAAAGAGGAAAAGGGAAAGAAAAAGTGCAAATTCAAAGGATGTAGTCCACTGAAATACAGCATAAATAATGTACACCAGAAGTCCTTTTCAGCTACAATTATTTTGAAGGCAAATAAATATGAAAAAAGGATCTAATCCACTGGAGCTTTAGTTGATAATCTCATGCCACTGCTTATAATTTAATTGCTCAACATTTTCGTGGTAGACTGATATTGTGACAATTTGTATATGATTTCCTTTTGGTGTCAAATTTACAACTTACTCATTGCAGGTATCAAGCAAATGACTACTATCTCAAGGAATTAATAGTAGAATGGTGTGAAGGGGTTTTGTCTAGTGGGAGTGATAATCGAGATTTTTACAATTTGGATCTAAAACCTAAGAGGAAAGAATCATTCAACCTTTTTCTTGAGAAGGTTGTAACAGTCTTGCAAAAAGATGTTGATCCTAACCAAATTGTCGATGTTCGTGGCCTTTCAAAGGTAAATGACAACCAACCATTTCATATGGTATCATCCTTACAAAAACAATCACTACTTTGTGTTTTCACCATTAACTTCGCAGGTTGAAGCTCGAATTGTTGTCCTCTCTGTTCTTCGGAAGATCAAAGAGCAATACCTCCTAGGTAATGTTGAGCTGTCACTTTATTACCATTGGAAGTCTCTAAGATTGACACCTGACTGCCTTTTGAAACCTGAGCAGGAAGAGCAGTCCAGGATGATGTGGTTATCATCACGGGTCATGACAAGACATCAAGAACTGCAGATGAAACTAGTGCAGTCGATGTTGAGCATGCAATAGTTACTGTTTTGACAGATGACCTGGGTCTTGAAGTTTTGATTGGACCTGGAAGCCGGTCTCCTGTTTCAGCAAAACCCAAAGCCCCGACTAAATCTAAAAGTAATCTAGAGCAAGTAACAAATAAAGTTGCAAGGAGACCACAGGGAGTGATAAAAATCCCTGTCAACTCGCTGAATCATTGGTTGAAGAAGAAAGCTGTGAGGGTTGTACAGTGACATTTCCTTGAAATACCTTTTTGGCCATTTATACAACCAAATTTAGAAGTTAGTCTAGGATTGGATGTACATACGAGAACAGGCATCCTGGTGTTCCAACCACCCACAACACGGTTTGTAATTTGTAATTGGACGTTTTGGCAGCCAATGGAGTCTTGCCCGGTACATTTACTATTTCAGAGACCCAAGCATCACAATTTTATGTGAGAGTTCTATGCTCCAAATTTAATTTCATCACTCAATAAGGTTGTACACTTTGTTTCCAAAGACAAGTGAAATATGAATTTCACTACTGTGATACAAACTTCCAGTCCAGTACATGTCTGGCAGCAATTGTTCCAGGAATAGTATTCAGCACAAACACATAACACGACAGCTGATGTTCAAATACACAAGTGATACAAGGGTGCTGGTAAGAATCAACTACTCCGTATTTAGCAAGGTCTCCACTCATGCCAATCAGGTCTTGCAAATTCTGGGCAGAAGACAGTCTTTGCGAAAGAAATCACAGATATCTGCACAAGTAGAAATGCTATTAGGTACAATAAGATTATTGGTTAAGTGCATTCTGACTTGACATTCTGGATTGCTCATGGGGAAGATTGCTGGTAAGTGTTGTGTACTTGGTGAAATGCACTGATATGGCAAAGAGTACTCAATAGAAGATATCATGCCTGCATCGAAGAGTACTCAAATATCAAATCCAGTCCTGCTGCTGCAGCTTGAGAGGCAGATAGACCTCGGTGAGGTACTGAAACCCAAAGGAGCTGAGGGCCTGTATCTCAGCCTTTTGCCTGGTGCGCAGCATCGTCTCCAGCTCTTTCACCCAGCCCTCATTCTGCTTCACGAAGTCCTCCTCGAGCAGCTCCTTCCCCACCTTGATATCGTGATCGGTCATGGGGAGACGGCACTGCTCCGGCACCCTGTACTTGTCCAGGTCGCTCGGCCGGACGCCGAGCCACTTGATGTCCGGCGTCGTCAGATTGGCACTGTCATAAGACATGTTCTTCGAACCACACATGTACACCGACAAGATCTTGAGTCCATATGGATCAGAGTCCACCAGTGCGAGCACCGGCAGCTTCAGCTCCACCTTGAGCCGCCGTAGGAACAGCCGGGTGGCAACATCCGGCTGCCCCTTCGCCGTCAGAATGATGCAGGGGAAGCGATTGTAGAACCATGTCCTCAGCGAGGCGCATGAAAGCGGCGTCCTTCTCCACCAGCAGGATGAAGAGCGCGTCGCTCTCGATGCCCGAGACCCTGTCGATGTTGGGCGGGATGGCCTTCCCGCCGACACCCATGCGCGTGCAGTCGATCCGGTCGCCATCGTCGGCGAAGACGAGGCGGCCAACGACGACGCCCTTCTCGGAGGCGACGACATGGAGGGAGGAGCGGGTGCATCCGAGCATGCAGGAGACGTCGTCGAGGACTGCATCGGACTGGGACTGGTCGCCAAAGAGCTTGACATCGGTGTAGAAGAGGTCACGCTTGGTGACGTGGATGCCCCTGCGGAGGACGGCGTGGACGAGGGAGAGGACGCGGGCCGTGACGGTGGCCTTGCGCGCGGTGGCGACGCTGGCGAAGGGACGCGCGGACTCGCGGCGGAGGAGGACGATGCGGTCGAGGTCCGGGAGGTAGACCTGGTTGGAGGCGGCGCGGGAGGGCACCGCGAAGGAGAAGCCCCGGCCGGAGAGGATGCTGCGCGCGGCGGCGAGGACGAGTCGGTTGATGCGGGAGGTGACGGAGGCGGAATCCTGGTCGGCCACCACGATGTACGATGAAGTGGGGTCCGCGGAGGGGTCGTGGTCCGCGAGGTACTTGGCGGCGGCCTTGGACTTGGAGGAGGAGGCGGCGGCGGAGGCGAGGGAGCGGAGGGTGGCGAGGATGGAGGCGTCGGGGCGGAGCTTCGAGCGGAGGGACTCGGCGTAGGACGCGGCCGCGGAGGCCCGCGGCTTCTTAGAGCTGGATGCGGGTCCGTCCGCGGCCGCCCCGGCGCGGCGCTTTTTCTCCGACGTGGCGAGGGGCGAGAGATCGAAAGGCGGCGAAGGAAAATGCGGGGTTTTGGGAGGGCACGGCGGAGACGGCGGCGGGGCTTGCTCGAGCGCGGCTGCGATTTGGTTTGGGTGGGTGGGGTGGGGGCGCTGCGCCGCGCCGGGGGGACGAAGCGTCTCGGCTGGGCTGGGCCGAGGAGCTTCTGGGCTCTGTGGAGCAGATCGTGTGGTACTGGACTGCTTGCTGGTACTTGTTTGTGTACTCCATATACAGCATTTACGTTTTTTTTAAGAATATCCAGAATTTACAAACAATGCATATATATGTGGCTTGGCTTTGGCTGCATAAAAAAGTTTCTCCGTGCACACTGAACAGGATCGCTCAAGATTGAGGGCTACTTACAATTTTTTTTTATAAATGGCTACTCAAGCTATAACTGATTTGTGCTACAACTATACGATATGGTGCGAGTGTGAGGATATTGATTTTCTATGAACAGCAAGCTCTCAACACATCCTGCATGTCAGGGTCATCTCCAGCTTCTTTGTCCTGTAACAATTATACCAGAAAAAAAAGAAGTTACATCCAGTATCGTAGGACGATTGAATAGAAAAAATGTTCGTATGAGGGGTACTGACCTTGTGGATGTATAAGATGTTGTCGATACCAGGGCCTGCAACAAGTAGTCCCCCTTGATACCTAAAATACAGAAATGCATTCCTCAATTCGACTACGATTGATCATTGCTAGAATTACAATTGCAAAAGGAACTTGAAAGACAACTGTGAAAACCCTAGTGGGGCAAGACCAGGATCCAGACATACCATCCACCTTTTGTTCTGGTGTTCTTTTCAAATGACAATTCCCAGTCCTGCCTGTATCCTTCCCTGTACAACTGTATTATTTTGAGGCCAGCCTGTAAAATGATGGAAATAACTGCTTATGTATATGTTGAGTATCATAAACTAAGCAGCATGCAAAATTTAATCCAGCAAGAGTTACCGCTGGTGTAAAGGTTGAGAACAACCCAAACGCAAATTCAAGAGCATTGTATGATGAGTGAGTTGGGTCTGCATATACTTCTGCAATGTACAATGTGCATGATTAGATTTGTCGTCTGGAGTAAAGATAAACCAAGGGAAGTCCTCATAGGTGTTTACCGTAAAGTTGGATGAACATGTGCTTTATGTTTAATGTTAATGGACATTGGGTATCTGTTTTCTTTCCAATAAAGAATTAAATAGTCTATATTGGATTCCTACAGGTAGCCTGGTACTACTTCAATAGCTAAGCACATACTGCCACATGAGTCATGATAAAAGCCCCACCATCAACTTGTGTATCATGGATTGATTCCGCAAAAAGAACTTGTAAAATAAATAGACATATCAATGTTCATGAGATAAGCAGAACAGGTTTGTAAACCAAACCGCACAATACAATCCACTGAGTCCATTGCTCCAAGTGATACATTTTGGATACTGATTATGGTATTAAGAGTACATAACTTTTGCTATGTATCTAAGTGTATATCAAAAGCTATGCACCTAGAAAAGCCAAAACGAATAGTAATTTGGGATGGAGGGAGTAGGCTTATTTGAATATTCCCTTAGAATTTAATATTTCATTACTGTTTCTTTTGCTGTTATAGACATGGTGGTCATAAGAACTGGAGTAGAGGTTATTCAAGATACACACCTCCTTTGAATTTGGTTTGCTTACAAAATGCATTTGCCTGGATCAGAAAAAAAAAAAACAAGACAGTGCAATTAATCATTAAAATGTCAATAGAGTTCATCAATCAAAAAAATATTTCAATTACCAACTACCAGAATTTTATGTAAAGATGTAGCTCATCTTCAAGAGTTGTACGTTTTAGTAATATTCTCAAAGGAACACAACCTTAGTTTATACTGAACAATGGCCCTTCCAAAAAATGAGAGAAATAAAGAAACTCGCTGACCGTGATTAAAAACTGCATTCAACTTCCTCATGAATCATAAAACACTACATCATGTTTAGGAAGGTTAATCAGTTCAGCTTTTGCATTTCACAACTACCAGGCTCCAGATTAAACAACATAGCAAAGCAGTAAGACTTTTTTTTATGGTGGATGAACAAGTACCTGTTCGACACTACCTGGTCCAATTAAAACAAGAGTAACTCCAGCAGCTTGCATGACATCCTGAAAATTAGTGGCAAGCCAAGAAATAATAAGTTCAGAATTCAGAATTCATAATGCAGATGAACCACCAAAGAGAGGCATGTCTGTTATAAGATGGTATATTCTTCCATCAAACATAAGCCACATTTGTAACCCTTGCAACATAAAGCTAATCCCATGTCTCAGAAAGTCATATTACTTAACAATAAAATGAGATGACTCACTAATAGCAAAACTGAAAAGGTTCTCATAAGGTACTTTTTAATTAATGCACTGGAGAGTGGGAGACTAGGAAACTACAGGAATTAACAAAGGCATTCCTTCAATACCTATCCTCTATTCCTCCCCCTTTTGCAATACTGACTACAAAAGTCCTTCAAGTTGGATTTTTGCTCCTCAGATCTTGTAAGGCTACATTTGAGGGATCAATTGACTATAGATTTAAGAAGTCACCCACCTTGGATGATCTAAAAAGATCTACCATGTAAAGAAAAATGACTTGTCAAACTAACAGTAGGCAATGTTGTTAATATCTCAACATGCTCTGAGTGATACACTGATACTATATTGCCACTGAAGGTGGGAATGTGGGTAAGATTCCATATTCGTAATTGCACCTTGGCAAATGGCAAAGTACTGAACGACATCCCTTAAGCATTTGATTTTTCCATTGTTCTTATTGGTTACAGATAAACAGAGTGAGAAATCAGCCAAGGCACCTGTTTCTCGGCAAGAAGATCGGCCCTCTTCCGGCACAGCACACACCTGCAAACAACCAGCAGTGTGCCAAAAGCTCAGCTACGGCATTCTCCCAGAATTCCTCGAATACTAAGCAGAGAAAAGACAAACCGACCCGAAATGGCGGGAAAACGCGATCACGGCCTTCCTGTCCTTCCACAGATCAACGACGGGCACCGCCTTGCCGCTCAGGTCGAACACATCCACCCCCTGCAGCTTCTGCGCCAGCCCCTCCGCCGGCGCGGTCTCCGCGGCGCTCCCTGCGAGTTGCGCCCAGCATACCATGTGAGCATGGGCGCGCTAGGCTTCTCTTCACAGAATCAAACGGTACCGAAGCGACCCGTGGGGGTGGAAGCGGGAGGGGAAGCGATACCGATGGCTCCCGGCTTAGCCACAGGAAGGAGGGGGCTGTGGGCCCGCTGCGCTGGCCGCCGGTAGATGAGGGGGATGGCGCCCGTGCCCCTCGCGCGCAAGCACGGGGCGGTTGGGCGCGAGGCAACGGGTGCCGCAGCCGGTCGCGGGCCGGCGGCGTGAGGCATGGCGAGCGGCGCGCCCGCGGCCATGAGGCGGGCACGGCACTGGGCTGCTGCTGGCTGGGCGGTGGCGGAGAGGCGGCGAGCTCGGGGGACCGTTACGTGGGGGCTCGGTGGCCAGGACCAGGATGCAGTTATGCGGCTGTCGCCACGCGGTGGGCGCAAGCCTCGGGAGGAGAAGAGTGCGGCTGTGCCGGCGCCTGTGTTCTTCCTGGCTCGCGTTTGTTCCGCACAAGGTTTGGCCCACACGTCAGCCACAGCAGAGAACTACTGCTAGTCTAGAACTCGCCCGCCGCCACGCACTCACCCAAGACCCAACCAACGAGGCAGTCGACGTCGCGGACGGCGCGATTGCGCGAAGCCAGAGGCCTCGCATTCGCCGGAGAAGCCGAAGGCCGTAGAGCACACGAGCTCTAGACTCACGGCGGCGCGGTATGAGGGGCTTCCGCTTTGCGCTGGTCCGCGCGGCGCGGTCGCGGTCGCGGGCGGAGCCCCAGACCGCGCCGCACCGCCGGCCGTCGGATCTCGCCCAGCGTTTCTCCCACTCCGCGGCGGCTCCGGCGAGGCCTTCCTTCGGCATCGCGTTCGACATCGACGGAGTCATCCTGCGCGGCCGCAGCCCGATCGGGGGCGCGCCGCGGGCCATCCGCCGCCTCTACTCGGAAGACGGTACTGCCTTTGCGCTTCTTGTGCTCTGCCGCATTCCGTTGGAGCTGCTTGTAGTTTCATCAGGTGGACTCTGAGAGTGTCTCGCTGCTGACCTGTTTTACTTGTACCGGCCATGGTTGCCGCATTAGTGTCTTTTGAGCAATTCGTCGAGCGTTTCCTAGACATTAGGCTTCTTTTCAACGTGGTCTCGTATAGGTTATTCCACAATTTTAATTATATTTCAATATATCAATGAACTTGAGCCTGCATAGATTTTTCTTTTTTTGCATACAAACTTGTGCGAAATGTCAGCTGCCGATGTTACTGTTTGCTAGGTCTCTAGCTTCTGGTGCTTAAAGCTTATGGATACCAATTATTTGCTCCTTTCAGGTACACTGAAGATTCCATTTCTGTTTTTGACTAACGGTGAGTAGTTCATTGTGTAATTTGCACACCCTGTTTCGCTATCATTATTGAATACTAATTCCTGTAGAGTGCAATGGAATACCTATAGAAGTTTCTACTGTACTTCCAGCAATGCATTAGTGACGTATGTTTTTTGCCACACGTATTTCTGGTCAACTCACTTGCCGCCCTTACTCTGAACTAAGCTGCAAAATTATTATGACATTTAGTAGACTTTGCGTTTGATTACTTCGACCCACATTGAAATATCTGGATAGCTAGGAGGTGGTCTTATTATGGAAAGAAGGGATTATCAAATTTTTAACGCTGGGATAATTTTTATATCAACACCCATTTGATTTTAAGTTTTGCATGGTCATCACAGTTAGGGACTAGGGTTGTACAGAGGAACTATGGTGCTTGCCACTCTCGAAATGTGTTATTGAAGTTTTTATTGAGGTTGTTAAAGTTTACCAATCTGTTGGCAGGAGGAGGCATTCCAGAGCACAGAAGGGCTATTGAGCTAAGCCAACTTTTAGGAGTTAACATTTCTCCAACACAGGTACTTCTACAGTACTCATGAGTCATTGCTTATGTACTGTGTAGTGGTGGACCTTTAAGCTAACAAATAAACCCTATATTAGGGGAAGAAAAGGATTGCATCCCTTTTCATTTTATTTTAAACCATCGACTATCTTAAATTTCCATCTATGGAACTTTCTGATTGGTGCAGGTTGTGCACGGCCATTCTCCTTACAGAGAGCTGGTGAATCGGTATGCCTTTCCAGTACTTAAGTTGCCTAAGTTTTAAAAATATGTAGATGTCTCTGATTTGCATCAATGATTTCTTGTTCTTCATGGACTTGTAGCACCTGAATAGAACCCCCTTTTTGGTCACTGCAGTTTTGAAGATGATCTTATTGTTGCTGTTGGAAAAGGAGAGCCTGCAGTGGTGATGTCTGAGTATGGATTTAGGTAATTCTTCATGTTGCTACTACGATCACAGGTCAAATTTATTTTAAGAATTCCTAATGAGTTATCTGTATGTGCAGAAAAGTTCTATCCATAGATGAATATGCATCATATTTTAAAGATATTGACCCCCTCGCTCCTTTCAAAACTTGGAAAGTTGGGCAAACAGACAGTTACATGTCTTCAAAAGTCAACCCATCATATGATGTTTATTCGGAGCGAGTTAAAGGAGTGTTTGTTGTCAGTGATCCTGTTGACTGGGGAAGAGATCTACAGGTACTTTTTTCATGCCCATGTTTCACTAATAGAAAATCTTCTTGGGCTGCATATTTGTTCCATTTTTGCAGAATATCTTAACATGTGATCTATAAACATTTTTTCCCCTAAAAGCGCATTTGAACAACCATGTGAAATTGCTTTGTAGGTTGGCATACATAATTTTAATAGTCTGAAGTTTTTTATATATATGAAAGGTACTTTGTGACATCTTGTCTACTGGTGGACTTCCTGGGAGTGAAAAAGGGGATCAGCCTCCTTTGTATTTTGCAGCTGATGATCTTGAATACCAGGTAAGATGATGTGTCAAGAATGGAGCTACATTGTAAATACACTATGCTGTAATTTCTGTTTTTGCATCGAGGTTTTGTAATATGTAAGATAACCATTGCAAACTTAGTTTTGAGCTCGTATGACAGGCTGCATTTTCTTCTGAACGGCTTGGGATGGGTGCCTTCAGGATAGCATTAGAAAGCGTCTTCAATCAGTAAGCGATCATTATGCTTACGAGATATTGTACTTCTAATTTATAAGCATGGATGTGCAGCCTGCTTATACATTTTCTGCTCACTTAAACTGCAGAATAAATGATCATCCACTGAAGTATACATCTTATGGGAAACCGAATCCACTTGTGTTCAAGAATGCAGCAAACATACTTGAAAAACTTGTTATCAGCATGTATGCTAATCAACAAACATTAAAGGCAGTAAATGACTGTCAGTTTTCAACTATCTACATGGTTGGTGATAATCCTAAAGTTGATATCAATGGAGCCTCAAAGGTTAGCCTCTGATACATTTTTACCATTTATAAAAAAAAATATTCACTGCATTGATGGTGTGAGAAAGTTGCACAGCTTTCAATATCTGTTCCCTTGACAAGATTTTAACATTTCCTATTATTAGAAACATGTGTTTAAGAGTTGAACATCATATGTAATCTTGAAAAAAAATTGGTTACCTGATATATTGGAAGACATCATTACCTTATTGATTGACATGCCATCCACTTTCAACATCTTCGTTTGTCTATGTTGCCTTTTCATTACACTGAAAACAGTAATGAGCCAGTTGGCTGTTGCTTCCTGTGAAAAGATGCTTACTCTCTGTAATTTGAACTTTGCAGGCTGGCCACCCATGGTCATCTGTTCTTACAAGGACCGGTGTTTTTAGAGGAAAAGATAATGATCCACAGTTTCCTGCAGATGCAGTATGTCTTATTAGCGAATCTTTTTGTTCAACCCTATGACTGTTAAGTCATCTGTTAACACATGTTTGTCAAGGAAATATGTGTATACATGATAGTAGTTAGTCTTCAATTAAGAATAACTCTATAAGCAATACACTGAACACCATTGTCTCAATTAAGTTATCCGCTTTGCCATTCTGGGTAGTAGAGCAGCTCACACGAGTAGAGAGTTTCGATTTCCATGTGTTGTCAAATCTTGAGTAACACACAATATCTGTGCTAGATTGTGAGTCCTTTCATACCAGAGGCATTGTACAGAAAATATGTTGCGGAACTAACCTGGTTGAGCTGATTTTTGTTGTGGGCTTACAATTTGTTGTGGGCTCACCCATTTCACCTTCTGTAAAAAAAAAGGCCTATTCAATGTTTCACTGGCAGGTTGGCAGCTAATGTTTTCTTAACGTTATGTATGCTCCTTGGATTGTGATTCTTGCCATACTTAACTGAAATTTGTTAACCAAACACTTTAGTTATCTGACGCACAGTGAAGATGAAAACAGACGCATTGGCAATCCATTATCGTGATTTTATTTTCATAATTTTCTTTCTGTTTTGACCAAACTTATGTGTACCTGGCAGGTTGTCGATACTGTTGAAGATGCCATCAACTATATTTTGGAGAAGGAATGTGTACTGTGACAAACTGTCAATACCATCTATGCTCCCTGGACCATTCATCGTTATCTGGCACGCTTGACAACATGTACAGCCAATTTCCTTTCTCTATCAAGTAAATTTAGAATGTCATTTGGCCGGAGGTTGATCTCTTATTCATTCTACTGATAAAATACACTTTAGTAACAACAGATCATACTCTATTATTGCTAGTCTTTTTGGTGACTGAAGAGGCTAATTTAACTGTAAAAGGATCAAAGGGTCGATTCTGGGAGCTGAAACTGAAATGCAACTCCATTGTAACAGATTTTCTCGTTTACATGCAGATTATTTGCTTCCCTCTTACTGGTCCTTGTTTGAAGTTTGTTCTTGTTTACATGAATTATAGCCTTCCATTATCAACCACAATGAACTAACAAATTTCTTGCTTTTTGCTATTTCTAATAACTTCAAATCTACAGAATGAGCATAGATTCAGTTGATGCTTGTCTGAGCTGAGATGATTTCTCCTCGCAATGTTTCTTCATTTCCATCCATTCCAATTTGAATCGCTGGACTGCAAGAAAAATACTGTTAAGCTGCTTCATTTGCTCTTTTTTTATACAAATGTAATTTGATACAAATTCAAATGTTGCTTCTTTGCTCTTTTTTTATACAAATTCAAAGACATCAGTGAGGCCTTTCTTTAAGATCTGTGTTCTGTGTGATGACTGATGACAGCGTAGTGGTACGCCATAGCTTGATCTGAGGCACTGAGCACTCGGCCCCACATAATCCAAATGTCCCGTAGACCAAGTCCACGAGGAGCCTCTCATCTTCTCACAGATAAGCTCGCACTCCGCGCCCTCTCCTTCCTCCGCCGCCCGTCCAACCCAACCCGGCGTTCCTCCGGCGCCCGCCCGCCCCACCCCACAATGGAGACCTCCTTTCTCCCCACCACGCTCCCCACCGCCAAGCCCATCCCTTCGTTTCGAACCCTGTCCACCGCAGCCTCGCTCCGCACGCACCCGCGCCCCCGCAGCTCCACCATCCGCGCGGCCATCACCCGTGGCCGCAAGGAGGAGACGGTGGCCACCGTCCGCGAGCAGCTGGAGGGGTGCTACCTCCTGGCGGGCATCAAGTACGAGGGCCTAACGGTGAAGCAGCTGCAGGGCATCCGCGACGCGCTCCCGGAGACCTGCAGCCTGCTGGTGGCGAAGAACACGCTGGTGGGGAAGGCCATCGAGGGCACGCCCTGGGAGGCGCTCAAGCCGTGCATGAAGGGCATGAACGCCTGGCTCTTCGTCCACACCGAGGAGGTCCCCACCGCGCTCAAGCCCTACCGCGCCTTTCAGAAGGAAGAGCGCGTCGAGGACACCAACGACTTCGTCGGCGCCGTCTTCGAGGGCAAGTTCTACGGGCCCGGCGACTTCAAGGCGCTCGAGACCATGCCCAGCCGCGCGGAGGTGTATGCCCAGCTTCTCGGCGCGCTGCAGGGGCCCGCTACGTCCCTCGTCACCACTCTGCAGGCGCCCGCCAGGGACGTCGTCGCCGTGCTCTCCGCCTACGTGCGTAAGCTCGAGGAGGAGGCTGGCTCTGCATAGCTCAGTTGCGAAATGGTTGTCATCTCTCGCCCTCCCTTCTACTGTAGATTTCCTTGTACCATTACTGGCTCCCGATCACATTTGAATTGAATCACAATTTTCCATTTTACAATGTGTTGTCTGAATTACCTGATACTGTCATACTGCTGAGTCTGAGTGCATTTGTAGCTTTTCCTGCTTGCAATTCTCATGGTTTAGGAATCCATATGAGGTCATATCTGAGGTTACGTCTGTAACTAGGTAATGTTGAAATATTTGGCAATTCGATTTCTGTGGAAATCCACTACACTGACTGTGTTACTGTCCCAGGGGAAATTTGATTCAGCAATTAACTCTGTGTGACTTTGTTATGAATCGGTATTTTTGGCTTTGTGCCAATGAATGCCCAAGCTAGCTAAGCCAAATCTGGGCCCAATTTTTTGTCACCATTTGTTGGGTGCTAAAACTTGGCTTGGAAGCCATCTAGTTCATTTGGGTAACTGGGTGGCCACAGCTGGCCAAATCCGGGGCCACTAATTTGGTGACCAAAATCTTGGCTACAGTAGAAGGGTAGAAAGCGGCAAATTTTCTAGCAAACTCAGCAGCCCCTACATTCCCAAAAAACTTTTGGCAGGTCTAGAGTCCTTGTGCTACCATACTCTAATTTTAAAACAAAAACAAGTTTCAGTCAGGAAGCTGGTATTGTCTTTTCAGTTAAGAGTGAAAAACTCTGAAGCTCAAAAAGAAAACTTAGGAGCAATACCATAGTGCTATTACTTAATACACCTTGATATGTCCATCATGACTGCAATTTTAGAACAACTGAAGCATCCAGTTTGTGGTAGCAACAAATCTATAGTTGGAAATTCTTATGAGTTACGAATTGTCATGTAACTTCCCTCCTTTTTACTGTGAAACTGCAACTAAGCATTGACTTGGCAGTGATATACACAATATGTTTACTGTGTGAACATTAACTTGTTAAATAACATGGAAAGTTGGTTTACACAAATTTCCCTCTCTGTTGTGTGCTAAGTTAACTAGTACTAATTGTTCTTTTAAAATGAAACTGGTGGTTGGTCCGATGGTATAAGACCTGTCTTGTGGCTAAGGTCCAGGGTTTGAGTTCAACTACAGTAGTGATTTAGGCCATTTTAATTGTGGGTTTTCCAGGATTTAGCCTCATAATACCTTGGTTGATGGACCATAATATATACATCACTGTGACAAGCAAGTGAACCCTTCATGTAAAAGTCTAAATTTTTGCATTGGTATAGAAATTGCGGAATTGCATAAGTATGGGGATATCAACCCCACAATGGATGTGGATGCTGCCTGCAGGAATTTTCCCAAGTTACAATGAAAAGCTTACTTGGTGGCAACAGGCTGGAAATCCAACAGGTTATTTATGTGAATGTTGTGTTCTTGTACAAGAGCGTATGGCTTCTCGCAGTTTTGATCCTGATATTTTTGTTCTGTTATGCATTTACATCCACAATACCTTCTAGTGAATAAGTAATCAACCTGGCTTTTCACTAGTTTTAGGTGGAATTTTTTTTGATGGATTTTTTTAATCATCAAACGTAATCAGGCACCTCAGATCTACTGTAGTAAGTCAATGCATGTTCCATGTTTGCTCTAGCAGTGAAAAATATGAGATGCAGATAGCCAGTTAAAACATAAATATTATCTAGATAAATCTCTAAACTATGTAGAATTCAGCAGTCACTCGGTCATCAAATAAAATAAGCTTCAGTTCCATGGTAACATTCTTTGGGACTTTAGTTGGAGTGGTGAGACTGCAGTTTTTCTGTTCCAAATTATATGTCATTTTGACTTTTTTAGGTTCATTTTTTTAGGTTCATAGATGTTTGTATGCATCTAGACATAAGCACCTAAGTAAGCATGTCGCAGAGTCATCATGGTTTCAATTAGCGACGCTTACTTTTCATCCATTCTTGTTGTGACGTCTCTTTGAAGAGTTAACTTGTCCATGGTTCCATTTCTCATGGCTAAATCCTTGCAAATCAAGTTGATGCTTAATAACTTTCAAAAAAAAAAGTTGATGCTTAAGCATTTTGCACTATTTAGTAGTTGGTTTATCAGGTCTGAAGAATGTCTTACTTTTATAGGACGATAATGTAAACCATGCTACATATCTGGGCATCATGTGAGCAAACCCTCCAAAAAAAAGGAATTTTTTATATATATATATATATATATATATATATATATATTTTAATCATTTTGCAAAATTATACGACCGTTTGAAATTTTAGCAGATTTGGCAACTTGAACTAATCACCGTAGTGGCGGCAGGTTGAGGCCGACCTACGCATGATAGGCGGCTTATTGGGCCTAAGCCGTGCCATGGCGGCTAGTATCAAACGCCGTGGGCCACGGCGGCTACCAAACGTGGTGGGTCAGGCTAGGATCATTTAAATTTTTGATTTTAATAAATCTAGTAGAAAAGGAAATTGGACACGATCTCCAACCTAATACCTACCGTCTGCGGTTGTTTTATTTTTAATTTAAGGAAAAACACTACGTTGTAATAAAGAAAAGCAAAGTGACGTACTAAAAATAGTCATGATCACATATATGTGCTCGCACAAACAATACTCGACCTAATCTAGCATCGTCTGGGCTGAGCGTACTGGCGGCAATGGCCGCGGCTGCGCGTCGCCGCGAGGGTACGTCAAGGTCGAGGGTGGATGCCGACGCCTAGCATCACCCGTCGGTGCGGTGTCGCCAGCTGCCGACCCTGCAACCTCGTGGACGAACACGGCCGCCCTCCGCTAGCGTCGGCACCGCGAGCCTCTGAGATCGCTTGTGCCCGCTACCGCCGGGCCGTTGTGAGCCTCTGAGACGATCGCGCACCGCGCTCGCGCAACCGCGAGGCTCAAGTCATGCCCCACCGGTCGCTCGGCAACCGGGAGCCTCGCCGCGCCTCGCTCCTCCCGAGTCCACGTGGGTGGCGCGCCTCAAGCCGCGACCCTGCGAGCTCGTCTGCGATCGCAAACCCCGCAACGGTCAAGTCGAGGGCCAAGTCGTCGGCCGGGACGGACGCTCCACTGGTCCCCTAGGGTGGAGTTAGGAATGTCGACCGAGTCGTAAATCGGAAAAATAGTAATATTAAATCACGTTTCCTAATTAATACAATCTAGTATTATAGAGTAGTGGTCAATACGACGGAAGAGCAGGGGCCAAGGGACGAGGAAGGCCGGTGCCGCTGCCGCCGCTAATCTTGGTCTTTGGTGTAGGTGCGGGTCCTTGTGGTGCCGGTCCTGACCCTCCTGGTGCTGGTGCACGTGTAGGCGCATGACCTCTGAGAGGAGGCCCCCCTAGCGGAGACATCCTCGAGGAGGATGCGCCGAGGGCTTGGAGTAGAAAGCCGCCCGGTAGGGTGGGTGACGAGGACGATGCAGCGTGGGAGCGACCGAGGCGAGCCGGAGGACGACGGGGTACCGTGGAAACGATGGTAGCCGGGTTGCCGCGGTAGTTCACCGCGGCAAGGAACCTCGGTGATGGCACCCATCCCGAGGAACGCCTCCGCGATCTCCGGTGTGACATCGATTCACCGCCGCCGAGTCCTCTACAATATGTGAAAGGTCCGCAATCACGCCGAATCGCAAAAAGAAATTATTAGTAAATGGTAGAATGTAATGTACCATAAGGGAAAGGCGGTGAATTGCAACACCCTCGCGCGTCGAGCCGTGGCTGCGGTGTGGTGGGACGTACATCACACGTGGCCAGTCCTCGGGGTGTACCTGGATGTCGCCTCCCAGCGGTGTCGTCGTGGAGTGGGACCTCCTCGACCAAGTTCTGCCTGTGTAGCGTAGCCCAACCGATCACGACGGTGCACACCTCTCAACCTAGGAAAACGGTCCATAACTCCTCCGCGACCACCTACGAGAATTAAACATATTTGTCGGTCAAAATCTTGACCGAATTAAATTTAAAATTTATGAGAACTCACCTATGGTAGCGCCGAATCGCCTCGGCAAGACCGTGGATCTGACGGCGATGCTCTCCACGTACATGTCGAGAACAGCGGCGACCTCGTCATCCAAGATCGGTGGTCGGAAGCACAAAGTCGAGAGGCCACTGTGGTGCGCGGGCCGCGCCCTCCTCTCGAGTTGGGCGTCCCACCGACGTCGTGCCCGCGTGAGAGCGCGAACCGCCTGACGAGTCCTTGTACGCCTCTTCGTCTCGTCGTGGGCGACGAGGTCTGCATACAAACCAAATGTGAACCATAAATGTCGATTGAACAAACTAGACGAAATGGAAAGACAAATTGAAAGTGAAAGGTAAGAAATTACCTTAGAAGGCACCACAACGAGCCCATGTTGAAGCGCGTGGTCGTGGCCTCCGGCGGGGCTTGTACGCTGAGGGCACGATCGGCCCATCAATCGCAAACCACTCGTGGCACGAGTCGAAGAAGGAGAGGACAACCGAGAAGGACGGCCCGGCCGCACGACCCTTCAACACCCCGAGCACACCAGACGCAGAAGAACGAGTTGCCCCAATCGACCGGGGGCACGGCGTCCAAGGGCGCGTCGGCGATCCTCCGAGCATGGGGATCGTACTCGCCACCCACCTCGGAACCGCAGAACAACACGAACCCAAACCACAACAGTACGCCTCGAAGAACTCGCCATTGTCTCGCTTTCGGCGTCATCGCTAGGTAATCAGCCTGCACAAACAAAATCAAACGTTAGTTTTATTGTCTCCATATAATCAAAACCGAAGAGAAATATGAGGTAAAGGTACGTGACGCTAAACCGCCGCAACCAAGTCAAGGTGGGTGAACTCGGCGGGCGCGATCGTTCCGAGGAACGTTCGCGAACCGAGCGAGGAACTCCGTACGCCACTCGGTGGAGATGTCCGCACCCTCGCCTCACAAGGAAGGCCCATCGCCGACGTGTCCGAAGGTAACCGCCATCTCGCCGACGGTGAAGTGGAACGTGTGGGTCTACGGCCTCCGATGGTCCGAAGCGCCGAAGAGGAGAAGTCGCATCGAAGCGTGTCATGCGATCCTTCCGAAGAATCGCGTGCGGCCGGCAGCCCCTCGACTAATCAAGGCTTCTGCAGTGAGTCCTCACAGAGTCAAACAAATAACGAATTTATTAGTTACAACAAAAGGATAAATGAAGGTACAAACAAAGACATCAATTCACGTACTTGGGAACCCAGCGGTCGTGGATCGGCAGCAACGTGCGCGTAGTGCGGGAACGCACGTGTCCAACATCCTCTCCGAGGACGGCGGACAGGAACGAGCGGTGCCTGCGGTCGATATCCTCGTCCAAAGAGGCGAGGCCACGACGCCTCAAGCTCGACGAGTGACTGAGCACGGCCTGGGCTCGGGCACGAGCTCGCCTGGGCCTCGAGCTCGAGTCTAGTCCATATGCCGTGCATACAAAAATTACATATACAATTAAAAAACACAGATAAGTAATTTTCTACAATTTCTACAATTTGTACATGAGGTAAATTAATTTTCTAGATTTTCTAAACAAATATAAGTATTTTCTACAATTTCTACAACAAACTCATTTTCTACATTTTCTAAACAAACTAAAGTAATTTCCATAAGTTCTACAATATCTAGAATGGTAAAATTAGTTTTCCAAAATTTCTAAACGAATTAAAGTACTTTCTACAATTTCTGAACGAGGAAAATTAATTTTCTAAATTTTCTAAACAAATAAAAGTATTTTCTACAATTTCTAAAACAGGTAAACTTATTTTCTACATTTTCTAAACAAACTAAAGTAATTTCGGTAATTTCTACAATATCTAGAACGAATACATTAATTTTCTACAATTTCTAAACGAATTAAATTATTTTCTATATTTTCTACACTAGAAAATTAATTTTCTAAATCTAAACTAATTTTCTAGATTTTCTAAACTAGAAAACTAATTTTTTAAATCTAAATTAATTACATTAACTAATTTTCTACAATTTCTAAACGAATTAAATTAACTAGAAAACTAATTTTCTAGATTTTCTAAACTAGAAAACTAATTTTCTAAATATAATCTAATTAATTCACTAATTTCTAAACTAATTAAATGAGAGGCCACGGGCTGGCGAGGAGCCGACCGGGGTGCGCCCATCGCGATCAGATGTCGCCGCGGCCCCGGCCACGCAATGACCGCCGCATGCCCTTGCCGCCGTGGGTCATGGCAGCAGCGTAACCGCCGTGAAGACGGCGGTTGGTCTGATCCGCTAAAATTTCAAACGGTCATATAATTTTGCAAAATGATTAAAAAAAATTCAAAAAAAAGTGACATATTTGCGGGCTTTATGCCACGTGTAGCACTATGCTTTCGATTCATAAGCGGGGCCGCGCGCCGCTGGGCTTGTACCGGGCTCGGCCCATTTCTCCGTGTGTGGGTGGATAGGCGGAGCAAGCAAGAACAAACAACACTCCTCTCCCTCTCCTTCTCCGGGGCGGCGCCGCCGTGACCCCTTGCCGCGCGTGACGCCGACGACCTCCACATCCGTCGCGGGTTCGTGACATTTGCGGACGACGCGAATGGTACACCAAGCTCGAGCCGCGGCCGCGGGCGTCGTGCGGGGACGACGCGAATGGGCGCCGGGACGCCATATGTGGTGTTGCGCGGCTAGACCTGGGTGGCGACGCGGCGGGCGGCATCAATAAGACGCAGCATAGGCGGCTCGTGCGCGAACGCGCGGAGGTGGTGAGTATGCTGCGAAAGCCAAAATCCAGCGCACGTCGGCGTTCGTGGCGGCAGGGCGTGCGGCGCAGCTTGTGGGTCGGTTGAGGACGAGCACCGGAGCTAACCTTGCAAAAGTTCATACAATAAACCTGTTTCACTTTCACCTCTGGTTGCAAAACAGATTAGGACACTCTATTCTTTAAAAAAAATGAATTAGCCGCATCATCAGATGAAGCGAGCAAAATCAAACGCTCTGGAATTTGCATCACGCGAAGAGATGCGTGGCTTCTTCCTCCCGTGATCCGGACACAGCCGATGATCGGACGCCATCCGTGCGCACCAAATCTATATCCAGCCAGCCATTGCTCTACAGACTACTACTACAGTCTACCCTGGATTCCTCCGAAAGCGAAGGCGCCCGTGTGCGCGCGTCTCCCCCGCGGCCACGTGAAGACGAATCCGCCGCAGGCCGCGTAGCAGGAATGCTGGCTGCGCGCGCCCCCACCCAACCCTCCTCCCGCCCGATCTCCTCCTCCCCCATGTGGGGGGAGGGGGGAGAAATCACAAGCAGGAAAGGCTCGTCCCGCGGCCACACACTGAAAAAAGAGATTCGGATGCGGCTCCGGATAAAAGCACGGCGTCTCCGCCACAGCGCGCCGGGGATAAGGGGGAAAAGCGGTTGGTGCTGCGGCCCCCGTAACAGAATCGATCTGATGGCGGCCACCCCCGCGGTCGACGCGACCGCGCTCTGCGTGCACCCGCGCATAACTGTTAGTAGTGTATAGATAAATTACATACTCAAAAACTAAATCTATTAGACAGATCTTCAGTAGATTTGTACAAAAAATTGTTATGAGATAAAAATATCATGTGCAGATTTTTATAATAGTAAGTCGAGTAAAAGAAGCCGAACGAAAATGCCATGGTCAGGTATCAGACGTGGACGGTGAGATGCGTGTGGTCTTTTCGAAGGTGCTTTGCTCCTGGCGACGATTGAACGAGATTGAACCACTGCCCTGGACTTTGCGCGAACGTGTGCACATCCGACGACGGGTGGAAAGGCGGTGATGCCCGCCCAGAGGGTCCAGAATATGTATCTCGAGCTCCATTGGCTCTTTGGACGATTCTGTCTATCCAGCTTGAAAGGTAGGACGAGAATAGAAACAATGGTTGGGTTTGGGGCGTGTAATTTTTTTTCTTTTTTTGTTTTCCCTTCTGGTGGTTCTGAACTACATGACCAGAGTTGGACGCCTTTCTTTTAACATGGAGAATTGGAGATTTTATAAGAAATAGTTCGGCCGCTCGAAGACTCCGGGGCACAAAACTTGGGGCATGCATACTTTTCTATCTTCTCTGTTTTTTTTTTGAACGTATCTTCTCATTTCTTTTTACGAAGCAGGCGGTAGTTTCTTTTTTGGAGGCAGAGAACTACGGAAAAGAGCCTTTCCGCAGGAGGCACAAGAATGTGGATACGCGGCTGACAAAGGCATATATGCTACAGCCGTGCTTTGAATTCTCAGCTGGTGGCCAGAGCATGCGGGCAAAAAAAAAAAGTTTTGCCAAGCTTCTATCGGACTCGAAACGATCAACGGGTCTAATGTTTTTTTTGTTCATTTTTTGAACGAAAACGGGGTCTGATGTTAACTGATGTCGGCACACGGAGGAGGTGACAGCGGACGGACGGTGCGGGTCGCCGTCAGCGCGCAGCGGGCCAGCCACAGCCAGTGAGCCCCGCACGCAACGTGAGTGACAAATATTAATTTCTACGCCGATCGTTGGTTGACTCGTTGCTTTGGTGTGTTTTGGTTGATCGGGCGTGCCGCCACGGCACGCGTTGGACTTTGAAAATTTTGCTCAGAATTCCTTAACGACATGGCGTCGTCGTTTGCGGTGGCCTTGCAACTTTGCAAGAAAATTTCTCAACCTCCCATGGAGTTTGTGGCAAAAGGGGGCTTTGAACCGATGAAATTCTCCCCCTTCCAACAAGAAACTAAAACCGAACCATTGCCCGATCAACACAACACACCTCGACGGTCAAATTTGAACCAACCATTATATTGCTACTGTGATCGGGTACAAGGGAAAGCAAAATGTTCGGTGGCGCCACAAGCAAATCCTTAATTAATTGAACATAGTGACCGCCGCGACCGCGGGAGATTAGTTTAACACGTAATTAAGTCCCTTTCCCGTCCTCGCCAAGCAGCAAAGCTTGATCAAGTGTCATTAGAAGCGTCCTCCGGACTCTAGAACGTTCTAGCCACATTCCGCGCGGGTTGCCGTCGCCATCTTTTTTTAGCTTAAACAAACGAAGGAAAAGGGGATGTGAACTAGGTTGATCAAACCAAACCCACCGGCCGTCCTGCTGATGACAACCGCTAACACGTACGAGTGGATCACACGAGCTCACAAGTCACAACTAGCAACCCCATATACGAGGACAGCAAGTCCCCGTGATCTGGTTTTGTCCGAAAATGAAAAGGTGTGCTGGCTTTTAATTCATTCGATTCTTCGACTTTATTGTCTATCTATGGTAGCTCCTCTAACCAACTAAGATAGATGCTATGTAAACATTGGTAAAATAAAATTCGAAATACAGTGAAGAATATCATAAATTGGAAAAGTTCAGCCTCCCGAAAAGTAGTAAAGTCTAGTCCGGTCATGAGATTTGTATTCAACTTAACTGGAAAAGCTCTTGATCACATCCCATCCCACTCTGCCACTAGCCAAACCCGGAAACAAAAGCCAGCGAAATGGGGAGGAGTGCTCTAGCTCCCAAATCGCTCTCCAGGTCCCGCTTAAACGCCGTTAAGCCACCCGCCGTGACGATCTTTCCCTCCGAGCCCCGCGGGCCCCAGCACTTCTGGGGCCCACGCCCCGCTCCACGAACCCCCGACGTGCGGGGTCGCTTCCGCTTGAATTCCCGAGCTCCCCACCCGCCAGGCTCCCAGCCTCGGGGCCCACGGTGGACCCGCGCGCGCGCCGCTCCACGTGGCCGCGGGCGATCTGCGGATACGGGGGCACGCAGGGAGCGCGCGGCTTTAGATCTCGTCGGATCTCGGCGGGGTCGTGGGCCCCGCCCCCACCCCCTGCCCACCTCCACTTGCTCCACGTCACGGGCTCACGGCGGCCTCTCCCCCCGTTATCTACCGCCCGCCTCTCCCCTCTCGCTCGCCATCACAATTCACACCACCCGCTCGGCCTCCGCCATTTGGTCCAGCTCGCTGCCTCATCTCCTGCTCTGCTCGAGCCTGGCTAGTTCCAACGCGGCCGGGTCTCTCGGAGTCGGAGGAGCGCGCAGCCCAAGCCACTGGACCCCGCTTCGTCGCCGCAGGGCTACGACTCCGCCGCGTCCTGAGTCCACGCAAGGTGCGCGCCGCGCCCTTTTGCTGTGGCTTCCGAGAGCGAGCTCGCAAATTCAGCCGCGCTGGGCCACTTTTTTGTTGCTGAGATTATCTCCCCTTTGAATTTAGCTGGTCTTGGGGGTTGTTTGTACGGCAGAGTTCCGGAGGCTCGTATCTAGTGGATCTCGGAAAGCCCGTTTCCTCGAGTGGAGCGGCGGCTCGGAGGCGCTGCTGTTTCCTCGGGTCGAGGCAAGTTCGAAGTGCGCTGTTTGCTTCACTAACTTTTCCTGCTAGGTTTGGTCTGACGAGGTGCATCCTTTTTGTTCTATATTTAGCCCCCAAGGGCGGTGTATTAGTGGGATTTTGGAGGGAATCGGCTGTTTCTGACTCTCTGTCAATTCATACCAAATTTGTAAGCTCCGCGAATCCTTATTTTCTTCTTCAAATCCCTGTACTAGACGGGTATTTTCTTGAACTTCAACGAACTGTTTAACGACTCTCAGGAATTGGAATCAACTGATTGGGCGTCACAGACACAGAGCACATGGGTTAAGGAAAATTTCTTCTAGCCCGGCTACAAGTAAGAATAGAAGCTTGTTCTGAGCATCTCTTATGTTCAGGACATATTGGTCTTTGATTCCTGTATGTTTTCCTTGCAGATTCGTAGTTGGATTCAGCATATGCATTTCTGATGCCGACATGCGATGTGCTCCACAATCTGTGAACTCCCTCTAGTTGCACAAACCACCGCGCTCCCATTCTATCTTTGAATCAGGTTAATGGGTAGCACCTGCCAAGCGGGCACGGATGGGCCTTCCCACAAGGATCTGAGGGGAATCGCAAATGGCGCCACAGCGAATGGCTACCATGTGGCTGAGGCTGATGCTGATAAATGGAGGGAAAAGGAAGATGACTTGCCCAATGGCCACAGCGCGCCACTGGGCACGCAACAGGTGGATGAGCAGAAGGACCAACAAGGACAGACCATTCGGTGGGAGAGGTTCCTCCCTGTGAAGACACTGAGAATCTTGCTGGTGGAGAACGATGACTCTACTCGTCAGCTGGTCAGTGCCCTGCTCCATAAGTGCTGCTATGAAGGTATGCGCTGCAAATGTCAAATCTAATTTCATTAGATTAAATTTGGTCACATACTTGGTTCTATACCTTCTGTTAGATAGTTGACAAAGTTGATATTTCCACCCTGGATTTATGTTGTACTTGAACTAGCCATGTTGCAATCTGCTCTAAAAAAACGTTTAGAGTGTAGATTGGCATTGCTTGTTATTAAAATTTGTGTTTGTTATGCAATTACTCGTCACAGAATCTGTATACTTATTATAATCTAGCGATTAAATAAGCTATGTTGATCTCTTTCTTTCCTCATTTAATGAGAGACTTTGCTTTGGATGTCCCTCTTTTCTAGGACCAATGTGGGATTTTTTTCAAACCATTGGAGTGAAGGGGTTCTCGGAGATCACCTGGGTTGTTTATACTTTGTGTAGATTTTTACATGGCACTTCTAAAATCAATCGCTGCTTAAATATCACCATGATATAATTTCTAGAGTAAAATACACCGGCGGTCCCTAAACTTGTCTTGTGGTGTCATATGGGTCCCTAAACTCTCAAAATGCTTTTTTATGTCTCCAATCTTGTTTCAAAGTTTCACTTGCGTCCATAAACTCTCAAAGTGCATATTTAGACCCCCAAACTAGTCCTTGAGTTTCATCAATGTCCCTAAACTCTTAAAATACATTTTCAAATCTTAAAACTCACATATTGCTGATGGCAATGTTTTCTTTTCGCTCGTTGCTTAAACAACCACCTCATGTTATCACGCATGTATTTCTTGGTGTTTGATTGCGGGATTTTAAAATGAACTTTGAGAGTTTAAGGACTTGGATGACACGGACAAGTTGGGGAATCTGAACATGTGTTTTGAGAGTTCAGGGACCCGGATGGCACCTAAGACAAGTTAATGAACCTGAAAATGCATTTTGAGAATTTAGGGACCTAGATGACATCACGTGACAAGTTTAGGGACCACTCACGTATTTTACTCTAATTTCTATAGCCGACAATTAACTGGCATATCAATGTTCCTTATAGCGAAAGAAGGTGCCAATGGTGAATCTAACTGCCCAGGTGCATCAATAGTGATAAGCTGAAACTCTACCTGTGTGAAAAGTTGGATTAATATCAACTCTAGCTTAACACCACATATTCCTAGGTCCTAGCAAACATATAAATTATTGTTTACTGATTGGACTGACATCATGTTCGGAGGTTCCTTTGTTGGTATAATCTACTTGTTATAAGCAATAAATAACTCGTGGTGTTTTTGGCACTGTATTGGTGTTACTTTGTGGTTGTACACAGTCAGCCGACTGTGGAGACCGGATTATTTCCTTAATCTAAAAAAAAAGCAATAAGTAACTATTTTTTGTACTTAGATGTACTGCATTTTGTCTCTTAGAAAATTCTGACATACAAGAATTGTGAACTTAGAATATATATATTGCGCTTTTTTTACATTTTTGCTCGTGATCACCTGCAACAATCGGACATTCATTTTCCAGATTTATCTCAGTTTTTTTTACTTTCTATTTGACAACAGAAAATAATAACTCTTTTATTGGGTGTCATTCAACCTTGTTTATTTTAGGAGAAGTAGGTATACAACTAGAACTAGCTCTACAGAAATCAATTAGCCCTTGACAGGAAGCAAAGCATGAGAAATCCGGTATCAAAGCACAGCTTGGTGTGATATATATGACAAGTGATCTAGGAATGTAATTAACTTAGCATCTAGGCAGCTGCTTTCTCTTATGTTGCATTAAGTTCTTATAGTTGATCGTGGAACTTTGCAAAGTTTTGTCTTGCAAATGACCAAAAACATCTAGAGTGATTTGACTAGGATTAAACTTGAACTATGTACCTCCCACTGTACCGAAGCTAGCAGTGCACTGCTCCTTGACTAGTTTGTTAATTGTTACACTGGTAACCACCATTTCCTGTGGTATGGATTTTGGATAAATAATACCTACATTCCTCAAGCAAATTTCATGGATATTGAAAACATAAATTGCATCCTTGATGCATTTGTTAATACGGGCAATCCATTTTATTCTATGTTCTATGATTCTATCCCTAGAATCATGTTTGGTTGTTAATCATCAGCAGTAGAAGATTTTATCTATCAATATCTACAATTGGAGAATTTTAGTTGTTTCAATGTTTTGACAGCAATTTATCTCCTTCCATTCAGTTATCCCTGCAGAAAATGGTTTACATGCATGGCAACATCTTGAAGATCTGCAGAACAACATTGACCTTGTATTGACTGAGGTTTTCATGCCTTGTCTATCTGGCATCGGTTTGCTTAGCAAAATCACAAGTCACAAAGTTTGCAAAAACATTCCTGTGATTAGTAAGTAGCTTTCCTCAACCCCTCTAGTGCACATGAAATGTTGTCATGTTAATTATTTAGTTTAAATACTTTTAGCTGCTACACTGATGTGGTTTGCATGCAGTGATGTCTTCGAATGCCTCTATGAGTATGGTGTTTAAGTGCTTGTCAAAGGGTGCAGTTGACTTCTTAGTAAAGCCACTACGTAAGAATGAGCTTAAGAACCTTTGGCAGCATGTTTGGAGGCGATGCCACAGTGTAAGCTGTTTGTTTTTGGTCTAGCCTTTCTGTTGGATATTAATTTCACAGAACCATGATGCATAGTTTCTTTTACTCTACTTCTTGCTCTCGGTTTTCTTTGTGATTACCCATAATTTGATTTGCCTCTTTGGTACTCAGTCCAGTGGCAGTGGAAGTGAAAGTGGCATCCATACACAAAAGTGTGTCAAACCAAATACTGGTGACAAGTATGAAAACAATGTTGCCAGCAGTCATGATGATGATGATGAAGAAGATGACGACTTGAGCGTCGGACTCAGTGCTAGGGATGGAAGTGATAATGGCAGCGGCACTCAAGTATGTGTTCATTAATTACTACTTGCTAGTTCGTTTCTTACTCTTACATATGAAGTTGGTTTTGAATGGATCTGTAACTATAATTGCAAAATAAAGTTTAGTAGTAGAATACTTCTTAGAACAAAGTTCATATATCATCACACATTAGTTTGTAACGTTATTTAGTCTGTGATATATCTGGAATCTGGACATATGATATCAAATAACCAATTTACATGCCACAGTTAAAGTAGGAAACTAAATTTATTTATCACTCATTAAAATTGACTCACTTGATCGTAACCTTTATTTCTTGGAGAAGTAATATTACTGTCTATTAACTTTCTGTATGGTTAATATTTTTATGTTATGTATTATCATATGCATAATCTGTTCCAAAATGCAGAGTTCATGGACAAAGTGTGCTGTGGAGATTGACAGTCCACAACCAATGTCTGCTGATCCACCTGATAGTACATGTGCACAAGTAATTCACCCCAAATCAGAGATATGCAGTAATAAGTGGTTACCAGCTGCAAATAAAAGGAACAGCAAGAAACAAAAGGAGAATAAAGGTATCTGTAATGTTTTAAGTTATTGGGGAGGGAGAGGGAGGTGGCCGGTGGCCATTGTAGTGGAGGCGCAGGGGAGGAGGAGCACGTGGGTGGGTAGGGGGTGGGGTGGCTTGAGAGCTAGAGTTTTAGGGTAACCCTTTACTTCTTTCTTGATTCCAATGATTAACATCTCCCCTCATATTTATGGGGAGGGTTCACGCGGGTATCCTTTGGGCCCTTTTGCCCAATCGGCCGAGCTGGCCCCTTTAGGGCCATAACATCATATGCTCCACAATATCATCATATGAAAGAAGCAAACTTCTCATACTTGACATTACTGTTTTATTGAACCGAATCCCACATTTTTGCAGATGAATCTATGGGGAAATACTTAGAAATAGGTGCTCCTAGGAATTCGAGTGCAGAATATCAATCATCTCTCAATGATACTTCTGTTAATCCAACAGAAAAACGGCATGAGGTTCACATTCCCCAATGCAAATCTAAAAAGAAAGTGATGTCAGAAGATGATTGTACAAACATGCTGAATGAACAAAATACTGAAACTGCTGATTTGATTAGCTCGATAGCCAGAAACACAGAGGGCCAACAAGCAGTACAAGTTGCTGATGCACCTGATTGCCCTTCCAAGATGCCCGATGGAAATGATAAGGATCATGATTCTCATATTGAAGTGACACCCTATGAGTTGGGTTTGAAGAGATTAAAAACAAATGGAGCTACAACAGAAATCCATGATGAGCGAAATATTTTGAGAAGATCGGATCTGTCAGCCTTCACCAGGTGCAAAACATAATATCAGTGTCATTACTAGGCTATGAACATAATAGTAAGTTGCATGCTAACTCTTTCTGATTATGCAAGGTACCCTACATCTGTGGCTTCCAATCAAGGTGGAGCAAGATTTGGAGAAAGCTCTTCGCCGCAAGGTAACAGTTCTGAGGCTGTTAAAACGGACTCTACCTGCAAGATGAAGTCAAATTCAGACACTGCTCCAATAAAGCAGGGCTCTAATGGCAGTAGCAACAATAATGACATGGGCTCCAGTACAAAGAATGTTGTTGTCAAGCCTTCGGGTAACAGAGAGAGAGTAACATCACCGTCAGCTGTCAAATCTAATCAACATACCTCAGCATTCCATCCTACACCGCATCAGATGTCATCAGCTAATGTAGTTGGGAAAGATAAAACTGATGATGGAATTTTGAATGCAGTGAAAGTGGGACACCCAGCAGAGGTACCACAAAGCTGTGTGCAACATCATCATCACGTCCATTATTACCTCCATGTTATGGCACAGCAACAGCCATCAATTGACCGTGGATCATCAGATGCTCAGTGTGGTTCATCCAATGTGTTTGATCCTTCTGAAGGACATGCTGCAAACTATACTGTGAATGGGGGCGTCTCAGGTGGTCATAATGGGTGCAATGGGCAAAATGGAAGCAGTGCTGCTCCCAACATTGCAACACCAAACATGGAGAGTGTTAATGGCACCGTGAGCAAAAATGTGGCTGGTGGTGGCAGTGGAAGTGGCAATGACACTTATCAGAATCGGTTCCCTCAACGAGAAGCTGCATTGAACAAATTCAGACTGAAGCGGAAAGATCGGAACTTCAGTAAAAAGGTAGCCAGCTTTCAGTTATATGCCTGTTGTAGCAGTAAGTCCTAAAATCAGTAATATAGTGGAAGGGCCCTGCTAATTCCTAGTACAGCGGGGAAGACTTATAATACTATCCAAATGGTTTGCATAATATTATCAGAAAATATGAATTGATTATTACTAACCTCTACCTTTAGAGGAGAAAAAATGCTGGCTACTTCCACGTATGCCCTTATTTTGATAATAAGGGCACAAGATCACCGAAATAAGTCAAAAATCTGTTTTCTGATTGCATATTGATGTGTTTCTTTTTTTATGATTGCTGGCCTGAACTAAGTTTGCATTAAAACTAAACCGCTGGGGTTAAGACCGCCCCACGGTTTTCATTAAGAGCAGGGAACTGATTCCCGGCTTAAACAGTCTCGTAAATTCGCTCCAACGAGGAATCAAATCCGGATCTCCTGGAGCCCCCTCTAACCAAGTAGTCTTGAGGACCTTTGTTAATTAAGTTTGCATTAGACCGTTATCTTCTAATGGCATTGTCTGCCTATTTGCAGGTTCGCTACCAAAGCAGGAAGAGGCTAGCTGAGCAGCGGCCACGGGTCCGTGGGCAGTTTGTGCGACAATCTGGACAAGAAGATCAAGGGGACCAAGATTTGGAGAATTAGGCAGGTTTTTGCATTGCTGGTAGCAGCCCATTGATTCCCAACGATAGAGTACTCCTCAATTAATAAGAACTCCAGTTATCATTTCTGTGGTTGACTCCAGATGAACATAGAGTGCTATGGAGTAAACTGTGTAACATCCATGTGTTTTACTGTGTATGACGCGGCGGTTTGCGATCTTCAGTTTCTCTTGGCCCTTCAGAGGTATAACTTGGCCGAGATTCTCAAGGAGGAGCAAATCAGCAGTGGCATTGCTAATGGAATATGCATCAGGATCGAGCTGGAATCATTGATTCGTTCAGACATTCATTTGAAGATCATACTTTCGAATCATAATAATCAATAAATATATGTTGGGCCTACTACTTCCTTTTGCATTCATTTTTTAACTGCTGTTTTTTTCTCTATGCAAACTTCCTTTCATATATAGATATGATACAAGTAGGGGCTTTGCTGCTTGCCCATTCTGTTTCCTTAAATAAAAGAGAGAGGCGCAAAATAGACCCTATTATCAATCTCGATGAAGTTGGGCAGTTGGCTGTAGCTCATGCTTGAACGCAGCCAAGTTCCTTCAAGAAAAGGATTCGACGAAGCTTGAATGAAATACTACGTAGGTTAGCAGATGTCATACAAAGCATAGTAACACCAGTTATCACAACAAAAGTCATCTCTGCCAGTATTACAAAGTACTCCCTAATGTCTGCTCCCTGGATAAAAGAAGTCCGCACCATTTTCCTTCACTTTAAAATGGAAATTCCAAACCTTCTGTGCTTTTCCTCTTTGCTCGCTGAATGTACCCTTGTTGACCACCGAAAGCTGCACAGACATCTCAACGGGTTCAGAAGATTAGCATCAGAGTAAAACAGAGTATGCTGATTGAAATAAGACTAGTGCAAGTTCATCCAGTAACCAGCTCAAATGAAATAAATTGAGCCATCACGATACAAGCTTATGTGAACAGGATTAAGAAAAAGCTAACCTGTCCATGAACATCAGCAGCCAAGCCTGTGCTCAAAGGTGCTGCTTTAACCACAAGATCTGCAATGTGGCGCAAATGTATAAGAAGACCATTGTTCTCCTCGCCTGCATATATATCCTCATGGACAAGGATCACCAGCGAGCAATTCTGCCAGGACATAAATAAGTGGAACGACTTGAACACAACATGACAATTAGCAAAAGTACTGACAATTTTTCATCGACCCATCTTTTACCATCTCAGATGTAAGAGTCACAGAATAATGCAAGAAGTCCAGCACATTGTCTATGGAACCATGGGCTGCAACTTCCAATAGTGAAACATCGTCTATCACGATGGTGAATTGGCCTGCAATTTCTCCACCCCTGGATGCTTCCGCCACTCTTTGAATTTCACTGTACAGTCGAACAAAGTTATCGGCAATGGCAGCATCCCTAGCTCCACCTGCAGTAAAGGAACATATGGGACGGCATCTCCGCAGTTAGTAATCATCCTAACATTATCTGTAAAGAACACGAGGTAATAAAACGATTCCTTGCCTGGGAATTCTTGTAAGTCGAAGAAATAAAGCCTCTCGTTCCTCCTATGCAGGGAAAGGTTACATCCCTAGTAATTTTCAGAAGATTAAAAAGAAAGGTAAAGTGCTATGTAGATTCCAACTAGCAAAGAAATCCAGCATGCATTTCCCAATAAAGCATCCAAATCAGAGCTTACAGAAACCGGGCCCTCATCATACTGATCCAAATTGGAAAGCATTTTATCAGTTTTGCAAAATATCAGCCTGAACCTCAGCTCACTGGTACTCTGAATTGCTTGAGTACGAGAAATTGCTGCTAATGAATGAACAGAACATATGTAGCAACTGGAAATATACAAGTCTAGCACAGGTTTTGAATACTAACTTGCAGAGTGCACTGATAACAGCGGCTACTGGATACCAAAAGGCAACCTTCCCACAATTCCCAAAGCCATTGGAAAGGGTGATATAAGATGCCTGATTACACATATGACGAATAACATTTTTTTAGACCAAAGGCATTACACCCAGCTTTATTGAAAGCTTAACAGGCGATTACATGGTCAACAAATGCTGGGGGCACCAGCAGCGATTATTCAACTCCCACTACTCCGAAAGAGACACAACTCAAGAGTTCATCTAACTCCACACAAAAGCTCGACTCAACAAAAGTTTTACTGACCAAACACCAGAAGAAACTACCACTGGAAACTCTACTCAGATATGTCTAGCCTCCATGGCACCAGAAAGGTAGGGTAGAGCTACTGGAGACAGGACCGAACTAAAGACACCAACATCCTCCCCTCCTGAACACAGACTTCTAGCTGATGTTCCTACACGCCTGGCTCAGCTTACTCATCATCTCCTCCACCTGATGCAAATTTTTCTTTTTCAATAGCGGCTTCCAGTGAGCTAGCAGCGCCATCGTCTTGTGTAACAGCAAGAGGAACTAGGGAGATGAACTAGAGAGCGCTTGGTTGGACAAATGTAACGTAATCGAATTACGGATAATAATGAATTACATTACAGCTATTTGTTTTTACCCGTCCATAATTGGTTTACAGTGTAATCAAATCCCCATACTATACAAGCCTCTTAACACCCCTCCCCATCCATAATCATAAAAAAGAAGCAAACTACTTGATTATGTTACCGTAGTTGAACCAAACAAAGAGTGTAATCGTTCATTCCATAGTTGAAAGCACTGCAATCCCATTTCATTTTCATTTACGTTACATTCTATCATCCAAACGCCTCCTAGGATCTTATCAATTTGGGTTTTCTCTAACCCCAAGATGATCAATGTTTGTTGTGACATGGTCAAAGATGCACTAACCATTTAAACACACATAATATGTGCGATGGTGTAACACACAGTGTCACAGTGAAACTAAATAGGCAGCTAGGCATCTGAGCTAAGCAAAGCAAAGCTGGTAAGAACAAAACATGTTCGATGAAATGCCAGTGAGGCGTAGAGGGGGTGACTTACCATCTTGCGCAGGATTCTGTCGTAATGGGTGAAGGGCTGCGCGAGGGCGAGGAAGGCAGCCGCCCCACCCCCGGCGAGTGCGCGCTTGAGGAGGAGGTGGAGAACGAAGGCCCCGGGCGCCTCCACGCAGTCCTCTACCACCACCACCCGCGCTGCGGAGCCCATCGCCTCGCTCAGGAGGTCTCCCCTTCCGTACTCCTCCATGGTCCCCTGGGTAAACACCCTTTGCCGGAGATCGAAACGGCGGCGGCGGCGGCGGCGGCAAAGGAGTTTGAGCAAAACAGAGAAGCAAGCGCCCACAGAGTTCGGACACGGATCGGGCGGGGGTATTCGGGTGTAGCCGTATGATTCGTTTTGGACGCCTGGATCAAGCCAACTGGTCACGAACCTGGTAGCAGTACGTTAGATTAGTCTGAAGACGTACTTTGTGAGCTTCAGGAGTCGTGACTCAGCAGTAGAAAGCGGATGTGGATTACACAACTCAAGATAGAAGGCGCATACTAAGGTTGTTGCGTCACCACTTAACATTATTTTTTCTTCCAAAATCTTTATTTTGACAAACAAATCATTAAACGATCTCTATTTTCAAGACACAATAACATCATCAAACAATTATATAGTTGATTAATCTAGACAATCAATAATATGTACCATAATTTATTACAGTCAAATAATTATTTGCAAATATAGCAACATATTATTTCGTATAACGGTATTTAAGTGCTACTTAAGTATAAGATATTGTAATTTTACAATATATAATGTATCATGTGTAAACATATATATGGAATATAATGGAATAGAAAAATGTGAATATTTTATCAAATAAATAAATATGTTATTGTAAAGTTACATTTTATTGAATTATATTCACATGAAATTTTTCGACACACGTGAGTGATTTACCTATCAATCTTGCCAATTCATGTGCAATACTCACGCCTTTCACGTAAAGACAACACTCACATAACGCTATAATTTATTAATATATATCGCGCACATTGTATATAGGATGGTTTTCTAATCTATAGGCGTTGCGGTATTGTTTTGTATTTCTTTTAATAATTTATATCCATACGACACTTTTCAGCGCACGTGAGACGATTTATCTAATCACAATCATACCTTTCACGTAAACATGACACTCACATAGGACTAATATCTTTTGTGTATATTATTCTTTTAATGATTTATATCCACATGACGCCTTTCGGCGCACGTGAAATGATTTATCTAATCAACGTTCACGCCTTCTACATAAATAAGATACTATATTACGAGTTCCTACTTTAGAGATGTCGTATAATTTATAAAACGACTATCTATCTACGAGACAAAGGCAACACATACCCTTTTAAACACAAACCCGCAGCATTCTTGTCATATCGTTCCACCAGCCGCTTGCCCGTTTTCCTACCCTACGCCCCCCGCTCGCGCTCCCCAGGCGGTGCCATGGGTTCTTGCTTCTCCTCGGAGGGCGGCGGCGGCAGCAGTAGGAGGGAGGTGCGCGCGGTCAAGTCGCAGATCCCACGAGCCGAGCAGACCGAGTCGACCGAGACGGTCATCCCAGGTCTTGTGCATGGTCCTATCCACATCCACCACTCCTCCATCTCCATCCTCCGTTCTTGCTCCTACTCCCGGAAATGCGGCTCGAGTTCTTGGGCGTTTCTTCCGTTCGGTGTTTTGCTTCGATTTTGCGGCTTGCTAGTTTGTGATCCCTTAGCATAGAGCGGTTCCTGGTTTTGGTTCGGTCAATCGAATTCTACACGGAGTTTGTAGGTTTTTGTAGGGTTCTGCTTGGCAACGAGGATACTGGGTTCTTTGATTTCTCTTTCTTTCCTTGATTTTCTCTTGTTCCGCCTTAGCACGGAGTAGCCGCTCTGTCGCCGGCGAGCGCGCGTGTGAGGATGAGAAGAGGCGGTGGACTGGACTGGGGGCAAAGACCCCATGCTCCTCCACTGTTCCGCCACAAAATACTTGTGCCCCCTGGAGCCCATCTCCTCTCTGCAAACCGTTTCCGCCATCGTTGTACTCCGTGGTTACTGAGTTATTGATTCTTATCCCCTTTATTTCCCCTTGATTTTGGGTTTTCGGATGGCTCTTTGGCAGTTGCGCGATCGCCTTGGGTCCTCGTTGTTTTGGGCTTATTTTGCTTGTTGTTTCGTTGAAGGGTGGCAGGGTCCTTAGATGGTGTCGTTTGCATTTGAGTCGTTTGCATTTTTTGGAATTGGCACACTTGATTTCATTTCTTTAGTGTCGATCAATGGATTTCGTGATGAAAAGAAATGCTAGCTAGCTGGTCTAACAACAGAAGATGTTCCTGGGCTTATGTAGATGTGGCTAGATGCTAATTTCCTCTTATTTGTTTTTTTTGTGTTGTTCTTTGATAGTTGAGCTGGCGAGGTTAACATCAAGAAGTCTGCGTATCTCTTGTTCGTTAAAAAAAAAGTGCCACCACGATATGTGGGTTACCGTTCGCGTTGTGTTATAGTTTTGCTGTTTCTTGGCAAGGAAACTAAGGAACCAACTGCCTGCTGCGTTCTTGGAATAGTTTGCTTTTTTTTTCTTCTTCTCATTTGCTGATTATAGCATTGTGATCTTTTTGTCACTAAAAAGGGGAATGCATTTGTATGTCTGATGATTCATCCATTTTCGTGTTGTTTGTACAGAGATGTCAATGGTCACGGTGGATGCCTCTCATGCTGGGTTCATCACAAACCTGGATCTAGAGTGCTGCATTGATGGAAAGGCTTTCAGATTTGCGGATCTGTATGTGGCAACAGATGGATTTAGTGTAGACCGCCTCCTGGGACATGGTGGGTTCGGCCAAGTGTACAAGGGCTTTTATGATGGCACCAATGAGGTCGGTTCATATCATCATATGTCTCTGCTCAATTGCATGGCTACAGATATGTTTATGTGTACTATCATATGATTCTTTATTTGTTGGTTATTCAATGCACAATGCTCAAATGGACTAGGCTGATCTTGAGTATAGTTGTATAAGTATTGATTGAAGCAGTGTTCAAGTAAGGAATGATGTAGTATTATTTATTTTTCTTCATTTGTAGCTCAAGGTTGATCGATGTGTATGGTTAGTCAATGATATTTTTTTTACTACTGCGTTAATAGAATGAACTGGATTGGTATTTTAGTATGACTGAAGCTGCATATACAAGAAAGGATTGGTGTAGAATTTTTTTTTAATCTCTATTTCCATCTGAATTTCGATTGACAATATGTTTTATCATGAAAAATGCTTGTTAAGGGAATATGTGAGTTGACTTTCATTTGCTTGTATGATATTCTGATGCTCAAATACTGCAATGGATTAGGTGGCTGTAAAGAGGCTTGATCTCCAGGGACAGCAAGGGGACAGGGAATTCATCACTGAAGCTGTGATGCTGAGCAGCCTGCACCACCCAAATCTTGTAAAGCTTGTTGGCTATTGTGCTGATCTTGGACAGAGGATTTTAGTTTATGAGTATATGCCTTTGGGTTCTCTATACAGTCATATCCATGGTATACTGCCAAACTACCATATATAATTCCTCCTTTTTCTATGTGTTAGAAGTTGGTTTAATCAGAGTTGGTTCTTGGTTTATCCAGATCTTCCCCCCGGTCGGCAGCCTCTTGACTGGAGTACAAGAATTAAGCTACTTCTTGGTGCTGCTAAAGGTCTTGAGTATTTGCATAACAAGGTTAAACCTCCTATCATTAATCGTGATGTGAAATGCGCAAACATTTTGCTTGGAGAGGGGTATCACCCAAAACTATCCGACTTTGGCTTAGCCAAGCTAGGTCCAACTGGTGATAATAGCCATGTTTCAACTAGAGTTATGGGTACACCCGGATATTGTGCACCAGAGTATTTGATGACTGGTAAATTGACTGTAAGCACAGACATTTACAGCTTTGGTGTTGTTATGTTGGAGGTTCTCACTGGAAGAATTGCTAGAGATGAAAGTCTACCTGAATCTGAGCGAAACCTTGCTTCATGGGTAAGCCATTGATTTCTATTCCCATATCTCTCTACTAGCTTCTCCTTAATATTATTTTATAGAGCTTCCTTCATCTAAAAAACTTGCTTCTCCTCAATGCTTGTATAATACATAACTTTTTTTTTCTAGTATAGTGCCTCTGCTAATGAGGAAGTAAGTCGTCCTATTTAGTGTCATAGAAAGCTTAATTAGCTTTGGTGTGCCGCTATCGACACCAAAATGGCATAAATGTTACTCATTTTGTTTCTGAACCGGTTGATCATCTGCACTTCTTCTGTCGCCTTTAATCTCATCGTTGCATAGCCAGGAATGTCATCTCTCCACAATTCCTTGAAATTTTCTTCTCGAGAACATGTGGACTTACATATCTCGCTCATATGAAGTCACAATTTTTCATTTTCTCTAAAGGACAAGGTTTGCATTTTCTCTTGTGTTCCGCTTATTCCTTGGCCACAGCCTTTTTTTTGCCCCTTAAATCTTAACCAAAAAAACTAACTACTTTCACTAAGGTTCGGATTTGTACATACTGTACAGAGTTATGTTTTATCTTTTGCGATTACTCACCTTAACCTATCTTGTGATGTATGGTTTCAGGCTGTCAATCCTACTCTCAAACCGGACATCGCCAGTCTGGTAGACCCAGCGCTGAAGGGCCAGTACCCCACGAGTCGTCTGTACTGTGCATTTGTTCTTGCTGCACGATGTGCTAGTGAATTACCCACTATGAGGCCAGCCATTGCAGAAGTGGTTAAGACACTCGAGAAGATCTCAAAGCCATCGACCAAGAAGAGGCAGTTGGAGCGTGAGGGACCCAGCACAACACCTAGAGCTAGCTCTGATGGGAACCAAGCCCAGGTCCGGGATCAGGGACAAGGAAGCTGAGGAGGGAGGAGTCCAGTGCAAAGCAAAACAAATGGTGCTCTTCTGTTAGGAGCAGCATCACTGTTGTCTGTTTGGGAGTAAGAACAGAGGTTGTGGTGCCTGTTCAGATGATATGGGTGTGCATGTTGAAGAATTTTGTAAATGTAGATCCTAGCTACCCGGTGTTACCCTTGTGTTGTGTTTGTTGTATCTGAGGCTTATCAGACGTCATTTTCACCCAGATGCTTTTGCATGATGATGGGGCTATGTACAGACTACAGACCAGTGGGGATGGCTTCTTTCCCTTGCTTTGGCTGTTGATGCCGTACATTGTGTTCTGCAGTAATATACTGATATGTACTCCTGAATCGGTTGGTTATCTTATTCGGTGTAGTTTATTATTGCTTTTGTTTATCTAACCCCAGATCTCAGATGTAGAATGTTTACTCAACCTCAGCCATAATAATCATTGTAATTGTCCAACTGCTCTCGACATGATGTTATATTGTTATCTTGAACGGTTGATCTACGTCAAGTTGTCAACTGACTAGCAAGGAAAATGCATGTATATGCAACCAAGTGTAGTATTTGTCATATCATGTTGATAAAAACACTGACGTTAACGTGATAGGGAGTGGGTTTTGGTCTCTGCTATTATCTGTAGCCAGACCGTTTTCCAAACTTATATTTGAATACTGTGACACATACGTAGTACATAATCTTTGTACAAAATGTATGTCAAGAATGTGTTGCAACTGTACCGAAAGAACAGAAATAGGGGTGCAAATTGAATATGATGTGGTGCACCTCCGAACCTCTTTAGTTCAATTATTTGTACTGAACTAAAGAGGTTCGGAGGTGCACCTAACGGTTACCCCTTTGCAGCCTTAAACAGAAATACAAAGAGATCATTTCTTCAGTGGTCTGAAGAGAAATAAAACATGCTATTCGCCAGTACAATTCCTCCATGATACTGTTATGAACTAATCTAACACAAATTCCCCCTTTTTTCATGTGTATTGGAAGTTGCATTCTTTTTCTTTCTCCTACTGGGAACACTGACTATTGACAATCTTAATGGAACTATAATAGAAGAAAATTTACATTGATGACTTACAACAGTTTTCCAGACCTACCAACAAAACTTTATCTGACAACTGAACTCAATATGATACAAGGTACACTTCCTGCAAAACTTGGAAAATACCAGCTGGATTTTCCCATGGAGAAAACATCACTACTCTTTTCAACACATTGGTATAGCAATCAGGCAAGCCAACCATTAATGAACACTCCAGATCTTGTTGGGAGCTACGACTTCCTCCAATATTCTACAAGTTTAGCTTCCAGTAGTTTCGGTGGAATTCTGCCTTGCCTGCTAAAAGCAAATTCAAATATAGTGAACCAACAGCAGCTCAACTTTGTACAATCTTCGTACAAACTTTCTAGAGCAATTAGGTGCACTCTTTTTTCTTTTCCTATATTCTGGCCATGCAAACGTGGTATAGTTGCCCCCTTTCTTATAAGGATGAACTGTATTCCTTCTTTTGAGTTTCCATTTTTAAATATTATTAAAAAATGGCTGTTGGTTGAGCAGATGAGCAACTTTTTTAGCAAAATGACAACAATACAATAAAAATCAAAGCTAGCAATAAACAAAGATTGAGAATAACAAGTAGCTCCCGGTGCCATACGCCATTATTAACCCAGCATTATTTTGGCAAACTTTTGACTTTATGGGTGTACCTTAGTCTTGTCTAGCCATCCAAGTCCCCTAGAAAGCAGTCCCATTCTCCTGTTAGGTGCATCAAGATTTGGCTCTTGATTCGTCTTGCCAGGAACATGGTCTGCACGTGGTGAACTACAGAAATGCCAAGTAAATGAAGCATTATAGTATGAAGGTAGAATTCCAGATTCTCAAAAAAAAAGATCAATAAAATGTGATTATTAGGAAAAATGTCCAGGCCTAATGGAGAAAAAAAATAATGGGAGAGGAAAAGAAACCAACTGAAGCAATAGCCAGTGACTCAGTGACACGTGAAGAAAGTCATGACCAGTGTGGAACAATAGACTTTTGATCATGGAAGTTCAATCCAACAACCAAAACATACCTTGAAGTGAAAGATTGATTGGCTTTAAACTGCCCGGCCTGATACTGCTTTGTAGCCTCCAGCATTGTTTCTGCCATTACAGATCTCTTCTCCATTTGTGAAAGTGCTGTCATTGCTTCTTCATATTTCTCCTGCATACAAAAGATACAAAAAAGGCATCTGCCTTCTCAGATACAACAAATTGTGCATGCAACCAAGAAAGTAGAACTTCCAAAAGACTGATTGCAAAAGTTCGTCCAAGAATTGACCTGGAGCAAGTGAGCTGCGTGTTTTTTTTCAGCAGCATCTTGTTCAGCGGCTATGCGGGCATCTTCAGTCACTTTCTGTTCTTGCTCCATTCTTAATAAGATCTGTAAATGCAAGTTAATATGTGGACATTTCAAGCCAATCAGATGGTCCGGTGGAGTCGGGAGGGCCATGTAAGATGATGCTAAAGAAGACAGAGATTATGGACACAGAATGTATGCAGTAAGACAATACCTGAAGCATTGCTTGCTCTTGCTCTTGCTTGCCTGCAAAGGCTTTTCGCAGTTCAGATACCTCTGCCTCCAATTTCTCAACCTGTGAGTCTTTTCCAAGTCAATTTTGTATACAGGAAAACAATCTAGGAAAATTACAATCTGGGAAATCTTAAAGTGACTATGTTTTCAGAAAGAAGTCAGAACATATAATAGTACCGGCAAATTTAACTTCCATGAAACCACATGATTAGGGAAAAGAAGTGATTCCAGAAAGCATCAGACCTTAGCACTCAACATTCGTCTGTTGTCATGCTCAACCATCTCCATTAAAGCAGTTTCCAACTCCTCACCCCTGAAAATATAAATAAATATTAGCTTCGTGGGCACATATTAGTGGATCCAATTAGCAAAAGGTGATGCAGCACAAAATTAAGTCATAAGATTCAATTTACAAACAGTTTAACTAGATGGGTACGAAACGAACAGGAATAAATGTCAACATGTGAAAGAAATAAAGCTAGCATGTTGCTTTTATATTTCTTTTTTTCCCCATAAACAGAAACACAAATATTGTACAGAGAGGGTTAATAGGCATCATTGATGTATAAAACAAAGGGGCAAAGATACTACAATTATTGATATGTTAAATCTGCTGAACCAAGTACAATTTTTATGTTATTGTATCTAGAGCCGAATACTTGTATTGATCATATGTTGCTAGTCTCGACTCATATGGGCATAAATATGCGACAGACAAAATATAACCAAACCTGAGATCAGCTGATCTTTTCTCCTCAAGCAGCTTGCATAGTTCAACCTTTAACCATGACACCTGCATTGCAGTATTGCATGTGTATAGAATTCATCATGTGCATAATAGCATGAAGAACCATTCAATTCTAGTAAAAAAGGGGAAAATATTTTGATATTTTCATAGAACCATTAGGAATCAGCAGGTTTTAAGAAGAAGTTCAAGATATATTTGAAAACAAAGAAATAACAAATCCAAAGATAAATGTTATAGAGGAGTTGCTACCTGGTCTTGAAGATCAACACCCTGATCCAAATCATTCTCTAGCATAGAAGAAGTACTAAGGTAGGTCTCAAGATTTGTTGATCCAGTGTCTCCATTCAATTTCAAACCATCTGCCCCATCCTTCGACTTAACCGGTGAGCACACAAATGAAGGGTCATGTTTAAAGCTATATAGTTTAGTCGCTAACCCCTTCTTATCTTTCCAGGAATTACGGTCTTTCGATCTTTCCTCCATTGCAGTTAAAATTTCAGGCCTGTGTTTTTTCCTTAACTCTCGCAATCCCATTTCTCTAACTGACTGAAAGCCCATGCAAGCTGTCAATACTAACTGGCTGCTGTCAAAAGTAGAACCAGCAAGAGATTGAAGTAGTGTAATTGCATCTCCGGCATCTTTTGTGGTCACCAGTGCAGGCCCTGCAAATTTACATATGTAGACAACAATGTTTGTTGCACATCAAAATTGAACACAAAAGAACAAAATTAAAGGGACTTGTTAACATTATCCATACGTTAATAAACAGAGCTAACATCAAAAGAGGGTTATCTTATACCATATAAATCCAGCAAAGCAAGAGTCGTCCTGAACAACATTGTACGGTTTCCTTCAAAAAGGATAACATCCCAAACGCGAAGTACTACAAGAGAGGTAAAGTCTTTACTTGGATATCATTAACACATACATGGTACACAGAATATGGAGCCAACAAAAACAACAAGAAGATTTTCCATATACTGGTAGTGAGATTTAAATTTTAGTAAGCCAAAAGGGGATTAACCAATCTTACAGCAGTTAACTATCAGCAAAAATATTTGTGATGACACATATCATAATGAAAGAACCAAGACACTGTATAAAACCTGACCACTTTCCCATGGAAGCATATTGATGAAAATTGAAAGAAACCATGGTCCAGTCACCCATCCCACTTGAACTCCCAAGAAATCCATATGTTTAGCTGAAAAGAATTGCAATGACGTTAGTGCCAAGTGATAACCATAAAAAAATACTTGCAATGGAAGGAACTTTAGGTGTAAATACTTTGATACACCGTGCCTTTAAAAAACAAAAAAGAAATAGTGACGTAGACATGAGTTTGATCTCTTTTAACATATAACGAATCTTAACAAAGGCTAATATCAGTAATATCCTTGGATGACGTACCCAATTTAGGGAATCTTTCTCGTACAACCTCCTCGAGAACGAGCTGGTCAACCTGTGTATTGAGCAGCAACAGTCTAAATGTAGGAAGGAAAGAGTGTGTGCATAAAGATTAACAAATCAAAAAGGTACCTGAGATTCAATCATTTCTTCAGTGTAGTAACCATCAAAGTAATCATCAATAACCCCTACTAGAGCCCTGGAATTTAAAAGCAAGTTACAATCAAGAAACCAGTCTTGCACTATAAAGGCCAGAGTCTTTTCTATTTACATCGTACGTATAATTCAAACATACCAAAATGCATTTTCTTCAGGCATGAACAACAAAAATAACCCAGCAAAAAAGTTCATGGCCTGAGAGGAAAAAAAGTGAAGAAATGAGATAAAAGGTAGTTTGGTAATAGCGGTTATATCAGAAATCTGATTATACTCCTAAAGTGAGGCAGCGGAAAGCAAAATAATGTATTAACAAACTGACCTGATAAAGATAGATATAATGAAATTCTTTTGCCGGAGATAGGCTAATTCATTTTGCATTTTGTTAATCCTTTCTGAGTATACGGTCTAATAAATATTTTACTCGACAGAAGATCAGAACTGATGATTGAAAAGGGATGACTGCCATAGCTCATAATGGATTACTTAAGGCCATAGATTAATGCTCAGCAGAACTAATGATTGAGAAGCATGGCTTTTCAGAATTCGCGTTGACCACTTAGCATGGACTACAATCCTATGTTCTAATAGACTTGTTAACAAGACTAAAAGAGGCTAGATAAAAATTCAAAAAGGCATCAGTTTACCTGACAGTACCCAACTGATGGATTGTGCCTG
This sequence comes from Cenchrus purpureus, assembly GCA_022644695.1. NCBI lineage: Eukaryota > Viridiplantae > Streptophyta > Magnoliopsida > Poales > Poaceae > Cenchrus > Cenchrus purpureus. The sequence continues at coordinate 13,091,190 of CP053458.1, forward strand.
GCATATGCAGTTAATAACCGCCTCAAAGCATTCCTCCCATCCTCATCTAATGCAGGGTGTCCCGGAAATGTCCGTGGCAAATCCTGTAATGAAAAGAGAAATCAAGTGTATAGAAACACTAGACTTGTCAACCATGGCATACTTCCTCTCAATTCAAACTGTTGCAAAGAAAAACCTTCTCTATCTGTCCTTTCCACTTCTCGGGCTGTGCAACTTTTCTCAGTGCACTTGTCTGTTCATTGACCACTGGATCCACAAGGTCCTTTTCATCCGATTCCACGGTGCCTTCAAGCAATTTGTTGTAGTACCCAGTAATTTTCCTAGCACCAACACCCACAAATGCTTGCCATATCTGCAGGGAAGCCAACAATATGTGAGTGTAAAGTCATCGAATCTCACACAAAGCAGACAGCATCAAGTTGAAAATCCAGTTCGCAGCTGCACCTCTCCTCTAAGAGCCATTGGCACTCCTCCCCGAACCAAGCTCTCAAGCTCCTCCCTCCAAGGAAAATAAGACCCATCCTCACCTCCCTCCAAAGCAGTACCTGTAGAATCACCAGGTGTCTCCTGTCCAAGTCCATCACTCTCTGCAACGCAGGACACAGGCTCTGCTGGATCCACTTCATGACTCACTTCTGCAGTCCCTCCTTCCTCTTCAATAGAAGCAAGCTGTGTTGCATCCTTACCATGAATGTTATTCGCACCATTATCTCTTTTAACAATCCGAGAGCTCATCATTTTCTCAATGATGCTTAGTGCTGCACATACACGCCTCTGGGACTCCACTTTTATCGGCTTCAGTTCATCCAACAGCCCCTTGTCTAAGAAGAGTTCTACCAGCTTTTCCAAGTTGCCACTATTCCTGTTTTCGAATTCTTCAGAGCCTTCATTAGAATCTTTTAGTTCTTTGGAGTCCACATTCACTTCCTTCAAGTCCTCTGAGCCTTTGGCCACCTCTGTAGACCTACTGCTAGCCTCCTCTTTCACTTTGTCCAAATTGTCAGCTACATCTTTCAGATCTTCTGATGCACCATTTGCTTCTTGAGATTCATTGGCTGGCATCAGCTTCATTCGGGCCTTCCGATTTATTGTTATCTTCTGCATTCTCAGCCTCCTCATCTCCTTCATTATCACTATGCATTCCAGCACCATTGATCTCTTCCGCCTTACCTGTTCCTTCATCACCATCTCCTGCAGCAGCATATGGCGAAACACTAGGTGTGGCGGGCACATTTGCGGACTCAGCCAACCTGTCCAAGAAGTCCCTCCATATGTGCGCCCTTTCCTCCTCTTCTTCCTAACAAAAAAAACATACAAAAAACATCAAAAACTTTCCCAGAAACAAACAAGGGACATAACATTTCCACTCTGGCAAAGCAAATCACCTTGTAAATTTTGGCGTATTCGCGGAATCGCTGCAGATGCTGCGGCCGCACCGCGAATCCATACGCGTCCCTGCGCCAAACCTCAGCACCATCAGCCACGTCGTCCAGAGGCAACCCCAACCACGACATGAGCCCCGCAGGGCCCAGGCAATACGCAAACAAGGGACAAACAACAGACGAGAGAAGAGAGGAGGAGGCAAGCAAAATGCGCAAAGGAGGCGCCTTTTTGTGGGGGTTTACCGTGGGGACTCGGCGGCCATGGGGATCACCGCGCATTAAAGAAGAAGCGACAGGGCGACCTCGGCAGCGCACGCCATGGATTGACCAAAGCCATAAACCCTAGCCCGCGCGGGCCCCGAGATCCGCGCACATGTGGGAAGGAGAAAATTGTGGAGGAGAAAGGAATCAGCGATCGCTACGGATCGCGGCAAGGCCCGGTGGAGCCCCGCGCTGACGTTAATTGCACCGCACCCGCGCTGCCGCGGCGCCCGAGGGGAGGCGCAGGCGCGAAGGCGACGAAGGGGAATAGAAGAAGAAGAAGATGCGGCAGCGCAGATCGAGGAAGGCGAGGAGTGAGACCAACAAAGGAGAGAGAGAGGCAAAAAAAACTCATTTTGCGTCGACGCTAGAGCCGCGGCGCACGTGGCGCGCGGCACGACGATGTCGCGCTCGCGCCGGCCGCGCTCCTGGTTCGAGCAATTGGAGGAGAAGACGGTAGTACGGTGTTTCACCTCTTGTACTCGAAGTCGAAGGCCCCGGCGCCCATGGCCGCCGCCGCGCGCCGGGCGCTGGTACCGGCCGGCGCAGAGTTGCCGAGCAGCCGCGAATCCGCTTGCGGGGAAGGAGGACGGGCGAGCTTTGAACGGGATTGGAAACTAATCGCCTGGGTTTGACCTGGATTTGGAGCGAGATTTGGTCAAAAAATGGTGTTACTATAGTACCACTCGGTCGATGCTTCTTCTTCAGTTCTTCAGGGGGAAAAAAGACAGATCAGGGCATCAGGCAATTTGGTTAACGGAGCAGACAGGCAGGCAGGCACCAAAATCATGGCATGGCGCCGCTCGTGCGTGATGCTACTGTTCCCTTCTTGTCAGGTCCCAAGCTTCAAGCTTTGACCCTACGAGAACTTCGTCGTGTGGTGGTTTGGTGACGATTGGATATTTCTGTGGCCCAACCAGGGTCAGAGGACTGCAGCATCTCAAGCCTGAAGTCCTAAACCATCGTGATCAAGTACGAGCATCGAGTGGGTGTTGGAACCCTTCGGCATACACGGCTCTACTAGGCCTCTGTTGTGTTGAAATGCAGCGAAAATACGCGCTCCCATCAGCAGGACAGAGCAACTCGGTGCTTTCAGCTTGTCACGTTCCCCCGGCTGTTCCCTGCATTATTGGCTCGCTAGTTCAGTCAGATTACGCACCCTCCTGTACCGAAGGTGTGAATTGCGGTGCACGCTTGTTGGCTGGACCGAAGAGGACACGGCGCCGCAGTGCAGTTCAAGTAGCAATATTAAGATTTGGTGAGGGTGGGTGTCCCTGTGGTTCGTTAGGGTAGGCACACTGCGATTATGCGAAGTTTTTGTTTGAGGAATAAGATTTTTTTTTTGAGAATTGGTTGAGGAAGATTTTTTTTTTTGAGAATTGGTTGAGGAATGAGACTTGTTTGTATTCCCTCCGTCCCACAGTATAAGGACTTGAAACATTCAAACTTCAGAAATAACAGTGAAGGAAAAGGACCTCTGTACCCCTCATTTTACACTATCCACCAACTCTCCACCCATTCTCTAACCTCATTTTATTTTGTCCTGTCCCTCCAAGTCCTTATATTTTGGTACAAATTTTGAACCTTCCAAACCTTATATTATGGGACTGAGGGAGCAGCAAGCAGGCGAGCCAAAGTCTCTCTGTCCTTTACTTTCAAGGAAAAAGTCCTTCCATCGTCCCTCAACTATCACGTTTGCCTTTTCATCCTCTTCATAAGGGTATCCAGCGTCTCTCATCTATGTAACCCGTTCATTTTGGTCCTCATTTGGTTTTGGTAGTGGTTTGGATGATGTGGCAGTGGGCTCCACATGTCAGGGTGGGTCCCACACGCCGGTTGGATTTCTTCTCCAAAGAACGTGCACCGCACGGCCGCCTCCCTCAAGAACGGAGGCGGGTCTCCTCCCCAAACCACGGCGAAGAGGCGCGGGGCCGAGCGCACGGCGTTGCTTGACGCTGCCGCCACACCCTCCCCGCCTCGCCGCCGGAGCCGCCGCCCGCCATCGACGCTGAGCTCTTCGCCGATCGTCGCCGCCGAGGGGACGACGCGCCCATTGCCGAGCCGCCCATTCTTGGGATGTCGCAGTGGGAGGCGTCATGCCACGGATCTAGCTGAGCCACCGTGGTCAATAGTAGACTCACGCCCGCCATACTGAAGAGCGACCCGCAGCCACCGAGGCAGTCCACACAGGCCCGCGCCTCCTCACCTTGGCTCGTGAGTGAGCGACTACCGGGCCACAAGGCAAGGGAAGTGAAAGAGGAGGGGAGAAGAAAGACATGTGGGGCCCACCCCCTGACATGTGGGTCCACTGTCACGTCATCCAAAACCACAGTTAAAACCAGGGAGGGACCAAAAATAGACGGTTTAGATAGATGAGGGACGCTAGATATCCGGTTTTGCGGATGAGGGATGAAAATCAAACCTTGGCGATAGATGAGGGACCTCAACAGGACTTTTTCCTACTTTCAAAAAAAAAGCCTCTCTTTCCACTCTCGGCCCAGATTTCACTACAGTAATTGCCGGCCCTGCTTGCTTCGGCTCCTTCGTGTTATGGGCTACCAGCCTGCGGTCCACAGAAATACATAGAAGCCCAATAAACCATTTGATCGGGCTGCGCACTTGGCCCGGGACGGACACTCCGAACGCATAATGACAGATCCGATGACGTCAGCAGTCCACGCTTGGCTTCCCAAAATATCTTTTGCCATACCCGATAGGCTCGTGATCCTCCACTAAAAAAGGTACACCCTATGATATGTTGCTACCAAAAAAAGAAACATTAAAATTCTGATCACTTAAAAACGAACACTAGCTTCTTATCGACATCTATACGTTTGACTTTGGGTTATGAATATGTTTCTTTTTTTTCTTTCCCTCCTGATGTGATCACGTTGCCGTCAAACAACAGTGAAGAAACTTATTGTGGGGGGCTAGGAGTATCTAGCAATCGATGACCATGATATTAGTATGTGTTTGGTGTCTTCCTAGTAGATTTCCATTGTTCCTAGGACTACGATTACATGTGGAAAAAACATTTTACAAGTACAATAGTTGAGGTTACGTTCTATCCATAAATATGTTTTACTGTATTTGTTATCATAACCTCATTTTGTTGTCCTTAAAACTTTACACATGGAATACAAAATAAATTCAACAGTTCTATACTTTCAGTGCAAGAATTATTTATGTGGTTTGTGACATTCTGTGTTGTAAGCTAGGGATATTTGTTTTGGCATCCCAAATTACTATTCGTTTTGATTTGTCGGATACTTTATTTTTGTTATGTATCTAGACATAAGTATATATCTAGAATTATAGATGCATATAAAAGGAAGTGTATCTAAAAAGCCAAAATAAATACTCCCTCCATTTAAAAAACATATCATTTTAAAAATGTTCTAACAAACTTTAGTAAGTTTGACCATAATTGTAAAAATAATTACGTATATTTATGATGTAAAATAAGAACCATAAGATTCATCATGAGATCTATTCTTATAATATTCATATTTGATGTCATAAAGCATTTGTACTTTTCTCTATAATTTTGGTCTAAGTTGAGTACCTATGACTTAAGACAACCCTAAGACGACATGTTTTTTATTTTGAGACGGAGGAAGTAGTAATTTAAAAAGCAGAAGCATGTAGAAATCATCGGGAAAAAGGTCTTATAATTTGTAAAAAAAAAATCACTGGCGCCATTGCGCTAACAGTATCTATGCTGACGATCGCATGAGAAAGCACGGGAGGCAGGAAGCCAGGAAGGCAGGAAGCTCCATAAGGCATGACACAATCGCCATCTCGTGTAGAAAGGACAGAGGAAAACCCTTGCCGTACGCTCGCGCGCCCGGGCTCGTCCAAATGCAGGAGGGGAAAAGGCTTTCTGTTGGCGATGAGAAAGACGTTCGCGTTCGTCGAGCCAATAATTTCTCTCGTCCGGGAAGAGAGGAACTGTGGCACGCTAGAGATCACATGCGCATGTGAAGTTGTGAACATCACGCCATCGTCGAGCCTTGTGCCCCGCTTTCCGGTAGACGAGCACGCTGCAATGGCCGAACGGTTTGTCGTGTCGGCAACTCAAAATAACGATGGGGCAAGGAGTACGTGTACGTACGTCTCCTCGTCGGCCGTCGTCGTCAGCCCGACTGCACGACGTGGCCCACACAACAGCACAAGATACAGTACACCTCCCGAACGGCGCATACAGAGCCAGATCCAGATCCCCGGCGGCCCCACACGAGCGCTCAAGCAGGCATGATCCAGCCGTCGGCCAGCCCACCCGGCCGAATCCTCCTGCGCTTGTTCGCTTCCATCGGATTGTCGGAATAATAAATACATCAAGAAAATTGTGATAGAGACTCGGATTTATTCCGGGTCGAGATTTAATTTACTCATCACGACAGTGGTAAAACAAAGAATAACGACGGATTGAATCCACACCCCTTCACTGTGGATTGATTTCAGTCTTTTGATGCCTATCATGAAGAATTCATTTCGATCCGAAATAAATCCGGATCTTTTATAGTAATTACCATAATTTTCTTGTTACGTTTATCAATTCCCGTTAAAATCAATTCGGTGGAAATGAAGGAGACCTCCTCTCCTCCGTTGCGGCGTCCCATCAAATCAATCGCCCTCCCCACACCTCTCGCCTCGCGCCGTACTCCGCCTCCGCCTCCTTGCCCCCCAACCCCAACCCAACAACGAACCACAAGAAAGGAAGAGGAGGAATCAATCCGCCCCATGCCCACATCCGTCGCCACCCACGCATCCCTCCTCCTCCTCAAAGCCGCAGCCGCCAAGCCCTTCTTCACCCCCCGCGCGGCCGCGGCCCGGATCCCGCACCACCCTCCCACTCCCCGCCTCCCTTCCCCGCGCGCCCCCGCCGCCGGGCGCCTCCCGCCGACCACGGCCGCCGGCGCCGCCCGCTGGTTCCGGTGGCAGTCGGCGCGGGGGCTGTGCGCCGCGCCGCATTCCGGTGGTGGGGCCGGCGGCGAGGGGATGGGATCTGATGCGGGGCTCGGGGCCAGGAGGAGGCGGGCGGTGAACGGGCTCGCCAAGGAGGTGCCCCCGGTGAACGGGATGTCCAAGGAGGACCCGCCGCCGCCGCCGCCGAGGCTGCTCACGCTGCCCACCGTGCTCACCATTGGCCGCGTCGCCGCCGTGCCGCTCCTGATTAGCAGTAAGTGGAAGCTTATCTCTCCGAGTGTTTCTGTTGGTCGAATGGAAGTTTGCGTTTCTTCTTTTTATCCGGCGCTCTTCGTTCGTGTGTGGTAGCAATGTGGGAAACCCGTGGGGGATGATAGCGTCATGTTATCAAACGAATACGAGTGAGTTGCTGGAACTCCAGTGTTCGATCACATGAGTGTTTTAACCTCCTTAATTCACTGTCTTAAATTGACAGTACCTACATGTTACTTGTCCCCAACAGTTTATGTTTACCTTAACTACATACAAAATGAGTTTATACGATCCTAGTTGCAAAGAACCTTCAGGGACTGTGGCACATAACTGTACGTTTCGTGGGTCCTGAGGTTACACAAAAACCCACCCCTTCTATATAATCCCAAGCTGCAGTACTTGGTCAGCCTCTTCAGAACCTGCACAACAAGCTGCATGTGGTTGTGCAGGTTTGTGGGGTAAAAGATGCTGGCCAGATACTATGCGCCCTTATTTCTATTTTGAAGGGTGGGGCTCGAATGCTCGATTGTAACCTCATGATCAGAAAATCGTGGCACTTAAATTTCAGGGGTTTGATGCAGCTTGAACCACAGAATTTGTTTTTTCAGTAATTTTCTCAAAATGAATGTAAAATGAGGCTAATGGAAACATGTGCACTGTTGCTATTCTCCATAAGTCCTAGTATCGAAACAATTATCTTTTCCCTATATCCAAACAGTCCATGGCTTTATTGAAACGATTTGGCACATGCATATTTTTTTAGCTCTTGTTGATGGACAGAGCTGGTGCAATGATTAAATGTATTGCTAGTTTGGCTCGATACTTATCATCTGTATAAAGTAAAGAAAACAGCACTTGTTTGCTCACTGGAGGCTGAATAGTTTGTTTTCCTTAAATGGCCCAACAACTTAATTTTCATGCAGTCGGACTTGATAGCAAAACCCCCTTGAGCAACTCTCTTTCTCATGCTTCTATGTTAGCAGGCTTAAGCACCATGCACTATTGCTTCAGACACTATACTTCTGTTGTTTCTGCTGGCTACTGATATTTGATAAGCATTTAGAACCTGTTTAGTTTTGTGCTTATATTTTACCTAATAATGTTAGGGTTGTTTATCTTATATTTACCTTCTGTTACTATTTTTATTGCCAACAGCTTTCTACATGGAGGGTCCATGGGCAGCTACGGCCACAACTGGCATCTTCATTGCTGCTGCAGTCACTGATTGGCTAGATGGTTATCTTGCTAGAAAGGTTTGCTGGAAAGATTTTATCTCAGTTATATGCTAGACAGGTTATTGCACCATCATTTCTGACCCCTTTTGCCATTTCCTGATATAATTCATATACAGATGCAGCTAGGAACACCTTTTGGTGCATTTCTAGATCCTGTGGCTGACAAGGTACCCACCGTATTCTGGCATCTTTACAACCAAGACTTTCAGTTTTTAAAAAGATGTGCTACACACAGGATCTAACTTACTTTCCTTTACTGCAGCTTATGGTAGCCGCAACGTTAGTTTTGCTATGCACCAAACCTTTGGAAGCATCACTACTCAGGGATGGGCCATGGCTTCTAACAGTTCCTTCCATTGCTATCATTGGAAGAGAGGTAGTTACTTAGTCAATCCACATTGCCACTTTTAGTGAAAAAATGGTTCGTTGTAAATTGTCTCGGTGGGCAATTATAGACCTGGAATTTCAGCATGGTTTTGGGGCTTATGTTGATGTGTTGATATAGTATTGTTCTCCGTTGTAAATATGGCATGCTTCCTTATCTATGTTTCACGCATTTTTGTTTTTTTGCGAATATGTATGTTCCTGCCTGCTTAGCTGGCCTTATCCTAACCTTTGTCCCTCAAGGCTTACATGATAAGTTATTAACATTATAATTATCTGTCTGGCCATTAACTTGTGGTTGTAATATCGGGTGCATGAATTATACATGTCTGAAATGCAAGTGTTTTTATCCAACAAAAAACCGCCTTAGGTGGAGCTAGTGTTGCTTTGCCTCTTAAGTCAGAAGGAGTCATTTCACTATGTCTGAAAGAGCTTTGGGAAGCTATATAAGTTGCACTTAAAGTTAGAGTAAATCACCAGTTTTGTCCTACAACCTTCTGAGTTTCCATATAAATATATGTGCTGCAATGAACGGGTTTAGTTCTCTTTCCTTCAGCACAGGCATTGTCCATTTTTCCTTTTAAAGAATACAGCTGTTATGTGGTAGGAGACTAACGCATAACCTTTCCTGACCTTGTGTGTTTGTAGATTACAATGTCAGCTGTGAGGGAGTGGGCTGCGTCTCAGAATAGCAAAGTTCTCGAGGTTCCTCTATCCTTTCTTAGTCTTCTGTTCCATTGTCTCAAATAGAAGTTCAAGAGCTAAAGAACTTTCAACTTTGCCACAACAGGCTGTTGCAGTTAACAACTTGGGGAAGTGGAAAACAGCGACGCAGATGACAGCGTTGACTCTGCTTCTTGCCAGCAGAGACCCAAGGTAGTTGAAATTTCTTGTCCTTGTTATTATAGCTTTATTATTGTTTCATTTTTCCTATTGATATATTATAATGGTTTACATGATGCACTCTGTTTTGCAGTCTACCTGCGCAAGGTGCTCTAGTTACCCCTGGTGTTGCACTGCTTTATGTATCCGCTGGACTTGCCATATGGTCCCTAGTGGTGTACATGAGAAAGATATGGCGGATACTTCTAAAGTAGTATTAAAGTATAGTGTAATAGAAGAAACAGATGCAATGCGAGATTCCGTTCAAGATTATACAGTTTTTGGAAGGTTGTTGAATTGATTGATGACCTAGAGCTGGTTATGATCCTCGGTAACTTGGGTCATCAATTTTTTGGTGGATTTGCCGCCAAAACTGTCAGGATCCTATTAGATTCCTAGAAACAAAACATATGATGTGACCTAGCAAGTTGCTGAAGTGATTGCTTCCTTAAACTATTCGAAGTCGTTATGGGCTCATATCTAATGTCTTGTGTGTTGGACCGACGCAGGGTGTAATGAGATGTAAGTCTACGATGCTGAAGATTGTAACTTTGTACAAACACGAAATCAGATGGTTTGTGCGTGTGGAGTTCTACCATTGTACTATACACATAATACCATAGAGCATACAGTTATTCCGTCTCCGACATGTCGCTTCATTTCCAAAGAAATTTATTGGTTCTTTCGAATATGGTAGCTCACCAACAGTTTCTTCGTTTCTTCTCGATCGCGGTCGTGTGGATTGGGACCTGAACTGTCCCAAAAGCCAAGTTTAACTCACTACCCCGCGCTAGTGCACAGCCGTTCATGAAGCGCGAATGAAGCTCCCATCATGGCTCACGGCCGTGCCGCCGGATCCTCGGGCGTACGGCCACCTCATCCAGCTCTGCGCTGACTCCGGCCACCTCGCCGCCGGCCGCCAGCTCCACGCCCGCCTTGTCTCCTTCTCCGTGACGCCGTCCAACTTCCTCGCCTCCAAGCTCATCTCCCTCTACTCCCGCGCGGCGCGCCTCGACGACGCACGCAGGGTGTTCGACGCCGTCCCGCGGCCCAGCGTCTTCGCCTGGAACGCCATTCTCATCGCGCTCTCGCTCCACTCGCCAGACCCCTCTGCAGCGGTCCGCTTCTTCGCCACCTCCGGAATCTCACCTGACGAGATCACGCTCTCTGCCCTCCTCAAGTCGCTCGCCGCGTCCGGACCGGGATTGTCCCCACTCGTCGCCGGGGAGCTTCACGCCGTAGCAATTCTGCGCGGCTTCGGCGCAGACCTGTTCGTGTCAAATGGGCTCATCACTGCCTATGCGAACGCCGGAGATATGCGCTCTGCTCGCGCGGTGTTCGAGGAAATGCCGCGGAGAGACGTCGTGTCCTGGAACTCGCTGATATCATCGTACGCCCGTGCAGGATTGTACCTGGAGTGCCTGAACCTGTTCCAAGAGTTGACATTGGTTCATGCTGGTGGCGGTGTTGGACCAAACAGCGTTACAGTGGCAAGTGTGCTGCATGCTTGCGCACAGCTCAAGGCTGTCGATTTTGGCGTCAAAGTGCACCGGCTTGCTGCCGAGAATGGGCTTGATATGGATGTTCCCGTGTGGAACTCTATAGTTGGGTTTTATGCGAAATGTGGACGGTTGGAGTATGCAAGAAAATTGTTCGAAGGGATGCCTAAGAAAGATTCAGTCAGTTATAGTGCCATGATCACTGGGTACATGAACCATGGGAATGTTGATAAGGGAATGGAGCTTTTCCGGCAAGCAGATGCTCAAGGAATAAGCATCTGGAATGCAATGACTGCTGGATTAGTTCAAAATGGCCGTGAGTCCGATGTGCTTGGACTACTGCATGAGATGATTGGTTCTGGCATGCTACCCAATTCAGCCACGCTTTCAATCATCATTCCTTCAGTTCCTTTGTTCTCCACCCTGCTGGGAGTGAAGCAAGCTCATGGGTATGCGATCAGAAACAACTATGATCAAAGTGTCAGTGTTGTGACTGCATTGATTGATGCTTACTCGAAGGCTGGATTTCTTGATGGGGCTCTGAAGGTGTTTGAATTGACTGGTGATAGAAGCAAAATTATTTGGACATCAATCATATCAGCCGTTGCAGCCCATGGAAAAGCTGCAGAGGCATTGCGCCTATTCGATAAGATGATCAGTGCTGGCACTACTCCGGATACCATAGCTTTCACTGCTGTGCTTACTGCTTGTGCTCATGCTGGCAAGGTAGCTGATGCTCGTAAAATTTTTGACTCCATGCATGTTGTGTTTGGTATCACTCCGGTGATGGAGCAATACGCTTGCATGGTTTCTGCACTCAGCCGAGCAGGGATGCTAAAGGATGCACTTGAGCTTGTCAACAATATGCCGTTTCAACCAAATGCAAAAGTCTGGGGTGCATTGCTTAATGGAGCAGCAGAATTCGGTGATGTTGAGCTTGGTCGATTTGTATTTGATCGACTGTATATGATTGAACCTAAGAACACTGGCAATTACGTTGTGATGGCTAATTTGTACTCAAATGCTGGAAAATGGGAAGAAGCTGAGGTCATAAGGAGCGTGATGTGGGGAGTTGGGTTGGAGAAGGTTCCTGGTTGTAGTTGGAATTGAGGGGTTGAATGATCTGCATGTTTGGTTGCTGTGGATACATCAAGCAAGTGAGCCCAAGATACTATGTGGCTGTTGATGGATTGAGCGATCTGAATTGAAGAAAAGGGCTTGTCATCAACCAGTCTTAGACGAGGACAAGTTATATTGATAGCATCATAGTAGCATTCAAAAGATCTAATAGTTGAGATGTGGTTGTCATGCCTTAGAGACACCTGACTTTTGAGTTATTTGGACCACATTATTTCACTCTCAACTGTGTGGTCACTCGCATTGATTTGATTGATCAACTAATCATTTAAGACCAGTAAACATGAGAATTGTAGCCAACAAGTCCATCCTTCCATAACCTTTTGAACTGATAGCCGACCTTAAACTCTTTCTTTACAAGATGATAGATACCAAAGCAACCGGGAATTCCTGTGCTAATCTAGATTTTCAGGATCTGCAGGCATTGGCTGTACCTCCAGTCCTGGTTGGACCACCAAATAAGCTATGTGGAGAAGATCATGCACTTCATCGACAAAATTTGCTCTAGTGCTATGGATCCAATGAACAAAGGTTCTAACTTGCAACATTAACATGCTGTTTTCAGTATCTACATTATTGAAACACCATGGGTTTTGTGTAGAGCTATACATACACTGCATTTTTTGTATAGTCCATAATGCCTTTTTGAACAGTGTTCTCTCTATCAAAGCAAATGCGCAAACCTACTTTGCATGCTCTGTAGACCCCTACCCCATCCTGGCATTAGAGTCAAAACTGCACAGAGCTAGCACAACAAGATCTGTCTTTTAGTGCCTCCCTTGCCTGTGGATCATGCTTCACATGCTTGGGATCATTCTACTTCACTACTGCCCATATCATGAACTCCAAAAAGGAAAAGCGTGCGAACAGTTCTCTGATTTGCAACCAACTTGTTCTGGCCTCACTACCAGGAAGCTGTGACTCTTATTTCGTTTTGTTTTCAGGGTTCACATGCTGGACTTCACATGCACCGAGTGCGCAAATGCAGCAACGTGATATTGAATGTTGATGTATGGTTGTCCAGCTCACTCTGGAGCCTTGGAGTTCAAGGGAAGCTAAGTGAGTATAGTCACCCACCACATCTCTTTAATCATAGCATACAGCTGTACACCTCTATATGAGTATATACAGGAAAAACATAGCTTCACAGGTGGAGCACTTCATAACTAGGATCACATACTGCCTAAATTTTCCAAAAGAATTCACTGAGTGCCGCCTATGCATAGAGCCATCACAGGTTACAAAACACGCACGAAGACAGACCAGGGGGGACTTTTGTCACTTCGTTTCCCATTGTCATGACCTCTTTTGTCTGTATATTTCTAGGAAAATGGTAAGGATCGAAACTTTGCCATCGGCTAGTAACGTCCAATTGTCTGTTCCTGTGTCTGGATCTGTTAAGAGTTTCAAAATGTTTTGAATAGTTTTGGTGGTATTATGCCTGCCTGTTGATACTGAATCTTGTGGCACGTGATGCACCTCCCAGGCCAAGGTAATAACGGGCGGTGGCCTGTGTGCACTGGGTGGCCCTGCACGGAGCACGGCATGGGCTACGTGTGCCTGGCTACCTGCATTCACTTGCCGGAGAAGCGCCGTCGTCATCATGTCCGTCCCTCACGTCGCAAAGCTCCACTCCCAGATCGGGAGTGATGGTCGCCGGTAACGTAGTAATCATGCCCGAAAAAAGACGTGGACCCGGAGAAGTGCAACAATACTGCACTGCAGTACATAGAAGTTACCGTTTCCGTTGGAACAGGTACAGTTTCCATCTCTTCGCCTTTGTCTTTCTACTTTGATCTCTTTACACTTTCTTTACCTGTTGCTTTATACAAAGCTTTAGTTTTTGACTGCCCAGAGATCCAGTCTAACCATTGTGTCAAACAAAGGTCCTGCAGTATCAGCAGCCGTCCAAGGACCCAATGCTGCGCACCGTACGGGTCCTGTCATGATTTTCAGGGAAAATGCTGCAGGTCTCTGTCCGCTTTCCTCATGCCGATTATTCGTGCATTATTCCTGGCTGATTAGCTCGTGGGTGAAGGAATTTTCGTACGGTACAAGAACACCTGCAGCAGGAGGAGAATCCCAGGTACTTGGCACAAACCACTCACACCGTCACGCGGGGCGATGCCGAATTCCAATTCCTCCAGGGTTTCTCCAGCTAATTCCTCCCAGCATTTGACACGATCGGTTGGTCGCTTCAGTTTCACCAAGCTCTGCGTGCTTATACTGTTCGTTAGCACATTGTTTTTTCAGGGGATGTTGTTAGTATATTTGAGAGTCCACATGAGAGGACGGACAGCTCAAATGTCATTGTTAAACACTGCACCATCTGTCGGTTACCTCTCCAATTCAGTTCGGTTCAAATCAAACTGCAGAGGCAGCACAGGCAGCTCGTGAGGCAGCGCGACAGAGACGCTCGACGCGACCTTGTCCTGGTATCATGGTACGTGCCATGGTCATTCATTCAGATACTATTTTTCTTATGAAGAAAACAAATGAGAAGTCGGTGGATGCTGGGAATTCTTTTCAGGCGCTGGTACAAAAAAACACGAGGAAAAGAAAATGGAGCGAGAGGACAGGAGGGCCGGGCGCTGGGCGGCCGACTGGCGACTGGGGAGGAGGAGTGGCTGCCTTTTCTGCCCTTCGCTTGGTTCCTCCTCCCTCGCTTGCAGAAATCAGGATTGCAGGTTGCAAGGCCCAAGGCGGTTGCCCCACATGTCCCCTGCGACCATCTCTTTGTTAATTACTCCCGGTAAGTACACCATGGCTTTTAGTATCGTTAGCATTCTTATCTGTACCATCTACTCTTTTTTTTAGGTTAGGGCTTGTGTCTCTTGTGCTCTTGTGCTCTTGGCACTTGGCAGCTGCCCGAGTATATTTTTGAGCTCAACACACACTCTCATAGTCTCATGTGAGGTGGTGAGGTGACTGCTGCAACCATTTTGCACTCAACACTTCTCTTGCATTTTGTCTTCTGTGCTAGTCCAAACAAAATGCCCGTGGAGTATTATTTCCGTATTTTTTTGTACAGCAAAAAGGGAGAAAAAATGGTGCACGCCGTAACTGAAGGATGTACATGTACTGGAGTGTAGTGAAAAGAGGGGATGGTTCGAGTGACGCCAGTAATGCACCTCACGGGTGGCGTTCACGGTCTCACGGACAAAACCGGCTCCTGTGGCCTTGTGGGTCATCAAATCCCATGCTTCCTTTCGAGGTAGTACCCCTCTAGTCCTCTCCCACGGAGAGAGCCGAGAGCGTGCTGTGGCCTGTGGCGCTGGCGCCTCGCCTGACTCGCCTCACACCCCGAACAGAGAGAGGCACCCGACGTCAGCTTCCGGCTTCCGCTTCAAGGTCCCGTTTAGTTCGCGAACTGAAAATTTTGGGTCTCCTTTCAAAAAGATCAGTAAGATAATTAGCGTGAATTATTTACGAAAAATAATTACACGAATGGATCGGAAATTGCGAGACGTATTTAATCCATTCATCTAATTAATCCGTCATTAGAGATTATTTACTGTAGACGCCATTGTCTAATCAGCGTAATTGGGCCCGTTAGATTCGTCTCGAAAATTAAGGTAGGGGTCGTGGAATGGATTTTGTCATTAATCTACATTTAATACTCCAAATTAGTGGAAAGAAGATTGATGTGACGGGTTGTTGGTGAAAATTTGGTGAATTAAACAGGCCCCAAGCCTCCTCCAATTCAGCAGCCGCCGCCTGCGCTCTCTCCCTGCCGCGCGCGCTCAAAAGCAGAGCCGCACGCAGGAAGCGCCCAAAGCCGCCGCCACACGCTGCGGATTACCACAAGCTAGCAAGAGCCCGAGCCCGAGCCGGATACGGGGAGGAGGATCGGAGAATGGCTGCCGAGACCATGCAATGCAGGTTGCTAAAATTCGCCGGAGCTGCTCGATTCTTTCTTGCATTCGTGGATGGTTTCTTGGCTCCTGGCATCGTTGCTTGAGCTGTTGCCGGGAGTATTTTAGTTCTTGAGATTCTTGGTGGTGGCTCCAACTCCAAATGGGATCCTAGGATCGATTTCTGACCAGTTTGTTGCATTGATTGCAGGGTGAATGGTGGGGGTGGGGAGGGCGGTGGTGGCATGAGGACGGTGGAGTGCCTCCGGGGCAGGCTGCTCGCAGAGAGGGTGGCATCCAAGGCTGCCAAGGAGGAGGCCGACCAACTAACCAAAAGGGTACAATCTTATCCCACCTTCTGCAACACATTCCGTTCCGTACTGCTTCATCCTCTTCTACTGGTTGGTTCTGAATGTTTGATTTGATGGTTGGTTCTGCCACAGCTGGACGAGCTGGAGAAGCAGCTCGCCGACGAGGTCAAGGTGAGGAACAAGGCGGAGAGGAGGCTCAGGAGGGCCATCAAGAAGCTCGAGTCCCTCAAGATTCTGGACGTGGAGCTCTCGGACGGCTCCATCAGCTCGCTGTCCTCCAATGGCCGCTCCGCTCACCGGGCGCCGGAGTCGGAGGAGAGGAACAGTCCTGGATCGTTGACCACTGATGATTCTGCTCCATCCGATGGCGATGCCGACGCTAACAGCGCCAAGGGCTCCTCCGCCGGTTCCTGTACTCAAGGGAACTTCTCCCAGGACGGAAGCTGGTGCTCCCTCGTGTCCGAGCAATCCCCAGCTGGTGCTTGCATGGATCTTGCCGGCACAAACAATAGCAGCAGCTCTGAGCAAGAGAGTGCCGGTGATCATGATTCAGAGAGGTACGCATGCACAATTTGCTGTTTGGTGAAACAAACTCATTGACAACAGTACTTAATTTGATGTTTAGTGATATATAAAATTACAAAATACTGCTGAATTTTTTTAGGGACCTGTTTTCCACTTTTTGCTTGCAATAGTAATCCTTTCGGGCTTCTTTATGATTAATAGTCGAAGTTTTTTTTTAAAAAAAAAGTTTTTCTCATCCTTTTCAAGAGGAGCTGACTCCTTTCAGGCTTCCCTACCAGGTGTAGAGGAAACGATTAATGCTTCCCTTCACCTTAGGACAGAATGATTACCTTTCGCGATAGCACACAGGAGGAGTACTACTACACAATGCACGCCACATAAGTAGACTGAAGCAAATCAGCTTGAGTTTCTTTCTATCACATCGGTGGATGCTATTATAGCTGAACCAAGTGAATGAATGATCACGCACTTGCAAGTTGCAATTGGAAACCACTTGAGCGGAAATGAGCAAGAGAGGTGGAAGTGTATTTACTCTAGACTAACCACAACCATCAGAAGTAACGTCAAACAATATCGGCATATTTATTGAAACTTCAACCAGCGATTGTATTACTGCAGCTACCTTTGGTGGTTCACAAGTATTGCCGTGATATGACTCTTGTAATGTGTTCATGTGCAGGCAGCAACACCTTGATGCATCCAGCGGCTGTGTTGGCTCCGGGAAATCCGAAGAATTATTCCACGACAGCGACGACAGGCTAGCGCTCGTGCTGGTAGACCCCCAGCTCGTCGTGCAAGCGGACGGTGGCTTGAGAACGAAAGGCGACGACACGCAAACTACAGCAGAGCTCCACGAGGAGGCACAACAGGAAGAAGAGAACAACAGGCTTGCCATCGTTCTATCCGACCAGCAGCCTCGGCCGGCCGCCGCGGAACCGAAGCCGCACGCCGACGTGGAGTCAGTGCTCCTGGCGCTGCGGCGGGTCAAGGAGCAGCTGCGCTACACGATCGAGCGGCGGTCGGAGCTCGTCGTCGCGCACCGGGAGCTCTACGGCCACTGAGGCCACCGGGAGCAGCTCAGTGTCGGATCTGCATCGGTGATTTATTGTTTATTATATTCATAATGATGTTTATTAGGGGTGTAATATCTGTTCCTTTTCACACTGCAGTGTGTAATCTGTTCCTTTTCACCTGCAGTGATTTACACATAGCGCCGTTTAGAGAGTATCTGTAGAGAATGGAACAAGAGTGGCCCTGAACCACATCTATTTACGTATGCTATGTTTCCTCGGTTTATTGCTGATACGTTTGTCAGAGAAAAGGCCAATGGCATGCTGCCGGACCCCGTCTCTGTATCTTCACGTCAAGGGACCAATTGTCCACTTAACGGGCATCCAACTCCATGCTCCATGGCATGGGTATTCCGTAACCCGTTTTGTAGCACGCAGCAACAGAAAGACGAGAGTGCTGCCTTGTCTTCTAACAGCCGACTACAACTTTAGTTAGTACAAGGAAACGAAATCACCGTGTCACCAAATGTCCAAATAGGAAGGAAACCGAAGGTACATGACCATCCACAAACCGGGCAGCAAATCTAGCTACGCTGCCCAGCAAGTACCGCAAGTAAGAGTCATACAAAGCAAACATCTCGTAAAGATGGCCAGGACTGGGAAAACACATGACGCCCCCTGTCCATGCAGTTAGTGGTGTACAAGCGATGGCCTCACCAAGTCTCCACGGATAATATCTGAGACCTGAAAGGGGTGAAGTTGATTCTTTACAAGTTAGGGAAACTACAACGGCAAGTCTGACGAGGAAAATTTGTTATGGGGTGATAACAGCATCGTCTCACCTCATTGAAGGCAGAGTGCTCAGATCACGCTGTGCCTGTCACAGTGGCTGCGTCCTGCGTTGAGCATAATACAAACAGGTCAGCCAGTTAGAACCTACCAACTGGAGGTGAAAGCTCCACACAAAAATCAAGTCGAATGAGGCAAAAGTTATTCACAAAACCATCCAAGACATACCGGCTTGGAGTTGTCCTTGCCATTTTCCCGAGGTGATCCACTAGATGTTTCTGCAAACCTGGCAAAGTTGCGAAGAGATGTAAGATGAGCCGATTGGTAGGTAAAGTTCCACAGGATAACCAAGGAATGATCATCGCCACGTTCACTAACCGGGTGGCCCGTGCCTTCCTTTTTCTTCTTCTGCCTTGTCAACATTTGTGCCCTGACCAAATCGTTCTAAACGGGCCTTTTTCTTAGCCTCCTCATCAGAAGAAGATGATGAGGCAAGGCCAAACCTGGCAATTCCATTCATTTAACTATGCATCAATTCACCACTTGGGACAGGAAAAAACAAGAACATTTGAGAAATTTCTGAGTAATTAACACACCTCTCAGCCCTGGACTTCTTCTTTTCTTCATCCTTTACATTTGAAGATCCAGTCCCGAATCTTGTAGACAGGAAAGCAAAATGCACTTAGTAATTGTGATGTACCATTTGGAAAGAGTTGATCAGCCAAATAGGAATGATACAAAGTTTGCAGTGGCGCAGATGAAACCAAAGGGAAGAGGATCTGCTTGGCTCAACTGGATTGAAGAGTGAAGTTTGCTTGGTTTTAAGCAACCATCCAACCTTATTTAGTAGAATTGACACGGAACACAATGCAGATGAACAGGCTATATATCCATCTTTGATCCCCCAAAAAAAAAAAGTAAACTTGCAAACCTTCTCAGATAAAACGTATCACAACAATCATCTCAGGGTACAGAAATTAGCTGACAGCCTTAATAATAATTGGAAGTTGAAACTAAAGGTAACAGCTCGTAAAGCAATAGTAATTTCGTAAAAGGGTGTACCCACTGATAGTTTCCACACAAAGTGGGGGGTCTGGGGAAGGGAATTTCATCATATACCATAAATCTCCAAATTTAGCATTGGAGTAAAGTTATACAAATGCCATATGCAAAATAAGCATAATTTGTAATCACCAAACATACTTGTATCAGAACAACAAAGGAGAGTTACACATTTTATTTCAAATTTTACTAACACTGAGGGTAGGACATCAGACAAAAAGGTTAAACCTCTTTCAAACTAGAAGAAAACTTGAGGACTCATCTAAAACACTTATGGATTCATGAGAAAGACAATTCAACCAGGAGGCTCCCTATAAGGAATTGCAATTTTCTTGCAACGATGCTCTTGTTCTTTGTTGACGTTTAAGTGGATTAAAACAAAAAAAAATATTAATATATTCTGAATTTTTATCTACTAGGTTTGCATCCAATTGTCTACAATTTTGTTGGGGCATCTAAAGACTGGGGACAGATATATATATATAATTATGGACCTAAAGCTTTTGAATTCCTACCTGCTTATACTCCCTCTGTTCCATATTATAGGTTGTTTTAGTTTATTAGATTCATAGACTTCATTATGCCTTAGATATACCCTATGTCTAGATGCATAATAATATCTATGCATCTAGAAAAGCCAAAATGACCTATAATTTGGAACGGAGGGAATACTAAGCAAGAAACCTATAAAATGAAGGATCAAAATCAAGAGTTAACAAGGTGAACATGAACTGGCAAAAACTAGAAAGTCTAACACGTTTCAATAATGAAGCAATGAAGTAATTGAGTTAGTAACTGCATAACACTTAAAAACATAATTCATGCAAGGGCATAGCTTCCTAGGTCTTGGAATGAAGTGATATCTATGTGAATCAGGTCAGCAACAATTGAACACCACAACGGATCATACATTCATACACAGTTAAAAAAAAATGAATGTCCAAAAATTTGACAATCACTGCAACATCGCAAATATGCATTGCAACGTTGTGGATAAATGCAACCTCTGTACTTCTAAACCCTATAAACACCCCAAATCCTATAGTTTTGCGATTCAAATATACACGTAATGACAAAAACTACACTCCAAAACTACATCACTTCTATGTAGATTATTGGATAGTTGGTTTAGCTCAGTTTGTCCAGCTCAAGTTGAGTGGAGCAGGCCAACCCTGGTTTATAGTTTGAACACTGGTTTCTGCATAGGCTCAGAGGCAGGGCCGCAGGGGCTGTATTCAACTCCCTATAATCTCTATCTATGTAGATTATTCTGTTTAACTCTTAAAAGAGGTAGGCTAAATGCTCGAGCATACCGAAATATTGTGCTTGAATCATAAACTTGCAGATTTGTTAGGAGAAAACCTATAAACCCTAGTAAAGGAGATCCATGGGAGAATTACCTCTCGGCGCGGCTGCTACGCTTCTCCTCCTCGGACATCACCACCGCTGTCCCAAACCGCTCCGCGCGGCGCATCTTCTTCTCCAGATCCGTGGCCCCGGCAGCCGCGGTCGCAGCAGCGGCAGGGTTTTGTGCCGGCGTTGAGGAAGCGGGGCTCGTAGCCGCCTCTCCGGTGGCTGCGGCAGCCGGCGAAGGCGCCGCGGCGTCCGCGGGCGTGGAGCTCTGAGATGCCATCGGCGAGGGAGAGGGAGAGAGAGCTCGGCCGGGAGAGGTCGCGGTCGCGGGTGTGGCGACTGCCTACCCTTTTTGTGCGCGTCGCTGCTGCTCTCTTTCTTTCTTTTCCAGTTTTCCCTTTCCGCGCAGTCGGGTCTAGCAAATGGGCCTTTTGGGCTGGGATATACGCATCATTGGGTTGCCACCAGTCGAATTATTTATATATATATATATATAATCATTTTGCAAATTTATACGACCATTTCGAAATTTATCAAAAATAAACTTCAAACGCCGTGGTCCACTGCGGAAACGGCCTACCGCCGTAGGCCACGGCGGCCACACGTCCAACCGTCGTGGCCCACGACGGTAAGGTCACCGCCAACGGTCGGGTGCAATGGCCTCATGCACTTCACTGTGGCCACGACGGGACTTTCCGTCGTGGCGCACAGCGGCTGCCGCGCCTATATAAAGGGCGACGGCGGCCGCCGCCCACGCTGCCGCCGGCCCTCTTCACCTCGCCCGCAGATGGCCGCGAGGAGAGACATGATGCGTTCTTCGAGGCGCACTCGTTGTGGCTGCTTTGGGTTCGTGTTGTTCTCCTCGCAGGTGACACGGTGGCGAGGTACTTGATCCCCACGCCGAGGATCGCCGACGCGCCTTGCACGCCGTGCCCCGCATCGATTGGGCAACTCGTCTTGCAGCACGCATGGGCCTCGTGTTTCGGTGTTGAAGGGTCGCTCGACTGAGCCGATCCTTCCTACCGCCCTCTCCTTCTTCAGCTCGTGCCACGAGCGGTTTACGATTGGTCGGCCGGCCATCATCCCCTCACGCTGCAGACGAGCCCTTGCCGGAGGGCCACGACCCCGCCGACCGCTTCACCATGCGTTGTGGTGCCTCGATCGCAATTTCTACCATTCACTTTCAATTTGTCTTTCCATTTTGTCTAGTTTGTTCAATCCACATTTAGGGTTCACATTTGGTTTGTATGCAGATCTCGACGCCCACCCACTGCACGAAGAGGGCGCATAAGGACTTCGCTTCGGCCGCCTCGACGCCTCACGGACGCGGACGCCGTGTGGACGCCCTACTCAGAGGAGGCGCCGCGAGCCACAGACCAGTGGACTCTCGTCTTTGTGCTTCCGAGACCAGCACTACTGGATGATGAGGACGCCATCGCTGTTCGATATGTACGTGGAGGAGTACGTCCATGTGGTGTTGAGGCGACCGCTACCAAGAAGTGGCATGTGCCTGGTGCACACTGTTCCTAGCCCCTACCATAGGTGAGTTCTTGTTAATTTGAAATTTTAATTCAACATTCGAAGATTTTAGCTGCTAACAAATATGTTTAATTCGTCGTAGGTGGTCTCGAAGGGGAGTTGCGGGGCGTGTTTCTTGGGTTCAGAAGGTGTAGCCGTACGTGGACGGTTGGGCTACCGCGTCGCAGAACGTCTTCATGGAGGACCGGCCCCACGACGACACGGCGTGGGAGGCGTACATCCAGTGGTACACCCCGAGGACTCGGTCGCGTGATGTACGCCCCACCACGCCGCCAGCCGCCGCCCGGACGCGGCTAGGGCCCTCGTTCATACTGGCACGTACCCGTTGCGACGGGATCAGCACTACGAGGTTATGAGGGTCGTAATTGGACCTTTGAGAAGAAGGTGGCAGGAGGGGAGTATTGTCGGGTACGACTAGACAGGGCGCTAGCTACTTCTGACTGGTGCTCGCGATTCCCATCAGCGACACTTCAACACCTCACGGCAGCGGCGTCAGACCATGACCCGATTCTGCTGTGCTGGCAGCGTGCCCAAGATCGTCCGAGTCGTGGGCGAAAGAAGAAACATTTTAAGTATGAGCTGATGTGGGAAGAACATGCAGATTTCCAAGCAAAGGCACAAACATGGCTCAATACAGGAAAGGCAGCATCTGTCCGGGAGTTACAGGATAAACTCGTGTATGTTTCTGGACACCTAAGTGTATGGGGAGGACAGACTTTTGGCAATGTCCGCAAGGAGTTGATAGAGCTGAACAAAAAACTAGAGGAGTTACGGTCGGTGCTGAACCGATCGGGGCCTTCTCATGCTGAAATTAAAATTGCGGATAGGATTGTAGAGTTGAGCCACCGCGAGGAGGTAATGTGGCGTTGTGAGGCATGGGCACCCCTGGGTCCCCACCGAGCTCACTACTGCCTCCGACAAGTGGGTCCGCCTACTGTAAGACCCGCCGACTGTCGATGGGCCCAACCGACCTAGTTGGTGGCCCACACGACCTCCTAAAGACCTTCCAGAAGATTCCAGACGATCTTATCCGGAACGACTTCAAGACTTGACATACAAGACAAGACATCGGTGGATTCCGACCAAGCAGATCGACGGATATGACAAGTGTTGTAATCAAATAGACTTAAGTCTCCTGGTCGTAATCGATCAGGAATCTGGGAACCGACTTTGTCCGCTGGCCAATATAAGGCGGGCCAGGCGCCCCTTGTACGATCACGCAATCCTCAAGCAATCTACACCAACAACTGGACGTAGGGTTTTACTCTCCGGGGGCCCGAATCAATATAAACTCGCTGTGTTCTCTGTGTTCCGTGTGTTCGTGCGCAACCTTCGAGTTCTTAGCCTTAGATTCCGCCCCGCCGAACAAATAAACCACCGGGGTTAACCCCTGTGGATCCGCCAGACCTAAACCTCCGGCTTGGCGCCGTAGGGGAGGAATCCAAGGTTCTTCGTGCAACTCGATAGCTTCGACCAACGGTGTCATCTTCCCGGAGAGCATGGCGGACATCCTCGCCAACCCCATCGACATCTGCTTCGGCTCTATGCCGCTGAATCCACCGCCCACCGCTTGCCTCGTCATCGAGGGCAATGCGGTCACCTCCAACCAGCAGGTCGGGACAGATCCGCCGGGCGTAAACCCACCCCACTCCTAGCGACCTGATCGCGGGACTCGATCGTGTCGAAGGCATGCTCTCTGACACGATCAAGGTCTGTGAGCGCGTCAAACACCCTCGCAGGACCCCTCCATCCTCCTCCAGCATGCCTCTTGGTCTGCGGAACGCAACTCACGTAGCGTCTCGCTACATGAAACGCAAGATCCAGATCGAATCTGGACCCAAGACACCAGATCGTGGAAACCGCAGGGGCCACCTCGACGACCCTTGCCCCGTCCACGAAAACTCCAAACACACGGCTCGCTAGTGCCGAGTGCTCAAGAAGCTTCGCCGACCTCTCACCGCGGCTCATCGCTGCCAGATCAACCGCGAGCCGTCTCCGGACCGCCTCGCGTTTCAGATCGCTCGTACGACCATCTCCCCGAACTATCCGGGTGATGTGTTTGAGGTCCTAGACCGCGAGGTCTTGGTGGTCTCTGCAGATGTACCACCTCAAGATGGAGAGACAGACGAACAGCGCATAGAGCGTGAGAACGCCAACGCCGCAAGAGCTACACGTCGTCAGCAGGAGTTAGCTGCAGCTGCCCTGGCTGCAGGTCAACATGCGGGCAATGTCAGACAAGGCGCTGGCAACCAACCATCAGGCAACGTCGGGGCGCAAGCCCCGCAGCTCGAGCTCTCGGAACAACGTAACGAACCTCGTCGAAACCGCCTGCGTGCCAGAGACCTCCTGAGGGACTTTGAGCAAGACGGCCACGAAGTCTACAACTCTCCTCAAGCAAACCTGGGAGCAGCTCTTGCCATGCTAGGTCAGCTCGAGGACACTCCTGCAATACGGCGTCTTCAAGCTCACATCCGCGTCGCCATCACCCAGGTCGAAGAAAGGGGCCCAGGATACAGCAGATCGGCTGCAAGCTCCTACTCTAAGAGTAGGTCGAGCATCCTCGCCAAATGACATCGCAGCAATGCTCCCTTGAGCCCGTGGTGAAGGAGGAGGTGAAACGAAGTAGCCCACCGGTCAATCCTGCTGCCAACGCCGCTGCCAATCAAGCAGCCAACCAGCTGCCAACGCTGTGGGCAACGCTCCTGGCAATGCCCAAAACAACGTCGCCAATGCGGCTAGTGCCCAACAGCAGAATGCTGCCGCCAATGCAAGGCAGAACGCTGGAGCTCAGCCTCCACCAGTTCAAGCCAACCACGCTGAGAGCAGTCAGCGTCGACGGATACGAGATGAAGTGGAGATAGCACGTCGTGCTAACTACGATCGCGACCACGGGGTCCCTGATCCCCTCAACGCTAATAATCCTATTCAAGCAACGGAACTCCGGCAGATGCACGACCAAGAGCTCCTACGACGCGCCCAGTACGACCAAGATAATGGTCCTCCAGACGACCTCTACATCATTCCAACGGCCTATGCCCCATCAGCCAGTCCTGGAGCGGTCAACAACTTTCCGGTGTTCTCACGACGTCTCAGGACGATCAGATACCCCAAAGACTTCAAGCCAGCCATTGAAAAATACGACGGTCGCTCTGACCCAAGTATTTGGCTCAAGATGTACAGCATCGCGGCACGCGCCTTCGGAGGCAACGAAGACCACATGGCAGGGTACTTCCCCCTTGTGATGGGCAAAGCGCCACTCCTGTGGCTCGACAATCTTCCTACAGAGTGCATCACCTCACGGGCGACCTTATCACGGCTCTTCACGACCAACTACCAGGCAACCTACAATCACCCTGGCAACACACATCACCTCACAAGAGTACGGATGAGGCGTGACGAAACCCTCCGGGAGTACACTAACCGCTACTTCGAGAATCGCAACACCCTCGCAGGTGTCAAAGACGAAGACGTCATCACCTACTACAAGAAGGGAGTCACCAACATCAAGCTCTTCGAGAAGATCCACGGCCGACGCCCACACCATCGCCGACCATGGCCTACGCCATCAAGCTTGTCGATACTCAAGATGCGGTGATGCATGACTTCAACGGGGAAGACCATGACGACGGTGGAAGCAGGTCGCGCAAGCGATCTGGCGAAGTCTACGCGATTGAACCACCCAGACCCTCCACCTTCCTTGAAGGTGACTTCAACATAGTCATGGACGACCAGTGCCAGTTCCACCGCGATGCCAAGCACACCATGAGGGAGTGTGAACAGCTAAAGCGTGCTCTAGGGGTACCCTCGAAGCCCAAGAAGACCAAGAGCGCGAACGACGACCGTAACGGCCGCCGCTATGACAACCGTAACCGTCGACCTGATCGACGTGATTACCGTGATCGACGACCCTACCGTCGCAACGATGACAGGGATCGCCGCGACTATCGCCGCGATGACCGCCGCAACGACTCCTGCCGCGATGATCGCCATGAAGACAACCGCAACGACCGGCGGGATGATCGTCATGATGACCGGCGTGACGAACGCCGCGACAACCGACGGGATGAACGTCGTCGCCAGGACGACCACAACCGTAACGACAACAACCGCAAGGAGCGTTCTCCACCACCACCACCAAAAGGGGGCAACCCCAATGGCGCGTTCCAGACCGCCAACCGGGAGATCAACTTCATCGTCGGTGGTCGTCAGGCAGCCAAGAGCAACAGAAAGATACGATCAAACGCAAGGGAGATCGGCCAAGTCAACATTGAAACTCCACAACCTCTACGTTGGTCGGAGTATCCCATCACTTTCTCCAGGAAAGACCATTGGGTGCACATACCGACCCTCGGACCTACCGTCGTCAACCCCATAGTAGACGGCGCGTTCTCGCCTTAAGACCCTCATCGATGGGGGCAAGCAAATGAACATCATCTTCAGAGACGCTGAGAAAGATGGACTTCGACTTCAACAAGATGACCGCCTGCGACGAACCCTTCTACGGGGTTGTGCCCAGCAAGGCTGTGTATCCCATAGGTCGTGTATGCCTGCCGGTCACCTTCGGCACAAAGGAGAACTTCCGCACAGTACTTGACGCTCGAGGTCGCGGACTCCGCCTCCTACCATGCCATCCTTGGTCGACCCATGTTGGTCAAGTTCATGGCCATACCCCATCACACCTACCTCATCATGAAGATGTCAGCACCAAATGGAATCCTTTCCGTCCTAGGCGACATCATGGTCTCCTACAACTGCGAGAGCTCCACCGTCGAACTCACCAAAGACTCGCCGCAGCGGCACACGGTCATGGTCGCCAGGCCTCCAAGATCGACCAAACCACTGGAGGTGCGAGCAAGCACACCACGACCTTGGACCCAAATCCTGCTGTGAAGAAAGTTTGCCTCGGCCTGCCCGATGCATCCAAGGAAGTCACCATCGGGGCCAACCTCGATCCCAAATAGGAACTCAAGGCCACCAGTTTCCTCGGGGACAACGCCGACATCTTCGCATAGAGCCCGTCTGACATACCCTGTCCCTGTGGGAGTGGCCGAGCACGCCCTTGAAGTAAGCAAGACCGCACGACCTATCAAGCAAAAGCTCCGGCGATTTGCAAAAGATAGAAAACAAGTTATAGAAGTAGAAGTCTACAAGCTCTTAGCTACAGGATTTATCCGCGAATGTAAACATCCGGTTTGGCTCGCAAACCCAGTCCTTGTACCCAAAAAGACTGGAGGATTAAGGATGTGTATCGATTACACCGACCTCAACAAGCACTGCCCAAAAGATCCCTTCCCCCTTCCTCGCATCGATCAGGTCGTGGACTCCACGACTGGTAGCGTTCTACTATGCTTCCTCGACTGCTACTCAGGTTATCACCAGATAGCCTTAAATCCTGAAGACGAAGACAAAACGGCATTCATAACGCCCAATGGCATCTACTGCTACAAGGTCATGACATTTGGCCTCAAAAATGCTAGAGCAACATATCATAAGGCAATACAGAAGTGCCTGAAGTCGCAGATCGGGAAGAACGTAGAAGCCTACGTCGATGATGTGGTCGTCAAGACCACCGAGGAAGATCAGCTCATCGCCGACCTCGCCGAGACTTTCTCCAACCCACGCGAGTACCGGGGAAGCTCAACCCGACAAGTGCTCGCCGACTGCCACTTGACCTCTCTTCGTTCGGCAAGACTTCAAACAGGTCAGCTGCTAAGTCGATTTGTTCTTTTCTTTTTGACCGACGTGCATGCTATTCGACCTGTCGATAGCTCTACGACTTCGGCCATGACCTTTCTAAGGTCGCCGCGCCTACACCTCGCCGGGCTTGTGAGACATGGGTACCCCGGGTCCCCACCGACTGTGCTCACGGCGTCTCGACAAGTGGGTCCGCCTACCGAAGACCCGCCGACCGCCGTGGGCCCAACCGACCTAGTTGGTGGCCCACACGACCTCCTAAAGACCTTCCAGAAGATTTCAGACAACCTTATCCGGAACGACTTCAAGACTTGGCGTACAAGACAAGACATCGATGGATTCCGACCAAGCAGATCGACGGATATGGCAAGTGTTGTAATCAACTAGACTTAGGTCTCCTGGTCGTAACCGACCAGGAATCTGGGAACCGACCTTGTCCGTTGGCCAATATAAGGCGGGCAAGGCGCCCCTTGTACGATCACGTAATCCTCAAGCAATCTACACCAACAACTGGACATAGGGTTTTACTCTCTGGGGCCCGAATAAGTATAAACTCACCGTGTTCTCTGTGTTCCGTGTGTTCGTGCGCAACCTTCGAGTTCTTAGCCTTAGATTCCGCCCCGCCAAACAAATAAACCACCGGGGTTAACCCCTCGTGGACCGCTTTCGACCTAAACCTCGACAGCGTCGGCCACGTATCATGTGGTTGACCGAGGGCGACAAAAATACAAAGTTTTTCCACATGAGGGCGAGCTAGCGACGAAAGCGAAACAAGATCTCAAAATTAAAGAAAACGGACGGGCAAACCACACAGGATGAGCAGGAGATGCGAGGCATGATCACTAATTTGTACAAGCACCTGTATTGCTCGGAGGGGACGACGAATATGGAGCAAGTGCTAGACACAGTGCCCGAAAAGGTAACTACGGAGATGAATAGTGAGTTGTTATCTTCGTTCACTAATGAAGAGGTGAAGTGTGCATTGTTTCAGATGTTTCCAACCAAAGCACCGGGGTCCGATGGCTTCCCTGCCCATTTTTTCCAGTGTCACTGGGAGTTGTGCGGCGACGAGGTGACTTCGGTTGTATTGAGAATGCTACGAGGAGAAGATGACTCTTCTATCATCAACAATACGTGTATCGTGTTGATCCCCAAGGTGGAGAATGCTTAGGAGTTGGGCCAGTTTAGGCCGATCGGTCTATGTAATGTACTCTACAAAATTGCATCTAAGGTGATAGCCAACAGATTGAGGGAGATCTTGCCAGAGATTATTTCAGAGGAGCAGTTCGCTTTTGTTCCCGGGCGATTGATAACTGATAATGTAATCACGGCCTACGAGTGCATGCACTTCATGAAAAAGAAGAGGGGCGGTGATCAAAGATTTTGTGCTTTAAAGTTAGACATGAAGAAGCCTTATGATCGAGTGGAGTGGGAATATTTGCGCAAGATCATGCTAAAATTGGGCTTCCACCGTCAATGGGTTGACATTATCATGAGATTGGTAACTACGGTTTCTTTCTCTGTATTATTTAATGGAGATCATTTGGAAAGTTTCAGGCCATCACAGGGTATTCGGCAAGGAGATCCTATCTCTCCCTACTTATTCTTGTTAGCAGCAGAGGGCCTTTCGTGCCTCTTAAAATCAAGGATTCAGTCATCTAATCTTAGTGGTATAACGGTGGCGCCGTCGGCTCCGATGGTCAGTCACCTCTTGTTCGCTGATGACAGCCTGCTGTTCTTCAAGGCTAATAGGGAAAGTGTAGATCAAGTGAAGGATATCCTACATGAGTATTGTCAGGCTTTAGGGCAGTAGGTGAATATGGCCAAGTCTTCTATCCACTTCTCAAAAGGATGTGGAGAGGCCATACGTGATGAGATCAAGCAGATTCTTGATGTGCACAATGAGGCTTTAAGTGAAAAGTACCTGGGCATGCCCACAGATGTTGGAAATTCTTCCAATGGCGCATTCAAGTATTTGAAAGATAGAGTGTGGCAGAAGGTCCAGGGTTGGCTCGAGCTTTGCCTATCCTCTGGAGGTAAATAAGTTCTTATTAAAGCTATTGCACAGGCGGTCCCTACTTTACCCATGTCATGCTTCAGACACAAGGGACTGTGTCAACACATTGATGGATTACGCAACTTTTGGTGGGGTAGCAAGGATGGTAAGCTTTACGCATACATGCCGGGTTGCATGGGAGCAAATGACGAGGCCAAAGTATATGGGAGGATTGGGGTTCAGAGATATCGAACTGTTCAATTTGGCTCTACTCGCGCGTCAGGATTGGCGGATTCTACAGGAACCAGAGTCCTTGAGTGTGCGTGTGCTTAAATCAGTCTACTTCCCCGATGACTCGTTCTTGGACGCCACGGTTAGCTCGTCGCCTTCACATGTATGGCGGGCAATCGTGGATGGCAAAGATGTACTCACGCAAGGCACCATAGGTCGGATTGGGTCAGGAACAACCACTATTATTTGGAACCAAAATTGGCTGCCGAGGAAGGGGATCATGAAGCCATTGTGCTGCACCAGCGATCATCCGCCAGCTAGGGTTTCTGAACTCATCGACCATACAACGGGAACCTGGAGGCGTGACTAGTTGGAGGAGCATTTTATCTCTATTGACAGGGAGGTCATTGAGAGTATACCTTTGTGTACTCGGAACCAAGATGATTTCTGGGCCTGGAGTTATGAGAAGACCGGCGTATTTTCAGACACTGGCGATCGCATGTTGGTACACAATAGGGAAAGTCGATCGATCGGATCGAGCATTCAGGGAAGTCGGACATAAGAGCCGAGGAAAAGGAGTGGTGTCAACTATGGAACGGCAGGTGCCATCAAGCTCGAGTTTTTGTGGAGACTTGCTAAACCCATTCCCACAGAGATGTACGCCATCACGTAAATATGGCCACCAATAGCAATTGTTCAATCTGCGGGCTACCTGATTCTTGGAAGCATTCACTGTTGGATTGTAACATGGCAAAATCTGTTTGGGCGTTGGAGGATGATGAGATTACAGAGGTCATTTGTGAGACCCAACATAATGACGCAAGAGGATGGCTCTCGGTGATCATGCGACGCTACCACGTGAGCAGTCACACGGTGGTAGTGAGGTTATGAGCCATTTGGTATGCGAAGACAAGCGATCCATGAAAACAAGTTCCAGCCCTTTGTCTACAAACTGCTTTTGTGGAGAGATTTATCTCGAGGGAACGATCAAGAAACCGGTGAGAGAACTAACATG
Source organism: Cenchrus purpureus (assembly GCA_022644695.1). NCBI lineage: Eukaryota > Viridiplantae > Streptophyta > Magnoliopsida > Poales > Poaceae > Cenchrus > Cenchrus purpureus. Next base: position 13,122,530 of record CP053458.1, read on the forward strand.
CGAGAGTTCGCCAGCACCGGTGGATTCCACCACCGAGTGACATGACAAAGGTGAATGTGGACGCAGCTCTCTCAAAGAATTCAGGAATCTGCTCAGCGGCAGCAATAGCTAGGGACGGGGAGGGACGCTTCCTAGGCGCTCGCTTGTCCCGGACAAGCTTTGATCCAGACCTGGAAGCCATGGCATGCGTGGAAGGCCTCGCCTAGCAGCAGACCTCATGCTGCAGAAGTTACGATTGGCGACGGATTGTGCATCGGTCGTCAAGAGCATTGCTGGTGAAGGTATGTGAATATATGGCCAGATCATCCAGGAGGTGAAAGCTCGGCGAAACGACTTTACCAGGGTCGAGTTTGTGCATGAGCATCGTGATTCAAATAGTGATGCGCATGTTATAGCTAGAAGTTCCATTTATAAGTCATTAGGTAGGCATGTGTGGTTCTTAACTCCGGCTGTGAGTGTGTAACTTGATCCCTCTTGTTAATCAATAAAGGCGCAGTTAATCCTCAAAAAAAATTTGTGTGGGAGCCAAACAACCCTGATTTATATAAGTGACATAAGTCACTTTTCCTCTCACTTAAGGTGGGGCTCATTAGAACACACTGACTTATATAAGTCACTGTAACCAAACACAACTGACTTAAATATAAGTGACTTAGTAAGTTAAATAGGTCTAAATATATGATGTTTAAACAATCAAATAATTATTGGAAACATATGTGGTGCAAATCAACCTTCCGTGAACCGTGCAAACTTCTAATTTGGGTCGCATTGATGTTGATCTAAGAGGGAGCATGGGGGCAGTGGGACGGCGGATTTGCAAAATTGTAATTAGAGACGGATGGTTAAGTGTAAAATTACCTAATGCCCCGCCCCGATCAACATCATGTGGTCCGGATCGGAAGTTTGCATGTTTACACGAAGAGGTTGGTTTGCACCTCCTACGTTATCATCAGTACCACTACCTTCGTTTTAAATATATATATATTTTAATTAATTTACTTGTCCTAAACATGATATACTTAAGAACGGAAGGAGTTTTAGTTAATTTAGAAAGAGGAGGAGACGAGAAAAAATAGCATGCATTATTCAACAAATCAAGCTTATTCTACAACAAAATTAAACTTCCTCCTACTGATCATGAATTCATCAGTTATGCCACAGCTTTTAATTAATTATGTACAGAACTGTCCCTAAAGATCGTGATATTGGTATTATTAGTTAACGGGAAATAGGAGAAGTACAGAAAACTGTATGCAATATGCAACAAATCAAGCTTACTATTCTGCAGCAAAACCTCCTACTGCTGAACATGACCTCACCAGTTATGTCATAGATGACGACGTAGTACAAGCACATCAACTAGCGCAGCTACACCTGAAGGCATCACCAAGAGGCACAGGATGACCCAATCAATTACGCCATCCTGTCGCTAAACTAGGGACGTGCCAGTCAATTCCACTTGACAAAAGTCTAAAAGCAACAAAAGTCTAACCTCACTAGCTTGATCATCAGAAGAAAAAAAAACACACACACAAAAATTTAGAGGAAGCCAAGTGCCTCCACTCTCGCAATTTAGCCGCCAGCGACAGATACGTGTCCTAATGCGAATTGGAAATTACTAACAGCCACGCTGCCTGTACACCATCCAGCGGTATAAATTCCAAGCCCGATCAACGATCATCTCACCACCAGATTACTCGGCCCACCGTTCACCAGAACCACCGCCACTGTCGCCGCCGGCTCTCCATCCCTGCCACTCCCAGCTCGTCGCCATGGCCGCAGCTGCAGGGCCAACCAGGTGGGTGATCGACTGATCGTTTCATCGTCGTGTACAATGCCGCTGCTATTGCCGCCGTTCTGTGCGCGTCCCGAGCTTATGGAATGCAACGCCTGTGCATACAGCTCCGCGAAGGAGACGCTCCCGCCGGCCCTCGGCTCCACCTCCCAGCCACCTCCCGTCTTCGATGGCACAACCAGGTGAACTGAATGTCCAAGCTGCCTAATCACTTGTAGCAGTTAGTTACCATATCCCAAAGCATTTTGTATTCACTCCTGCGTGTATACCTGTCATCAGAAGGTACATGACTGACCAAATTGCATTGTTTCCTACTTTCCTTCTTTCTTGCTGGCGTGAAGGCTGTACATCTGCTACTTCTGCCCGTTCGCCCAGCGCGCCTGGGTTACCAGGAACTTCAAGGTTCGACTTCTTTCAATTTTACAGCTACAGAGTTCGAAATTTGCTCTAGTTTTTACTGCTCCTTGTGTACTATTGAAAATTTGTCACAAAAAATGATCTTGCTTCGTTTTCTTTCTCCCCAGGGCTTGCAGGACAGGATCAAGCTGGTGGCCATCGATCTTCAGGACAAACCAGCTTGGTACAAGGAGAAGGTTTACCCACAGGGCACGGTACGCTGAATCTCCAATTCCGCCTGTCCTCCAAGGTCATCCATCCTCCGTAAACATCTTGAGAACATTTCTTGCTCCGCGCGCAGGTGCCTTCCCTGGAGCACAACAACGAGATCAGGGGCGAGAGCTTGGACCTGATCAAGTACATCGACAGCAACTTCGACGGCCCGGCACTACTTCCAGAGGTAAGGCTGGTCATATGCTGGATCACCGTCTGTGCAGCCAAACAATTGCAGAAACGCAGTGATTTCTTATTAACGTAAGGATGAATTTGATGACGGTTTTCTGCAGGATGATGCAAAGAGGCAGTTTGCTGATGAGCTGATTGGGTATGCTAATGCGTTCACCAAAACGCTCTACTCGCCCTTGATATCCCACGCAGAGTTGTCAGATGAAGTTGGTAAGTTCAGTGCTTAGACTGAAAGAATTTCAGTTTTGGATTCAGTAAGATGCTACCTTGCTCAAGCTGTGTCTGTTTCTTAATCAGTTGCTGCTCTGGATAAACTAGAAGTTGTGCTATCCAAGTTCAAGGACGGCCCATTCTTCCTCGGCCAATTTAGCTTGGTATCACGTTTCATTCCGACCTGAAATTCACTTTGATTTTCCTAAAACTCCGTTTCTAATATACACGGTTCCCTTTCAGGTGGATATTGCATACGTGACGATTTTGGAAAGGGTTCAGATATACTATGCCCACCTTAGGAACTATGAAATCACCAAAGGCAGGCCCAACCTTGAGAAATTCATTGAGGAGATGAACAAGATCGACGCCTACACACAAACAAAAAACGACTCTCTGTTTTTGCTTGATCTTGCCAAGAATCACCTCAAGGTTAGATAATAGATGTTTCCCAGAGTTAAAAGTATGCTGAGTTCCTTTTGCAGCATTATTTTACTTGTAATTCATTTACCAACTGCGAATTGCAACATTTTCAGATCGCCTGAAAAATTGTGACAGCATATGTCGGTTTGACGGGAGATTTGTCAGTTTATCAGTATGCTACTACTTTTTTCAATAAAATATGATATGCTTTAAGGGTTTTATGCAATTGATAATAAGGTTGACTGCGCTGTTGCAGTTCTGGGTCATGATGATTGAGTTGTAATTCTCCCTTTATAGGTAAATCTAGTATTGCAAAAAGTAAGAGTCCTTACTGCTAATGGTGAACAGTGTGCTTCGAGTAGAGTAATTACTCTCGTGCATTCCTATTTGTTCCGTCAATTCGCTTGCTGTTTTTCAGTTGTAGGGATTGGAATAAAACCATCTCTCTCAAGGCATCTAGTATATAGCCGGAATTGCTAGGCCCCACGTCCGATCCGGAGTGTAAGTGTCCAGTGGCACTGGACACCCTGCGTGAAGTATTTTCCTTCGGACTTCTACCGAGAGAGGGTTCTCCGTTTTGTGTTAACATGACAAACACACCCTCCCCCTCCCGCCAACGTCCTTGGCTGCGTTCGGCAGGTCTTTAAGAGGAGAAGTCGGCAGATTTGTTGTGAGAAGAAAATCGCAGATCGACAGTTAAGCCGATTTATTGTGAGAGAAAGTCGTAAAAAGTTCAGATAAGCCATCCGAACACAGCCCTTATCCCCTCACGCGCATCGCTGGGTCGTCTTCCTCCGTCGGAACTCTCCCTCGGCTGCTCCCGTCTTCTTCTCCGACCGCCCACTATCGGCCCACGGTCGGCGGCGACCTCGCCGCCCGCCGCCGCCTACCAAACGCCTCTCCCCTCTCAATCTAGCCCTTCCTAACCACTCTCATCGCTTGCTCCCACTGCGAACCCATCCCTCCCCGGCTCCGGCAGCGCCTCCGCCGTCAGATCTGCCGCCCACAGGCTCGCCACCACCGGCTTCGTCGACGAAGACCTCCCCGCGTCGGTCCCTTGCCCCCACCACCAACCCTGCCCAACCGGCCTCCTCCTCCACCCCGCCGCCGCCCGCCGTTCCCACCACACTCCGCCACCACCACCGGTCCGACAGCCGCCCTCGGACCTCCCTCTAGGTCCGGCGGTCATGAAAAATACCCTCAACCAGTGGCGAATCTAGGAATTTATGTTAGGGTGGTCCAAATTAGGAGCTAGGGAGTCTAAAACAACCACTAATCCTGCCCTGGTCATTGTCAGCATGAGAATTAGGAGCAGGATCGGTGGGAATAGGAAGTATGGGCTGAATCTTAGGGTGGGCCGTGGCCCACCCGTCCCCCCCTAGATTCACCACTGCCCCCAACCTCGGAATCTGAAACCCTAACCCGAACCCTAAGACCGCATCCCTCCGCCGCCACCCGCACCCGATGACAACCCACCCACAAACCGCCGGAGTTGGAGAAGATACATGCGATTCTGTTCAACGACTTGCTAGATCTAGACTAATTTGAACCAAAAGTCCAAAATCCATTTCTCAATTTTCCAAGCCATCACATGACTTTTCAGACATTAGCAAACAAATACTGTATTTCCTATAGAAAAGCGAAACCTTCCCCCAAAAAATCCAGAATCTCACCCACGGTCCACAGCTAACTTCTAAAACTATTGAGCATTGAGATTGAATGAATATTTGCGTAGAAACTACACGATATCTACACATGTATTATCATTTTCTTCAGCTTTGGGTCAAAAATGAAACCTTAAAGGGTGCCGAGTGCTTCAGATAATTACGTGGCAGCCTAGCCATCGTCAGCCCAGTTCCCGCTGCAATGAACAAAACACATCTCATATATTATTGTTCTTGTGTAATAAAAATGATTGAGTTCTTTTGTAATTTATTAGGAACTCTCAAAATTTGCAGCATATATGCGCGCGTGTATCCGCGGCACATCCTTCCATAACAGAAGAGGTGGAAGGACATAAAAATAATTTTACCAAGTTGCTATTGATGTCAAGTTATTTTGCCAAACTGGTGGAGACTAATTTTTCATGTTTTGACAAAATTAGATGGATGTGAAGCTAAGATAGCAAACTGTTGGAGTTACTCTTAGAGCTCTAAAAAGGAATAGTGAATACTCTTGGGAGTCCTTGCATATACACACCATCTCTTCTGGGTAATAAGTTTTCATACCCCGATAACTTTGCCAGCAGGGTTAAGATGCCGAAGAGGGAAACACAAAGAGAAGAGAGATGGTGGTGGTGACGCTAAAATTGGACCCTTGATGGTAGGGGCTGTGTAAACCCAACGACCGGAACCTAGAAAGGAAGAACATGTAAGGAAGAAGAGGAAGCACACGAGCTGAATTATTGCGTCGATTTACAAATCTCTATAATTTTCCTTTATTTCAAATATACCAAAGGCAATCAGTAAACCCATATACCACCCACAACCCAGGCCTTGTTTAGTTAGCAAAAAGAAGAAAAGTAATCGCTCCAACTCCTCGAAGACTCATGTAAGACGCTTCGCTTTGTCACAGAAATATTATCCTACCATAGGGTAATTAGGCTCAAAAGATTCGCTCGTGATATACAAATGTAACTGTGTGATTAGTAATTTTTACCTACATTTACTCGCTCCGAACATACGCCTTTTGGTGTATTTAATGTGATGTGATGGAGAGAGAGTTGAAAAAGTAGCAAATTTTTGGCAAAAAATTTGCCATCTAAACAAGACCGCAGGTGAAGCTTAAGCTATTTATCTCGTTCTACTTTTAAATGTCAATTAAACATATGATTTTTTTCTTTTATCTTGATTAAAATTGTTTCATAAAATCCATCTGTTCCAAACTCCACAAATCACAAATGTATCCACATCCACCAACCACCCAGGCACCCACCGAAGTCCTTCCAGAAAATCCAGGAAGGCTCAGCAGAACCGGGACAGCCAGCCACACGCCCACACAGACGCCGTGCACCTGCACCACGTTCGCGTCCAAGTGAACCAGGCGGAGGCCGGCACGGCGGTAATCGGCTGGAAGCCGGCCAGACAGGCCACAGCTCGCCTGAACTGACGTGCCCACTCCGCCAATCAGCCTCGCACATCCACACCTCGCCGGCTCGCCGCCATGAATTCGCTCGCTTTCACTCGATGCTGCCCGTCACCGCTGACGCAGGCCTCCACCTCTTCCCCCGTCACCTCTTATGCCCTATCGGCGAGTATAAAGATTCGCCGCCCGCGCCGCGCCGCTCACTGCATCGCCGCCGTGCTGAAGCCCTCCCGAATCGTCGCCATGGCAGCCGCCGCACCGGCAAGGTAAGTACGCCAAGCGGCGGGGTGGAATTCTGTCTCAATCGTAGCCTGGCAGTTTAGATTGCGAACTGAATTTCTTATTTGGAACGGGGATTTTTTATTTTTTTATTTTTGTGCAGCTCTGTTAAGGAAGTGCTCCCGTCTCCTTTAACCTCCGTCTCCGAGCCCCCTCCTCTCTTCGACGGCACAACCAGGTAGGCTTCGATCCAGAAACTACATTTTCCCAGTTCCTACAGTGCGTAGAAACAGATCAAGAGGCAGAATTTAATCTTTTTTTTGGGTCCCGTGAAGGTTGTATGTTGCGTACCACTGCCCGTATGCGCAGCGCGCTTGGATTGCCAGGAACTACAAGGTACCGCCACCTCCACTGTTCTTTGATTTGTTCTAGCAGCCCTTCTCTTAGTGGGGTATCGTGCTGATAAAAAAGAAAACGAATCTTTTCTCTGTTCCCTTCTTCTATCCAGGGTTTGCAGGACAAGATCAAGATAGTCGCGATCGATCTTGCTGACAGGCCGTCATGGTACAAGGAGAAGGTTTATCCAGAGAACAAGGTGTGTTTGGTTAATCTGTCCCCTGTATCTTTCATGTACAAACCTTCCCCCATCTGTCCGTTCCTATTTATTTGCATATATGATTTACCTTCAAATTTTGGTAGGTGCCTTCCCTGGAGCACAACAACCAGGTGAAAGGAGAGAGCTTGGATTTGGTTAAGTACATTGAGAGCAATTTCAAAGGCCCGTCATTGCTTCCTGATGTAAGACATTAGACACATTAGATTGCAATATGCATAATGGTTGAAGTTGTTTTTCAGTCTTGTTAATGTCTCTAATCTCTTTGCAGGATCCTGCAAAGAAGCAATTCGCTGAGGAGCTGCTTGATTATACTGATGAATTTAACAAAGCACTATACTCATCTATACTCTCCAAGGAAGATGTGTCCGAGGAAACTGGTAACATAATAGTTTGCGTATTTGACTTGTTTGAAAATGCTTTTATGTTGTATAATATGCTAACTTTCACATGTGAATTCTTGATATTAGTTGCTGCTCTGGATAAAATAGAAGAGGCCTTGGGGAAATTCAACGAGGGTCCATTCTTTCTCGGTCAGTTCAGTCTGGTATGTGACTGAACTCAAGAAAAAAATCCCCCCCTTTAGTGTTGTTGATAGTCAAAAGTCTCTTTGAGAGAGAAAGAGAGTTGTGGACCGCGGTTAACATGTGTTTTTCGCCATGCTTAATTTCCTTACAGGTGGACATAGCATATGTACCATTTATCGAGAGGTTTCAGATATTCTTTTCCAACATCAAGAATTACGATATCACGAAGGGCAGACCCAATCTTCAGAAGTTCATTAGGTAATTCAGACTGATGGACGCTAAATTAGGCAATTAGTAGTACATCCACTTTGCACTCTCTGGTATGGTCATTTTTACTTCTGAGAAGGCTGTATGTCTCAAACTCTCAATGCATACCGGTTTTCTTGATAATGGTTTCCTGAGGAGAAATTTTAACTCTTAACTGCTATGTTTCAGGAAGTGAACAAGATCGATGCATACACACAGACCAAACAGGACCCACAGTTTTTGCTTGAGCATACAAAGAAGAGACTTGGGGTATGATATCTCCTAGTAATATTCTGCGCTGGTCTATTTGATCCGCCAATTTCTAACCGTTTGACCGTCATTTTAACTTCCAGATTGCCTAAAGCTTGTGACCAAGGATGAAACTCTTGCCATGGGATTACCATCATAGACTTGCATAGTAGGTCCAGACTCATTTGTATGCTTGAATGTTATATGCACTATTTACAATAAGACATGTCCTTCTATGCTGGTCGTGCTTTTGAAAATAAACTATAGCTGTCAGGTATTAAGCTTTCTAGTGCATCATCATCATCATAATCAGTGTCCTACCTGACATGGAGATGTAACGATGTGTACTGTGCTGTCAAATGTTGCTGATTTCAATATATCAGTGTTCTTCTCATATTACTCCCTGTGGTATTCTTGTGGTCTGGTAACTATGGAAGTGTTGATCAGCAAGAAAATCACAAGTCACAAGTGAGTGGAAAGGACAGTCTCCCTGTGGTATACTTGGGCCGTGTTTGACACAAGTTGTTTATCTGTTTCTGACTTCCTGTACATAAAAATGAGAAGTTCTAATATTCTGTCAAAACAAACTAATAAATATACAAAATCGGCTTTTCAGCACCTTCTTCAATTATGCGGATTCTGTATCATTATGGTTGTGTCAGACATCTCATTCCTTTAAATGTATCGAATATCTTCAAATTAGAACGAATATTTTTTTTGTGCTAATCAGGAGCTTCATTGATCTAACAAGTCTGCAAGAGCCGGTGGAGCTGCTTGCCACTCTTCCACTCTATGCTCTCTTGAAACCTGTTAAGTACACTCATGAGCTACTCTATTACAAGATCTACTTGAAAAAACTAGAGAAAACTCATCAAAGTTCCTGGATATCTCCTTGATGTCACCAAGGATCGAATTGATTGCCTATCTCTGAGTGTTGAGCTTGTCCCACAGCTGCACCACCGTCAGGCAATCTGTTTTTGCACATACCTTCAGATACCCCCTTTGTTTCGCAATGATCAAGCCTTCTTTAAGTGCTAGGACTTCCATCGTCATGGCATCAGGAATATAGTCACGCCATGTTCCATCGTCATGGCATCAGGAATTTAGAACGAATATATGATGGTACACAGTATACAAGTAGAAGTCTAAGCTACTGCGCGACTTGCCCGGTTGCCCCATCAACTCACCCGCCATCGAGGCCAATTCACACTTCACCCTCTTGTCCATCCACGGAGATCTTCGTGTAAAGCCTGCAAGTCCGGCACATTTCGTTATCAGTTAACAATCTCGCAGGATTCGTGAAGTGCGGCAAGGTGTTTAGCGTTGAATAATACTCCGTACTCCACTAACCGCCTCCGAGATGTGCCGCTGATATTGCGACACGCCACATCAAAGACATATGGCCTCAGCGGCTCAGCCATTACCACTGACCCATCTTGCCGCTCGCTGCTCGTCACTGCTGACGCCCGAGCTGAATCGTTTTCCTTCGCCTTCCTTTTCAGCTCTGGCTGACGACTGGCCGCATTGTACTGCTGACATCCAACAGCACCATAGTTTTTTTTTCTGTGAATGTAGCGTAGCTGATTTGCAGTATGGAAGCACTTCCTCCTACCTTGAAATCTGCTTGTGACCAGCCACCTCTCTATGATGGCACAACCAGGTCGATTTTTACTTTGCTCTCTCCAGTTTAATTTTAATACGACCAAATATTTTAGGCCACAGAGTACTGCATCTACAATTATATGTGCGTGTTCAATACTTGTGGTGTTTTTTGATGCGTCTCTGGCTGCACTTTACCTAGCTGACATCTGTTTAGATCTGGAACTCCAGATTGTACATGTCCTACGTTTGCCCTTATGCGCAACGGGCGTGGATCGCAAGGAATTACAAGGTATTAGTGTATTACTGACTGTCCAGTCTTCTTGAGCTAGTTTTGGTCCGTCTGTACATGAATTTGAATTTTTGATTATTTGCTTTGGGGCACTAGGGTTTGCAGGAGGAGATCAAACTAGTCCCATTGGACACGGCAGATAAGCCTGCATGGTACAAGAAGGTTTACCCCGAGAACCAGGTGTGTCTGAACTCTCCAGATCCATGTAGTTAAGCACGGTGATGAAAATTGAGACCCTTACCACTATCCACTTGTAATTCTTCTTCCTGGCAGGTGCCATCCTTGGAGCACAACAAAAAGATCATAGGAGAAAGCTTGGATGTGATCAAGTACATAGATAGCAACTTCGACGGCCCTACGCTGATCACTGATGTGAGTTCAGTGTAACTGTACTTCACCGCAAGATGGAGTAGCTTGCTCTCCTTAGGTTGGTAATCCAATTGGTTATCACAGGATCCTGAAAAGCAAAGGTTTGCGGAAGAACTGTTGGAGAATTCAGATGCTTTCAACAGGGCAATGCTTGACGGACTGAGAGCCAAGGGACCCGTGACTGCTGAAGCTGGCAAGAACTAAAAATACTCTAATTATCCTTAATAGACTTCTGCTGCAGTAGTGAGCGTGCTGTGTGCATATAGCCATATACACAGATCCTCATTTGTCAAGCATTTCTGATGATCAGTTGCTGCTCTGGACAAGATAGACAGCTCCCTGTCAAAATTTGATGATGGCCCTTTCTTCCTAGGCCAATTCAGTCTGGTAAATTTGCAGAAACCATTATTAGCCCATCCTGCTAGTTTTGCAAAAAATCAAAGTACTAATAATGGTGCTTGAGTTTTTGGGACAGGTGGACATTGCATATGCACCGTTCATCGATGGATTTCAGATGTTTCTTGCTGGCATAAAGAATTATGACGTCACAAAAGGAGAGTTCATATACAGAAATTCATTGAGGTACATGAAGTAATATTTTCATAACCTTATTTTGACAAGGAGTCCTCACTGAAGGACCGGAACGGCGAACCAGAGAGGGGGGGAGTGAATGGGAGCCGATAAAAATTCTGCTCAAGAATTCGGCCTATGAACCCAAAATCACTCGGACACCTCCACAAGCTTCTCTTGCCAAATCCACGTAGCCACTGGAGTGCTACTGGACCTAGGAACAAGACTCCACCAAGCAACACTCGAAAACACGCAGCGGAAAACAACTCGAGCACCTGCTGCCAGAGTAAAACCGGTCAGGCCGGTTTCTCAAACCGGTCAGACCGGTTTTGCAAGCGGAGAAAACGACTAAGTCACCCGAAACCGGTCAGACCTCTTTGTCAAACCGGTCAGACCGGTTTTGCCAGACTTAGCCAAAATCCAACACACCAAAACCGGTCAGACCTCTTTCCCAAACCGGTCACACCGGTTTCGCCCAGGGAGCTCGAACTCAAAATCCCAAAACTAGAGCAAATGAACTCGAAACTCAATGAAACTTGGACTAGAGCTTCTTCCACCAAAAGAAGACTTGTTCCCAGAAGATCTCCTCCAAAACACACCTTTGACCAAACCGGTCAGACCAGTTTTGCCCAGAAATCCCCCAAAGATCAACAAGACCAAAAACCAAGCAAACAAACTCCAAACGCGACAAAACTTGAACCAGAGGACTTCTTAGACAAAGAACAACACGCCTACCAAAAATCTTCCCGAACGGCCACTGTGACCAAAACCGGTCAGACTGGTTTCCCAAACCGGTCAGACCGGTTTCGCCCAGACAGACGGGAAAAACGCAGCCCGCGGAAACCACATCTTCCTCCAACCAATCGATCTCCCGATTCACCCAACGGATTGCAACCAAACTTCGGGGGAAGGTGGATTACCTCTTGGGCAACCTCTATCTCAAGGGATCCATCCCGAAATGCATCCAAAAGGGAGGAATCGAAAGTCAACCACCAAGAACACCTTTTCCCGAGTTCATCCAAAAACCACCAAATCGAAGGCCTTTCCACAGGTTTGGAGGGGCAAGATCACCAAGAAAAGAGGCACCACGTCCTCACGTGTGATTCCCACTACAAATCCCGCAAAGAAACTCCTCCAAAATCTCTTCACAAAAATCCCAAGAAAAGGGCTCCGAAAATACCTCCGAAAATGGCATAAAAGAAAAAGCCACGGGAATAAAGGATTTGGCACAAGATTAAGATGGAGAAATCACTATGAATCATGTAGCCATATCCGGTTACAAGCCACTCCCAAGAATCACAAATCTTGGACAAAAGCTCAAACAAAGAGCCACTCTCTCCCTCTACCTCTCACCAAGAGCACTCCAAGAAGAAGGAGACACCCACCTAACCTAGCCAAAAGAGATGGCTTCAACCAGCCACTCCTCCTACATATAGAGCCTCCGGACAAAAGACCAAGTGCCCCCACACTGGAGTTACAACACAAGCCCATGCAAAGGTGTTTTGGTCAACACATGATTAACACCATCGGACGGATGCCGGCCGCGACTTCGCTTAGCCTCGACGCAAGCCTTGCGATCCCGACGTGTGTCCTCCGCTTGAAGCTTCCGGCCCTGCGACCCCAAACCCGTCGCCGGGTTTCCCAAACCCGATCGACCGGTTTGGCACAACAACCACGCCGGTCTTGGCCTCGGTTTTGTGGCTCAGCGAGTAACCCGGTGGTTTTGGTGAACCACCGCAAACCCCATGAACTTGATGTAGCCTCCGCCAATCACCACTCATGACTCGGCTCTCACGAAGTCGGCTCGACCTTGGTTTTGAGGCTCAACCAAGAAACCATCCACCAACTTCATCCTCGTTCATGCCACCATGCGGCTTCACTTGACCTCACTGCCACCGGGTCCCTCGAACCAAGCCTACTTGTCTTCTCCACACCGGAGGCCTCACCGGCTGACGACCTTTCGCGCTTGTTCTTCACCGCACCAACACCGGTCAAGCCGCAACCTGCACTTGCAATACTTAGCCAAGAATCGGTCCAACGTTGTCAATCACTCATCACACCGTAGCGACCATCCAGGTCCTCGAACCACACATGGTCCTCAATCTCCCCCTTGATGAGTGCATTGACAACACACATTTGGTAACCAAAGAGAAAATAAAAAGAAAAGAGACAGTGAAAGAAACTCAACAAGCGATCGAAAGCCAAACAAAGCAAAGAGCAAGATCACTTGAAGACGGCTCGACTGGCAACCGAAGTCAAAACAAGCTCAAGCAAAGAGCACAAACCACCAAAGCATACAAGAGCCCCTGCACATATGCCTCCCCACGAGCCAAAGCACACTCACTGGACTTGTGCATGCTCGAAAACCGGTCCCACGGTTTCAAACAGTCCATCAACCGATTTTCTTCAATAGCTCACTCCAAACCGGTCACACCGGTTTCCTAAACCTACGAACCGGTTTTCTTTGACTCGCTCAAAGACCAAAATGCAAAGGAAATGCACAAACTCCCTTTACAATTTGGGATAGGTTCTAGGGATGCAATGCAACTTTTCTCCACCATTCTTTCTCCCCCTTGTTGCCAATGCATGAATCAAGGTTCAAATTTGGAAAAGATGCAACTAGAGCTTCTCAAATAGACAAAATTCATCACAAGATGCTACACATGATCAAATGAGCAAGCTAGATACTCTACAGCATCGTATGAACATCAACTACATGATCACCAAGTTTCACAACCATTGGGTAAAGCTAAGAGAGAATTGAGCATTTTTGCGAAAAATCACCCTCTCATGAGCAAAGTCCTAAACATGAGCAAAACATGTCAAAATGGCAAAGCCACACAAACTTCATGCTAGGACAACCATTCTAAGCATAAGACCATCATAAACACCCACAAGCACCTCATGTCATGTCAAAGCATACCGAGCCATGTGCTTACTTCTATGTATGAGACTTCTCATTGGTAAGCAACATGCAACGGTTTAGCACCCAAAAGTAAGTAAATTAAGCACATATGACATGGGAGCACATTTTCCAAGCAATTTACATTTCATTTTCAGATTTATAATTGGTACATGAAATGTCTTTGCATAAAAGGAACTTATGCCCCTCCACAAGATGAAGCATGGGGGCTAAACATTCATGATGGCGAATGAGCCTTTGGCCCCATATGATCAAAATAAGCTATCCAACCACAAATTAAGCATAGCCAAGTCACAAAAATATGTCAAGATCATATAAAGGCATTTACTCACAAGAGAGCATACATATGACATTTTTCAAAAATATAGCTATCAACCATGGATATAAATCAAGATCACCAAGAGCTAAGCCACACTAAGCCATATCACACCAAACTAGCTCACAAGATCATATATAGCATATCATGGTGAACAATGTATATAGGAGAAGCTTTTCCTAAACAATGCATATGATACAAAATGCATGCAACCTAAGATACAAAGATGCCTATACATCATGTTACATATGCCATGCCAAATGCAAGGAATGAACAAAGGAAAGCTATACATATGCTACAAAGGAGCTTCACCACCAACTCAGGAAAACAACCACACACAAAGCTCACAAACGACCGGCTCCTCAAGGGGAGGCAAAAGGGCTCGACACCACCGGCAAAAGAGCAAAGGAGCAAAAGACTCACCAGCTCCCCCTAAACACATGTACTAGGACCAAAGAGCATACAAAGCTCACCCTAAGCACACATGATAGAGCAAAGAGCACACTAAGCACACAGGCTCCCCCTAGACTCATGTGTTAGGCCAAAGAGCATACAAAGCTCACCCTACACACACGAGATAGGACAAGGAGCAAAACGAACCAAGTGGCTTGACCAAGGCCACACACTTGAAGGTCACAAATTCACTTACCTTTATCATTTCTTCAGAAGTCACTCGTCCTTGTCCACCATCCCCGAAAGTGATGTACCTCCATGTCACCAAGGGTATGAGTAGGAGAACCACCAGATATCAACCAAATGTTCTCGGGCCTCCCACCGCAACTCAAAACAAGGCGACTACGTGGTTGTGTCTCGTCGAAGGTCACCTCGCAAGTTTCCACGATTTGGTTAGTTTCAAGATTGAGCACACGAAATGCTCTAGAATGAGATGCGTAACCAAAGAAAATGCCATCGACAGACCTAACCTCAAACTTGTCCAACTTCTTCCCTTTCTCCTCAAGAAAGAAAACCCACGCATACCGAGAGTAGTCGTCCACCACAACAAGGACATACCACTTCCCACCCGCAGATCGCACACGAGCTGGGCCAACAAGGTCCATATGGAGCAACTCGCATGGACGCTCAGTCATCACATCAGTGAGAGGCGGGTGAGAAGAGGCTACCATCTTGGCATGTCTACACGGCGCACAAAATAACTCTTTCTCAAACCTCAACCGTGGCAATCCTCGGACCAAATTGAGTTTACTCAAGCGAGACAAAAGGTCAAAGCTCAAGTGACCCAACTTCCTATGCTACTTCCACAACTCACTCGAAGAACCGACCAAAAGCGGCGCTCCACACCAAGACCGAGAGAAATCACTTTCAACACTTAACCCTTGGGAACGACCATGCAAACAAGGTCCTCGAGAATCTAAAATCCGAGAACCACCAGCCGAAACAACACCTCAAAGCCCTCATCCAACAACGGGACACGGAAAGCAAATTGAACCCCAGTGATTGAACAAGAGCAACACGAGAGTGACCTTGTCACTTACCTTGATCTCACCTTCTGATAGCACACGCCCTCGCCCATTGTCTCCAAAGGTGATGTATGTCTTGAAACCACCGGACGAGACTTGAGAACCACCGTCCTCGATCATATGCCTCGAGCAACCGGAGTCAATCAACCAAACGTTCCTCAAGTCTCCCACCGAAATTCAAAAGCAAGAGCGAGAGCGAGCAAACGTCTCGACAGGGGTTAGTACCAAAGAGTCAAACTAGTGCCGAGCCATCTCCTCAAAAGTGGGGTTAGCAAAACCATCCTATCACGCCTATAAAAGCTGGAACCACCACGGGAACCCACTCGCTCTCTGAGGAGTACAAGCACCACGAAAGGGAAAGCGTGGTCTCAGAGCCCTCTAAGACTCAAAGGCTGCGACCCTCCCAAACTCGTGTATCGACCATGAGGTGGAGGCGTCCGGCAAACTCAACATCGCCCATCCCACCTCGACCAAAGCAGGCGAACCCGGCTCCATGAGCACGGCATAAGCTGCTCACCCTGCGCCTCAAGCCGTCGGCAGGTTGCAGCCGATCAGCCGGTTTTGCTGTCTGAGCAACCCAAGGTCCGTGGGATTCAAAAGGTTTATCGACTTGATGGGGTCTCTTCCGAAACACTCCTAACTTCCCAAGGGCGCACACAAACAACCTCACACGAGGCAACACAAGCGAAGAAACACTCGGCGAGAGAAGAACCTCCAAAGATCCCAATTGAGTACCATAGACAAGGTACCAATTGAAAATCATAAATGGCTACCAAAAGCCACACCCTCAAAATCAAATCCCTAACGAGTGAAGCCAAGCTCCCCTCAACCAAAGACAACTAGCAAAGCAAGAGCTAGGAAAGGAAAGAGCAAGAGAAGCTCTAAACCCAACCGAAAGGGAGAGAACCAAAAGAGGAACAAAGCACAACCAAGACAACGCAAGCCCAAAACCCAAAGAACTCCCAAAACATGCTACACAATGCATTTACAAGACAAAACAAGATAAATAAAGCATTGTAACATGATTTCACATATATGAATACAAGCATGGGTGACAAGCATGTCATCAAGGTGCAAACCTATACAACTAGCTTAACCAAAATGATACAAATGAACACCATGCCAAATGTGATAAAAGAACTAAATAAAGGCATGAAACAAGTTCATTTGGATCAACCACCAAGATATATTACAAAACTAGCATGACAAGGTATACATGGGGGACAAACATGCTAACAAGAGAGAATAACAAAGAGCTAGCTGAAAATGATATGGATGAACAACATGTCATAACCACAAGAGGGCAACCATAAAGCATGGCATGATGTTCATATATATCATCCACCACAACATCTTACAAAAGATAGCAAGATATGTATCCAAGATCACAAAGCTATCATGAATAAGGTGGCTAGCCTACCATGGTTTATACACAAGCATGATACAAGAACAAAGCATGCAACAAGTATACAAGTGAGTACAACGAGAAAAGGAAAACTCACTATACATGTGTACAAAGGCTTTCAAGAGCCATCCAAAGCGGTGTGGAGAACCATCATGTGTTGATCACCCCATGTGCAATGATCAAGCACCATCCAATCCATGTTCTCCAACCGTCTCCATACCTACACACAAGGAGAGCGAAAAGACGAGTCTTGGATCCCAAAGGGTTAGCAAGCACATATTTGGGAATCCAATACTTGGTCACACGGGTGAGTGATGCACTCAACTTATCATGTGGGTTAGCATGATGCAAATGCCAGTTCGAAAGAAAAGGTTTTTGGACACTCTTAGAACCATGCCTCAAAGGAGCAACCTGTGAAGAAAAACAAGTGCTACCACAAGCAAAAAGGCAAAGGTCCCTCGAGGTTGTATGAGAAGAACCAACACAAGCACCACGGGAAACATGTCGCGGACCAACACAAGAAGCACTAGAAGCATGTCCACGAGCATGGCCTAACTCACTAGAAAGAGTGTCATAAAACCCGTCTACAAATTGTGCCTTCTTAGGCGCACAAGTGTTCATGCCATGAGAAGGGCTATGAACAAACAAAGGCCTAGAAGCACCGGCTCGCCGCATTCTCTTTGCCCGGCGGTAGCAAAAGCTCTCTTGATGCCCATCCTTCCCACAATGAGAGCAATGGTACAAAGGCCTATCGAGGCACGGTCAGGTGGACGAATCACCATTCTCTTGTAAGTGAGAAGTCCCTTGGAACTTAGAGCAAGAAGCATCAACCTCAACACCCGACTTGGTGCCAACATTAGAAACACACATGCCATGAGAAAGGCTATGTGGCTTCTTAAAAGCTTTGGCACGCACACGTCGCTTGTGCTTGACACGGCGAAAGCAAAACTCAACGGTATGCCCATCCTTCATGCAAAAGGTGCATTGGAACTTCGGTTTAGGAACATGAGTTCCAAATATGTGAGAAGCACCTTTGCCATCCGACACATCTTGGGCAACACCGGAGGAAGCAACAAGCTTAGGGGTAGCTATGTGTAAGTGCAATCAAGCCCTAAGTGGGTTTTGGTGAGTTGAGTGACAACTTGATTAAATCACTAACACTCTTGTAAAGCATGTGAGTAGGTTGTTGATTATTGATAAATGATATTTATGTGTAAGATCATGCTTTTGGGTCATATTGCAAAGAAGATAAGGGTGGATCATGACATTATACATGGAATGTATGCAAGCATACTAAAGATGAATGTCATGAGATGGTTAATGTGTTCTTCCCATTGGAGTCTACATAAGTCATACAACAAGTGATCCTAAGCTAAAAGAAAAGCAAATATAGAGGCATAATTTTATATGGTACTTGGTTAGCCTCTCTATGTTAAGCAAAGCATATTGTGAAGAAAGGAGAAGCTTGTGATGTAAAAATGAGAGAACTAAGTTAAAGATGAGTATGGCATCAAAGGTATTTCACTATCGATATAACATGGAACTTGATGAGCTATACAATGAGTTCACCGAGTATAATATCAAATGGATTTCATTCTTATATCAAGTGAAAGATATTGACTCTTACAAAGAAGCTAGTTGCAAGACTTCAAATATAGCGTTGACAAAGGTCATGTGGTTACCTCTATAGTAATGGACCTAAATGGAAGCTTGCACGGCAAGAATATTTATTATCAATCAAAAGGACAATTATTTGAGTGGCATCTCAAATGGAATTCTCTCTATGGTGCAAGGCTTGACTCAATAGTGGCAAGGATAAGTGATGAAGAGATCAAGATGGCTAAAACGAGGAACTAAGCAAAGGCTATGGATAGCGACCATAAGCAAAGTTGCTAGGGTGAAGTTGAGAGCGTCAAGGATTTCGAAGTATCATATCCAAGCCTACCGAGGAAAGTGATAAATTGTATCTAGTATCATGATTGATAAATTGGAGTGGCTCTAGAATTCAAAGTGATTGACTCTCTACTTTATGGAAGAATTCTAAGTCACTAGCTCAAGGTGGATATGCTCAAGCACATGCATATAATTACTTATCCATAACGTGCTCGGTTGGTATACAACATTGGAAGCCCTCGAATCATTGAAGATCAAATCAAGCATACCTTGGTGGTTCAAACTCAAATAGAATAATTAGGTTTATCTTTTATCTTGAGTTTAGGTATGCCGTACTATCAAGAGGGATGAATCATTGGTTGGACAACAAACATCAAAAAGTGCTCAAGTGAACCCATGAGAGACTAACCCGTGAGATCTAAACCTTAGTAGAGCTCGCCCAAACCCCGACGGTTTGAGCCCGACACCGTCAACGCTAGTTGGTTTGAAAACCGGTCGTGACCGGTTTTGTCAACAGACTAACGGCTAGTTTTTTTGGGAGGATGGGTATTTATACCCATGAGCTCCTCTTTGAGTGCTGGTTCCTCGCCTCCTATGCTTTCTTGAACCCCACTAAGCTCTCCCCAACCTCTCTAGTGAGATTCAAGCCTAAAGTGCTATATCTTTGAGTTGGGTTGATTGAGTGACTTGTGTGAGAGCTTTAGAGAGCTTTGAGAAGCCTAGTGAGCATACCATACTTGAGCACACTTGATTTCGTTGAAGATCCTTTGAAGCATCTTTTACTCTTGGAGCCTTGCTCCTAGACGGCTAGAAGTCACTTGGAAGCTCTCCAATCCGAGATTGTGGAAGCTCCAAGAAGTTTGTATTACCCCTGTGATTCTAGTGGAAACCTTCTCATCTCAAGGGTTCATTCCCTTGACTTGAGACCGAGGTCAAGGGCAAGCCTTGTGTGGCGAGCCTATCCTTGTGTGGATACCTCAACAACGTGGTAGGCTAACCTTAGTGGTGGTGAACCACGGGATAAATCTTTGTGTCTCTTGTGCATTTACTTCATATATATCTTGCTTATTGTTTTATCTCTATCTCTAGCATATATCTTGTGCTTCCCCGATCTACTTTGGTGTGCATGTCTTTGTGGTGCAGGACTTCATTGATACTCTTGGAAACACTGTGGAAGTCCTACACCAAGTTTGGTTTGTGCTAGAACTCAGAGGATTTACATATTGTTGGTTCTGTGTAAACCGGCCCGACCGGTTTTGGAAACCGACCGTTCGGTCTTGACAATGGTAGAATTTTTTAGTGTGTGATTAAGCCTATTCACCCCTCCAGGCGACATCCGGATCCTTTCACTATGAAAGAGCTATCCAAGCACTAGCACACTTGGTACCATCCAAAGACTCACGCTAAGAGACGAAGCTCGGGTTGAGAAGAAGCAAATTTAGAAGCATCAACATCGGAGTGACAAGAAATGCGAGAATCCAAACCCTTAGCACAAAGACTCTTGCATCTTGTGCAAAACCTCATTTTGAAATTTGAGGCCCTCACAAGTACCACATGTCATATTTCTCAAATTATCAATTTCTTTTCAATGCACTTAGCATATGTGGTACACAAGAGTTCATTCTCTTCCTCAAGGTTGGCACTCATCTCATTATGCTCAACCAACTTGGCGCTCATATCATCGGCGCATTTTCTTCAAAGCCAAAACTTCACTTTCCAAATCAATGCAAGAGGTGCGATGAGACCACATGAACAAGTATCATCATTTACATCAACTAAAGCATCATCATCACCACAAGAAGTATGGCAAGCATCCTCTACAAGCAAAGAGCACTTGCTACAAGGCATAAACTTCAACTCACAAATTTCAGCCCTAGCATGCTCAAGATCATCTACATGTTGTGTGAGTCAATTTTAATTGATTAAAATCAGCAAGCAAAGACTCACAAGAGGTACATGGTAGGAAGCACTTGACTCTAGCAAAGCAATCTTACTCCTAGCCATATCAAGTTCATCATTCAAAGCAACACAAGAGTTGCAAGGCATAGAAGCATTGAATTTCAACAAGTCAATTTCAGATTGCAAGTTAGTAAGAGACAAGTTTAAATCTTCATTCTCTCAAGAAATGTGCCAACATCATTAGCATACTCAAGATTTTCTCCCCTAACAAGTTTATTTTCAGCAAGCAAAGCATCACAATATTTGCAAGGCAAAGATGCATTGAAATGCAACATTTTAATTTCAGATTTTAGGTGAGCAAGAGAGGAGTTCAACTCAACATTCTTAGCATGCATGGTATTACAAGAGTTGCATGAATTCAAAGCACACGACTTCCAATGAGCCATACCACATTTCAACCTAGCAAAAGAACATTTCATCTTTTCATTCTTCCTACGCAAGGCATCACACAAATCTATGTTTCTCCTATGCAAATCCTCACAATCACATTCACAATCATTCAACCTATCGCATAGGATCAAGATGCCTTTAGCAAGCGTACCTTGATTCATGTCTCTTAGCTTGCGGTAGAGCTCGCCCTTCTTGAGATCACCATCTTGATAGTCCTCGATGAGGGACATCATCTCCTCCACTCCCGGCTTCCGCCTCAACCTTCATACTTCTCCTGCTCAAAGAACCACAAGGAGAAGAGCTTGGTGCCATACTCAAAGCACCGGTTAGGATTAGTCGAAAACAAGCTCAAATCGCACAAACAAAAACCGCAAGACAAAGCACCCCTTCTCTTTTTGTCGCCCTATGGATCTTAGACTGGTTAGAGTCACAAAGACCCGCAACCGGCTCTGATACCACTTGAAGGACCGGAACGGCGAACCAGAGAGGGGGGAGTGAATGGGAGCCGATAAAAATTCTGCTCAAGAATTCGGCCTATGAACCCAAAATCACTCGGACACCTCCACAAACTTCTCTTGCCAAATCCACGTAGCCACTGGAGTGCTACTGGACCTAGGAACAAGACTCCACCAAGCAACACTCGAAAACACGCAGCGGAAAACAACTCGAGCACCTGCTGCCAGAGTAAAACCGGTCAGGCCGGTTTCTCAAACCGGTCAGACCGGTTTTGCAAGGGGAGAAAACGACTAAGTCACCCGAAACCGGTCAGACCTCTTTGCCAAACCGGTCAGACTGGTTTTGTCAGACTTAGCCAAAATCCAACACACCAAAACCGGTCAGACCTCTTTCCCAAACCGGTCACACCGGTTTCGCCCAGGGAGCTCGAACTCAAAATCCCAAAACTAGAGCAAACGAACTCGAAACTCAATGAAACTTGGACTAGAGCTTCTTCCACCAAAAGAAGACTTGTTCCCAGAAGATCTCCTCCAAAACACACCTTTGACCAAACCGGTCAGACCGGTTTGGCAAACCGGTCAGACCGGTTTTGCCCAGAAATCCCCCAAAGATCAACAAGGCCAAAAACCAAGCAAACAAACTCCAAACGCGACAAAACTTGGACCAGAGGACTTCTTAGACAAAGAACAACACGCCTACCAAAAATCTTCCCGAACGGCCACTGTGACCAAAACCGGTCAGACTGGTTTCCCAAACCGGTCAGACCGGTTTCGCCCAGACAGACGGGAAAAACGCAGCCCGCGGAAACCACCTCTTCCTCCAACCAATCGATCTCCCGATTCACCCAACGGATTGCAACCAAACTTCGGGGGAAGGTGGATTACCTCTTGGGCAACCTCTATCTCAAGGGATCCATCCCGAAATGCATCCAAAAGGGAGGAATCGAAAGTCAACCACCAAGAACACCTTTTCCCGAGTTCATCCAAAAACCACCAAATCGAAGGCCTTTCCACAGGTTTGGAGGGGCAAGATCACCAAGAAAAGAGGCACCACGTCCTCATGTGTGATTCCCACTACAAATCCCGCAAAGAAACTCCTCCAAAATCTCTTCACGAAAATCCCAAGAAAAGGTCTCCGAAAATACCTCCGAAAATGGCATAAAAGAAAAGGCCACGGGAATAAAGGATTTAGCACAAGATTAAGATGGAGAATCGAAATCTTGGATGGCAAAATTTCAAACAAAAGTACTCTCTCTCCTCTACCTCTCATGAGAAGCTCCAAGAAGAAGACACCCACCTAACTTTAATAAAAGAGATGGGTGCCGCCAACCACTCCTCCTACATATAGAGCCCTCAGGACAAAAGACCAAGTGCCCTACACTAGGAGTTACAACACATGCCCATGCAAGGCGTTTTGGTCAACACATGATTAACACCATCGAGACGGATGCTGGCGGCCGCGACTTCGCTTAGCCTCGACGCAAGCCTTGCGATCCCGACGTGTGTCCTCCACTTCAAAGCTTCCGGCGCCTGCGACCGGTTTCCCAAACCGGTCGAATTTTGGCCACACTTGGGTCTTGCCTCTCTTTTGTGGCTCAAGTAACCCGGTGGTTTTCGGTGAACCACCGCAAACCCGCTGAACTTGATGTAGCCTCCGCCAATCACCACTCATGACTCGGCTCACGAGTCCGGCTCGACCTTGGTTTTGAGGCTCAACCAAGAAACCGCCCACCAACTTCATCCCGTTGTTCATGCCACCATGCGCGCCCGCTTGACCCTCCGCCACCGGTCCTCGAACCAAGCCTACTTGTCTTCTCCACACCGGAGGCCTCACCGGACGACCTTCGCGCTTGTTCTTCACGCACCAACACCGCTGCCGCAACCCGCACCGCAATACTTAGCCAAGAATCGGTCCACGCAGCGTTGTCAATCACTCATCACACCAGGAAGCGACCATCCACCGGTCTTCGAACCACACATGGTCCTCACTGACACCAGAACATTGTACCGCAGGAACTGAACAAGATTGACGCATATACGCAGACAAAGCAAGACCCTGAAGTGCTGCTTGCTCTCACAAAGAAGAAATTTGGAGTATGAGTTAACTTTTATAAGGTCATTTTGATCTGAAATTATACCTGCATGTGTCGTCAGTCACTACTCAGTGGTGATACCTGTCTTGTAGCAATAGAAACACTTGCGTTTCTGACGGAGTTATGATTTCTTCTGCAGATATAAGTTTTTCACCTTGGTAGTGTGATGCACAGATGAAGTATGATGAGACGAAGCAACGAAACTGCTTGTTTTCAGCTCACTAAATGGCTATGCTTGGGAATAAGCTGAAGGCGATGCCATCACAGGATGCATATTCTTGATCTGTTGATAGGCTTTCCATAAAAATAATTAGGACAAGAGCAATAGCTTGTCTGTCGAGTGATGTCGATTTGTTTTGTTCTCCAGAACGCATAAATTTGCAAACACTTAAACAACTTTATTCGGTCAGATTAATATTGTGCTAGGGAGATGTTACCTGACTTGTCGAGATCGATCATTACCATTTACTAACACGCAAGAACACGCAATAAAATCTGACCGCCCGCGGGATCCCAGCGAGGAAGCGGCGGCGGCGTGGCCTCCTCCTCTTCCACCGGTGGGGGGCGGCGGGGCGCGCCTTGGCTGGTCGCTTTCACGGCGTGGGCGTTCCATGGCAGCGGCGGTGGTGCGATCTCGGATCGGCGATGCAAGGCGGATCTGAGGCCGCACGCGGGCGCCTTTTGCTGGATGGGCGGGCCGGGCGGCGGCGATGGCGGCTCGGTCGGTGAGGCCAGCTGGCGCGGCCGTGCGGGCGGTCTTGCCGGCGACACGCGTCCCATGCAGTGGTGGCTCGGCGGTGGCGTCGCGGCTTCCGATGATTGGGGCTCGGCGGCGGCGGCGCCTGGAGAGGTGGCCGGCGTCCTGTTGTTGTCCCTCGTGGTGGGACGGAGGCGGTGCTCTGGCCGGTCTCGGCGTCGTGGTACCGGTGGCGGGCGGCGAGAGGCCTCCGGCGCTGGCGGCAAGTCTCATGAGTGGAGAAGGCGGTGGTCGGGCTTCTCGACGGCGACTTGGCGGCGGTGGCTTCTTGGTGGGAGTCGGTCCTCGGAACCTACCTTGCTCGGACTAAGTCGGGGATGGTTTTGGTCTCCGAGGCTGCTCGGCGAGTTCGGCGGTGGCTGTGGTGGTTGGCGACCTAGGCCTACCTCGTGCCCATGCGGACCTATCTCGCGGCCTAAGTGCGGGAGGTTCACGGGTTCTTGCGGTGTCGGTGGTTAGTGACTGAGGGCTACTTCCATCCTTCGGTGTCCCGGGTGTAGATCTGGGCTCTTCCAGTCGGTGTCGGTCATCTCGCGAGCTGGGCAAGATGTCGCGATTCTCGTGTCGTTGGTCGTCGGATTGGTTGAGGGGAGCCTAAGTGCTTGCCCCTCGCGCTTCTGATGGTCGCGATCGGTGTCGCGGTTCATCTTCTCCTTCGTCGTCGGGTCGGCATTGGACGAAGTGTCGGGCGAAAGCCTTCCCGGCGATGGTGTCGGTGTCAACAACGGCGGCATCTTCGGGTGTCGTGGTCCTCCTTGGAGGCGTTTTGTTGGGATGCTTCCTGCTTGATCTTTGTCTTCCAGGTGAAAACCTTTCTCCGGTCTTCGGAGGAGCGACGACAGCGGCATCGACGTTGTTTCCTTCTTGGGGGCGTCGCTTAGGAGGTCTTGGGATCTGCTTCACTTGTGGTGGTTTAACTTGTTAGGCGTAGGTAGTTTTGTGGCTTGATTGGAGAACTTGTTAGAAGCGTAGTCTTCGTTTGCGTTGTCTTGTTTTTTTTCTTTGCCTCGGTGCGAGGTTTTACACCTAAGCGCTTTGGTGTATTCTTTGACCGTATATATCCACTTGTGGATATAGAGGCCGGATTTCTGATCCTTAATCTAAAAAAACACGCAACAAAGCATCCGTGCGCAGCCGGGACGCGAGCACCACCGGCCGTCGGCCGACCACCAGCCATCCCTTTCCCTCATGCGACGAGGAGCAGCGTCTTCCATATCCACTCTGCAGTGCTAGAGATAGCGTTGAGCGAACTCCACCCCGCGCCAGCGCCACCGCCGTCCGCGCGCAGGCGCCGCAGTGCCGGGCTGTAGGTCGTCAGACTCAGTCTCAGGCCACTGCGCGGCATCCCTGGAGGAGCGAGGTCCACCAGCGGCGCGCGAGAGGAGCGGCAGCGGAGGCGTGTGGGAACTCGTCGGAGGTTCGCGCAGGGCCATGGCGACGGGTCCAGCGGAGGTCACCGGCGGCAGCGACCTCGCCGGCTGCCATGTCGCCGGTCCGAATGTTTACAGGTAGGCCCTTGAAATATTTTCATATAACCCCCCAATTTGGATCGCAACTAATAATCGCGATCCGATTATTTACAAATACCCCCCTAATTTGGATCGTGATTAATAGTCGCGATCCGATTATTATTTACGAAGACCTCCTGAGTATTTACAAATGCCTCCCTGATTTGGAATATTTACAGACAATACCCTGTTTTGCGCTCTAACTCGCCGGCTCGTGCTCCGGCCGGCCATCACGCCGTCGTTCTCGCGACCTTCCGTTCCAGCCGGCGACGCCACCGTCCTCCCCAACATCTGTTCCAAGCGGAAGCGCGGAGAAGAGATCCATCCCCACGGGAGCTCTAGGACGAACCGGCTCGCCGTCGCCACATCCGAACCGAGAAAGAGTCGCGCGCTCGAGCAGTTGAGATCACGCCGCCCGGCATGGTGGTGGGCAATGCTGAAGAGGCTTTACAGAATCCTGGTGATTGGTGAAAAGGTTTGTGCTCTCTGCATCACCAATCTGGCATGTATATCTGCATTGATGCTGCACGCGTCCGAGTTTTGACGGGCTTTATTAGGTGAGAAACTCTTTGTGCTTCTTTCAGGGCCATGCTATACAAGAGATAATTGAATCAGTACATATTGTGTGACCACCCAGAATGAAATGCTGAGGATATTTTCTTGCTTCAGTTTTCAAGGATATATAGCATTTTATTGGAAATTAGGATTTTGTAAATGATACATCAGTTCAGTACCTTTTATGAGATCTTGTGTATTTTTCCTCATTAAACGTCAGAGATGAAATTCATTAACAACCTGACAAATTTGCCCGTCCTATGCTTGCTGACACCTATGGAATTCTCCTAAAAGGTCTTAATGCTTGGTATGGGCAAATGCTTGCCAAGGGAAAGGGGATGGTTCAGGTTAACCTCACAACAATGTTTTATCCTTTTGTCCTTCCAATGCTAAGCGTCTATCTCCTGCATGGTAGTCTGTAAAACCTGTCTATGCGTCTCTTGCCTTGTAGTCTCCTCCTAGTATGCAGGAGCCCAGGACTATGTCTTTGTAATGAGCTTCCGCTCCCCTGATCAATATATCAAGTAGGTGGGGATCCCCGTTCCGAAAAAATGCTAATCACTGTCATTGAAAAATGTTCGAGGCTGCAAAAATTGCAGGACACATCAAAATTTACTTGAAAATTCTGATTAAAACCCTGACTTATTTAACTGGGATTCCTATTTGACTGCGAATTCTTCCTGACAGGTGTCTGCTTATTAGATTTCTATTGCAGTAATGATTATGCATATACTGGATCCTCATTTGTTGAGTGTTTCTGATGATCAGTTGCTGCTCTGGACAAAATAGATAACTTCTTGTCAAAATTTGATGATGGCCCCTTCTTCCTAGGCCAATTCAGTATGATAAATATGCAGAAATCATTTTGGCCCCTCCTGCTAGTTATATTTTTTTCCCGACATAAGGAATTATGGCCTCATAAAAGAGAGAGTTCATATACAGAAATTCATTGAGGTACTTGAAATGACATTTTCTTCAGCTTATTTTGACAGGATGTCCTGACACCACTGCTTGCTCTCACAAAGAAGTTTGGTGTACTCCTCTGTCCCCAAATCATAGTCGCCGGGGAATAGTGAAATGAGTCTTGGGCACGAAATCCCAACGACCATGAAATTGGGACAGAGGTATACGGCCACCTGAGACCCTTCGTGCATTTATTGTCGGTCTGTGTTTATACCTGACTGTAGTAATAGCTACACTTCTTGTGTTTCTTTCTGATGGAGTTATGATTTCTTCTGCAGATATACAGTTTTCATCTGGTTGAACATATAAAAGGAAGCACCAAATCTTCTTGTTTTCAGCTCTCTAAATGGCTGTTATATTCTTGGTCTGTTGACAGGCTTAGAATAATTAGGATGATCAATAGCTTGTTTATTGAGTATTGTGGGTATGTTTTGCTCTCCAGAATGCAAAGGTGCAAACACTTGTACCATTTCATTCTGATGTACCCCAGAAAATATTTTGCTACAACATCTATGAATTTGAATAGTCAGACGTGAACTGATTTGGGCCTTGACGTCTTCGTTACAACTTTGCACGCTTGATTGAAGGAAAATTTGGTGTAATATATGCCCCTGATTAATTGTATTTTCAGGACGTACTTCTCAAATCAATGTGAGATTTTTTCAAATCTGTGATTCGAGACTGGGCAATTAGTTATTTACCATCGTACCTTTTTAGAAAAAACAAAATACTAGATGTCTCAATGGAACACGAGGTCTATTTGAGTTCCAGATAATGGCAAACAAGAGGTTGTGCAAACTTGCAATGAAGGGATATCAATTGTCGACATATGACAAAGATTATTGAAAACAGACTGTATGCGCGGGGCGAATCCACCGTGGGGGCGGGGGGGGCAGCCCCCCTACAAATTCCATACATAGGTGAAGAGGAGGAGGAAGAAAAGGAGGAAGAGGAAGGAAAAGAGAAGAAAGAGGAGGAGGGAGAAGAAGTTGAGCCCCCAAGAATTGGATCTTGGATCCGCCACTGTGTATGCGGTAATCCAAACGAACAAAATCAAATGTTTAAAAACAATAAACAAATTTGTACTTCATCGAAATATAGTATCGGCGCAGATTCTCTGAGAATCCATTGCCTAATTGAATCTACTCATACCTAACGATCCATATATTCTAACGACGACGCTACAACTGATGTAGTAAAATGTGTTACTCCTAATAAACTAGCCCGACGTAGTCGAGCTCCACCGATCCCAGCCACAGCTGGCCGTCCTTCTCGGCGACGTCGCTGAGCGTCACGCCCTTGGCCGCCGTGAGCTCCTCCACCTCCACGCCGTCCGCGCTGAGCCGGACGCCCACCAGGTGTTTCGCGGGAGCCGCCGATGCCGCCACGTCGAGCCGCGCCTTCTCCTGGTTGAGCGCCACCCAGTAGCCTCCCTTGGCGTCGCGCCTCACGTTGTCCGGGTACCCCGGCAGTTCCGCCATGAGCTCGTACTGCCCGGCCTTGGGGCCCTTGATTCAGTACCTGAACGCCTGGCACGGCACCGTGTGCGCCACCACCACGTGCGTCCTGTCGCTGCTCACCGCCACGCCGTTCGGGTACGGCAGGTCGGCCTTGAGCACGGTCACCTGCTTCGCTCGCGCGTCGTACCTCAGCAGCCGCCCCGTTGCGTCGGCGTTCATCATGATCTCCGTGTTGAACCTGCGCGGGTAGGTGGTGCTGCTGTCGGTGAAGTAGACGTCGCCGGTGGCCTGGTCGACGTCCAGCCCGTTCACGAAGTGGAACGGCACGCCGTCGGCCTGGGTCGCCAGCACCTCCGCCTCGCCGCCGTCGGGCCCGACCTTCATCAGCCCGTGGTACGCGTCGGCGATGTAGAGGTCGCCGGTCATGGCGAAGAACTGGAGCCCCAGCGGGCGGCCGCAGATGCTCTCCGTCTCCTCCGACGGCACCACGGACGCCGTGCACAGCGGGATCTTCCGGTAGTTGGGGCTGTGCGCGAACGTGGTCCAGCCGAGGGCGCTGCCGCCCCACTTGAGGACGCGGCCGTCGGAGACGCCGGCGTAGGGACCCTGGCCCCGGCGGTCGAAGGCGAGGCTCTCGGCGCCGGTGACGCCGTTGGGAAGCGGCAGGTGGAAGCTCCAGAGCGTGGGCGTGGTCTTGATCGGCTGGGCGGCGCAGAACGACGACGTGAGCAGGAGCGCAAGGGCGACGGCGCGCAGGAGCGACGCCGCCACGTTGATGCGCGCCATCTTGATCGCGTTCCACGTCAATGCGCAGGAGCAGCTTGGGTTCGATGGGACGGCAAGCCGGTCGTGCGCTTTTATAGTCCGGGCGTGCGGCGGCGCGTCAGACTCGGACGCGGCCGAGCGTCGCCGTCGGTGTTGAGGATTCAAACGCTGTGTCCGACGCGTTGTCCGACTCCAGCTCGGGTGCGTTTGGGTCGGTGTCCGACTCGCCCGGGGTTGTAGCTGGAGCCGCTTCTGCCTGCAAGGTTTCGGCGAATTCCGTCGCGCGTTTTCGGTTTTTCAGGTTGCTATAAAATATTGGGCTGCAGAGAAAATTGCAGCACTGAAATGGAGAAAGATGAGAGCGCATTCAGTAGACTGTCAGATGAAGACACCATTCAGTAGACCATCCTTAAGAGAGGCTTTACAGAATACTGATAAAAAGGTTCGTGTTCTGGATCGTCTGGATCACCATTTGCTCTCTGCTAGGCTCTAGTAACAGAGGAGGAACAGCCGAACAGGAGTGTGAGCGCGGGTGCATTCTGCAACCTGTAGCATTAGAACAAGCAATGCAGACCCTGCGCGGCCGCGAGCACCACCGGCCGCCCGCCGTCGGCCGACTATACCTTCAGAAGCTTGCGCCTTTCCGCTCCGGCTCTGCAATCCTACCCCACGCCAGCGCCGCCGCCGTCCGCGCTCGGGCTGTGGATCCGTCAGTCTCAGGTCACCGCAGCATCCCTAGAGGAGAGAGGGCCGTCAGCGGCGCCGGCGCGCGAGGGGAGCGGGAATCCGGGGGTGCGCGCGGGAACTCGTTGGAAGCTCGTACGGGGCAATGGCGGCGGCCGGTGGGTCTACCGGTCTAGTGGAGGTCAGCGGCAGCCACGTCGCCAAAATGTTTACAGGTAAGCCCCTAAATAGTTTCATATAGCCCCCTGTATTCGATCGCGATCAATAATCGCGATCCAATTATTTACACATACCCCCCTAATTTGGATCGCGATTAATATTCACGATCCAATTATTTACAAATAGCCCCCTGATTTGGAATACTTACGGGCAATCTCCTATTTTGCTGCTCTATCTCGTCGGCCCGTGCTCCGGCGTACCTCGCGAGTCGCGACCTTCCATTCCAACCGGCGAAGCCGCCGTCCTCCCCAACATCTGTTGCAGTCGGAAGCGCGAAGATCCATCCCCATTGGAGCCCTACCACAAACCAGCTCTCCGGCCGGCAGCAAGAAAAGGAAGGACCCCGTTCGCCGTCGCCTCATCCGAACCGAGATAGAGTCGCGCGCTCGACACGGCGCCAGGCATCGCGGCGGGCGGTGCTGAAGAGGCTTTACAGAATCATGCTAGAAAGGTTTGTGTGCCATTCTAAGTTCCAATCCACACTACGAAATCTGCAGGAAACTCCAAGGAAGAGACATTCTCAAGTCTTTTAGATGAAACAATGAGTCCTCTTTGCGAACTGATTGAGATGACACAAACCATCCATTTTACCACCCGTCCTGAACATGACTAGAATATAAACGAAGGCTTGTTGGCATTGAGTTTTCCCTGCTACCAATCATCTCTGATTAAGCTTGTAGCATGTACTGCATGTGTGTCTGAGTTTCTTGGGCTTTATTAGGTGAGGAATACTCTTGCTGAGGTTTTGAGGCAGCCACATTTCATCGTCTGGGACTCTAGGAGTGATCTTGTCACTCATAAGGTGGTGGGCGGCCACGAGAATGTCTATGCTGTTGGAGCTGGTAACACTATCTTCTCACTTTTACACTTAATTTTGCTTTCCCAGATCTGAAATTAGGCCTATTGGCATTCCACCCTTCATGTTGGTTGCTTATGCTGTTGAATAAAGGCATAAAGCATAAGTGCATACCAAACATGAAACATGGCAGTGGCTTATGCTCAGATTTTACTTTATCTGCTTATTAGTGCTCACCCATCAGCTTGACCTCTTCCCTTGATAGTGTATGGCTGAGGTACACTGAAATTAGAAGGGTTACTTGAAATTCAAAAAAAGGAAACAATATATGGGAAAAAACCTAGCATAGAGATTTTGCTTTTCCGCAATGGTAATGGACATATATATATAACAGTACTTTGGTGTACTACACTTTGTGATATTCTTGTGTCATTCTATTTTTCGATGTACGTTTCCGGAATGGTGCCAGCTTTAACAAATGAGAGGCACAACAAGCAAATCCATCTATTTTTCTGATTGTACTGATATGATAGGATAGTACTCATTTGCTGACAGAACAGCCTGAGAAACTTAGTGGTGCTCTGCTGACTTACACTTAGTAAACCCTCCTAAAAGGTCACAATGCTTGGTACGGGCAAATGCTTGCCAAGGGAGAGCAACTCTGGTAACATAAGTTACTATAATCATGAACAATATAAGTCAGTTCGATCAAGTAACTTTTTTATGTTTTGAACTACTCAGCCTGCCTTGTCAGAGTGGCCGAAAGAAGAACTGATTCTTCACTCGTCAGCTATGTATGCATGGACCTCATTGTATATTCTGAAACAAGCTTTGAGAACAGAGATGACTTGTCATCCAGCAATTTGGTTGGCGTGTTGTGCTCAATGGCTACACCTGAAAACAATACCACAGCATCATAAAAAAAGAGGTCTCAACACTTCAGATTCGGTAGTTACTTCTGTTAGTGGCACTAACCATTGTCAAGAAGCAGCACCATGTCGCTGTCAAGAACTGAAGTAATTCTGTGTGCAATGGTGATGACCGTCGTCTCAAAAACTGCTGCCTAAGTGTTTTCTGGATCAAGTTGTCAGTTGCAGTATCCACCGAAGCAGTGGCTTCGTCCAGAACAAGGATCTTACTCCGTTTCAGAATAACCCTACCAAGACAGACAAGCTGACGCTGGCCGACACTCCAGTTCTCACCATTCTCTATCACTGCAATCCAAGACAAGAGGATTTCATAAGAACAAGTATCATGTGCCTCAATTCTTGGATTTTGGTAAAACTAGTACTATGAAAAAAAATTGTGAAAGGTACATGGTGAGGAAAAAGATCTAGTAGCTTTGAACCATGACTTAATGTAGCTATATCAGACCTGGTGAATCAAGCTTCAGCTCCTTTTTTCTAACTTCGTCTCCTAGCTGACAACAATCCAAGGCCTGAAAAGTAACAGATAGATATTTCAGATATCTTCTTTCTTTTTGAGAAAAATAAAGGCTGCCAAAAATAAACATATTGATGTTACAACTTAGCTATGATCGACGTGCAAAAAGAAAAACTACCTCCCAGATTTGATTATCAGTGTACTCCCCAAGAGGATCGAGGTTACTTCTAACAGTTCCCTCAAACATCGTCGGATCTTGTGGGATGATGCTCAGTCTGGATCTGAGATCATGCAGTCCAATGGTGCAAATATCGACGCCATCTATTATCATCTGTCCAATAGTAGGGTCCACAATACGGAAAAGGGTCTGAATGAGGGTTGACTTGCCACTTCCTGTTCTTCCAACAATACCTGTCTTCATGCCCCCAGGAAAAGTGACTGTAAGGCCCTTCAAAACAAACGGCAGTTGTGGAGCATATTTCACCTGCATCAGACCGAAAATTATGAGCTAACATAATTCCTTTGCTCTTTACTTGGTACTGTATTTCATATGACCCTTTGATTTGTGTTGAGGAATGATCTTCAGAGCATAATGAAGCACATATTTTATCTTGTTTTGCATCAGACTTAATTCTTAGAACACTACTCGAGTGCTGAAAAAATAAAAGAAAAGGACAATATGATGCCAACAAGGATGAGGGATTTACATGGAGATTGTACAGCTGAATTTCTCCATTAGATGGCCAGTTATGAGTCAACTTATCTCCTGACATGAAAAGTGAGGGCTCTGCAGGAATGCTTATATATTGCAGAATTCTCTCTACTGATATAATCCTATTCTCCAAATTGCACATACCCCAGACAACCCTGGCTTGCAGCATGTTCAGATTAAGCCCATATGTGATAGCAAGACCAGCAATAGCTGAAAGTTGGGTGTAATGTTAGTTACAAACTCAGAGAAAATTCCTAACTGATTTACCACCATCCATTCAGTAGAGTTATAACTTTGTTCAGAGTGAGCAGAATACCTGGATCGATAAGACCAGTGGGCAGGTTGATCAAAAATATCAAAGAGAAGGCAAATACAAGAGATGACAATGCATCCAGACGGAAGCAAAGCCAATACCTTGCCCCCATATTGTAGAATCTCGGTTGAGAGTAGGCATCTATTAGATGGCTATTAGTTGCTACAAACTGATTTTCCTTTCCAAAACTTCTAACGGTAGTTAATCCTGTTATTGATTCTGCAAAATGCTGTATGATAGGAGCTTTGCAAACTCCTACTATCCTTTGCAGCTCCCTCGCTGTATCTATGTAATATCTCTGCAAAAAGGCAAGACAGGCAAGCATAATGAGATATCGGTGACCCTGCGGTTTTACATGCAAGAGGATAAGAGTGGGTGGGTGGGTGGAAGGTACCTGATACCAGACACATGCAGCAAATACAGGAATGAAAACAACAAAGACCTGCCATGCGACCTGAGACATCACCACTACAATTCCAACAAGCTGAATGATGGAAAATGCCACAGAGCCCATCTGCTCAGCAATGTTGGTGTCCACTTCGCTTTGATCAGTTGAAGCCTGCAAATTCCAAATTCACGTGTTAGCATCCTCCAAGCAAATAAATTGAACTTGTGAGATTTTGATATGATGAAGATGACTTGCCCTATTCAAGATGCGCCCACTCGGAGTGGAATCGAAGAAAGACATAGGAGCTCTGAATATGGACAGATGCATCTTGTTGAATAACAAAGTTGCTGTCTTGTATGCAGCTGTTGCAAGGAACAGTGATCTTACAAGGACGCACAGTGAGCTTCCAAGAGCCAATGAGACATAGACATAGAGCAGTGTTGACATGCTCACTGGAGGTTCCACATCCTTCGACACGGGAGCTGCCCAAGCTATCCAGTAATTGCTTGCAATTTGAAGTACTTGAAAAAGTATCTGTGCTAGCAACACAAATGGTACAAGAGCTCCACTATAAGCTACAGTGAGGTAATTCCAGTACACCCTGAACCCCACCCCGCCTTTCTTCCTTTCTTCTTCCTGCACCAGCTGCCCACTCTGAGCATTGCCTTTGTCTTCGTTGGCTTTATCTTTCTTCTCAGATGATGACAGTGATCTTGATAGCTTCAGCTTTGCTGTGCCACTGCAAGAGGAGGACACATTGCCTCCTCCATTCATGGCATCAATCACGTCCAGTGTTGTTAGAGCATCCTTGTGAGCAACAACTAGCTCCATGAACTCTTCCCCTGAATCCAGTATCTCGTCATACTTTCCTGCTTGTGCTATTCCCCCATCTTTCATGACCTACATTACAAGATCCGCATGAAGAGTCATACAAATTTTGGCATTAATTAAACATGAAAATTTTACCAAGAAGTTACTCACAAGAATGAGATCAGCAGAAGGTAGGAATTCAATCTGATGGGTGACATAAACCACTGTTTTTGAAGTCAAATCACCAAGCAAGCATTCCTGCCAAATAAAAAGGTACAAACTTAGTAATGTATTCTGAAACTTCTATTGAACGAGTATAAATGATGAGGCTGAATCAGAATAAATCAATAAACCATGTACCTTAAAAAGGTGGGATCCTGTATGCGCATCAACTGCACTGAATGGATCATCGAACAAATAGATGTCAGCATCCTGATACAAAGCACGGGCTATCTGAATCCTTTGCTTCTGCCCACCACTAAGGTTGATGCCTCGCTCGCCAATGATGGTCTGGTCACCAAATGGCAAGATCTCCAAGTCTTTCTTCAGAGAGCATGACTCAAGGACTCTGTCATACTTTTCTTCGTTCATCTCCATGCCAAACAGTATATTCTCCTGAATTTTGCCGCTCTGTATCCATGCCGACTGACTGACATATGCTGTCTTCCCACAGATCTGAACCTCTCCTGACAACTTTGGAATCTCACCAAGAATGCAAGATATCAAGCTCGATTTGCCAGAGCCAACTGTTCCACAAACTGCAACACGCACGCCTGGCGTAACTTTGAAGTTGAGGTCCTTCAGCGTTGGGACTTCAGGTGAGGCTTCCCAGGAGAAGCACCCATTGTTGATGTTGATTGCAAAGTCAGAGCTACCACTTGGCAGCCTCTGCACGGCATCACTCGGCAGCTCCTCGAGGCATAGGAATGATGCTATCCTGTCAAGGGACACCTTGGTCTTGATCAACATTTGGACAAAGTCAGGAAGGCCGTATATCGGTTCCTGCAGCACCCGGAATGTGGCCAATGCAGACAGCACCTTCCCTGACTCCAACGGCATCCCCATGAGGATGCAAGCTCCAAAGGTCACCACAGCAACGAAGGTCGGCGTCCCCCAGAACACGAAGGTCACCGTGGCCGATGTGTAGAGGTACTTCTTTAGCCAGTTCGTCTCTGTCTTCCTCAGCTCGATGATCTTGGACAAGAATCTCATCTCCCACCCCTGCAGCTTCAGAATCCTCATGTTTTGCAGGATCTCCGACGTCGCCTTCATCCTGACGTCCTTGCTGCCCATCAGCTTCTCCTGGAACTTCTCCTGCATATTTCCCGGGGGCACGTTGGCAAGCATGATGACCACGGTGGCGCCGAGCGCCGCGAGCGAGGCGAGCAACCCGAGGGTGGAGTAGAGGATGAACATCGCCATGCCTACTTGCAGCGGCAGCAGCCAGACCTCGTGCAAGAACCACGCGAAGGTGTCGACGCGGTCGGCGTCGACGCTGACGATGTTGATCATCTCCCCGTTGGTGCGGCTCCGCCTCGACTGGCCGGAAAGCGCGAGGCTCTTCTGGTACACGGCAGCGACGAGCGCCGACCGCGCGCGCATCCCGGCCTGCTGCACGCGGAAGAACCAGTGCCGCTGCGACAGGCACTCGAGCACCTTGGCGACGATGAAGACGAGGACGAGGAGCTGCCCCCGGCTCGCGTACCTCTCGTCGCCGTTGAGGTACTGCACCAGGGAGTCTATGAGGTACGGGCCGACGTAGGAGGCGACGTTGTAGACCAGCGCGTAGAGCGCGGTCACCGCGACGTGCCACCACAAGGTGCGCAGCAGGGCTTTGGTGAGCTTGAACGCCGTGACGACGTTCCGGCCGGAGCTGTCGCCGTCGCCGGTGA
Organism: Cenchrus purpureus; assembly: GCA_022644695.1. Lineage (NCBI taxonomy): Eukaryota > Viridiplantae > Streptophyta > Magnoliopsida > Poales > Poaceae > Cenchrus > Cenchrus purpureus. The sequence continues at coordinate 13,159,644 of CP053458.1, forward strand.
GCGCCTCGAGGTTCTCCTTGAACCGCGGGTGCAAGCTAGCAACGCTGTCGCCAAGTTCGAGGCCCGGGACGTCGTTCAGGACGAGGGTCTTCTTCGCGTGGCCAACGGCGAGCAGGGGGGCCATCCACGAGAAGGTGAGCACGCTGAGAAAGCCGGCGCCAGCGAGCAAGGACGTGTCGGCGGCGCTGCCGCTGCTGTTCTCATCGGCCGCCTCGTGCGCGCCGATCAGCAGAGGCTCCTCGGAAGCATAGCCGCCGCCGCCGCCGCGTTGATCCCTCCTTCCAAGGAACCCGGCTGAGAGTAGAACCACCGCTGCAACAACAGAGACGGCGTCGTGCGCCCACGACCGACCGGGCACGGGGAGCCCGTCGAGGCGCGCCGCGTGGACGCCGACGGCGACGACGGAGAGCAGCATGAAGAGCGCCCACCAGAGCCTGAGCGGTGCGGGGAACCGCTCCTGGGGCCGCCTCTGGCCGAAGCCAAACTGCAGGTACGCGGCGAGCAGCAGCCACGCCACCGCGCGCGCCGCCGCGTCGCCCCGTTCCGCGTCCGCGTCGCGCGACCAGCCGGCGCCAGCGTCCGCATACCACGAGTACGCAGCGAGGACGAGCTGGAACGCCGCCAGAGCCCACGTGGTGCAGGTTGCGACTGCGTAGCGCCGGAACCCGACTACGCCGCGGCCGGCTTCTTCCCCCACGTCACTGTCCTTGGCGTGGCCGGCGAAGATGGGGAGGCGGCGGAAGAGGAGGCGCCCCACGACGACGACCGCGAGGATGAGGTGGGCCGTGGCACTCACGCCGTGGAGGAACAGCGGTTGCAGGAAGAAATCGAGGGGTTGCTCACCGGCCGGCGTTGCCGCCATCGCGGCTGCGGCGGTCGAGGGCATGGGCGTCTGTAAAGAGTGGCCTAGTGAGGCGCGTGACGGGATATGCGAGGACTTATATAGTCAACAGTCAACACTGGCGCATCAATCTTGTTTGGATGCAGCCCTGGACCCGTTGCCTGAGGATCTCACCTGCCTGGAAGCTGCCTGCTGTTGATTGCAAAATTGCCTGGCCAGGCAAGAGCTAAAATGTGTGAACGTTTGGTTACAACTCGAAACTTTGCCTGATCAGATACAACAACCAGGCAGTGTTTGGTTCATCATATTGCCTGTGATTACACTCACCTCTAATTTGTAGAGAAGCTGAGTAGATGAGAAATCAGAAGGGAAAAATGATCTCACCTTTGTTGCAAAACTGAATTTGTGGAGTCGATTGACAGTGTAGAAGAAGCTGAAAGAGAAGCCAATCACCGGATCTACAAACTAGATGAAGATTCCCGCACCAATCTTCCCTTCCTGGGCTCGTCAGTGAAACAGGGAAGGGAGGGGGAAGTCAACACCGTAGAGTAAAAATGAGGGGAGAAGGGTGAAAGACTTGTTGCAAAAATGAGGTGGTTATCTTATCAGGTTTTTTACGGTACACAATACCACCTGTACCACCGGTTGAAAAGGACTTGTATGTAATAAAAAAGGACCTATATGTAAGATCTAACGGTTGAGATTAATTCTGTACTACCGGTTTTTTAGTGTGGTATGGGTGGTATTCATAGGTGGTTTGGGCAGTATATGGATATTATCGGAAATATACAAAATAATATTGTTTTAATATATGAATCTTTTTATGTAACCTTGGCAACGGGGAAATTTTTTCCAAATAATATACATCGAGTAAATTACCATTATACCCATAGTTAAAAATTGAAAAAAAAAAAATCTAATACTACCGCACTTGGGTGATATTGTGTCATAAAGCACCTCTTATCATTATAACCAGGCAAGCAGGCAGCTCAGGCAAGAAGCTCGGACGACCGATTTGCTCAGCGTGACGCCCAGGCAGCTAACACGGGCAGGTTGTACCAGGCAAAATTCTCAAGACTCCAACCAAACGTGGTCCAGTCAAGTTACAGGCCTGCATCCAAACAAGCCCAGTTGTCGTGACGGCTCAAGCACCGCCGCCGCCCGCTGCTAATTACAATTAGGTAATGATTTTTTTCAATCACTGTCCCCACAAACACGTCTACTAATACGTGCGCGCACATGGGTACTCACTCTACTATACAAGCATGCAAAAATGAAATGAGAAATCTAGCTAGCTGGCGCTCAGTTTGTAATCGATTATCACTTGTGGCGCCCATCCTCACTCAAATTCTTTTATTTGAAAAAAGATTAAATAAAAAAATGCTGATATCTAGCTTGGCTTTTGAGGTTTGACAGAAGTCTTTTTTGTGTGTGTGAATGCGACTCCCAAATCAATTATGTCTTTATCAATTTAGAACAATGAATTTAGTGTTTATCCATGTTGGGTATTTCCAAAGTATTATCCCAACAACTTTTGGTGTTCCTCTAAAAGAAAAGGGCGACAATATATTAATTTTAACTTGCTCGCACCAAGTTTCGCTATTTTTACCTAAAACATTATTGTAACACGATAAACCATTTGAAAAAATCTTGACTAGTGATTTTTGCCCTGAGTTAATAAAGATTAGGGTGGATTTTGCGACTGAAACGAGCAGGGACAGACATTTGCAACAGAGCAGCTTAGAGAAGATCGCGTTTATCACATTAGCACCGCCGCACCGGCATAAGTCAGATATAAGACATGGTACATGAAGATTGAAATTAAAATGCTTATTCATATGTTTTCAATCCTGCGATCCAAAGAGAGAAGTCGTATCTCTAATAAATGCGCATTTCAAACTCTCACGGGTGATGTAATTTTTTCTTCGATATTACTTCCGTTCTTACATATATACGACATTTAGGATAAGAAAATTAGTTCAAAATGAAGTAACTTTTCTATCCTAATGACCTAAACGTCATATATTTAAGGAAGAAGGTACCTACCGCGCTGATTCGTTTTCGTATATGAGTGGCTCGATCTTTTCTTTCGACAAACTTTTATCTCCGCTGCTCGTCCGGCGTGCTGCTTCACCCATTTGGATCTTTACTTGGTGTTATACTTTTACATGACTCATCTTTCCATTCGCCTAACAGCGACGGAGAAGAAAGGCCAATGACCAGGGGACCACTAGTGGAAAAATGGCATGCTTGGCAGCCAAGCTAGCGATCCATGCGTGGTCTTACTCGCCTTGACCTGCATAGTCCAAATAACCCTTTTTCTTTAACATGATTTTGATGTTCCTCGTCGATTATCACTAACTTGGCTTCGACTTCTGCAACAAAGAGAGCGCCATTCGTGTCTCTTTCCGGCATCAGCTATGAGAGCCATTTGAGCACCTATTTTCTAATATTTGATCTGCACACTTCAAAAAGATTCCCCTAACGTCCCCATAGATTATATTGACTTAGGAATCTTTACACACCAAAAAAATTTTGCACAGGTTTTTTTTTATATGTGCATCATAGAAGATATATACTACATAATTGTACGAAATAAAAGCCTAATATCTTGTGTTTCCAAACTTAAAAATGTGAAAGTAATCATCTTTGCATGTTTACGCACAGATTGTGTACAAGTATTGATTCTCATAAGACAGTAGAGTTGTCGGACAATGCATTCGTAGCAAAAAGAAATACACCTCTTAATTCTAAATAGACTGGAGTATTAAATAAAACAACCAAAAGCTGGTGCTCCTTTTGCCATGTCCTTATCTCTATCCGGAGGTCTCAATTACTAATGCATTATCGCGAACTGGGAAGGGAACGTCGCGCATCCAAAACCATTATTCGTTCTGGCAGCGTGCTGATTTATTTTACAGTAATCAGGAATAGCTGAATATTCTCCTGGGTACATATGAAACGAGTGAAACGGTACAATTAAAACTTCGCAGCAAGGGGTAATAATACTTTAAGCAGGATTGCCAGTTGAATCAAAGCTACAGAACCACACAATGCGATGTTTGTGGATTGACCTCAGATCGAAGGATCTAAAAGTTGCAATGAAAGAGTTGACCAAAATATCACATGATTTGAAAGGCTACTCGGTTACTGAAGAACACGCATGCTAACTTGATTGTTCAGACAGAAACTATTGTTTTTGGTAATGAAGGCATTCATCGCATCGGTCTTTGTACGGAATTTAACCAGCACCATTCTTATGGGCTCTGGGACACCAGGTCTGCAACAGCCATGTGTGGAATCAGACAACTACGAATTGAACAAGTTGAATACTGGCAAACAAGAGTGGGTGTCTCAAAGTCAATACCTGAGAAAGCTTTCAAATGGCGGAGGTTCAAAGCTAGTGCCACTCAAAAAGCGTTCTATGTCCTCTGGCAGGGCATTCCGCGGAACTCCTTGCAACAGTACCTGTGAAGACCAATACAGCAAAAACAAGTAAAACATTCTGAACTGTTTCAAGACAAGCCAACCACTTGATATTAAATGTATATGATTTGCAAGAGCCAAGAACAAGAGCTAGGTGATTCGAGAGTATCACACTTCTTGGTATATGCACAATCAATAGCATGAAGCGGAGGAGAGATAAGAATACCTCTATGTAAATCTTACTTGCAAGCTTAAACATAAATTGATAACATACATCTACTTTAGTGCAAAACTTACAGCTTTTCCATCAAAAGATTGTTTGAGATCCCACACATCAGGACTTATCTGTTGTGTTAGAGTAAACAAACATATCATTGTTAACCACTTGCTGGACCAAACGAATCAAAACTGATAAAAAGTATTGCCTTACCATGTCCATCTTGTACAGACGATTCTGACTTGTTTGCCTAATTGCAGTGGTATACGCTGCCTTTGAAGGAAACCTCAATAAACTAATCAAGTAAAGCATTACAACAAATTTCAGGTTGATAATCATTTCCAGGAGTGGGAATATAAAAATTAATGATGCAGATATGCAACTCCAAATCTATATCAATATCATGTATACAACATATAGAGATGAATGAAGGCATGTCATATGTTTACCATCAAGACAGAATGTTTGATAGTGGTAAACCAAGTACTTGTGTTTGTACAATATTTCTTAGTACTATGCAGAACAAAAGCATCGTGCACTCAAAGAGAAGCATCTTGCACTGGTATACATCCTAATCAAATAGATCATCACTTTTACGGTACAGACCGATCAGCAAAGGCTGGTCAGGGACAGGTTAACCTACTAAGGAAGGCGAAGCTTCATGAACATTATATGAAAATAAGAATGCATCAACCAGGAACAAGGTCCGCATCTAATCTACAGTTCTAAAGGGCTAAGGTATCGCTCATAGTCACAAAGTTCCCGGGTCAAGGGGGTTGAGGGTCAATACTTTTGAGTGGGTTTTACAAGGTGGGGGCGAAAATGACCCGCGTTCCCGGGACGGGATCGACGTTCCTGGGTTGAAGAACGGTGCCTTCAACCCCATGTTATGTGACCCCGTTGATCAAGAAGATTTTGTTGGGGTCAGGATGAGCACATGAAGTGAGTTAGGGGCCAAATTCGAGTAGAAAAGGTATATAAAAATATGGGTTATTTGGTTCCAGACCGTTACTATTTTTCAGAGTTGGAGAAACGCCACTACTATTCACGTATTTTGAAATTTGCCATTACAATTTTTAACTTCCCTCAAATATGCCACAAAATCATGAAGGCAGTCGGGCCCAGTATGTGACACGAAGACGTATATCTCATTGTATTTGCACTCTCCTCTCAATGACATGTGGGTCCCACTTGTCAGCATCATCTTCTTCCTCCTCATCCTCTCTCCATCTCTCCTTCTCTACCGGGCGCCTCCCATCCTCTCTCTCTCACCCAGAGCATCCGGGAGGCGGCGGCCTCGTCAGCGGGCGGGCGCGACGCGACCTCGCCGGGAGGAAAGGAAGCTACTGACGGCCACGGGCAGGCGGGCGACGAGGTCAGGCGCTTCCATGGCCGGGCCGGTGAAGCTTCGACGGGCGGCGCAGCGTGGCCCGAGACGGCGTGGGACCCACTCCGACGACGACGGGCCTCCCACCCCGGCGGATCTCCGTCTCATGGCGGTGGCCGCCGTGGGCGGCGGCGGGGAGGCAGCGTGGGTGGCGGCGGGGTGGCCGGTGACCCTTGGGAGAGAAGGGAGGAGGGCCGGCGATCTGGGAAGGGAGGGCGCCGGAGAGAAGGAGAGGGCGCCAGTGAGAAGGAGAGATGGGGGAGAGAGGCATTGAGAGGAGAATGAGATATACGTCGTCAGATATCGCCGCACTGGGCCCAACTCGTCTTCATACATATTTTGTGGCATATTTGAGGTTAGTTAAAAATTGTAATGGCAAATTTCAAAATACGTGAATAGTAGTGGTGTTTCTCCAACTCTGAAAAATAGTAATGGCCTGGAACCAAATAACCCTAAAAATATTGTATATGCAGACCATGCTGAGGAAAAAAAGATTGGAAACACAAAAGGAACCATACGCGCCCAATGGAGTAAATCCCCTGTTGTAATCAATCTTCACATCATCCAATGACAATCCACACTTGTCAAGGTGATGGAGAATGTCAGTCTTCAACATGCTCTTTTCAATACGGTTTCCCCCACCAATAAAGTGTAGAACCTTCCATAAGCCAATCCTGTTGCAACAGAAAACTATTATTCAAATGTACGGTTAACAAGTATCTTAGGAGGTAAACAATTACTACAACTAAGAGTACCAGCAACACAAAAAGGCTCAGAGGCCACAATAAAATCCTCTTGATCTCAAAATAAGATTCAATAACACAACTACACAAGAGAAACAAGATTGATTTTGAATGTTGCTTCATATGTCACGAGCTCAGTGATCTATCCAGTTGATAATTCTCTAAGTTAAGCATGACAATACTCAACGGATATTAAATCAACAGAAAACTACGAGCATTTTTGTTATCCATGTACACTCACATCCCAAGCAATGAAAAAATGACTTCCAAAATCGAACCACTTTCCTTTTGTGGCTTGTCATGACCTTATAAATCAAAGGTGCATCACCCTCCCTGCATTTATCGTCGGCTAGTCAATCTCCCTACATTCCTACTCGATACTCTAAAACAGGAATACCCTAAACCCACGAAGAAGAAAACAAACTGACATGCTGCAGCAGAAACATGAACAGGTAAGTGAAAAGAAAAAACACCGAAGAACATTTTCCCTGTCCCTTTACACTCACATCCCGAAAAATGAAAAATTGTTTGTAAACCAAAATTGAGCCACTTTTCTTTTTGTGACTTACTCGTGATGTAACTTCCAGCAATAAGAATGAGTGGATACCGGAAGCAGAGTCACTTCATAGTGTACTACAGTAATATCAGAGCTCTATCTCATGCTTCCAAACCTATGATACGCACTAACAAACATGGTGCGATATCATGACCTAAGAAATCAAAGGTTTCATCAAATTCACTGATAACTTACCCTCCTGCATTTATCGTCGCCTAGTCAATCTCCCTACATTCCTACTCGATATTGTAAAACAGGAATGGAGCATTAAACCCTAAACCCACGAGTAAGCAAACTGACATGCTGCAGCAGAAACATTTAACAGGTAAATGAAAAGGCAGAACCACGAGAAGTCCAGGATTACCGAGATACCTTCGCTGGATGACTTGAAGAGAGGGTCGTTCTGCGAGTCCGCGGCCGAGGCAGCGGCTTCGCCGGATGCATCCGCGGAGAAGAGCCGAGCGGACGCCGGCGCGGAAGCGGCCAAGCGCAAGGAGGAGGGATCCCTCGATGCGGCGACGCCGCGGCGGAGGACGGCGGCCGCAAGCCTCGACATGTCTCCGGCGGCGCGGCGGCGGAAGAGGGAGGAATCAGGAATGGCGGAAGCACAAACGGGTCGCAAGTGGGTTCCCTTCGTGATTTGTGTAGCCGTATGGGCTATTTTTGGGCCGTTATTAAATGGGCTTTTTGGATCATCAGGATTTAATGGGCTTTAAAATCATTTGAGAAGCCCGGAAACCCAAAGTACGCAAGCGATCGGAGATTCGCAGAAATTCATGAATACGCCTTCGAGGCTAGCTCTAGAACGACGGCGAAGTATGCGATTCCCCACGAAGACGAAAGAGAGAAGAACCAGTCCCGTCTCTTTCCTTTTGGGAGGTCGACGAGGAAGAGGAGTCGAGCACCCGACCGGCAACCAGCCCGCGGCGACGCGGCGCTAGGAGAGGTGCTCGGTGCTCCCGACTCCTGAGCTCCGAATCCCCATCGCGCCTTCAAGCAGTTGCGCCCGCCGCGTCCGTAGCATGAGGTGGCCGCCGCCGATCTCGCATCGCCGCCGCCCCTTCCTCCTCCTCGTCCTCCTCGTCGCCATCTACTCGATTCCTGGTGAGATCTGGATCCTAACTATTTATCTAACAGGATAAGGGTTTCGTCTTCGGAATAGGAAGTCGGCTTGATTGTCTGATCGTGAGGGAGGTTTGACCGAATTAATTTACCTATTTGCTGGATAGGGAATGGTTGCTTAGATGGGAGCGGGAGGTGCTGATCGCTTAGGTTGTTTTTTTTTTTGCAATGAATTTGATGGCCAGCGAAAAAATGGGTGCATGGTGAGGTCTGATGGTAACATACTTTGTGCTGTGTGGTATGGTCTGAAAAGGGATGTATAGGAAGGTTTGGAAAAGTATAGTATTCATGATGAAATGTTTCAAAGTTGGCAGACAAAGGAAAAGGCCATTGATTTTGTGCCCTAAGGAATAGTAACAGTTTGGCGATTCTCTTGGTTGGTTGTGGTTGTGGCGCATCTATTGGTTCAACTTGAAGGACACGTCCCCAGATTGTTCTGTGCATAATTCATACTCATTGTGAACCCCAACAATCATCTTTCTTAGATGTTCAATATTCGTGATATTGTTTTCTTTTGAATTTTCGGAAGAGACGTCCCAGATTTGTAGCAGCATCAAGTACCAAGATCCAATAATGATTTACCTCTTCCTTGTATGTGCATTCCAGTTATTTTTCTATCATAAGTTCTTAACTTCATCAGGAAACAAATATTGGTATTTTCAAATTGAGCAAACACAACCATCAGACTAAGCTAAATGGTTCTCATGTTCGTCCCTGCAAAAAGGAAAATGGTTCTCATCTGGCTGCTTTTCAAGCAGCTGTTCAGCATGTTGCTTGATCAAAGTTGATCTATTTCTATTACAGCTGTTCTTCTGTTGTCATTTGTGACACTTGTATAGGGTTGTAAAACTTAACATATTTGTTTATTTTCTTCACTATTTATTTATCCATCACTCATGAGCTTAATTGTGTAGGGACTTCTTCATTGAGGCTCGTCACACTCGATACTATTGAGATATTTACTACTCATGAATGGTTTGGCAAGCCAACAGTGTATTTTCATTGCAATGGAGAGAACAAGACAAAATTGCCAGATGTCAAGGAGGCACACATGCTTTATACCTTTAAGGGTG